>JARDYH010000008.1:49162892-49787892 GCA_029215795.1 Anniella stebbinsi
TTTTCTTTCTTAATAGATTATCTGTGGTAAGAGAAATGACGGAAGCAGCAGTCGTAAAACGTGGGAGGGTTATGAGTTGACCGCAATGTCTGTATCTCCCCTACAATTCTGTGAATGAGGCAGAGTGATAGTGTCACAAAAGCCTTGTCTGGAAACATCCTTATTTTAATGAACTGCATTCCCCAGAAGTTGGAAACTTTTTTTTAAAAAAAGCAATCATCTTCTGACAGAGGGACGTTAGTAGATAGGCTTTTATTCCTCAGAAGCAGTGTGTATAGAATTGGGTAAAACTGGAGCTCCCTGCTTCCATCCTGCTACATTGATTGACTGCTGCCTAAGGTGTTCTGGCTCCCTTGAGAATTTTCAGCTCAGCCTAGCTTCTCTGGTAGCCTAATAGGGGAGCTGCTAATTAATTGTGACATTTCAACCCCTCACTTTCACCCCAGTCTAGCTACTTCTTTTAAAGAATGGTGGGAGAGTTAATTAGAAGAAGAAAATTCTTCTGAATGAGAAATATTAAAAAGAATCAGAAAAATGACAGGTTATAGATTAATAGTAATACAGGAAAAAATTGTGAGACAGTTTTTAATGGGCTTGTTAGAAGGCAAATTATAACTTTGTGAAATGTTTACTTATAGCAGTCAAAATCTGCTTATGGAAAAATTTAAGGGTACTGGATGTGGCATCCTGGCTAGGCTAGAGATACTTCGGGATTCAGCACCTATGGAGAAAATCACTAGTTTTATTAGCAAAATTGCAACCCTTATGTGCATTTGCTTGGGAATCAGCCCAAATAAATTCAGCAGGACTGCTTCTAAGTAAACAAGCATAGGACCAGGCTATAGGAGAATCAAGAATCCAATCATATACTTTTAAGATGATGGCATTCTTTTATCATTTTCTGGATGGTTCATGATAATTTTCTAATATAGAACTGGATATGGAAGGAGAATTCTACACTTCTATATTATGCCCTAAAACTATGTTTTTCTTGCTTTGGAAGAATATACAAAATGTAGTTTTAATTCCAAAAACAGGGGGCTGTCTTCACAGCACCAGGTTGGCACCGCCTCCCTCCTCAACCCTGCGCTTTCCCTCTCCTGAGGCGGCATCAGGTAATCCTGACGCTAAGGAGGGAGTGCGGGGTTTCTGGGCAGCCATCCAGATCCCGGAGCCACCCCTGTGTTGACATCGCTCCCTTTGAAAAAGTCAGGATAAATCCCCGACTTGTTCTAAATGCAGCATTGCGGGGAAGCCCTGCGGTGGCTGCGAACCTGTGCCTGCATCATCTAACTGACGGGGTGCAGATCCACAGCCACCGCGGGGCTTTCCCCGCATAAAGACAGCCCCCAAGTATTTTTTTTTCATAAGTAGATTTAGAAGCTGCCTTTGAAAAACATAAATCTGGTTTATGTGGGTGTTGTTAGGTACCGGTAGGATGTGACCCTATTCGGTATTCCCCTGCCTTTGGCATTTTGTGAATTTTTCACAGATTTTATTCAATTTGTTTTTTAAACTATCTTAGAGTTCAAATGCCTCCCCACAATTCCAATCCAGCATGGGAGTGCTCAAATAACTAGAAGCCCAGATCAGTTGACTGATTCGCACAACATGGTCAGATCATTGAGTGTTATTTAGACCTTGTGCAGGCAGCTGCCATTTTGAATATCCAGTCCCCGATCAGGGCAATTGTGTCATGCAAACCCAGCTGTCGTGCATTATTTGATAGCTAAACAACCCTCGCATAACCCTACATCTAATCAAATGTAATGGTTGTCTAACCCTCAAATAACCCATGATGGCTAGGTTCTCATGACACAATGCAACCCCCAATTACCTTGATCAGAGCTTGCATATTCAAAATGGCAACCACATGCACCCAGTACATGCCACTGCTCATCATAAGTTAAATAACCCACGATGGTCCAGATGTGTTGTATGAACCAGGTCTATATATAAAATTCACCATCATCACCCTGTACACACACACACACACACACACACACATATCTTTGACCCTTGTTGCTCTTTTAGGGTTTCCAGATCACAATAATGCAATGAACACTTGGAAATGACCTTCTCTCAAACCATTTGTGTTCCATATTTGGCATATCTCCAATGCCAAATATCCACATGAAGGAGACGACACCCAATAACTCTTCAATATCCTCCATCTTATAGAGCTCTTTTTGTTTTTTCGTGTTTTACATTAAACAGAGTCAGGCGGAGACATTTTGCTACCTGAGATGTAGCAGTAAATGGTGCCCCCCCATAGTACCCAAAGCCAGTCAAGTTGTGCAACCGCTGGGGAACATGGGTGGTAGGGTGCTGTTACACCTGTGTCCTGCTTGTGGGTTCCTGGTCAACAGCTGGTTGGCCACTGTGTGAACAGAGTGCTGGACTAGATGGACCCTTGGTCTGATCCAGCATGGCACTTCTTATGATCATAAGTTATTTATGCACCTGAGGCTGAATATCCCGAAGCATCTCTGGCCCTCCTGGCAGTAAAAATGTCATCATAGTAAATTAAATAACCAACCATTTCTTGCTCTTTCATGACACCCAGAATCCGCTGCTTTAGGCAGCTGCCTCACACTGCCTAATGTCTTGAGTAAGTATGGATTTTGTCCCCAAATATCACTTGTGCTGCATCCAGCTGGCAACTTCACTCATTCTTTGTTCAGCACAGGACAAAGTAATGGAAGCACTGAAAGGACTGTTCTGTTAGAGTAGTTAATGGGGGCTAGGAGTCAGAATTCATGTGTTCTGCTCATTGCTCTGGAGTGTATCTAAAGACAAGCCACATAGTTAGTTCGTCTTCTCCCTTGACAGCCATAGGTACTCTGCAGTCTTAGGCAACAGATGGGATTCCCGTCCAAACGCTGTCTGGGTGCATCTGCTTATGCTGCCCAGGAATGGCAGGATGCAAGGCCAGGATGAAGTGAATACACAAAGTCCCCAGAGACAATTCAAATGGGCAGAAGAGGTGTTGAGTCCAGTGTGAACAAATGTATAATGCACAAGGCACACAACTGCAAAACAATGATTTTTTTTCAAAGTTGGGGTAAATACTTTTTATCGACTGCATGATTTTTGTAAACACTGTATATATAATTATTGCTTATAAAGAAGCTACACAGCTAAATGGAAAGTAATTTAAACACTACAGTTCATAATCAAAAACAACCATTTATGTTATTCAGACCAAACTATTTGCAGTACTAATGTTGCAATGAAAGTTTTCAAAACAAACTGTTTTTTGTAAGTGTTGCTACTATTTGCAATGAGAAATATAGGTTTTCAAAACAAACTGTTTTTATATATTGCTACTATTTGCAACAAGAAATACAACAGGCTTCCGGTTATCCACCCGTTTCGCGAGAAGCAAGCTTCTTCAGATAGGCTCTTATATGTTGTAGCACCAACTTAGAGGCTATTGCCGTGGAAAAAGGAGGGATTCATTCCTCAAGTAGTTTAAAGAAGTTATTCTTCTCTGCATTGTGAAGCCTCTGATATGGTGAGCAGAATGCAGAATGCAGTGAGAGGGCCTGGGTGGCAGAATCTCACCATCTCACCATCTCTCTCCCCCTCACCCCTCCTCAGGGTTCTGCTGAGTCCTATACCAGTCGTCCATCTGACTCTGATGTGTCACTGGAGGAAGACCGCGAGGCCTTGCGCAAAGAAGCAGAACGCCAAGCCCTGGCACAGCTTGAAAAAGCCAAGGTAATCACAGGCATTCTAGGGAGCGGGGGGCTTTCAAAACATGCTGCAAAAAGCCTGGTCTGGCTTCAAGAGGTGGATCCCTCCGAAGGGCTGCTGTTTGTGTCAAGTGGTGGGCCAAAGGTTTCCACCTTATTCAGTCTGCATCTTCTCCAGCCTGTGAGTGAGGAGAATAGAAGCTATGTCCTACCTTAGGCAAACAAGGAAATCCTTGATTGCTAATGGTAAACAAGTCAGGCAAAGTAGCTGTTTCTATGACATCTACTGGCCTATCCTATAAAATGATGCTCTTCAGAATGTATTATTCCTTCCACTCCTCTCCCCAAGCACCTTTTCACACAAAAGGGGGTACATTCAAAAAAACATTGAGTTCTGTCATGAAGAGGGGGGCAGAAAATGAACTTCACTTTAAAAAGAAATGTGTCCCTCACCCCACCTCACTACTCTTGAAATGCTTTGATCATGTGAAGAGGCTCTGACCCCCTCTACAAGAATTCGTTTTGACGCCTGGTTCTCCGATTATGCGCATCTTCTCGGAAGCGCTTTATGGTAAATGTGACTATACGCGGGAGGTAATTGAGCGCACAACTGGTGGCCTTACCGGTTGTTTGAAATGCGTTTTAGAAGTAGTTAATGCAGAGAATCGCTTGTTTACATAGTCAAAATGCGCTTTAACGGCTGCAGCAAAAGAAAACTCGCTATTTAATGTGCATTCGATAATGCGCATAATCAGATAGATAACGCGCCTCAACTCCCAATTTGCGCTCTGCTCATGTAGAGGTAAAAATTTTAATGAGACTTGAAAGAGCTTTAAACCACTCATGTAGAGGCAGCCTCTAACTTAATGCTTTTCCAGGTTTCCATTATGCATCTGGGGGAGAATGGCTACCTTCTGTCTTGAAAACAAGGTAGAACACTCTGGGATAAATCTTCATGTGACTTCCCTGAATAGGATCTGCCCATATTTGTTCGTAAGGAAGTATTACCCTGCATGTAAAGACTATATGGACAGTACAAAACTAGGGGTGGGTGACCCAGGGCCAGGAGAGCTCCTTGCATCAACCCCTCACTTGCTTACTAGACAATTGTGCAGCCACCTGGCAACTACCTTCTAGCCTGGCTGAAACCCAATAGCCATGGTTAGGATTCCTCCCCGACTCAAGACAGCTTTCATAGAGGAATTTCTCTGTTTATACCAGTCATTTTTGTGGTCTCCCTGCATTCCCATTCCCAAGTTCTACGTTTGTGCGAGTGGAACAGCTTCAGAGCACCCTAGAGTTCTAATCTGGGAACTGGCACATGAGAGCGCTTCCTGATGGATGGCTCCTAGACATAGTTCTTTTGACCACCATGAAAGTGGCAGGTTTGAGGACATGTTTTCACAGCTTTTTCTTCGATTTTATGTTAAAGGGGACTTCTTCTGGGTTATAATTATACACAGGCATCACTTCCAGTTTTCCCCCTGTGGGCTGTTTCCCCCATTAGCTTCCTGCATACTTATGGCAGAGTAAGTAAGCTTATTTTAAGAAGCTACATCTGCTAGGGTAAGGTCACGTTAAAGATGGACACAAACCAGTGTTGGATTTGTTGGGCACGTTTCATAAACTGAGCTCTTGTCCTCAATGCCTTGAATTCACTACATGAGCTTGCCATTTTTGATTGTCACAACATCAGTGAAAGATCATTAGCAGCAACTCTATCCAACCAGATTATGGTGCTCCAGTGATGTCAACTAACTGAATCTTGCATGCATGTGCACATACACACCCACACAGTCCTCTATGGGTGTCTGCCAAGACTAGATTGACTTCAGAACCTCCATATTCTGCTTCAACACCTTTGCTATCTACCTCTATGCTTTTGAACTCAGTAGCCACTTGCTTCTATGATTTTGGAGCAAGTGTGTTGTACTGGTTATGATGTTGGACTAGGACTCAGGAAATCTGAGTTCCAGTCTCCACTTAGCCATGATGTTCACTGGTGACTTTGAGGCAGTCACTGACTCTCAGCCAAACCTACCTCACAGAGCTGTTGTGAAGATGGTGGAGAGGAGGTTCATGTACGTTGCCTTGGTCTCCTGGAAGAAAACTTCATTGATATGCTCGAGGGACCATGAGCTAAGATTCTAATCTGGCCATCTGTTTGCAGGAAACTAATAAAAAGGAAAAGGACCGGGTGTTCTTACAGAATCTGTTCCTGCTACAGACTGTCCTGCTATGGCTCAGGTCAAGCTAAGAGTGGGCAGCTGGAAGCCAGAGCTCTGCTTTTCAGCTGCCCATGGTAAAATATGTTTTTTAATTTTTTTTAAAAAAATAATTTAAGATGTTTTAAAATTTGGATGGGAAATGCTTGGTGGTGCCCAGGGGCCCACTGCTGCCCAGGGGCCCTGCACTGTCAACTCTAGCCTTCGGGTCTAGTTAGGTAGATATGGGCTTTGCTTGCAGAAGGCCTGAGGTTCAATACATGGCATCTGCAGTTCAAAGGGTCAGCAGGTGGTGTGGACCCTGGAGAGCCACTGCTGGTCAGACTAGAGGAGCTAAATGGACAAAAAGGCTGACTGGGTATAAGGCAGTTTCCTAAGAGTTAACAAATTCCTCGCTTATTTATTATTTTTTAGTTTATTTATAACATTTCTATACCACTCCATGTTGAAGAAGATTCCAGAGCAGTAAAACATTAAAAAGATAAAAAGATTAAAATGCCATATTAAAATTGTTCTTTTAAAACCATGAAAATACCAATAAAACCTGGCTGGTCAATTAAGGGATGCTTAATTTCAGGAGATGTCAGAAGAAACACAGTGTTGGCACCTGCCTGACCTGCAGGAACAAGGAATTCCAAAGAAAAGGGGCCACCACATTGAAGGCTTTGCCTCCCAAAGATGGATAAAAGGCACCCATTAGTTCTATTCAGCAGCTGTCTTTTCTCTTTACATTTTGAAGTATGTATGTCTCACAACTAATGTTATCTTCGGAACAGTTCCCCTCCTCTAAACAATCACCTACCTGACAACAAAAGCTAGCTCATGTTTTTCCAAGTGAAGCTTCCATTCATTAAGATAGCAGATACACACTGCCTGCCATAATGTAGATTTCAGCTCCAAAGCACTCTTGCTTGGGTTGACATGCTTGGCCTCGCTCTACTGCCTTGATACCAGACAGTAAGTCCCAAAAGACCTATCTTTTGGGGGTGAGGGCCTTTTTAGCAAAACAATAGAAGATCTTTGGGAAAGCTACATAAAACAAAGTTGACAGCTCAATCCTTGTTGATAATATTGGCATCTACACAACCACAGAAAGAACTCAATTGGTATCAGCTGCCTGAGGCCCCAGCATCATTCCACCTCATGCTCTCTAACCAAGCATCATCACCAAGCAGAAGAACCTTCAGTCTTACACTGCACATTTCTCTTACCAGTAGGCCCAAGCCAAATCCAACCCATTTCAGACCTAAAACTTCCACTGCTTCCAAACTGAGTCTTTGATTCCCATCTGTATGTACCATTCACTTTATCTTGAGGTTCTTCCCTGGCTGGGGATGATGGAAGTTGTAGTCCAGCACATCTGGAAGTCACCACATTGGGGAAGTCTGCAATAAGCTATCTGCACCGATATCCCTCCTTGGCCACAGTAATCCATGCTCTAGTAACATCCAGGCTAGATTACTGTAATGCAATATACGTGGGGTTGCCTTTGAAGCATGTCTTGAAACTTCAGCTGATACAGAATGCAGTAGCCAGTCTGTTAACTGTAAAGAACATATTATGTCAAGGTTAAAAGAGTTTCACCAACTCCCAGCATTTCCATGCTCAATTCAAATTGCTGGCTTTAACCAACATGCCCTGAGGCCCCTTTTTTGGTGCCCACACACAAGGTGACTTACTCTTCCCACTTTAAAACAACAACAACAAAAAACCCAAAAAACATTTTCTTATTGGCAGGTGGGATTGTTCTGAAAGAGGTTTCTGCAAATACTTAAAACTGTGGGTTTAAAGGAGTGTTCTGGAGCTCAGATCCCACCTCTGCCTCATAGTGGAAGAGACTTTTGGGCAGATTACTTGTCCTTTGTCAGGCCTGCTGTGGCAGCTATTTTGTGCTGCTGCCCAGGACAGTTTCCCAAATTGCCAAATGTACCCACACTGCCCAAAACAGTTGACTTCCTCTGCTTTAGAGCCCCAAATGGCCTGGGAACCCAGTGTCTAAAGGACTGCCTTCTCCCATGTGAACCTGCTGACCAGCTAAAATCAGCTCTGGATATTCTTCTTTATCTTCTGATGTCATGCAGGTAGCTACCTGAGAAAGGGCTTTTTAGTAGTGGCACCCAGGCTGTGGAATTCCTCCCACCATGTGTGTCTACAGCCTTCTTTTTTGTCCTTTTAGTGCCAAGAGAAGACTATCTTGTTCTCACATGTTTTTAGTAAAAAATACTCTGGATGCCAAGAGAGCGTTGACCTTCTCTTTACATCAGACAGCACATCTTCTTTACTGTAGTAAAGAAGGAAAATGCAGCATATGTACCCATAGCAGTTGTGTTGATGTATTCTCAGGACAATTCTGTTGCTCTGAAAGTGCCATACAGTTCACATCAGATGCAGTCAAAGGTTGCTGCACTATTGCTTTGGCTATTTCTTCACCCTTTATACAAGGAGGCCTATGCTTCCTGGTGTGTGCAAAGCAAATATGCGGTCCAAACCATCAACTGCCATCAGATGCCGTCAAAGGATGCACAAGAATAGCTGCAGCTTTTGGCTAAACAGCGTTACACACTTTGTTCTTCTGAGGACTCCAGCTCCCTTCTCAAGGTATATTACCTTACTAGTCACTCATGTGTGGGACTACGGAGAGATCATGAAAAAGAAACACAGGTTTCTCACCTGTAACTGATGTTCTTTGCATAATCATCTGTGCAGTTGCGTGACCAGCTCTCCTTCCCTGATTTTGGAGTCCTGCACTTTTTTCCTGGGATGTTTCATACAGTAGTCTGAAGGAACTGAGTGAAAAGCTGCTTTTCACACCCTTTGAGGTATGTGCAAATCACTACAAATCTCCACTTGCGTGCAGGAGACTTGAGAATCAGTTCCCTGCCCATAGTCCTTGAATGTTCCAAAACTGTTCCACGCAGACACAGAACACCCCGTTTATGTGATTGTGCAAAAGGCTACATGAAGAACATCAGTTGCAAGAAAGCAATATCCAGTCTTGCCCCCTGGCCTTGTTGAGAACTTACCCACATGATTGTCCTGTAGGTCAGTCAGCAGCATTTGCTCCATTTTCAGAGTGTTATTTATGACTGATCTTATGATGTAACTATCTGCACTCTTTAAAATCGACATGCTTCCAAGCCACAGGAACCGTTCAGCCCAGTGAAAGCTTTTGATTAACTCCAATGCTTAAAGATTCTTATCCCAGCAAATGAAGATCAGTGTCTCTGTTTTGTATCTCACATATAACAGGATCCTTGCAAGGTATCAATTATGGAATTTTGTTTGGATCATTTTCTTCCCCCGCGTTGTTGTTTTTTATTCTCTCATCCATCCCACCCTGTATTTCTGCAGAATGTCCAGCATCTTACTTGATTGGGTTTCCCCGCCCCCCTCCAGTGTAGTGGATTCTAGATCATTCTGGGCAACTGTCAGTCTGGTGTCTGCATTTCTCGTAAAGATTGCATCCAGGGTTGTTTTTCTTTTTGCCCTCATCTTGCTCAGTCAGGGCCAGTCTGAGTAACAGCTTTCCTGACAGCCCCCAGCCTGTGTGAGATGCATGGGCGGCACCCCATCTCCATGTCCCCTACGATGGCCACAGCGCTCGTTTCTCATCACGTTCCTTGCCACTGGCTCCAGCCCACAGATGCCTACTAGCCAGGCATTAGCAAATTAATTTGGCTAATGACATGGTGATGTGGTGTCCATCCAGGAAGCAGAGGAGGGAAGAGGAGACTTTAGTCATGTTCTTTAATTAAGTGAACTGGCCCCATAAAGCAACATTGCCAAAGCCAAGGGACGATGCTGCGGGTTGGCAGGGCCACTGTCCTGTTATCAGCACACCATTATATGTGCCCTACAGGTGTTCGCCTGTTGCTTTGTACCCAGTGTTGTGTGTTTCTGTGGCAGGCGTTATAATACCCACAGAAAAGGGACTTGGAGACAGTTAAAGTCCATTCATTACACTTACAACAGGGGCTGAAAGTCAGGACTTGCCCTCCCCACCCCAATTTGGGAGGTGAATGCGAATGGGTCATTGAAGTATGGGAAGTGTAGCAGGTAAGTTAAAAGTGTAACAGCACAGACAGAATTGTAGGAATACAGTCAGAGTTCTATGGGTCCCTTTGCCAGCTTGGGGAGAGAAGTGTTATGTACAAGGGAGCTTCAAGACAAGGCTCTTACGGTGCAATGGCTCTGCCTCATTCACAGAACTTTACAGGCAGTCCAGACCATGTGATCTTCCATTTGTAACTTTCCCATGTTTTCCCATAATTTCTTCCATCATTTTTCTTCCCACAAAAAAGGAAGAGAGAAAGCTGGAACTGCTGCACCATGCATTTCAATTGGTAGCACTAGGAACTGCCCAGTCTGGAAGCACTCTTGGCTGAAGATGAGAGCGCGCTCAGCAAATCCCTGGACAGGTCCCCTATCTATAGAAAAGGATTTGTATTGCTGAGCACTTGAATGTAAAGGTAGTTGGTGTATGGCACTCCTGCAAATGTAAAACTCGAGGAATGAGTAGAGCCTATGTCTGCTGACAGACATAATTAATTAATAATAATAATAATAATAATAATAAATTTATTTCTTACCCACCTCTCCGTTTGGATCAAAGCGGGGAACAGCGGTAAATATAAAATATGATAAAATACATAAAACTGATTAAAAACATGGTACACATTATTAAAATAGCAATAAAACATCCTAAAAACATCCCCCAAGGCTGGCCTTCCCATGGCCCGGGGTGAATCCCCTGCCTCAGATAGATCTGGAAAGGTGGCAGGTCCTGCCCACCCACCAATAGGAGTCCTGATGCCAACTGCCATCACCTGTTCTATGCCTCTCAAAGTGGGACATAGACAGGCAGCTGCTCTAGAGAGCCATGCCAGTCCCAGCAAGAGATGGTTCAGGGCAACTCCACAGAGCCCACCCAGCCCAAATGCTTCACTCTCAGGGGTCCTTCCTCAGAGTGAGGCATTGGCAGGGAGGTGACTCTGGAGTTCACCTGTACTGCCACAGCACAGGCAGTCTCCAGGATCACCTCCCCATCAATGCCTTGAGGGGAAGGCGGGCAGTGGTGGCTGGTGGGATGATCCATGTGGCAGTGGATCATGCTCCCTCCACCCCCGGCAGCTCGCGCTCCCCCACCTCGGGCAGCACTGCATGGCAGTGGCTTACACTCCCCCATGCCCCTGCAGTGGCAGCGGCTCCTGCTCCCTCTCAGTAGTGGCCGATGGCGGTGGCAGCAGGTCTTGCGCCAGCCCTGAATCCTGCCGCTTTCCCCTTCCTTCCTCTCCCTAGTTGATCTTTTGTTCTATTTTGCTTTGCTTTTTCCACTTTTATATCTGTTTGCTGTGTTGAAATAATAATAGTAATAATAATAATAATAATAATAATAATAATATGGAATTTGGGGTAGGAAAATGCAGGATGCTACACATAGAAAGAGGAAAATGGAAAGAAGAAGCAACGTCAGAAACATTAAATAATGAAATATTAGATAACATGGAAGAAAATGAAACATACAAATACTTAGGATTCCAACAAAACACAAAAATCAATCACTCCACAGTAAAAACTCAACTAAGAATGCAATATAAAACTCACCTATCACAAATCCTAAAATCTAAACTCAACTCGAAAAACATTACACAATACCCATCCTCACATACTCATTCGGAATCATACACTGGTAACACACTGAACTTGAAGAAATAAACAGACTCAATTACACCAAACTCACAAAACACCGCCTGCTCCATCCCAACTCATGCATTGAAAGAGTAACAATCAGCAGGAAAGAAGAAGGAAGAGGTCTGCTGGCCACTAACAGAATTAATGCTAAACAGATAAAGTCACTCAGAAAATTCTTCCATACCAAAAACACCCCCATTCATAAAGCTATAGTAAAAGCAGATAAAAACTACACCCCACTCAACCTAACATTACAAAACAAAGATCAAACACAACCACTTACACTCGCAGAGAAAAAAGATAAATGGGTGCAAAAAGCACTCAACTGGAAGCACTACAACATAATACAGAACCCACAAATAAACAAAGAACAATCATACAAATGGCTCCGGAAGGGTGAGCTATTTCCAGAAACCAAAGGATTCCTAACAGCTTTACAGGATCAAGTTATAGCAACCAAGAACTACCAAAAATACATCATAAAAGATAACAGTATAACAACAGACCTATGCAGGAAATGCCATCAATTCCAAGAAACAATAGACCATATAACGGGAATGTAAAATTCTGGCAGGAATGGACTATATGGATAGACACAATACAGCTGCAAAAATAATTCATTAACAACTGGCCATCAAATTCAACCTTATCAAACATATATTCACCCAAATATTCACCATATTCACCCAAAACAATCTTGGAAAATGCAGATCATAAAATATACTGGGACAGAACAATTCATACAGATAAGACAATACCTTGCAACCGACCAGACATAACGTTCATAGACAAAAAAGAAAAACACACATACCTCATCGACATAGCAATACCAAATGACAAAAATGTTGTTGGAAAGGAAGAAGAAAAGAGAGACAAATATACACCATTGGCCATGGAAGTCAAAGAACTATGGCAACAGGAAAAGGTCACAATTATTCCATTAGTCACTTCAGTCACCGGCATCACATCAAAAACATGTACAGAAAACCTCCAGAAACTGGGCCTACCAGAATACATCCACACCAACATCCAGAAAGCAGACATAATTAAAACATGCTCAATCGTCAGGAAATTTCTGAATCAATAAAAGACAGCATGACTTGGCAAAGCCCATCATGTCTGTCTAGAAAAACCACCACGAGCAAGAAAGAGAAATAATAATAATAATATAATATAATATATTTATTTTTTACCCGCCTCTCCCTCTGGATTGAGGTGGGGTACAACAACAAATACAAAACATCATACAATACATACAACTAATTAAAAGCATGTAAAATGAATACATTATTAAAAGGCATCTTAAAATTCAACTGAGTAGGCCTGCCAGAAGAGATCAGTCTTTATAGCTTAGGGTGACCAGATAAAATCCAGGTCAGGGCTCCTGTAACTTTAACAGTTGTAGAGAAAAGGGAATTTCAGCCAGTGTCATTTGTATGCAATTAGTTCCTGGTGATATTGCCTCTTCATCACAACTGTTAAAGTTGCAGGGGCCCTGCCTTCTTTTGTATATGGTCACTCTAGTATAGTGCCTGCAACTTTAACTGTTGTGATGAAGAGGGAATTTCACCAGGAACTAATTGCATACAAATGACACTGGCTGAAATTCCCTTTTCTCTACAACTGTTAAAGTTACATGAGCCCTGACCTGGATTTTATCTGGTCACCCTATTATAGCTTTCTTAAATTCTGGGAGTGGCTGAGGATAAGGTCCTCTAAGAACAAAACTCAGTATAAGTATTAATAACGAGCAAGTGAAGATCAGGATTTATTCATTATAAGAAAAACAGAGCACCAGAACCAAGACTTCTAGATCTGCTCCCTACTTTTTGGAGGTGATGGTTGGGATCTGGTTATTTAAGGCAGAATTTCAAACCTGGGTTGTGATCAGAATAAGGGGGGCCCTCGCTGTGCCCTGCTGGTGACAGCAGGTCAGGGGGGCAAACCTGTTGCTTGTGTCCTAATCTCAAGCCACCCTCCCTTCTTTGGAACAGCAGTGCCCCTATCCCTGCTGTTTGGCTGCAGCACTGTGATTTTGACAGATGCAATTAGCTAATTAAGCCGCCCAGTTCCCCCTCCTCTCCTGGCACAGCCCTCTTGCCGCAGCAGACTTGCAATTAAGATGCCTGAGACGTTTTGGCCACTGGGACCTGACCCAGCCTCCTTGCTGTCAGGATGATTCGGCGGCGGGGTGTGTGTGTAGTGGGTGGGAGTGGTTGGCAGCCAGAACATCCCCAGCTCTCTGCTCTGGGCTCTGAGCCAGCAAGTTTCAGCCTTTGCCTTCATTGGAGCATCTTGTGCTATCTGTTGACTGCAGCCTCAGGTTAACTATGAGACCTGGCAGGGGGCTTGATGCTTCCCTGCTTCAGGTGAGATTTGTGCCAGGAACTGCCGTGAGCTTTCTTTGCTGCTTCTCCTTGATAGTTGGACAGTGGGATGAACAGAGCATGAAATCGGCCATTGTGAAAATGCCTCCTGCTCCCTGCTTGAGACAAGTATGCCAGCGTGACTTGTTCTGTTACAAAAATGTGTACAATTTATTTTGTATGATTTCTGTATATTTTACTATTTTCCATCATTTTGGCTGTGTCTGTGTGTCATGAGGAAGGGCAAGGTGCTATACAGAACATTTAAGCTGCACCTTCCAATCTCCGGAAATCTTAAAGCATTCACACACCATGATAACCCACACACAAGGTTCAATATGGGTGGAGTGTGGGTTGTCATTAAACTGTGGATTGTTGTGTTGTCTGATCTGAGCTACGCTAACAAACCATGGTCTGTTAACCAGAGACAATCCACAGTTCAGGACCAAATAACAAACCATGGGTTTCCTTCATGGGTTATTCATGGTTAACAAGTCATAGTTTGTTAGTGTGGCTGGGTTCCGACAACACGACAACCCACAATTCAACAGCAACCCACAGTTCAATGAGAACCTAGACTCAGCCCTTCCTCAACCTTGCATGTGGGCTATCATGTTGTGTGAAGCCAGTCCCTCAGCCTTCTGGATTCAGAGATATCAGTAGGCTCAGCCCATCGGCTTGAAAATATAACTTCAAAGCCATGTGGGTTCAAAAGAACTCATTGTTTCCCTTACTTCGGTCAAGAAAGATTCTTATTTACTGCCCTTAAAAAGACAAAACCTTTTTTTAAAACTGGGAATAGATATGCAGGATGCTCCTCCTTATTGGAAAAAGGCTTCTGGTTGCCTTCTGGGCACAATTCAATCTGATCTCACCTGTGCTCCCCCTACCTTACCAAAATAATCTTGTCTGTTTTGCAGACCAAGCCAGTGGCGTTTGCAGTGAGGACGAATGTCGGCTATAATCCTTCCCCCAATGACGATGTGCCAGTCCAAGGCATGTCTATTTCCTTCGAGCCCAAAGACTTCCTTCATATCAAAGAGGTAAGGGCAGTAGATGTATGTATGAGCAGATGAGCAGCGATGCTGTACGACCTGGTGGGGTACAGGGGTAGCTCTCCCACCCCCAGAGGTTTGGAAACATAAGCGCAGCCTGCACAGAATAAGCCAAAATTGCTGTCATCTCCTCCCTCCCTGCCTGCTTAACGTGCCTCATACTTTTGATGTTGCCCTCTGTGCTCCAGAAATACAACAATGATTGGTGGATTGGACGTCTGGTCAAAGAAGGCTGTGAGGTTGGCTTCATCCCTAGCCCCGTCAAGCTGGAGAACATGAGGATGCTACAAGAGCAAAAGATGAGGCAACACCGGCTCAGCTCCAGGTGGGATAGGGCGAGGTGGGGTGGATGAGGAGACAGAGGTTGCCGTACCACTCAGAATCCTTCACTCCGTATGGCTAGTTGCCATAGCTTAGGAAGAGTGTCTGTCCTGTGTGTAGCATGCCTCATACTCAGTCCCGGGTATTTTCAGTTGAAGCGGGTGGGGAACCTGCAGCCCACCAGATGTTGTTGGACTATAACTTCTGTAATCCCCAACCATTGGCCATGCCAGCTGGGGGCTGATGGGATTTGGAGTCCAATAACATTTGCAGGAACACAAGTTCCTTGCACCTAAGTTAAAGATTGCCAAGTAGGAGGGAGTGGAAGTTCCCTTCCTGAGAAACCCTAAGTGGCTGCCACAGTCAGGATTGATGGTACTGGGCCGGGTAGACTATTGACCTGACTTAGAAGAAGGCAACTCCTTACATCACTGCAGATTTATGAATCGCTGTGTGAGGTTGAGGAATGTGAGGTTGGTGAACAGGGTGGGTGGGACACACATAGCTGCTTGGATGTGTCAGAGAAAGAGCAGGGCTGAGAAACCCCACATAGGAGATCTGGAATGGTTTCCATACTCTGCCACTTGCTGCTCTTGCAAAAGTGGCTGGTTGCATAAACCGTTTGAACCTCAGTTTACCTTCCGATAAACAAAGCAAATACCTTTCTCACTCCCTCACAGAGACTGTTGGTGGTAAATGTACAAAAGATGGCTATAGTAAAGTATTTGGGAAGCCTGTGGGCAAGTTTCATACATGGAGAATTGATGTGGATCATGGGTGAGGAACCTCTTTCAGCCCAAGGGCCAAATTCAATTTCGGAGAAGCTCTCGGGGGCTGCTTTCCAGTGTTGGGTGAGACTGAAGCCAAAGGGGGTGGGACCAAAATGCAAAAGATTGCCAGTATATATTGTAGGTTAAAGCTCTGACTGCCAGTAACTGAGCCTTAGGAGAGGCACTACAGCTTTTTAGAATGTGGAAAAAGCTGCAGTAAAAAACGGAAACCAAGTCCCGGGGCAAGGGGTGTGACCATCTGAGGAACTCTGGCTCCTGGCTCTAAGGTTTTCCACTCCTGCCCTGGCCAATGAATCCTGGGGTCTGTTTTCCCATAAGTTCTTCTGTTAACAAAGAATTCCCTTGCAAACCTGTAATTGCCAGAATTTGGGGGGCTTGGGCTTGGCAGTGGAACTAAGTTGAAACTGGTCTCCAAGTGTTCTATATCTGTATGTAGGGGGCTATCTATACGCTTTAAAAGCCCTGCGGTCCCTCTCACCACTTTTATTTACAATGGTGATTGAGTTTCTTGTGGACAGAGTCAGGGCAAATACAGACATCAGAGGGATATGTGTGGGTGGTAGAGAATTTAAATTAAACTTATATGCCGATGATATTTTATTGACATTACAAAATTCAAAAAAGGGAAGCAGGACTTAAGGTAAATATAAAGAAATCTGGTTTGATGTGTTTAAACACAGGACCTCAAGAACAAATAGAAATCTCAAAAATGACAGGTATTCCCCTAGTAACAAAAGTGTTTAGATATCTAGGAATCCAGATTCTTAAAAAGCAGGAAAATGTATTGAAACTAAATCTTTGGAAAACTGTGGAAAGAACTAAAAATTGATATAGCCAGATGGGAGAGAATACAACTATCACTTTCAGATTGGATTATGACTATAAAGGTGATGTTATTACCAAAATTTACTTATTTATTTAATGTATTACCACAGGAAATCCCAATCAAAAGGTTTAGAACATGGCAAAACAGGATAGAAAAAAATATTTTTGAAAGCAAAAGACCACGAACAGCTAAAGCCTTTAGATATAGATCTGTGCAAGAAGGAGGATGGGGTATACCACCCTTAAAAACATATTATGATACACATTAATTGTGACATCTATTAACAGCAATAAAGGAAGGGGTGAGTACACAATGGGTAGAACTAGAAAGGGAACTGGGGGATTAAAAGAAGAAAAAATACAGAATATGTTCTATAGGGGGGGAATGCAATGCCAACACAGTGCCGTCAAGGCAGCCTCTAGATATAGATATGCCTGAAGTTTTGTTGAAAGGTTGCTATAAAGATGGGGGACTTGAAAGCCTTCAGTTAAATGTGATAACTTCACTGGCCAGGGCTGGCCCTAGCGTTAGGCAGAGTGAGGCAGTAAATTTGGGGTGTCATGAAAAAGCACCAGATTGCTAGTTATTTAATTTGTTGTTATTGTGTTTTTACGTCCAGAGTGAGAGAGAGTTGTTTGTGGGATTTTCACTCCCAACATAATTGGTCAGACTTGGGTACGGTGCACTTTGACTTAGTGTGGGGAGGGAAACCATTTGCTATTTGGTATGGCAGAAGTGGGAAATCAAATAACTTTGGTGCAAGTCTATTGGAAAGGTGCAACAGAATGCCATGTTACCCCTGTATGTCCAAGGACCACAAAGTCTACCTCAGTGCGGAAGTTAATTTTTTTACTCATGAAAAGGTGCTGAGCCTGGATCCAGAGGCTCTTCCCCCTCAATCTCTTCCTCTTTACCCATCTTATTTTAATGGCTTAATGGCTCTTTCTTTTTGCAGTAAATCAGGAGACAATTCCACCTCCAGCTTGGGAGATGTGGTGACAGGCCCCCGGAGACCCACCCCACCTGCCAGTGGTAAGGCTACTCCCCCCAACAGAGAATGGTGTACCTACTACCACCTTTCCACAACTACCACTGAGGGATATTTTCGCATCTCTTTTCATGGGATGAGGAAAGTTTGGAGCATCTTAAGGACATTTTAGCAACTCTTTATGGCTGGAACTACACATGGAGCAGAATGATGCGGTACAATCTTGAGGTGGTAGGGTGGACTGTATCCATTCTGTGGCTGGGGGTGTCATATTTACTTTAAAAAAGCTGCCTGCAAATGAAAAATTTGCAGGAAGAGAGGTTGAAGCCCAGGCCTCTCCCTGCTGTGCTAATTTATTTATTTATTTTAACTTCCAGGGCACTTGTTTTGTTTTTTAAAAACATGGTGCGTATTCAGAAATACACAGCTACATTTTGAAGTGATACAGTCCACTCTGACGCTGCAGGACTCTACCATTGTAGTCTGTTTCATGTATGTAATCACAGCCTATAGCCAGATTCCCACAGCAACCTTATGGCAAACCTCTCGTTGCCTGATGTCCAACTTCTTAAGTATGTCCATGTACTGTAGAAACTGGAATTTCCATTTTATTTATTCATTTGTTTGTCTATTTATTTTTCTCTTTCATTTTGTAGATTTGTTTATTTTCCTTTCTGGTAATTCCTTTTCATTAGATTTTCTTGCCCTTTTCAGTTTGTACTTTCTCTCTTTAGTTCTTGTTGTTTGTTCTCCCCCCCCCCTATTTTTTTCTGCCTTTTATTTCCTTCTCCCCCTATCCCCCTCCCAGGTAACTTGGACATGACTAACTTAGCTTATGACTCAGATGCCCTTGACTTAGAGGAGGAGGAGGAGGCAGCAACCGATGAAATCCAGCGAACCCCTAAGACTAGTGTTAGCAGCGTTACAACACCCCCCTCCACCACCAAGCGCATCCCCTTCTTTAAGAAGGTAATAGTGCCTCACCCCGCCCACACCTGCTTGCCATGTTCTCCTTTTATGCCTGCCTGTGTGTGTAGGCTGTTTCTGTCCCGAGGTCAAGCGCTTGCGTGCATAGGATTGGAGGCAATGGGAGAGGCATGTTCTGGGATCATATTTGGTCACTGATCACTCTGGAAAGTGTTCATCCAGCGCATAAGCAACAAAGACTTGCATTGTGATATCCCCCAAAAGGCAAATGGTGTATTGCTAGGAAAAGACTGGCATGTGCAACCTCTTGGTGGAAAGTAAGGAAGAGAGAGAGGTCACAAACATCCTGTTTGTCACATGTGTGAACATAAAAGGCACAACAACGGTATGTTTCAGTGATCACACTTTCTCTGCATGCGTATGAGTTAGAAGATGCATTGGCAACCAATTCATACCCTTACGTGGCCTTTGGTGGAAGATGAGTCCATGGGGTTTTGCCTCCGTCCCCTTGTCCCTCCTGCCTAGCACACCATGGGAATGCCATGATCAAGCGACTTCTCCCATGGGAAAGATAAGAATGGAATGTTACAATGGTCCTGTCCTTTTCCCGCTCCTGCTCCCCAGTATAAACCCGTGAAAGTCAAACATTCCAATCATTTTCCCCCATGGGAACTGTGCCAGTGTTATCTTCTACTCATTCTGTCTTCCCCTATATAGATGATATAAGTGGAGCATTCCTATAATCCACTCCCTCCTGCAAGGGTATTTGTAGCAGTGGAATGTTCCAGGATGGGAAACAAGTGGGTGAAATAGTCAAGCAACTCATTACCTTGACATGGGGTTGGAGCATTCCAATGGTCACAGCCTCCACAAAATAAACACGAATATGGGATGGTCCAGTAATTTTCCCACTACATGTAAAGGGAGAAGTGCTATTGCTGACCCATCCTTACTCCCAAGTTTACAAACTACTATGGGATGTGTCCCCGCAGGCCCTCCCTTTCCTCCCTATTGGGACCAACTTGAAGATGGGGTGGGTGGAAGCAGTCTGGAGACTGGTTGTTAAGCAACCTCTGGGCGCAGGATAGAAACTATAGGATGGCTGAACTACACTTTATGGCTGACAGCCCTGGGGTTCCTTGCAACTGAGAAGGGGAAAGAAGGGAGTGCTAAACCATTTCCCTGCCAGCCACCTTTCTCAAGAAGTGTGCTTTCAAGAGTCTGAAATGCGGGCAGGGTAGGATGGGAGGAAACGACGGCTGGCTGTGGTTAAGAACTCCCTTTACCACCATTAGGGTGGGCTGAATTTTTTTTTTTTTAGAAATTAAATTAGTAATAGTGTGGAAAAGTTGCCTAATGTGTCCCTTAGCATACAGAAAGAAAAATATTGATCTACCTCAAAATCTAGCCGGGTCCCTCTGGCTTTGAAAAAATCTAAAATGACCCAAAAATGGTTTCTTGAAATAATTTTATTTTTTAATTTTTTATTTAGAAATCAAATTTGTAATGGTGCGGAAAAGTAGCCTAATGTGTCCCTTAGTATACACAAAAAATTATATTTATCTACCTCAATGTCTAGCCGGGCCTCTCTTGCCTTGAAAAAAAAGAAAATGACTCAGAATTTTTTGGGGGAACACATTTTATTTAAAGAAATAATATTTATAAGTACAATACTTTTTAACAGCGTATACTAAGGGACACATTAGGCTACTTTTCTGCACTATTACTAATTTAATTTCTAAATAAAAAATAAAATTATTTCGAGAAACCATTTTTGGGTCATTTTAGATTTTTCAAAGCCAGAGGGGCCCAGCTAGACATTTGACATAGATCAATATTTTTTTTAATGTATACTAAGGGACACATTAGGCAAGTTTTTCGCACTATTACTAATTTAATTTCTAAATAAAAAATAAAATTATTTCGAGAAACCATTTTTGGGTCATTTTAGATTTTTTCAAAGCCAGAGGGGCCCAGCTAGACATTTGACATACTGTAGATCAAAAACAAAATTGTGTATACTAAGGGACACATTAGGCAAGTTTTTCGCACTATTACTAATTTAATTTCTATTTTAAAAAAAACTAGGTCATTTTTCAGCCCACCCTAACCACCATTCTCCACCAAAGCACCTCATCCCGAGGGCCCCCAGTGCAAGGGTGAAAGGGCTATCAGGCTAAAGTTGCACACGGCTGCCCTAGCAACATGGAGTCTGGCTTGCAGTGATCCATAGATCTGGGTTGCCATGACCAGATCAGTCAATCAGAGTGGGCTAAGAGAGCACAGAGAAGAGGAGGGGATTTCTAAGCCAGATATTTGGAGTTGGCGGCTGTCGCCCAACCCCCTCGGAGGGCGTAATTTGCCTTCTCTGAAAAGCCGCCACCCTTCTGCTCCCCTCAGCACTAGTTGCTGTTTTTTCCTTCCTGTGCCTGCCTCTGCTTCTGCTGGAGTGAGCTGTCAGTAACACGCATGCCTTGTTTGTTTTTCTCTTGCCTGTCCCTCTTCCCATCCTCTGCGTCCCTGTCCCCACCCCACCCATTAATGGCGATCACTGGACATAGCCAAGCAGAAGCAAAAATCGGTGAGTAAGCTTATGAAATATCAGATTAGATGGTGGTGGTTTCCTAAAACTTCTCCCCTATCCCAGTAGGCCTTTCCTGAACAGTGAGCAACCATGGGAAGAGGACTTTGAAAACCCAACGCTTGTGTGCGTGATTGCCTTTCTCCAGACTGGTGCCTCTTTCTGTACGGCAAACTCAACAGCAAACCTTGACTGTGACCTCCATGAAGGTCTTAGGTTACTTTCACCTTGAATTTCCAGCACTCGAGCTGATGTCAGAGTTTGATTTGAAGGGCTGAGACCCCAGTACTCCCTAAACACCCTTTCTTTCTTTCTTTCTTTCTTTCTTCTCTCCACCCATGCCCCAGCTCCCTCCCCAATGCCTACAAAATGAAGATGTTGGACCCCTTAAGAAGGCAGGAAGCAGTGGAGGCTGGTGGCTCCAATGTCAGTGGAGCGGTGAATCCACTCTGGGTTTCACTTGGAACCAGTCGGAACTCTACAGGAGCTATCCAAGATCCTTTAGAATCCTGACTGAAACCATCAGAGCCACCAGCCTCCAATGGCAGGAGATTTTGGAGATTGCTAAGATTTAAAAACTCAGGTGCCCACGCATCAAAGTCGTGTTGGTCTGGAGCAAGCCTAATGCCTTCTTCTCTCCCCCTTCCTCGCAGGCAGAGCACGTGCCGCCCTATGACGTGGTCCCTTCTATGCGGCCAATCATTCTTGTGGGCCCATCCTTGAAGGGGTATGAGGTGAGGCATCCAGGAAGGGAACAAGTGCGTGGTGGGAGGGGAATGGTGATGAAGTGGGCGGAAAGTAGAGAAGGGGGGGTCAACACGCTCGGGAGAACCACCATAGACTGGCGTGTGCCTCCCCACCTCTCAGTCTCCACCATTCAAATCCTCTCTAGCGTATGGGTCTGACAGCTGGGCTGAGATGGACAAATGTTCTGTGGTTCATCTCAACTCTGCCCTTTTGAGCCCAGATCCTACATCTCACCTCTCCCATTTCATCTGCCAGGGGCATCTCTTTGTCAGCCCCCAACCCCCAGCTGTGCCTTTAGTGCGAAGTGGGTGGGAAGTGGCTGTGAAAGATTGGGGCACGTAGTCATTGTGGGGGGGTCTCTATTTTGTTATTTCTCTGTATCGAGGTAGAGGAAATACCTTTCACTGGGACTGCTCAGATATTTAGAGGAGCTTTGCATGATTTGTCCAGGCCCACTCAATTTTTCACTCACACAATTTGTTCCCCAATGATCTTTAATCCACCAGCATATGCTTGTTTGTATCCTCCCTCCCTCTCTCACTCAGTACTATTCACCGTGTGCATTCTCACAACCATTTTGAAGACCTGTAGTTAGTACAAGTTCAAAAGCTGACTCTAGCATGTATTTCACTTGGTAGTCCTTAAATCTTGCCTTGGGTGTGTTCAGCCAATCTAGTGCGTGGTTCAATCAGTACATACACAGTGACTCAGCAGGTCCTAGAAAATCTCTGAAAAGTTGGTCAAACCAGGACTCCAGTGCTCAATTCCAAGACTGGACAGATAGAAGATAGTAGTCTGCCAGCTCAGAGGCATCATCTTGTGGCCTGTCTCAGTGGCAAGTTGCCCAGATTGAGGGAGTGCAAAAGATCTGGGAGCTTTATAGCTGGTAGTGGCACATGAGAGGCCCTCTGGTGTTATTCTCCAGGCAAGGAAGATTCTGGGCCATTGTGTGAGAGATAAACTACATTCTACATTAGATGCATAGTGGGTTGTTGATCCTAACTTTTTTTTCTGAGCCTTGATCCAGATTGGGACTACCACCACGCATGGGTGGGAGTTAAACTTTCCCACCCAGCCGCTTTCCGCCATTAAATTGCCCACCCCACCCCCCAACCATGCACAGGTTTGTTGGTGATAACAAACATCTAGCTCGCCACGAGACCTGGAGCCTGCATGAGTCTTTGTTCTGGCTAGGCTATATGATCCTTATAGAAAGGGAGTTATTCCCACTTAACCCTCAGTGACTGCCCTCCAAAGTCAGTTGGGCGAATTGTACCTATTAGCATGTGCTGGAGCATTTTGAATGCCTATACTACAGGGGCCGTGAGTGTTGGAAACGTACATGTGAAGTTAGAGCGGTCTGGACCAATCTTTACCAAGTGTTGGCCTAAACACATGCACCCTGATCTCTTATTCTCCCATGTTTGTGCATGTGACCCTTCCATCTCTCATGTCACATGGTGTCTAACCTCTAGATTCTGACTTTTTTTTCTGCTTCTGTCTGTCTGTCTGTCTTCCCCCACCCCTTTTATCTTCCTAGGTGACAGACATGATGCAGAAGGCTTTGTTCGATTTCCTGAAACGGCGATTTGATGGCAGGTGTGAGCAGAAACCTTGAGGGCAGGGGGTGCAGGCTGGGTAACCTGATGCCTTCCCTTTGTGCTGTAATCCTTGCGTCCATATTTGGGCACGGGTGGCCGCAACGAAACCTAATTGAAGGCCACCCCTGATTGAAGGCCACCCCAAACATGGAAGGGTTGAGACATACAGTGCAGTTGCAATTGTGCACCTACCCCAGGGCTTTCTGCTGAAGCTGCAGAGAAAAAAAGTCGGGGACTTACCCCGAGTTTTTTCTCCGGAGCAGGTGTCAAGACAGTCCCAAAGCCGGAGTCGCAGTGGAGGCATGGCCGGGCGGTGCCTGGTGGAAGGTGACCTGTGGTTAGTCTCCTCCCACCAGGAAGAGGGTGGAGGCGCTCTGGTCCCCGGATGGCCGCCCAGAAACCTTGCGCTCCCTCCTCGGCGTCAGGATTATTCAACACCACCTCAGGGGAAGGAACCATCTGTCCATTTTTAAACATTTCTTCCCCTTTTCCCGCCCTTTTTTAGAACGTGAGGACTAGAAACGCTTTTAAAAATGAAAATTGAAGTGCTTCAGTTTCTTTTAATAAACAGTTAGATTCATTCACTTTTTTTAAAAAAAGACTTTTCTTAGGTCATGAGGACTAAAAAAAACTGTTTTTTTAATAGGACACTGAAATTATTAAGCTAATGTTAGCAGATAGATTCCCTGCATGTCTTCGTGAACAGGTGGGGCTTTCTAGCAAATTAAGTTTGTTCTCTTAATTCATCTCTGTCTTCCACAGAATATCCATCACACGTGTGACAGCTGATATTTCCTTAGCCAAGCGCTCAGTCCTCAACAACCCTAGCAAACACACCATCATTGAGCGCTCCAGCACCCGTTCTAGCCTGGGTAAGGCATTGCTGAGACCCTGAGAAAAAACCCTCAACACTTTGCTATCTTGTAATCTTTTCTCTCAGGGACGGAGAGAAAGTTGTGATTTTGTCTTTGCAATTGCATGGCACTAACATCTTGCATGAGGGGTGTAAACCCTTCCTTGCTTGTCTCACTGTGATCTGTATCAGCCAAGAGCAGCTTTTTTCAAAATGCCTCTGGATTTCCCATAATGCTTTGCAGCATTGCCCCCTTCTTTCCCCATCAGAGTTCCTCTTACACAATCACACAGTTGAGCAGGGCATTAGGGCTCTTTCCACATCATGAAATTCTCTGTACCCTAGGATGGAGGTGGGGCGCACAGTGTGCTTGCAAGAGCACCACCACATTATGACGCATAACATGGTAAATGGTCCCAAGATTATAGATAGGCTTTGGTGTGAGCAGTGGGATATATTTCAAACTGTCATTGTGGAGTATGTTTCAGACCCTCTGTACCTCCGTGCATGGGGAGACAGGATGTTCCTTAATCTCTTGTCATCAAACAGTTGAAAAGGGAGAAGGTGGATCGCTTTGTCAGCCGTCTTCTCTGTTTTCATTCCCTCCCCCTGCCATGACTTCAGACTTTGTGGGCATCTTTTACTGCTTCCCAACAAGTCCAACTCACTTTTCTCTTTTCTCCCCCCTTCCCACAATTTTCTTTTCTTTCCTTTGCGCCTTCGCCTCTTCTTTTCTCTGCTCCTGATACAGATGTCTTGGGTACGTAGCCTTTAGCCTCACAAGCTAATGTACCGCCAGTGCAGATTTAACTTATTTAACCCGAAGATGGGAAAGACGTTTGGTAAAAAGTTTTGGTAAAAGCTTTTCTTGTTGGGGCAGGGAGCAGGAGGGGATTTCAAAACCAGAACAAATGCATACATTTTGGTCTTGCCAAAATGTGCTCGATTTTCATTGTGTTTGGAAAAGTGAAAAATTGTGAGCCACCGGTATTTTTCATTTTTCACTATTGTTCAGTTGCCATAGTCACAAAAGGCCAAGGCAAACCCAGAAAGAATGTTGTTTGTTTTATTATTATTTTTAATGGTCGTGTTAAGAACAACACTTTTTAGAATCTTGGTTGTAATCCTGCCTGTTTACCTGGGAATAAGTCCAATTGAACTTAATGAAATTTACATCTGAGAAGAAATATATAGGATTATGCTTTTCAAGAAGCTGCTTGGTTGTAAAATCTTTATATATATTTTTCCTTATAAATGTTTTTTTTTTAAACCAACACAATAGCATATTTGTAACTTGAAATGTGTAGGGGAAAATAAACATAAATCAGAACTCTAAAATAAAATAAATGGCATTTCTCTGTAAAGGGATGAGGCGAGAATTAGCTCAAAATAAAAAGGAGGGGGTGAGGGATTGTTTTTGTTCCAAAGCAACTATGTTGAGAGATGTTAAGAAATCCAGTCAACTGCTGGAATCAATGGGATGTTCACAATGCTTGACTTTGACTGGATTGTGTCCTAATTTGTTATGGTGGCTATGAATATAATTGTGCAATTTCTGGCATGATTTCTTACTAGATAAAAATGAAGGGCACTAGGCATAATCTACAGAGGGGAACTATTTTTTTAAAAAAAAAAATATTTTTGTATCCCATCTTCCCTCCAAGGAGTTGTATGGTTTCCCCCTTCCCATTTATCCTGCAGGGTAGGTTAGGCTGATAGAAAATGACAGGCCCAAGATTGCTTCGTCAGCTTCATGGCTGAAAGGGGATTTGAGTCCAGTCATAGTCAGGCACTCAACCACTAAACTACACTGGCTTTCACACAGGGAGTGCAGTACAATAACACCCCCTCCCAAGGGCACACAAGGTTTCTGGGTGTACTAACATCCAGATTCCTGCCTGCCTGATCCAGGGTCCCAGATGCAGAGTAGCTAGTGGGCAACCCACTCTTCAACTTCCCTTGCAGTTGAAAAAGGAGAAGGGAATCCTGCACCCTTCCTTATTGCCCTGCTGTTGTGTTTTTTGGCTAGGGAGAGGGCATGGGATGTTCTGTGCACCAGGGCCAGCAAAAGACACTTGGCACCAGAGGCCAAATGGTATCTCCACCCCCACGCACCCTAACATTGATTAACATGGGTCCCAGTCCACTGAGAAGTTCTCCTGCACAAGCCCCATTAGAATTAATGGGAGCTGCACCGTTCCTGTTCATTTCAGTGGCGCTTGCCCAGGAGAACTGGTGGATCATGCCTATGGGTCAGAACTTTGCCACCTTTAACAGCCCCAAAGCCACCCCTTGTGGCAGCCATATCACCTCGCCTCATTGTAGGGCTGCCTTTAAGCGTGTCGATGATGATGATGATGATATTAATAATAATAATAATAATAATAATAATAATAATAAAAATTATTTCTTACCCGCCTCTCCGTTTGGATCGAGGCAGGGAACAGCAGTAAATATCAAATATGATAAAATACATAAAACTGATTAAAAACATGGTAAAATTATTAAAATAGCAATAAAACATCCTAAAAACATCCTAAAAGTCCACTGGATATGCCTGCCGGAAGAGATTAGTCTTTATAGCTTCCTTAAATTCTGAAAAACTGTTAAGTTGACAAGTCTCCTCCGGCAGGCCATTCCACAGTCTGGGAGCGGCAGAAGAGAAGTCCTCTGGGTAATACCTGTCAACCTAGTTTTCGCTGACTGAAGTAGGTTCTTCCAGCTGACTGTGCACCATTCAGGAGCCAGAAGAATGATAGAAAAAGTTCACATGCATATATCCTTTTTCAAATATAGCATCTTCCATAGTTGCAGTTGTGCACCTGTTGCATCTTAACCTGCAGGTGAGAAGATGAATCATGGGGAAATTGGAGGTCAGTTCTTGAGTCAGTGCTACAGAAGTGAAGTCCTTAATGCTAAGTAGGATCTTTGAGAACAACCTTCTCCAAACCGGTACTCTGCAGATGTGTCAGACTACAACCCAATAATCCCTGAACAGCTGGCTGGGGATGCTGGGAGTTGTAATCCAACATTTCTGGTGGTTGCCGAGTTGGTGAATGCTGTTCTAGAGCAACACAAGGGATGGGTGAATGTCACTGCAGTTTCTTTCCATAGCTGTGCTGACCATGTCTCCCTCTTCCCTGCTGCTTCTCTGCCTCGGCAGCGGAAGTACAGAGTGAGATAGAGCGCATTTTTGAGTTGGCCCGTACGCTGCAGCTGGTAGCCCTGGATGCCGACACCATCAATCACCCAGCTCAACTATCCAAGACATCATTGGCACCAATTATTGTCTATATCAAGATCTCTTCCCCCAAGGTGAGCAGACTCCTCTTTTTCTCCTCCTGATCACTCTAACAATACTATCTTCCACCTGGGTTAGGGAAAGACTGGCAGAGGACCTTAGAAGGTTTCAGTGCCAGATCCCAAATTACAAAGAGCCTACGGAACTCAGCAAGTGAGAGCGGCACATTGGAATGTATTGTGTCAGAAAGCTTTCACGTGCATTGATGGGAACGTCAGTGATATAATTTGCACATAATTTCTTATGAAGCCTGGCCAATGCCAAACTATAGATCAGAATACATAGGCTACATAGGAAGCTGCCTTATATTGAGTCAGACTGTTAGCTTATCTAGCCAAGTATAGTTGATGCTGACTGGCAGTGGCTCTCCAGGGTTTCAGGCAGGATTCTTTCCCAGCCCTACCTGGAGAAGCTGGGGATCGAACCTGGGACCTTTTGCATGCAAAGCAGGTGCTCTATCACACTGAACTATCATCCTTCTATAATTTATTGTGCAAAAGTTACATTCTGAAATGGTTATTGTCAAATGGGGAAATATTTAATTGCGGAAATGGCAAAACTTACCGCAATAATAAAAGAAAAATCAACAACTACGTTTGAGGCTGAATGGAAACCTTTGGTAGACTATCTACGAGATAGGGAAATTAACGATGTATTTGTTTGTGGATTCAGCGAATATTTTTTTTTTAAGTGTTAAGAAGGCTGGGGGCCTCACTCCCCTTTGTTTACACTTTTGCTTTTCTTTTGTAAGCGTAAAATAAACTATATAACTTTGTGGTGGAGAAATTCAGAAGTCCATTTTAATGTTGTATATTGTATTGTTTGTGTTTTATTTCTGTTTTGAAACAATAAAAATTAGAATGGGAAAAATTAAGATATAAAAGTAATTAAAGTTAAAAACAAATAAGCAAGCAAGCAATAAATTAGACATTTTGTATCCTTGGTTCCTTTAAGTTATTTTATCTTTTTTCCTTGTTCTTACAATCACATTTTCAAAGTTATTCCTGCCACCATGAGAGCTAGAACCTTTTGATTTTTTTTAAAAAAGGATTCCAGTAAGAGACCATATGGTTGATTATTCCTGGGATAGAGGATGGCAGGTACATCATGAGTAGGATAATGTAGGATTCACTGTGTTGAAGATCTGGTTGCTTTATTTATTTAATAAATACAGTTTTGTTCAGAACCTTCCAATTTAGTCCCAAGTACATCTCCACACAGCATCAAGACTGCCTCCCAACTCTGAATTTTGCAACAAAAAGCCACTAATGCCAGTCTCCAGATAAATCATGCAAAATCTGGATAATATGCAAAAATTGTGCCTTTTCTCTAATTGGTTGTGGTTGTAATTCCCTCTCCTTATAATTGAATGTTTTGGCTGGAAGTTGATGGAGAGGAGAGGAGTGAGCCATGGGGGAGAAACTGGTCATGGGGAAAGAATGGTGGACCATAATGTGGAATAGGTTTGTGTACAAAAACCAAAGGTCCTGATCCCCAGAAGCTCCATGCATAACTCTACAGACTTTATAGTTTTTCACAGATGCTATGTATGTATTTTCATGCTTTCCCTTCCTGTAAACTTGTTCTTACTTTGAAGTGGAGGTTAAAATTGTGGTCACACATAGGTAGACTCAAAAGTCTCCAGTGTTAACATGACATCTCAAAGAACATCATGAATTCAGAGGTCTCTGTGGCTAGTTCCTTCCATTCGTGCCCTCTAAGTACCACTTCACCACTATCCCTGCAGAATCCCTGCAATGTGAGATGCATGCTGGTCCTTTGGTTTGTTTGCTCAGAAGTAAGCCCCTCTTTGTTCAAAAGGATATGCTCCCATGTAAGCGTACCCTTAGAACTCCTCTTCTTCCTTGCTAAGTTAGCTGCAGAGGGGTGAAGGAGAGGGAACAGGCGCTCCCTTGGGCAATATGCTTCTCCATTTTAGTCTCTTCTCTTCCTGTTTCCAGCCTCCCTTTTGGACCCTGACATCTCTTTCCCTCATTTCTTTCCCCAACAGGTGCTGCAGAGATTGGTGAAATCTAGAGGCAAATCCCAGGCCAAGCACTTGAATGTGCAGATGGTGGCTTCAGACAAACTGGCACAGTGCCCTCCAGTGAGTGGCAGAGCTTCTTGATTCCCGGGTACCTTGCCCTATTCCCTCCCTCCCTGCTTGGCGTCTGCTCCCTGTCCTGCTGCACTGACAGTCCCTTTGTGGTATTCTTCCCACCGTTATCATCATGCTGCCCTGCCCTCACTGCCAACCATGAGGCCAATCTGCTTCCTCCCAGATGACTTGTTCCCACTCCTGTGCCCAGTTTCCCTTGCCTACCTGACACCCGGAAAAGTCCTCTCTCAGACCTTCCCTTTTGCCACCCACCTTGGGCAATGCAGAATGATTTGCTAAAACAACCTCTTTGCCCTGACTTAAAGGGTATGCCCAGTGGAGCATTGTGGGTGTTTTCACTAGATGCAGTAGTAATACCAGGCCACTGGCATCTTTCCTTGGAACCTGTCTACCCCTATTGTCCTGCTCTCCCTTTTCCTCATGGGCCAGGTCCTTCCCATTCTTCCATCTCTCTTCCTGCAGGAGATGTTCGACATCATCCTGGATGAAAACCAGTTGGAAGATGCCTGTGAGCACCTGTCTGAGTACCTGGAAGCATATTGGAAGGCCACGCATCCTCCCAGCAGCAACCCACCCAATCCCTTGTTGACCCGCACCATGGCAACAGCTGCCCTGGCTGCTAGCCCCGCCCCGGTCTCCAACCTCCAGGTACAAGTGCTGACCTCACTCAAGCGCAACCTGGGGTTCTGGGGCGGGAGGGGCAGCCTGGACCAGGGGTTGAGTGGAGCTGTCCGGGTGGAGGAACATGAGTTGTAGCTTTCCGAAAAACCCAAGATGTTGCTCCAGGAAGAAGAAATGAGCACAGGGAAGCTCAGTTGATGAGGCTTCTCCTCACCCACAAAGGACTTGTTGGTGCCGCTGTTCAGTAAAGGTGATCTCTCCCTTCTCCCTCCCTCCTTACACTGCAACGAGGAACTGCCCTGCTAAAGAGCATCCCCCATCCTCCCTCTCTCAAACCCACACTGCTTTTGATGAAAGGATGAGCTCATCACGTTGCCCATACGTCTCTCTTCCCACGGCCTTTGTCCTTCCAGCAATGCTTCCTGGGACATGAGAGAAGCCTCTAGCTATGGATGGTGGGTCCATATCTCAGGGCAGGTACCATGGGCGGTTTCAGACAGATCTGACATGGCATCATGGGTTCCATAAGGAGCGACAACTTTCCGCCATCTGTTCATGGAGACCTAGAGAAACCAGCCAGCTTCCCTGCAAGTGTGTCTATGTGAATATAGGGGCTGGTTCACTGTGTTGCAGAGAAGGCCATGGGTAGTCATTTTGCTCTGGGCATGGTGCCTATTTTCCGTTCTCTTCTTATACACAGGGTGAATTTAGGCAACTGCTTCCCACCCCAGCCTCCAACAGGCAATGATGTCCTGTCAATAAATGGCAGGAATTCAGTGGACCTTGGTTACATAAAGGGGTCTGGAAGGGCTTTGTGACCCACATTCTGGATAGTGTGCCAACATATATTGCCTTGCTTGCAGCAAAGCCTGTCCTTTGTTGGACCTCATCTAGATAACCACTAACTTCTCAGCGCTAGGGGTCCTTCCAGAGGGGGCTTTTATCATGCCATCACCCTGCCTCAATCTCTGGATCCTATGGGAGAGTCTAGACAAATGTCTTCTCCCGCTTGGAACCTTCCTGTGTTTCCCCACCACTTCTGTCTTTTTTCTGACCACAAAAAAATTGTTAAGTAGACAAAGATGAAATTGCTCCACAATTCCTTCTAGTTCTTAGCACTAGCAGCCCTCCGTCTGGAAGCACCCTCAGCGCCAAAGTCAGCACTTAACTGGCAAAATATTCTTGTCCGAATTGACCCAGCGGTGTTCCACACCCTATTCCTTTTGCTGTGCAACCCAAAGACCAGGTTAATTCACAGACTGAGGTACGAGGGCTGCCAAATCCAACTCTCCTTTGGACTCAAAACATGGGTTTGCACAGAGCAGACATGCATTTAATGCAGAATCCATTTGTTCAAACACAGATTTGGACGTGCTGCAAATGCATGTTTGAGTCTAAAGTAGAGAGAACCATGTGTTGGTTGTGTGTGTGTTTTAAAAGAAAAACATGCAGACTCTGCAGTGATAGCTGAAGCCACCCTAATGGACTTGGGTAACACCTGGCTCCCAGTGCTGTTTTATTGCCTGAACATGTTAAGAGGCTGTGGACCTGGGATGGCTGATGGAACCCGTTTCCCAGGCCAATGGTGCCATGTGGGAACACACCCAGATTCCAGGTGGATGGAATTGCATCCTGTTTGCTGCTAACTGTATGCTGTGGTGTCTAACTAAAGGGTTCTCAAATGGTGGTGAACCTCTGTGATGTTGCAAGCAGTTGCAAAAGGAAGGTTTCATTTCTCAACAACATCTTTCCCTCAGTGTGTTTATTTCAACTGTGCCAGCTGCCAAATGGCACCCAAATTGTGGGAGTGGGGTGGGGTGAGAAGGATGCTAAGGGTTAGCTTGAGAGGTGAGTTCCCACCTCTGAAGCCATGTCCTGCTACAGGGTTGGGCAACTTTTTCTCAGTTGAGGGTGGCTGCACAAAGCCATGCCCAGGGAGCCTTTTCTGACCACATGGCAGAGCACTACACTGAGGACATTTGTCTGCAGCTGCCTGCCCCCTTGCAACTTCATATATCTTATACATTGTACACTTCTTTGGGTTTTTCAAATTGCTTCTTACTGCTTAACTCCCAGGACAAGAAAGAGGAAACACTGTTCAGAAACAATTTCTGGAGGGGTAACCATGATAGCCTGTTGCAGCGAAAACAGCAAAGTCCCATGTTATCTTAAAAACGAACATGTTTATTATGGCATAACCTTTTGTGGACTACACTTCATTTCATGCATCTGATGAAGTAGTCTGTAGTCTACAAAAGGTTATGCCATAATGAAGTCATTCGTTTTTGTTCCTTTCATTGTCCAGTCTTTGCAGGGCAGGCGGGGTATGTGCGTTGTGTGGAAATTGGGACAATTATTTTCTTACACTTCGAGAGGTTTACCAAGCCAGAGTTTGAGAACCCCTTTGTCTAACATGTTCTGCCCTTGGCCATTGTTCCTGCTGTGCTGTAGCCGCACTAACCCTTGTGTTATCTTTTTTTCTTCCTCCTCGTGCATGGTGTGTGGTGAATGCTTTTTTCAATCAGGGACCCTACTTAGTGCACGGTGAGGAGCCTCACGACGCTGACCATGCCGGCCTGCATGACTATGCGGGGCAGCCAGCTGGGCGTGGCCAGATCTGCTCCCTGCCGCCTCCCTCGCACTTTGCTGCCCGAGGCCTTTCCCGCCAGGACACCTTTGATGCAGAGATGCAGGGCAGCCACGATTCCTCTTACATCGATCCAGTGGATTCCTGCATGGACATCGAGACCGACCCCTATGAGGAACCGGAGCCCCGTCGCCCGCAATGCCTGGGCTACCGCCACCCCCAGTACCAGGGCTCCTGGGAGGCTGAGGAGCCTGAGCCGCATCGCACCCAAGGCTGGGCTCGTCGCCGCCCCCAGAGCCAGGGCTCCTGGGAGGTCGAGGAACCTGACCGACAAAACCACAACCGGCCTCTACGTGGCCGTGGCAAGGGGCGGGAGCGCTACTGTCAGAATGACGAGGAGGCCCTGGGCCACAACCACAACGACGTGGAGGCCTGGGGGCAGGACGCCTACATCCGCTAAGGCCCTGAGGGGCAGGGCTTCGATCCACTGAGGGAGAGGCCTCTTCTCACTCAGGCACTTGGGGACAGACGCTTGTCTTCAGTCGTGTGGCACGTGGGGGTAGGTGCAATCTGCAAGAGGATTGACTGTCACCCCACGAGGTGGCAGTTTGTGGCCGTAGCATTTCCATCCCAAAAGCTACACCATCTCTGGCTAGGCCTGTGAACTCCCCTCCTCACCATTCTTGTTTGGGGACATCCTCCACCCCCTTCAGCCTTGCCATTTGTGCCAACAACCTCTCTGAGCACCCTTGTCCTGCCAGCCAGCACTGCCTGGGCTTTTCCCACAACGTCATGAATAATCACATATACCTTAAACACCTCTTCCCACTCTGGGGAGTGGGGGGGCAGGATTCCCCTGTGGACCTGGTGAGGGGGAGGGCCAGTCTCCATCGGTGCCTGGGATCACCCCAAACACTCGGGTAACAGCTGTGGTGGACAGCTGACCATGTATTGCCCCTCCTTAGATCCTGCCTGAGCCCCAATCCAAGGCCAAACAGCTCCCAGATGAATATGCCCCCCTCCCCTCTATAAATTTATGCCCTCATAGATCTCTTCCTTAGCCTGTCTCATGGTGCTGTTCCAGCCCAGCCACTGGGGGTAGGGAGCAAAAGGCAACTCCCAGTTTTTCTGTCACAGGATCTGCTCATTGCATGATCTTCTCCAGTGCCTACAAAAGAAATCCAGCCCTAACCACCTTAAACCCTCCAGCCCTACTCATCCTCCAGTGCCTCAGCTCATGACCCTACTTGATATATTCCACCTGCTGGACAGATCTCGGACCTCCCTGCAGAGTGTGTGCATGTGTGTCCTGTGTGCCATGCCTGGCAGGGAGGAAGGTTTTGGAATGTCTCTCCCTCAGATGTGTCTGTCATGTGCTGTTTTGCTCTTAATACTGATTTTGAAAACCTATTTCCAGCATGTGTGATAGCTTAGCCTGGGGTGTTGGGCAGATGAAAGGCAGGAAGGCTCTCCCACCATTCTGAAATTGTAAAGGGGCACATCCTTTCAGACTCAAAATGGCTTCCTGCTACCTTAGCCGCAAGAGGTGCCTTCTCTTACAATAGGAAGCTTGAATGATGGTCCATCCAATGGTTGCCTCCTCCTTTCTGAGGATTTCCCTTTCCAGCAAAGCTTGGGAAATCAGATTATCTTTGTCTTGTGAAGTAAGGTGGTTTTGATTATGTGTGGAGGTGAGCCAGTCAGCTACCGCTGGTATACATGAAGAAATACAGGGCTCCAATGGAAAGAAATGGAAAGGGAGGTGGAGTGGGTGGGCCATGCAGTTCTCGATCTGCTCCCACTGTGGACCTGCAGGGGCTATATAGGTGGACTTCAACCTAGAGCATTTTTTCACTCTATAATGGAAAAGTAGTAGCCATTTACTCCTACATATGTCAGCAGTACCCCTAGTAGATTCTGCCTTACCTTGACCCACCTTTTGGGCTCCATTCTTGTGCCAAAATCTGCCTCCTGCCTTTAATTCTTTTAAAGAGGTGCCCTTTATCAAAGTATGTCACAGTGGAACAGAATGTAACTGAGTTCTGGATATATCACACGCTTCGGGAGTTTAACACCTCCCCACCCAAACATTTGAACCTGGTAATCATGCTCCACCTTCTTCTAAGGGGGTTTAGGATAGTGTGTGTGTTTTAGTGATGTTCATTTTCTTTGTTGCATTAGCCCCTACAAGGGTCTCTGTGACTAACTGAATTCCATCACCCATCCATCCATTCATCCCTGCCCTATTACATATAGCTTTGATACCGGATACCTCAGTCTCCATTAAAATAGCACTGCTGTCCTCAGCATGAATGTAAAATTCTTCAAGAGATAAAGAAACTGAAAACTTGAGTGTCAGGTAGGGAAAAAACAGTTTAAAAAGTGAAACATGGCCTTAGATCAGCCCCCCAAGCCTTAGGATATAACCTTTTCTCTAATAAAGCTGTGGGGAGCGTGGCATATTCAGCTAGGGTGGGGGAAAGGAGGTTGATCCGGCATATAACTTATTCTACATATACATCTGCCAGGGTAATAAGAGCAATTTAAGTAAAAGCAAACTTGCAAGGTACAGGCACAAGTTGCTAATAAGAAATGCAGGTTGGAAACTGGACACATGTGGCTTCCCACTTGTGGAAGTGTCAAAAACTGAAGTAACTGGGTATGGCTGATGTGTGATGGATCCTGCCTTTGTATTTGGGAGGGTGGTGGACAATACCTTTCTCATCCTTTTCAGCTTTAGTGATTCTACAAAAAAAACAAAACCTGCCTGCAATTCCCACAGGCATCACCAGATGCTTTTGGTCCTGTTGCGTGATCCTTTTTAGGTGATCTCCTCTTAGGGTTGCCTGGTATCTTTGATTCCTTGTTTTAAGCTGCTACCCCTTATTCCAAAACCTTGCGCATCCACAGCACTTTAATGGACATCCTTTATATCAGACACCACAGCTGGAATTCTTGCTTGTTTTAAAAATGTTGGCTTGGGAACCTTCGCAATCCCTTGACCGTTTGACTGATGCCTGTTGAGATATAATGACCTTGGAGATAGGAATAGAACATCTGGGTTCTTAGGTCCAAACTAGCTTTATGTTTTTCCCTTTTTGCCATGCTGTGGGGATCTCAAAATGAAGGTCAATAATGGATCTACTTAGTGTAAGTACACCTTCAAGTTTGTCTCTGTGGTGGATTTCACATGTCTGTCTTCTGCTACCTGGAGCTTCAGTGGCAATACAAATTTGCAAATTAATATGCTCTCCACAAAAAGACCCATTATTGCTGGGCAAGAGTTGTAGGGGAGATGGTTTGTTACTTACCAGCAGGCAAAAGGATTGCAAAGGGGTTTTGAACATTTGAGGAAAATGTCTTTGTCATTTATCAAGTTCTTTTAAGAGAGTGTATTTTATTTTATTTATTCTTAGCATTGTTCCTTGGAGTGGGATTCCTTGGCCAAACTTGAATTCTTTGTAGTGAATGGTTTCACCAAAACCCTCGTAACAGGTGGTTCAGGGGGGAAAATGGGGAGGGGGAGGCATTTTTAAGAATGTGCTACTGAGCTTTCAGATAATGAAGCAGTCCTACCCCCTGCCTTATACTCGCACCTCTCAGATTTATTGGGTTGTTTTGTTGTTTAATTTGGGTGGGGGAGAGGGAAGAAAGTTATTGACAACAGAAAATAAATTCTGTCAAGTCTCTGCCTCATCATTACAGTTTGATTCTTCAGTGCTCCAATGACCCAAGCCCATTACCATGGGAATAAAAGTATTTTATAAAGTGCCATCGTGTTGAAATCGTTATTGTGTGACATGGGGAACAATGGGGGGAAAGGAGTAGGGAATGCTGTTTCAAATTGTCCATAAAATTTTCTCAGGTAATAGGGAAAAAATCTGCATCTATGAACAAAAGGAACCAACAATATGCTACAAACGGTCACAATAGTTACGTTTTCTTTCTGCCTGCTTCTCTCTCTCTCTCTCTCTCTCTCACACACACACACACACACACACACTGTGTGATGACAACATTATCCCAATTTATGACATTCCTGGTCAATGTGTGGAGAAGCTAAATGCTGTCAAAAATGGGGCCAGCATTGCAATCTGCAGGCTCCTGTATTCCTTCAATTAACTGATGAGGAGGCTTTAGAGTCTTTTGCTGCCAGGAAAGCATGGAGGATGATGTTCCATTAAGATATGTCATTTCCCCCCAGCACTGTTGAACATAATGAAGTTTTCTTTGACTCTGTATATGTGAGTTCCATATATGTTGTACATATATGAAGTTTTCTTTGAGTGTTGCCTGTGCGAGATCCAAAACAAAAGATAGATAGAGAGATAAGTCACTGCATTTTGGAAAATATTTTACTTCTGCAGGGGCTGTAATTGAAATATCATTGCAAAACATTATTAACGGTTTAAAACACTCCTAAAATCTGTAAACATTTATAAAAAGTTACAACAAATAATGTACTGAAATGTTTCCACAATGCATCTGTCCAACTTCCAGATTCATGCCTCTCAAGTCCTACGGCGTCCTCCATTGTGGCCTTTCACACAAAGAATTATGAAATACTGAGAAATAATAGAGAAGTCTTCACATCGGCCATGGGTCAATTTCATATGACAAGAATCTTTGCACTCCAAGTTCATCACAAAGGAAACTCATAAAGGAGGGACCATTGTTATGCAATTATCAGATTCAGCCTGTTACACGTTATTTGAGAGCAATCCAATGAAAGAAATAATGGGCAACGTTCATATTGGAGGAGGGTCTTTCAACGGCTATATCTCTGAATCGGAATGCAGATTTCTGCACAACCACAACCCCAGAATTCCACTTTTATACAATCCACAAGGGCTTTTATTCAACACCAGGGTGCCCCATAGTTTCAGGGAACAATTCAGTTTTGAAACCTGTATCACAATATGTGGACTCTTTCAGATATCTTTCATTCTGGGCATAATAACTTATATTCAAGACTTCACAGATTTCCAATCAAAGCTAAATGCGCTTAAGATACTAGAACAGAATTTATTGGTCATTTTAGATGTGAAGTCCCTCTATTCAAGCAGTCCGCAGGCCCAGGCAATGAGTATCACAGAACAGACCCTGGAAGATCTCTAAAAGTATCCCCATCCATTTCGTTGTGTCTATAGAAGAAGTATCCTTGTGTAAAAATTAATGTTTAATGACCATTTTATTGGCAAAAGAAGGGGTGACAAAGGGATGTGCTATGGCCCTGGAGGTGGTAAATCTATATTTGAATGGTTTCGAGAATAAATATGTGCTTAGCATAGCAAATTCCTGGACACCAAACATTATAAAATGGTGGAGGTATATCAATGGTATTTTTACCATTGTTCATATGATGCATTTCAAGTTTTTTTTACCCTTAGCTCAATGCCTATGATGAAAACATAGAATTTGAGATGCATGCAAACAAAAAGCTGGTCCAAGACATTTTGCTGCCTGAGACAGCGTAGTAAATGGCACCCTTCCTCCACATGCACCCAAATTGTACCCAAGGTCAGGCAAGTTATTTTGGCATGAGGCAGAAAACCCCACAAGCACCTCTCCCAATATCTGAGAGTGAAAATTTAATAACTAATTAAATAACTACAATTTGTTGCTCTTTCATGACACCCAAAATCTGCTGTCTAGGCGGCCATTTAACTTTGCTTAATGGTAAGGTCGGCCCTGTGCAGACACTAGGAACATACATTTTCTAGACATCATAGTGGAGAAGACCAGAATACTTACCATTACTTTAAGTTGGAAAGAATCTCACTAGTTTACTCAAGAGTAGAGGAGGTAAATGCAACAAGAAGAAATCTCCCCTGTAATAAAATGGTATTACCTTCATTTCATTTGAAGGCAATTTAGGACTCTACAATTAAGGTGAGTCCTACATGCTTTTTGAGCATTTTAAGACAGAGAAAGTATCAGATTCTTTGCAACGCCTTTGGAGAAAAATAAGTGGGTTAGTAAGACGATAGAAATACATGGAGAAAATGTTTCTGTACAGGAATGTGCTAATAAGGCCATAAACGTTCAATGTCAATGGAACAGTTTGTTTTATCAGTGAAGGGAGTCTACTAGATTATTCACCTTAGATGTGTGTGTAAGCAGTCTTCTGAAAGGGAAACTTTTTTATTTTAATATGTGGGTGTAGCGTATTTTAATATATTAGTAACTAAAGACAATAAATTAGAACTTTTATCTAATAAAACCCAAAGCATTTTTCTTTAATGGTTATGTTTTCTAAATATTGTCAATTGTGGATGCATTTCAGTACATTATTTGTTGCAACTTTTTATACATATTTAGAGAGTTTAGGAGTGTTTTAAGATATTAATAATATTTTGCAATGATATTTCAATGACAGCTCCTGAGAAAGGAAAGTCGTTTCTAAAACATGTTGGGAATAATAACTAATAATAATAACAACAACAACAACAATAAACATATTCACCCGAAACAATCCTGAAAAATGAAGATCATAAAATATACAGGGACAATCCTCAGGAAATTCCTGAATCAATAAAAGACACCATGACTTGGCAAAGCCCATCATGTCCATCTAGAAAAACCGCCACAAGTGAGAAAAAGAGAATCATCATCATCATCAATTCCAAGAAACAATTGAGCATAAAACAGGAAGATGTAAAATTCACAATACAGCTGCAAAAATAATTCACCAACAACTGGCCATCAAATTCAACCTTATCAAACAACTTACACCACACTATACATATTCACCCAAAACAATCCTGGAAAATGTAGATCATAAAATATACTGGGACAGAACAATTCATACAGACAAGACAAGACCTTGCAACCGACCAGACATCACATTCATAGACAAAAAAAGCAAAACTCACATACCTCATCGACATAGCAATACTTAATGACAAAAAAATGTTGTTGAAAAGGAAGAAGAAAAGAGAGACAAATATACACCACTGGCCATGGAAGTCAAAGAACTATGGCAACAGGAAAAGGTCACAATTATTCCATTAGTCACATCAGTCACTGCCATCACATCAAAAAAATATACAGAAAACCTCCAGAAACTGGGCCTACCAGAATACATCCACACCAACATCCAGAAAGCAGTCATAATTAAAACATGCTCAGTAATCAGGAAATTCCTGAATCAATAAAAGACAGCAGGACTTGGCAAAGCCCGTCTAGAAAAACCGCCACAAGCGAGAAAGAGACAAAATAATAATACAAAATCCAGTCACCTGATAATATTTTCCATTGGAGTTCATGGCAGCCTACTACCCTGGAGCCCACTGTGGCTTTGATCCATCCCTATATGTTGTCTGCATCCAGAGTCTCTTGCATGACTCCAGCATGATACAGGCCCTTCTTTTCTCTGGGCCAAGTGTTTGGTTTTTCCTCAAATGCAACCAGTCCTGTCTCCATCAGCCTTCTCTTTTTCCCACCTCCCAAACCTGTATCCTCTGGTTGCCATCCCCCTTTCTTGAGCCCTCTGCTCCCCCGGCTAAGCGTTTTCCCTCCTTGTTCCTTTGACAGCTGCTCCCTTTTCTCGCCTTTCATTTTGCTCCTTTGGTGCTTTCTCCCACCTTCAGCTGCCCAGCCTCCCGCCTCTCTGCTCAGTACAATAAACATCTTATAGCAACAGAGGCCTTGCTTGGCCCGGCTCAGCTCTGGTTCTCCTTTACCAGGGGGATTTTGCTGAACAGATGCAACAGAAAGGCCACAAGCTTTGTGGAATGACATGTTAGCAAATCTTCCCTAGAATCTGAAATTCGACCTTTGTTTTTAACCTTGTTTCATCTTTGCTCCATTATAGGGTGACCATGTAGAAAGGTGGACAGGGCTCCTGTATCTTTAACAGTCGTATAGCAAAGGGAATTTCAGCAGGTGTCCTTTGTATGCATGCAGCACCCGGTGAAATTCCCTCTTCATCACCACAGTTAAAGCTGCAGGAGCCCTGCCCTGCTGACTAGATACAAAAGATTAATGACGTTCTCCACTCAGTGCTGCTACTTTAATGAACGTTGTAGGGTCCCTCCCCAGAGACTGCCTTTCCCTTTAAATAAATGCATATGAACCATATGTAGTTTGAGCCTTGGGGTGGTTTTAGTGCTTTAAAATAGTATTGTGGTACATATGAAGCTGCTTTATATCAGGTTGGACTTGACACGTGGATCCATCTAGCTCAGTACTGTCTCCATTGACTGGCGGCAGCTCTCTAGGGTTTTGGACCGAAGTCTTTCCCTGCCTTGCCTGGAAATGCCAGGGATTGAACCTGGAGCCTTTGGCATGCAAAACTAGTGCTCTACCACTGAACTACGGCCCTTTCCCACCCCTTGTGTCCCCCGCTCCCATCACTTTTTTGGTTTAGATCTCCAGCCCAAAATGCACAGGTACATCAGTTTACAGCAGAGGTCAGCCTAATCAAACCAGTCCTTGTAAACCCAAATCCGGTGCTAAGCTGCATACAGAAGTCTCCTCCATTAACTTGCATGCAGTCACGCTAGGTTTAATGAAAATGCCAAGTCAACCAGCATCTTCAAAACTGTCCACATACTATACTTAGGCTCCACCTGGTGTTCGCCGGTAGTGCTGCAGCTATACACCTGTTGACTGGCATTTAAATCCCTTACATATTTCATTACCAACGTTGTGAGGTCTCATGCTTTCACCATACATAGGCTGACCATATGAAAAGGAGGACAGGGCTCATGTTACTTTAACAGTTGTAGAGAAAAGGGAATTCCAGCCAGTGTCATTTGTATGCAATTAGTTCCTGGTGAAATCCCCTCTTCATCACAACAGTTAAAGTTGCAGGGGCCCTGTCCTCTTTTGTATCTGGTCACTCTAGTATAGTGCCTGCACCTTTAACTGTTGTGATGAAGAGGGGATTTCACCAGGAACTAATTGCATACAAATGACACCAGCTGAAATTCCCTTTTCTCTACAACTGTTAAAGTTATATGAGCCCTGTCCTCCTTTTCATGTGGTCAGCCTAAATACACAAACGAACATGTTTCTTGGAGCCTCCTCCCACAACTGGCTTTGATAGAGTGGGAAATGGGTGAGGTGGGAAGTGTAGTATTTACAAGAGGACCTGCCTTGACAAAGCTGAAGTCATTCTTCTGTATCAGAGACCCTCTGTTCAGAGCACAGTGTGATACATGTTTACGCTAGAAGTTTTTTCTGTCTAAGGTCCCCTCCACAAGGATTCGCTTTTGCGCCCGGTTAGGAGATTATGCGCACTATCGCTGAAGCGCATTTACGCCTAATACCTCTGCACGAGAGGCGGCGACAAAAGGCGCTTCCCTCCCCTCCCCTTCCCTCCCATCCGCTCCCCAGCTGGCTGGCTGGTAGGCTGTGGGCAGCAGGCGAGCGCTCCTCCTCCTCCTCGCCTTCCTTTACCCCCTCTTCTTCCTCCTCCTCCCGCCGGGCCCCCCGCCGCGGGTGCCGAGCAGGAGGCGCCCCTCTTGCGGGGAAGGAGTCGCAGGCGGGCGGGCGCGGCTGCTTCGTCTCTGGGCTCCCGCCCGCCCGCCTGCAACTCCTTCCCCGCAAGCGCCTTTTGACAGCCTGATCCCCTCAGCAGGAGCCGGAGGACAGTGGAGAGAGAGGGGTGCGTGAGAGCTACTGGACGCTGCCAGACACCTTTGGCTGCCTTGGAAATGTGGCTGCTTTCGTGACTGGAGGGAAACTGGCTGGCGACTGGGGGCTGAGGCGGTGGAGGAGGAGATGCAAATGGCAATACCACTCGAGAGGGGATGGGAAGCTGCTGCCGCCGCCGCCACTCCTCACGAGTCGCGGCAGGCTCGAGCTGCCGAACTGTCCCTTCCGCTCGCCGGAGCAGCAGCCCCCTCCTCATGCTGCTCCGGCGAGCGGAAGGGACAGTTCGGCAGCTCGAGCCCGCTGCGACTTGTGAGGAGCGGCGGCGGCAGCAGCAGCTTCCCATCAAAATGCGCTTTAACGGACGGAGCAAAAAAACCTCGCTATTTAACGCGCATTCGATAATGCGCACAATTGGGGAGATAACACGCCTCTACGCCCCATTTGCGCTCCGCTGGTGTAGAGGTAAATTTTTTAATGAGACTTCAAAGAGCATTAAACCTCTCTTGTAGAGGCACCCTTTACCTCCAGAGGATCGTGCCCTAAATGTACTTGATTACAAAAGATATATCAGGTGCTTGAAACATTGACATTCTTCCAACTTTTTATATAAAGGCTTAAAGTGACACTTGCTTCAAATAAACGAGTAATATGAATGCAAAACCTCCAGTGACAAATCAAGCCCGCTCGCCTCTGCTACATATCCCTGACCAAAAGACAGGCCCAGGCTTACCAAGGCAGCTGTAGGTGCAAAAATCTGCATTACTATAGGCTAAATGTTCAGCTATTCCTTCATTGCCCCCTATGACTCCTCCCTTTATAGAGGACATGCAGGAATTACCTGAGCCCTAGGGCTTCCCTAAATGAGCGATTTGTTCTGACTGGCCACTCACAGAAGTTTTCAGGTCATTTTCATGATGTTGTCAACAGCCAGGATATGTCCTGTGGTTTGCCTCCCCGCATTCCATTTTTTTAAAGATCAGAGATAAGCTGGAATAAACCCTTAACAGCATGAAATTGGCAATGTAAAAAGTACACTGTGAACTTGCGGAGGAAGGACTTTCCATGTCTGCAATCGGAGGGAGAAAAGAGTAAAATGCCTCCCTCCAACAAAGGGAGGCAGATCTGATCCCCTCACCCTAAGAGCACCCCCTTAAGTTCAATGGGGCTTACTCCCAAATAAGTGTGCTGAGGATTACAGACTTACAGCACGATCTTGTGTCTGCTCAGAAGTTCAATGGGAATTACTCCCAAGGAAGTGTGTCTGGGGTTGCAGACTTGCAGCAGAATCTTGCATCTACTCACACGTAAGTCCTGGCTTTCCTGGGGGCTACGAGGAAACAGTACAGCAGAAGTTAACCAACAAAAAGAAGACTCCTTTGCACACATGCCAGGGAGCGAGGGATACACTCTTTTGATTCAAACTCTATGTGTCTGCCATATATAGGAGTCATCCTAGATCCACAAAGAACCCGAAAGCAGAAAGTTACAGTAAAAAAGCAGGTTTTTGCTAAAGCACGAGATAAAACAATGTTATAAAATGCTCTTGAAGTATTGATTCGGCTCTGTTTTGAAAGCAGCAAGGTCCCCTTCTGCTTCCATGAGTGTGTGTGTGTGTGTGTGTGTGTCCCTTTACCTATCTTTATAACAAGCTAAGTTTATCACATCACACATATCCTGAAGCGGGAAGCCTCGAGCATCAGCCCAAGAGATATTTCTGACTCTGCAGCCTCTCAGGAGAATTGTCAAGTTTCTCAAGCAGTTGCTGAGTAGTAGAGTTGATCATGCACAGGCCTCAAAGCCCCTGAGAAGCTTAAGGGGACACTGACAGGACCTGGGCAGCTGCTGGCATGGCAGAGTTTGTGCAAATCTTCAAGATCTGCATTGCTGCTTAGCTGCTTTCCCTGCACACCCCATGGTCACCTCTACTGATCCAAACACAGGGACAGGGGAATTGGTTCCTGCGGCCTGGCAATGTAACTTGTCCGTCTATTTAGATACAATTGTGACTCTGTCCCAGCCTTCCCCAACCTGGGGCCCTCCAGATGTACTGGACTACAATTTGCACCATCCCCAGCCAGCATCACGATTGACTGGGGATTATGGGAGTGGTACCCCAACACATCTGGAGGGCCTCAGGTGAGGAAGGCTGCTTCATGCTAAAGGTATGATTCCCAACCAAAATACCACAGGAACCCCCTGAAGTCTGAACGCTATATGGCAGAGTGAGGTGGCCAGTTAAGACACCTGATTTGGGGGGTGGGGTTCATGAAAAAGCGTCAAATTGTTAGTTGTTGCTGTTGTTAGTACAGGCTGGTGGCTCCAGTGTTAGTGGGGTGATGCTCCAGGTTTTGGTCAGAACTGGTTAAATTTCTAAAGAAGCTATCCATGGTGCGATGCTGTCCTTTAATGTTCTGACTGGGTCTTATCAAAATCCAGAGTGGATTCACCACCACACTCACATTGGAGCCACCAGTCTCCACTGGCTGTTGTTATATTTTTACTGTCAGGGAGGGGAAGAGGAAGTTGTGGGATTTTCTATCTCAGCTCTCCCTAAGATTTAACCTGGGATCCTTTTGCATGCCATGCATCCACTGCCACCGAGCTGTGACCCTTTTCGAGTTAATAACTTAACCGACCCTGGGTATGATGTCCTCTGACTTGGGGTGAAGAGCGCCGTTTGCTGCTCACCTCAGGGCTGCAACATTTCTTGAGCCAGCTCTGAGTTCTCCAAGCCCTATCCAGTTAGAGGTGACATTTGGAGTGCACAAGCCACCTTTAAGTGAGTTCTGTGGTAGAGTTCTCTTACAATAGGCACAGACATCATTAGGTTTGGGGAAATTACTGAGGTACTTGAAAATTGTACCTCTTGAACAGAGAATCCTCCCTCTTAATCTCATATACAAGGGGGCTGAGTTGCTGTTTCTCAGTGTCGAAGGGAATAGAACTTTATATATTCTCAGTGGCACTTTCTTCTTTATTAACGTATATGTTATTTTTGGGAAGGGCAACCAAGTGTACCATGTTCCTCCAAATATCCCTCCAAGCTGCTAGAAATCCTGCCCCATGGAATCTGTACGATCGAGTAGTTTGTTGGCACAGGCAATTATATACTAAATCTCTGCTTCCCCCTCCTCCCTACTTTCGCTCACAGACAATGGAGGGAAAACCGTGCCGCTAAGCCAAACTTCAGCTGGTGCCAGACTCAGCTCAGGGCCAAGCCAGCCAAAATCCATTCAGAGAAGTTTCCCAGCTGTTGTCTAGGTTCACTGGGGATTATTACTCCTGGGGGGAAATATGCAAAGGCAGGGTTGTGTCTATTTGTTTATTTAAATCTAAGCATCAGTCCCACCCTTTTTCTCAGAGCAGTAAACAACATTTTATTAAGTTAAAAATTAAGTTCCCTACTTAATTAACCCCAGCAGCATTGTAACCAGACAGGAGCTTCCTATCTATCTCCTGAAGCAGGCTACTATTGACACTTTGACTGGCCTCCCATCAATCCCAGCCAGCATAGCCAATTGTCAGAAATTTTGGGAGCTGTAGTCCCAAACATCTGGGGAACAGCAGGTTGGAGAATACTGTTGTAACATCACCTCATAACATATTATGTAAAACAGAAATTCTTATTAGTAAAGGAGAGCATTGGTAAAGCTTTTAAGATCTTAATAGCTTAAGAGGAAATAGTATAAAAATGTACAAAAGGTCTTAAACATAAACTTCTCAGGTTACATATAGTTTTGATTATCTTTGAGAAAATTCTTTATGCAAAATTTACTAATGAAACCTAAGCATATATATTTTTTCTAGACATCATCTTTGCAATGTGTAGAACTTATACAAGACATCTTTGCGCATTAATTGATAAGCAAAAACTTTAAATACACTTTTGACCTTGAATATTACAGTTCCACACTCAAATAACTCTTTGACCCAAGTAAATAAGGCTTTGCACAAACCAATACTCTGCTGGGTTCCGACGACACAATAAGCAACGGTTGTTTAATTAGTCAATTAACTTGAGTTGCTTATTGTGTCATCTGGCAGGCAACGGACAACTGACGGTTGACCATTTTTCCAAAATAGCAATGGAGAAAAGCAACAGGCTGGTCTATTGACTATCCAGACAACAGTTGCTTCACGTGTCGTCTGGCGGGCTCTGTTGATTATTCTCCCCTGGCCACAGAATCACAAGGCAAGAGCAGCAGAAACCTAGCTGCTCTAGCCCAGCAGGGCTCTATGGGCAAGGAAAAATAATCTCATGCTGGCGAGCACTTCAGGAGCCTGATTGTCCTATCCCCTGGTGGGGTGGGGCGATTGGGGCTCTGGAAGCACTTGCCAGCATGGGAACATGCTGTTCCTGGGTGGGGTGTTGCTGATCGTGATGTCCCACGTGTTGCCAGGGGTGTGCATATTATGAGCCCCCCCCCCCCGATCGTTCTGGAGATTGCCTTGAGGGGATAGATGGAGCACCTTCCATCTCCTTGAGGTGATCCCCAAATGGATCGGGCGGCAGAGGATGCCAGCTACGGCAGGCACCCATCTGACGCCATCGGAGTGACACACAAGGCTCCTAGCTGATCATTGGGCATCGGCTCCCCTCCCCTTTTGCCTCAACTGACAGGCCATCCACTGCTGAGGCTTGAGGCAGGATTAGATGACCAAACCTTCCTGCAGCCTTAGCACTGCATGACACTTCAGCTGAGGTGAAAAGGGAGTGGAGCCGACACCCAAGGATTAGCTAGGAACCTTGCATGTCACTCCGTTGCCCCAATCTCCATGGCAACACGGCAGGGTGTCTCCAGAAACATCAGCCCCTGTCCTGTTGCCATGGAGATCACTGAAAAGAACACGTCACCAGGAGGGGATCGTCTCCGGTGCAGGCGATCCTTTCTCCCGGTGATGCATCCTTCTCAGTGATCTCCATGGCAACAAGGCAGAGGGCAGCGTTTCTGGAGCCTCCTCCTGCCCTGTTGGCATGGCAGTGACTGAGGACGCATCACCGCCATCGGATGACGTGGCTCAGCGGTGACACGTCCTTCACCGGAGCCTGGATCATGCACCCTGACACGCGAGAAGACCAGCCCCAAGTCTCCCCACCACAGAAGCAGGAACATTGGAGCTGGTCTCCTCGTGTGTCAGGGCGTGCGATCCAGTCTCTGGCGAAGGACCCCTTGCCAACAACCATAGGCGCTGCCTAGCGACAGCAGCAGATGAATCCCTGCTCCTATCAACAGGAAAGAGGGCTCCATCGGGACTTCTTCCTGTTGATAGGAGATGGGATTCATCCACCGCCGGGAGCCTCGTCTCTCCTCCGGTCTCCACTCCTCCCCCCGTAATGGCACCGCTTGTAAAGTAAGCACTAACCAGTGCCATCATTCGGTGGGGAGGGACTATAGGTGAGGGGGAGAGATGACAACTCAATGGAGAGGAGGCAGTCCTCTCAACGGAGTGGCACTTCCGTGTCGTCCAAAGGTGGCTGCGGATTTGCCTTCCATCAAGTGGACTATCCTCTCTGTTGACTAAATTGTCTCTTTCTTTGGATCCCATTTAGGTCACCTTGCCAGTTTTCATAAGTTTCCCAGAATTTATTGTGAACCTGCATGCATCTTCCCTGTAATACAGTTACTATTTTTCATCATTTACATCTTCAGGTTGTAGGCATTAAGCATGTTCAGTTGCTCTTCGCTTGACATTTTATAAAAAGTCATATGATTTTGAGGAGTTTACAGTTTTTTAATCTCCTTTCAAATTCCTTAACGATGTCCTAGGCTGATTCCACTCACCCAGGTTTGCCACTGGATCCTCCTAGACAGGAAAGAGCATAGGGCTTCCTGTTGCTGCTGAGCCTTGCTCAGGCAACAAGGTTTTCCTGAGTGTCCTGCTTCAGGTGATGTCAAGACAGGGAGGTTAGAAGCCAGCAAAGGTCAGTATAGAGAGGGCAAGTTCTGAAGACAATCCAAAGGTCCAAGCATACAGAATCCTACATGAGAACACCATAGTTAGGGAATGTGAGTCTGGGAGCTGAAGTACAAATATGGTGTCAGCAACCATGCCTGGAACTGACGGTCTTTACGCTTGAGCAGTGAATCCTGCCCAGGCACAACTGTGGCTATCAGAGTCACCTGAGCAAAAGTCTTAGCTGTGGGGAGAGCCTTATTCACAAGGAATCTTATCCTTGAGGCAGACACCTTTTTGGTTGGCAATTGACCCAGCCTTATCCTATAGGGTGCAACCACTGGCGTAAATGTATGTTGCAAGGAGGGATGGTGAAGGAAACATTAGACCCTGCTCCAGCTGGTCTGCCCCTTTCTCCACAGGACTAAGGATCACCAACTGCCCTGTGGGAAGAAGCCTGATTAATTGTAATGTTATTGATGTTGTATTTGTAACTTAGAACTAGTGCCTTTCCCTCCTCCCTCACAATCTCTTTGGCCCTTTTTACACCATAGGGGTGTAGAGGGAGGGAGAAATGGCGATCCCGGAAGTACCTAATACACACCATCAGCATACAGGGACCAGCCAGAGGCCATTCCAGGCAAAAAGCCTGGTGTGGAAAGGGCCTATATCTCTTGTGCTGTGTCTTTTAGCTTTTAAGTCTGAGGATAGAGACGGCTATTATCAGTGGAGGCTGGTGGCTCCGATGTCAGTGGAACTTCAGTCAGAACCAGTCAGAAGTCTAAAGGAGCTATTCAAGGAGTTCTGCATCATTTCTGATGGAAACACAGAGGGGATTCATCGCCCCACTGACATCAGAGACACCAGCCACCAGTGCATGTGTGTGGGCGCATGTGTGCAATTAGTGATAGCATTATCTGCTAACCGGTCAAGATTCCAGATGTCAACCCCAGCTCCCCCCTCACAAACCACCCCATCATGCCCTTGAGGACCCTGTACATTTTTCTAGGAGTGCACAGAGAAAAATACAGCTTCTGTATGAAAGGTCCAAAGTACAACTCTGTAGTCCACTGACCCCTACCTTACCAAACACAACAAGATATAGGGAAAGAGTGGGTGCAGAAAGCAGGGAACTTTAACACTGTGTTCCAAGGAAACTTGGGATTACTTAGGGTAAGTAACTTAATGGAAAGGTCAATAATTGTGGACAAGCTTCCCTCGGAGATAATTTGATTGGAATTATCGGTCTTCTACAACAATATACAGTTGCAGGATCCCATTAAGGTAAATTTTAGGGCAGACTCTGTTCTCACAGGTCAACAGCAAGCAGGCCTAGTTAGCAGCTTGAGTGCATCAAATGTTCTTTATGAATGATGGCTGTAAAAATATTCAAATTAGCGAACAGCTTTTGGAGGGAAATATGGGACATGGCAATGGTGTAGGATCCCTACAATGCATTATGGGGTGGGGTGGGGGTTGCATCATTGATCTGATCATTATTTTGCTATTCCCCATGCCAAGCAGAAGCCAAATGCAAACTAAACATATAAAATCCAAAAGTACTAACACCAAAAGTACTACTACATTGGGACTGATTAGCTTAGGTTTTCAATGCCACATTGACTTAAACATGGGACACATAAGAATGAAAGAATCATTCTTGAGTAGAGCACATGTCCTGCGCCACTTCACTAAATATTGTAACTTATGAGGACGAGGTCTAGTATCTTTTTTTCTAGAAAATAAGGCCTCCTCTTGACAAGTGTGGTACAGTCATGGATAACACAGGAGCCTTCCCCAACCTGATGCCTTCCAGATATGTTGGAGTACAACTCCCATCATTCCCAGTCAGAACAGTTCATGCTGGTTGGCCATGGGAATTGCAGCTCCAGGCTGGGGAAGGCTGCCGTACAGAATTTGGACTGGGAAAACCTGAATTCAAAACTCTTCTTGGCCGTGAAGCTTTCTAGGCGGCTTTGAGCAAGTCACTGACTCTCCGCTTATCCAGTTGTGAGGATAAAATAGGATCATCCTACAAATGCCAGCCTGAGCTCCTTGGAGAAAAGGCAGGGTGCAAAAGGTGAGAATGATTATAAAAAGAGGGGAAAGCCAAGTAAGGCTGTAGGGTTGGATCAAAAGGCTTCCAGTCAACTATTCCACTGGGAAAGTGTCAGCAAGCAAACCCGGCGCTTAAAAGGAATCTGCGGCATTTGCACTCGTAGGCTTGCCTATAAAAAGACACACTTTGTCCCCCCTGAGTATTGGGGCAGGTTGGTATTCTCCCTATAGAACGCTCTGGGCAATCTGTTTTTAAAAGTCTTTTCAGTAAGTGGGTTCTGAAATCTTCCCAGCCCAGGTGCACAAAAGCTGCCTGCACTGGTGACTCTTAGGCCTTTGCACTATGTGCTGATGACAAAGGACAATTGTTGAGTGGGAAGAGTGGGGGCTGCTTTTTGGGAGCGCCTTCCTTTTATAGTAAACAGCAGTTGCTCTTGTAATTTACCCACCCTCCGGTGTGTGATCCACAGCTGAGTATATAAGCTATGGGAGAAAGAGTCGCTTTTCGTTCCTCGGCCCATTGCCTCGCTGCTGCATTCCTAGCACCGTTCATCCCAGCTCATCATTTGCCAGTAATCCCAGATCATGGCCCCCAAAAAGCCAGAACCCAAGAAAGAGGCTGCCAAGCCGGCTGCGGCTCCGGCTCCAGCTCCAGCTCCAGCTCCTGAACCACCCAAGGAACCTGCCTTTGACCCCAAGAGTGTGAAGGTAAGTGAGAAATCTGGATATATCTATCCATTCTCTTACTTGAAGGCAGGAATGCAAGAGTCTGTGATCAGAGTTCCTGCTCTGCCACGGACTACTCAGATGGTCCGGAGCATGTCACTACACATCTCAGCCTTAGTTCTCAGACCTGTTGATTTTCAATGGTAGAAGATTACCCATTTTACAATTAATCTACCACTCAGCCACTTTTTTGAAAGCTGATGCACTGAACTTTCTTCTTTTCTTCGTACCTACCTGTCTAATGTAATTTAATTCAATGCGAAATGTTTGCTTCTTAATTTATTCATTAAATAACATTATTAGCAATTAAGGCTGCCTCTACAAGAGGCATTTAAAGCTCTTTCAAGACACATTAAAAAATTTACCTCTACAACAACGGAGCGCAAATCGGGCGTAGAGGCGCGTTTTCTATCCGATTATGCGCATTATCGAATGTGCGTTAAATAGCAAGTTTTATTTTGCTCCGGCCGTTAAAGCCCATTTTGACTATGTGAACAAGCGATTCTCTGCATTAACTACTTGTAAAGCGCATTTGAAACAACCGGTAAGGTCACCAGTTGAGTGCTCAATTACCTCCTGCATACAAGCATTTACAATAAAGCGCTTCCGAGAAAATGTGCATAACCGGAGGAACAGGCGTCAAACGGAATCCATCTAGAGGGGGGTCTAACATATGTTTTGGAAGAGCTCAGCTTGCTGCATTACTTTAAAAGCCAGCATTTCTTCAAGTTAATTTAAATACACCTGGCAAAAGCTGAGCTGCTAGATCAAAACAGAACCCCTAATACTGCTTTTTTCATTATAATAGAATAAGATTTAAATTAATGGAGATATTAAAGCATCTTCCCTGATTTTCTTAGGCTGGAGAAACAGCTGAAATGGTTTGAGAAAGGTTTCACTACCCGTAATGTACAAACACAGTTATTTTGTCCCATTGTCGCCTCTGGTCAAACAGGTTCGGAAAGTTCTGGAAACAATACAGATCCTGCCAAGCCTGTTTACCAGGGGGATGGGGGGAAAAACATATATATATATCCAATCTTGGTTTTATTTTCAAGAGCAGAAAATCTCCCCGTTTGGGATTTTTCAAAAGCTGATAGATCTGGATTCCCTCTACAAAATAGCATTATCAATTCTGAAGCCCACTTTATAGGTCATTATCTTCCTGCATGTAAATATTTTCTGTATAGGGACATGTGTGATGTGTGGCACAATTTTTTTTATTGCCTAGAATACACCAAACTAGGCACTGCTGTACTTATGGCACATATACTATGATAATTTTGTATTTTCCTATGGAGAGATAGTACCATGAGGCTGACACTGCAACACACCAAAACCTTTTCTCCTCCAATTCCACACCAGTGTTCCCCCAATCTCCTGAGTATACATAGATCCCAAAGCTGCAGCCCTGTTTGATCCCATCCAAACTACACCTGCTTCTGCTTACATTAGTATGTAATACTGATTTCATGTGAACAGTGTGATAGACATTGTACAGGTTATACAAACCCTTTGCCCAGAGGATTTGCAGTCTATACTAGAGTCAACAGGAGAAGACTGAGGCCTTTATCACACATACCATTTCCCCCCCAATTGCATCTGCGGGTTCCCCTTCCGTTTCCTATGCAAATTTAGGGTTTTGAATCATACGTGGTCTGTTTTGCTCCGATATGTCAGCTCAGCCTGCTGTTATCACACGCCTGGTTTTAAACACACCCACCTCGGCTTTGCTCCACTTCTTCAGCGCTGGGTTCGCATGACCTCGTTTCCCTCCTGCTGCTCTCTCGCTCTGAGTGCAGGGTTTTTAGTTTCTGTTTGGATTTAACCCTGAACTGGTGAGGCAAGTTCAACAGCCTGAGCTCAGGAATCGGAGCAAAACCGACCATGTGTGATTCAAAAACTAGATTGGCATAGGAAACGGAGGGGGAACCCTCAGAAGCAATTGGGGGGGGGGGGGATGGTATGTGTGATAAAGGCTGAACTTGCCTGAAACGGACTTTGCCCATTGAGGGATAAATCGAAACAGAACCTAAAACCTGCGACCTCAGGGTGAGAGAGCAGCAGGAGGGGAAGGACATCATACGAACCTAGCGCTGAAGACGTGGAGCAAAGCCGAGGTGGGTGTGCTTAAAACCACCCCTATGACAATGACCTGAGCAATGGGAAGTGAGGATGGGGTAGAGAAGAGTGAACAGGTGAGGCTTGGTTGATGACTTGAGGGATGTGGTTTTAAGGGCAGAGAGGGAAAGGCCAAATAGCAAAGCAGAGAGCAGACAAGGGATCCAAAAGCCAGTGACATTCTGTGGAGCAGATTAAGAAAGGGGAGAGGATTAGGGCCAAAGAGGTGGAGATCTTGAAAAAGTACAAATTAGAAATTGACCAGTAGAATAACAGGGAGCTAGCCCTATCATTAGGGTGAGTGAGGTAGCTGTGGATTCTAGAGGGCAAGGAACCATGGCACAGGGCTGGAAGACAGAGCTGTATGCCACACACCCTCCCTGCAGCCTCCTTAAGCTGTCCTACCGCTTTTAGGTATAGTGAAGGACACTGTCCTGCCACCAGTGTTGAAATAAGATTCTACTGCTTGTCTGGTCAGCTTCAGTATGTGGGAGGGGGTGCCATCTTGTCCTTTGCCTCAGGCAACAAAATGTCTTGGACTGGATCTGGGAATAAGAATTAAAGAATGAGAAGAGATAGGTGATGGCTAGGATCCCAGCAACTCTAAGAGCTGATGTAAAGAAGGGAATTTCAGCAGCTTCCATGACAACCGACACAGCTGCTGAAATCTTCTCTTACATACAACTGTTAAAAATGCAGGAGCCCAGTCATCTAGATGATATTATAGCAAGGGGATAGAAAGACAAGCTCATCAGAGGTGCCGTGGATTGAGGGCAGGAGAAAAGGCAGACAAGAAGAAGTTGCAGCCATCTAGGTAAGAACTGACCAGAGCATGAACAACAATCCTATATATGTCTGGTCTGAAGTAAATCCCACTGCTGCACTGAGGTAAAAGCCTCAGAGAAGCAAAGTGAGTTTTGGAGATGTGGAAAAGGAAGAACCAACCGATTTGAAAAGTGTTTGTACAAGGGAAGAAATGGACCTCCTGCACAGACTTGGATAGTGTTGGTTCTTTCTCTTTCCCTAGAGCTTTCATGTGCCTGGAGAAATGGAGCTGTGGGGAGGAAATAATGATTACAATCACTTTCTTGGACAGCTTCTCTTTCCTGAATGGTGATGGAACTACATTCAAACCCCTTGAGCCACAGGGCTCCTTAACACAGTATCTTTTTTCAAATGGGAGCTTTGAAACCTTTTCAGAGGAGCGGGCAGAAAATGACAGCAAGTATGCATCATATGAATTACTCATATAATACAAACTGAAGAACCCCCAGGAACTTCTGTGCAGTTCCCACAACTGGTGAGACAATGCCAAGAGGAGGGTTAGTGGCCATTTTCTAGCCAACCATACTACATGTAGTTCCATAACAGAAGTCTGATTTTCATGTAGGCAGTAGATGTGAAAGGGGAATTGTACAAAATCTGAAATACTGTATTCTTTGTTTAGGACTTTATCACAAATTTCGCTTCTTAAAATTAAGTGATAATGGGCTGGATCCAGACTTTAGGCCCATTAAAATCGAGTTAGTCATGTCTAAGGGTGCAATCCATTAGCTACACGGCTTCTGTGTATCCAGAGCCCTGCCAGGATGAAGTCAGGAATGGAGGACTGGGAGGTGCTATCTTTGCCTCCCATTCTTCCATCTCTTTTTTGCTAGATATGCTTTTTTGCCCATCTAGCAACGGTGTTTCAGAAGGGGAGGGGAGGAGGCCGGAAGAGGATAAGGACAGCTTGTATCCTGGCCTCTCCGGTCCCCTCCCCATCCACTGGAACACCTCTGTTCCACCTCTCTGGGGTCAGTTTTCCGACCTTGGAGGCCAATCAGTGCAGTCCTTTCTGCACTGGCTGTGAGGGGTTGGAGAAGGCAGATCTCCAATTCCCCCTTCCAAGGTTGGAGCACTGTCTCCAACCTCAGAGGGAGAAACCCCATTAGTCTATGGCCCTTGAGACAATGTCTAAGGCCCATAGAATTACTCCCTAAATTAATTTATTGGCACTTTCTGTTTTGTGCTCTTGATGTTCCTTTTAAGCTGACAATCTTGTTTTAATCGTGGATTATTATTATTATTATTATTATTATTATTATTTATCCTTATGTCTGTTTTTTATATTTTGTTTAATGCTTTGAGTGGCTCCTTTTTGGAGGGGAAAAGGGGGATATAAACTTTTTTATAAATAAAATAAGTAAACAAACAACTGGTGTCCTGTTGATTTCATAACTAACTTAGTATGGATCCAGCCGTGTGTATGTGTAAATAATTCTAAGCCCACTTGTCATTAAAAGCCTGTTTTGTTGTACAGGTGGGAGTGAATACCATATTTAGTCAAATGAGGTGCGTTTGAGTTAGTACTCTATTGTGCACCTGTGGCAGATGGAAGGACCGATGCGCATGCAAAGCCAAATTTTCATCACATTCATCACATTCCATGAATGGTGCAAATTGAACACCATATATCAGCATATCTGAAGCCTTTGATGGCGTTTGTGGTGCTAGACCATGAGTGCGTTTGTGAGGTGTCACATTATCGAAAGAAATAAGATCAATTTGCTGAATAGTTGTCATTCGCTATGGGACCACTGCAGCACTAATATTTCCAGCTGGAGTAGAAAGGTGTTTACTGATGACACTGTTTTGATAAATAGGGTCCTGTTGCAAGAGATGTTCTCTCAGTGATTCTGCAATAACTTTTAGGGAGGCCAAACAGGTTTTTAGTCCTTCCCATCTAACACTGAGTTCAGTGGGACAAGTTTGGTTCTTGATAGAGGAGGCATGGTCCTCAAATTATTTAGGGCAGGGCATTTTTATTGGTTTGACTATTGCAAGCAGGCCAAGAATTTACTTTCAGTTCCTGAAAGACCATTGTCGTAGATATTTTATCGGCAGTGTGGGAGGCTGTGTTTCACTGTAGTAAGAGTTGTATCAGAAAAGGCCTAAAACTCTACCAAAAAGGCTTACATTTTAAAAACCTTCAGTGGAATTACAGATTTTTTCAAACGTAAGCAGAAGACTTTTCTGGTCATATTTGGAGTGAAGCCAATCTATAAATTTTGAGTCGTCCATCATTTTTTATTCCCATTCCAGATTGTTCAAAGGTTGTTAATATTAAGATATTGTTAAAGCTCTTCTGCTCTCCTGACCTTATGCACTTAAAACAAATTAAAAGTTAATATTTCCTAGTTGGAATGCTTCCCTACAGGCTCGTTGGCAGTAATTTATTTTATTTTTTGCTTTTTAGTTTCTGGGATGCTCATAATGTACTAGATACTAATATACAAAATTAAACTTTCTCTAAGACCTTGCCCGCAAGTCCTGATTACTGAAAGAAGAAAGTAGTAAATGAGGAAAGAGGAAATAGTGAGAGAGAAGAGGTAGGAGATGATGATGATGATGATGATGATGATGATGATGATGATTAGTTCCTTGTTTTTGGAAGAAGAAAGAGATGAAGCCAGGCAGGTGACAGAGATAACCTGGCCACAGCTATCCATGCTCTAATAACATCCTGTTTGAACTACAACTGTAAGGCATCTTATGCAGTGCCAGTCTGAGACATTCTGCTGCCTGAAGAAAAGCCCAAATGGAGCTGTCCCCCAACTAGGGTCAACATTTTTAAAAATCTCACTGCATCATTCAGACAGCAATTCCTGCCTTTGTCTACACACACACACACACACACACATTTATGTCACCTCCTTTTACTGTATAGCATGGCAGGGCTGGCCCTGGATGTACGTGGGGCTGGCCTTCAAAACTATGCAGAAATGTCAGTTAATACAAAATACCAGGGCATTTGGAACTGGCCAATTGAATCACACCATACCATTCTTGAAACAACTATATTGGTAACAGATCTGTTTCTGAGCATAAAATCAAGGTTCTGTAAAAACCCATACATGAAGGATTGCTTTAATGAACCTGGCCAAACATTAAGAAAATCCACAGAGACCATTCTCCAAGTTCCCTGAAATGAGACTGGGGAGAGGGGCCTTTTCTGTTGTGGCAACCTGGTTGTAGAACGCTCCCCCCAGAGAACCTTAGCTGGCACCAACTCTGCTGTCATCTTTTCAGCAAAAGCTGAAGACCTTCTATTTGCTCTGACCTTTTATCATCAACCTTTAGGACTTTTAATCTGGAGATCTGTTTGTTTCTATTCTGAGTGTATGGGTACTGTTGCATTTAAAATCAGTTATATTTTTATTCTTTTATGTTTTTAGAATCGCTTTAATTGTGAACCACTCTGAAAGTTTTTGGACTAGATGGTCTGATCCAGCATGGCTCTTCTTATGTTCTTATAAAGCTTTTTAAGAGTCCAAATTACTTACAATAGTATTCCATGTAACAACTGTGCAAGGTAAACCAGGAAGAAACACATGATGTGTGGGTGTCGTATGCAAGTGCAATATGCATTGTTAAACACACATCTGGGAAATTGAATTGGCACAGATTTCTGAAACATGTGCAGCAGTATTCAAACATGTGTACACATCTCAAACTGTCTGTGGGCCAATGGTGGTACGTGAGCTCCATTTTAGGTGGTCCATGGAAAGCTTGTGGAACAGTCAACAGTATCGTATGTACTTCTCCCTGCATTTAATTATTGTTATTATTATTATTATTATTATTATTATTATTATTATTATTTACATTTCTATACTGCCCCATAGCCGAAGCTCTCTGGGCAGTTTACAAAGCTTAAAACATTAAACATTAAAAATTGATATACAAAATTTTAAACCATAAAAAGCATGAAAACAGGCAACCTACAAAGACAGTATACGTGTAAAACATGTAAAACAACTTTGAAACTCTCAGCCAGGCCTGAAGATAGATGCTGTTAAATGCCTGGGAGAAGAATTTATCATTTCTGATGACTGAGAGTGAAATGATTTTGTCCAAACCTGGATTATTAACAGGCTAACAAAGTTTTGGCCTAGGGTCCATGATTTTCATAATATGATGCTAGTACAGTCTACCAATTTCCCCAAAACCTTTACCAGTTAAAGGAACCTTACTCAGCAGCTTGGCCTGTGATTTTCAAAATGCTACTGGTTTGACAGTGACGCTGGTACTAAGGAAAAATAAAATAAAATTCATTAAAAAGGGTTTGAGAGCCACAGACCTAGGGCTCTCCAGTGTTCTACAGCAACACACCTATTTTTCAAGTATTTTCTTTCAATTTGGCATTAAAGCACTGGATTAAGAAAAGCAGGAGAATATTAGAACAGCCTATTTGGATCAGATAGAGGCCTAGTTCGCATGACAGGGTGGTTAATAAGCCATGGTGGCTTGTTAACCACCTTTGTGTGTACTGGTTCATTTCACTAATTACCTTTGTCAGGCATGGGTTGTCGTGATGTCCGAACATGGCAAGGGTGGTGGTTGGGATGGTTAACAAATCACCCAGCAACCCTACAACAGACCGTGGGTTCTGGGTGGTTAACTACTTCAGCCACCCGCCATCACTGGGTTTGGATGTCACAACAACCCATGCCCAGCAGAGGTAATTAGGGAAATGAGCTGGCACAGGACCAGCATGCGTGGGGTAGTTAATAACTCACCATGGCTTATTAATCACCCATGTCATGCAAACCTGATTGGAGTGTTTTTAGGGTGACCATATTTGGGAAACCAAAAAAGAGGACACCCAGTGAGGAGTGGGGCAGCAAACTGGCTTTCTGGAGCCTCCAGAAAGCATGTCATCCCTCCCACCTTAAAGGCCCTGATTGGAGCAGAGGAGGGAAAAGCATGTCATTCCCACCCAACCCCCCCCCCAACCCCAGTTGGGGACTTTTCTATAAAATCCGGGAATGATACCCTTTCCCCTTTAAGGCCCTGATTGGAGCAGTGTGGGAGGAATAACACACCTCCATTCCCCCACCACGGTAATCACGGCCTTAAAGGAGAAAGGAGAAACTCACCCTCACCAAGGTAATGGTGGCCTTAAAGGAGATATTTCAGGACATTTTAGAAAATTACAGAAAATCCCTTCTGACATCCAGGATAGAACAAAAAAACAGGACAAATTTGGGGAAATCCTGACACTTGGTCACCCTAAGTGTCTTTTTAGTTCAGCATCCCAGACAAATCCTTCTGAGAAAGTTACAAGAAGAATAGGAAGGTGTTGCTTTAATTTTACTGTTTGTGCACATCATCTGGTATAAGAGGTACATGGGGCCCTCAAGATGGAGGTTCCGTTTAGCTACCATGACTAGTGGCCATTGATAGACATATTCTTCATGAATTTGTCTAATAAACCCACATGATCCTATATTTCCTGCTCTCCTTTGCCTTATATCACCACTCTGCAAATTCCAGAGATCCTTTGTCTCTATAGTTATTATCATGCAGCCTGGGAGGAAACTATTTCCATTCCTCTCCTTTGATACTATCACATTCTTTCAAGATAGCCTCTTGGAGTTGAAGAGGGTTATTAATAGCATCCCATCATGATGGAAATGGTTTAACCACTTGACACCTTGACCTTGGGAGGTTGCCTTGAAATAAAACACACACATATGCACACACACACACACACAACCCAAATTCCCAAAGGGAGGCATCAAAGTACTTTGGCTGTCTCAGCATTTCTGTACCAAGCTAACCAAGGATTCTGCCTTTGGGGGTCAGATGCTAATTTGTGTCATGACCATTTTTCTGACATGGGATGAGTGCGCTCGCCACAGGAAGCCTCTCCCTGCAGGGCTGGCAAGAAGGATAGGCACGGCTGGGCATCTGCTGAGAGCTTACACCCCAGCAGGAACCAACCCACAAGAGCACCCTGGAATGTAATAATAATAATAATAATTTATTTATTTATTTATTTATTTCTTACCCGCCTCTCCCTCAGGATCGAGGCAGGGAACAACATTGATACAAATTACATAAAATGCATAAAACCGATTAAAACATAAAATTAATACATTATTAAAATACAGATATTCCTCTTCACTGCTGAAACCTACCTCTCACTCCAGCCCAGACCACAGAGATATGGCAAATTGCAGCAATGATTAGAGAGAGAGGCTGAGAAACAATAGGAGCCGGGGGCCACAGTGCTGAGAAGGTAGGCTCGCTGAGGGAGGAAGCCCATTGAGGAGGTCTTCCCCAAGGGGCCTCAAAAGCCTGGAGCCAGCACTGCCTCTATGCTCATGGCAAATGTTTTTTTCCTGCCCTAACTCCTTCAGCATATACAGAACCTGTCATACCTGGTTGCTGTCAAGTTGTGGGATAGACAGCGGAAGCAGCTGAATGCACAAAACACAGTAGCAATGTCCTATTGCTCAGGCAAGGCTGCCCAGGAAGCTTTGCATAGGGGTTAGGAAGTATCGCATGACCCAGTCTGTCCTATTGTTTCTAGAAGACTTCCTTGCTGGTCTAGTTGGCTCCTCCTTACAGTTCCCTTCTTTAGTGAAAAGTATGGCGGTGTTGAATCAGCCGAATCCTTGCCGGAGGTTTGGAGTGGTGTACAAAATGACAAGCTGGCTACTGTTTCTCTCAGATATGGACCACATCTCTCCTTGGATGAGGTCACTATGGACAGGCTGGAGGCTGGATTAAAATGAAGAAGCCCATCAGGTTTTTGGTTTTTTTTAACAACGGGACCTGCAACAAAATGCCGCTGTGTGCAGTGCTCCTGTTCAGGGTTCCAGTCAGTCATCCATGTTCTCATCCAGGACACTCCATTTGCCCCCATCCACCCCAGTAGTCAGTGAGTATTGTGTGGCCACTGAGCACATCCAGTTCTCATTGGGCGATTTTTTGGTCCTCCTTAGAGTTTACTTTTTCTAAAGATGTTTTGTTCTTCTGTAAACCTTGCAGTGCTCCCAAGTCTGCGGCTACTTCCCTCTTACGGCTACATAAGCGACAGCATTCACACTGGAACATTGCAAATAGAGGGAATACAATTAGAGCCTGCAGCATAATGTGGTAGTGTGGGGTGCGCTTGTTCAGTCGGCCAGCATGACATAGAACCGGAGCATGTTCAGTCTGCACCATTTGTGGGGGGAAAGGGTCCCCCCTCCTTAGTTCCCCCCCCCCCCGCATAGATATCCATCCTCAGAGAATGAGTTCGTTATTCACATATATGATGATTCAAGGCAACGTTTGTAGCTGCATTCCCATGACACAGTACAAAGAAGAGATGGGAACCTAGTCATGATACACTGACCCAAATAAAGCTTACAGGATATTTAAGTGCTCCACCCACCCACCCCCTATACATTGATGTGTATACATGTTCGTGTTTAATTTATTTATTTGGCACCATCATTGCACATGGTGCTTTGTGTAAGTGAAACACAAATACGAACAAACCCATTCAGCCCTTGCTCCAAAGAGTTTACAATCCCCAAAAAAAGGTAGGGGGTGAGCCAACTGAAGGAAGAAGGGAAGGGAAGAGGCTGGGATGTCAGGAGATGAATTCAGCCAGTTGGAGATGAGGAGGTAGGTTTTGAGGGGGGGGGTGAAGAGAGAAAGAGCGCACATTGGGTATATGTTCTAGCACAGGTTTCCAAGCATGAAGAACAATGAGGTTAAAACAAACAAAAACAGTACTTACACTAATCCAGAATAGCTACCATCTACTTCAAGGTGCTGGTTTTAACCTATAAAGCCTTACATAGCTTGGGACCACAATACCTGACAGAACGCCTTCCCCGACATGAACCTACCCGAACACTACGTTCAACATCTAAGGCCCTCCTCCGAGTGCCTAATCCAAGGGAAGCTCGGAGGTTGGCAACAAGGGAGAGGGCCTTCTCTGTGATAGCCCCCCAATTGTGGAATGATCTCCCAGACGAGGCCCACCTGGCGCCGACATTGTTATCTTTTTGGCGTCAGGTCAAGACTTTCCTCATCTCTAAGGCATTTAGCAATATCTGATGAGCCTGGGTTTGTTTTGTTTTTAGGCTTATAGCTTTTTAAAGTTATTATAGTGGTTTTAAATGTCTGTGTATATTGTGTGTATATTGTACATTTTTGCTGTTTAAATTTTGGTATATTGTTTTTAATTGTTTTAATCTTATGTAAACCGCCCAGAGAGCTTCGGCTATGGGGCAGTATACAAATGGAAATAAATAAATAAATAAATAAATACTTGTTGCATGCTTACACATATACATGGATTAGACTCTTATCTTTAGGAATGCACTGAAAATTTCGTTTGGGGAAACTCTAGCCATTTACCATGAGTTAACTACCCTGGCAGAGAATATGACAATTAATGCACAGTTAAGTGGCCTTGTGAGGGCACCATTAGGCATGTAAAGCCTCCAGACATTCCAAAATACACAAACCGCATTCCTCCCTACCATACATACTAGCTCCTGGAGTCAACACAAGAATAGCAAATAATTAATTACTGTCGTCTTCTTTTTCCTATAGATTGACTTCAATGGTGAACAGATTGAAGGTAAGAAATTGTTAGTTTTAAAACAAAAAAATACTTTTCAATATATAGCGTTCAATCCAGATTAAGTATAACTAATATTTAAATATTTTAAATTTATTATTGCATTTATATCCCACCTTTTTTCCTCCAAGGAACCCAAGGTGTCGTAAATAATCCTCCTCTCCATTTTTATCCTCACAACAACAACCCTGTGAGGTAGGTTGGGCTGAGAGTCTGTGACTGGCCCAAAGTCACCCAGTGGGTTTCCATGGCTGAATGGCCCTAGAACCCAGATCTCCTGACCCAGTCCAACACTTTAGCCACTACACACACTGAAATATGTGTGTGGGTCTACTCTAAGTATGACTAAATCTGTATCCAACTACCTCATTCCTTATCTTTCTCCCTTTACTCTCTCTGCCCTAAGCCTGGTACTACTTTTCCACATAGGAGGCGGTGGGGGAGTGAACAAGTTGTGATGCTAGATATGGTCTATTGAAGTTTCAGAGTTTGTGCCCAGCATGCCTTTGGCCAGTAGCCCATTCATCTCTTAAGATCAGTAGGAAAGACACTTTTGAGAGTTCCCTTTTTTCAAGAAGTTAATCAAGAAGTTAATTCAAGTAGGATCCCTACACATATCTAAAGTTCAAGATCAGTATAAAAACCTTTGATACAGGCAGGAAGAGTAATTGTGATGTCACTTGTGACCTTCCTCCACATGTGGCAACCACCACACTGCAACTGGCATGAAAATGCTGAGTAACAAACCAACGTCACCAACACTCCTGCTCAAGGATTCCCAAAGAACTCCATACGATGCCTCTTGGGCTTCCACATTTCCAGGGCTGCAAACTAATGCTGAGCCCTTGGCCTCTTTCAGTCATGGAGAAGCCTCCGTGAAGGAGGCGGTACTGGAGATCAAGAAAAAAATGGACCAAACCACAGAGACAGTGAAGGCCTTTGATAGGAAAATCTCAGCCTTGAATTTGCGTATGGACATGCTGGAAGGACTGATCCACAGCCTGGGCCAGTCAGCTGCAGCAACTGATATTATAATTAAGAATGACCAAGCAAAGGTACAATCATTCCAGCAGGACATTGAACGCCTGTTTGGTGAGAACAAACATGTCAGTGACCGTGTGCAGGAGATCGAGAAACAAGTGCAGCCGCGTGTCCTCAGGATCCGTGGCTTGCCAGAGAAGGAAGAGGGCCAAGACTTGGTAGCCTTCCTGGAGAAGTGGTTGCCACGTATCCTAAAGCTAGACCCCGGAGATGAACGCATTGTGGTGGAAAGAGCCTACAGGGTAGCTGGCAAAGGGCGGAAGGCAAACACAGATCCGTGCAGTACTGTTGTTGTTCGACTAGCAGAATTAAGGGATAAACAGAGAATATTGCAGCAAGTCAAGAAGCTAAAAACCATATTGTATAAAAACAAACCAATTCTGATCTTTCCCGATATACCCATCCCAAAAGGTAAAGAGATGGTATTGAGTTGCAGCCTGGATTGGAATTGTGAGGGGGAGACAGGTGCCTTTAGACATTTTTTCAGCTTTTTGTGTCTGATCTTTTGAACATGCTATTATCAGGGCGTGATTTAGTTATAATTAGGCTGCAATCCTAAATCCGATGCACACTTATCTGGGAGTAGGTCCAGTTAAAACTTCTGAGTAGGCATAGGATTGTGCTATTTGATACTCACATTCAAAGGCAGTCTCTGGTGGGAGTAGGTCCAATTAAAACTTCTGAGTAGGCATAGGATTGTGCTATTTGATACTCACATTCAAAGGCAGTCTCTGGTGGTGAGGCACAATAGGGGACAGGGCTCCTGCACCTTTAATTGTTGAGTAGAAGAGAGGATTTCAGCAGATGGATCTGTTCTACACAACTATTCAAGCTACAGGAGGATGTATCTGGTTACCATATGGATATTTGTACATACTTCTGGTATATTTTAAGAAATGAATCCAATTTCCAAGCTCTTCTGGGATCTGATGCCCATGCACATCTCAGGGGCTTCCCTATTAACTTCAGTTATGGAAATCACTCTGCATAAATGTATGCCTCTGCTCACCTGGAAGATCTCTGTGAGCACTGGAGTCCCCCATCCCCGCCCTGCCCCTGACAAGTTTTCAAAAAAACATTTTGCATTTCCTGCAACTGTAATTCAAATGTAATTTTTACATTAGCTAATACTATGTGCATTCAGTTTAAAAAATGGCTTTCTTTTGCTTTCTGTCCCATTTTAGTGTATCCCCACTTTGCCTGTGGGTGATGTGAAAAAAATTATTTGAGTTTTCCCTATCCCTTACACATTAATTTTAGACAGAAAAACCAACAATCAGAACAAAACAAAAAATATTCAAAACACAAAATCTTTTCCTTTGAAAAAAATCTAATAAGAAACAAATTTATTTTAAGTCAACAACCAATAAACCAATAAATGTAATTCCTTAAAAATGTATTATAATAGAATTATAGAATTGGAAGAGAATTTGGAGGTAAACTGGACTGCAGGATCTACAATGTAGGGGGAAGTTACAGCAACCCTGATATGTGGCTGTTCAGCTTCTGCTTAAATACCTCCAGCAAAGGAATGCTCACAACCTTTCCAAGCTGTCTCTGGTCCCCTCTACAAGGATTCGCGTTTGCGCCTGGTTAGGCGATTATGCGCATAATCGCTGAAGCGCATTTACGCCTAATACCTCTGCACGAGAGGCGGCGAGAGGCGACAAAGCGCATTAACGGATGACCAAAATGCGCTTTACAAGTAGTTAATGCGCATAAGCGCTTGTTCACATAGTCAAAATGCGCTTTAACGGCCGGAGCAAAATAAAACTCGCTGTTTAACGCGCATTCGATAATGTGCATAATTGGAGAGATAACGCGCCTCTACGCCCGATTTGCGCTCCATTCTTGTAGAGGTAAAAATTTTTAAGCGCCTTGAAAGAGCTTTAAACCTCTCTTGTAGAGGCAGCCTCTGCCACGGCCATTTAGGAAATTTATCCTAATGTTCAGTCAAAATCTGCCTCCCTGCAATTTCAACCCATTGATTCTAATCCTACCCTCTTAAACAACAAAGAACAAGTCTGTTCCATCTTCTGCATGGCAGCTTTTCAGATATCTGAAGACCACTATCAATTTAAATTATAATATTCACATCTAAATTTTGCTTCTCCTCCCTGCTTTTGCCCAAGTCTCTTGAAACATAGAGAAAAAAAATAACATTCCAAGGAATATGTAGGATTGAAGCCACAATTCATCAGGCATAATAATGACACTCCCAACAGCGCAATCCTATAGATGACTATTTAGAAATAAGTCCCATTGAGTTCAATGGGGACGTATTCTTGGGTGTGTAAAGGATTGTAGGCCAAATCACCATCTGCATTCAAACCAAAACCACCTCCCAGATAGTGGTAAGTATTAGGCTGACCATCTGAAAAGGAGGACAGGGCTCCTGTAACTTTAACAGTTGTAGAGAAAAGGGAATTTCAGACAGTGTCATTTGTATGCAATTAGTCCCTGGTGAAATTCCCTCTTCATCACAACAGTTAAAGGTGTAGGCACTATACTAGAGTGACCATATACAAAAGAAGGCAGGGCCCCTGCAACTTTAACAGTTGTGATGAAGAGGGAATTTCATCAGGAACTAATTGCATACAAATGACACTGGCTGAAATTCCCTTTTCTCTACAACTGTTAAAGTTACAGGAGCCCTGTCCTCCTTTTCATATGGTCAGCCTATAAGAATACGTCTCCATTTCTCAGAAGTAATCCCTTCACTCTTCAGATGTGGAAGTAATACTTCTTCTAAACTTCAGATGGGAAGAATTTCAGTGACACTTTTAGCTTCTTTTCCTGATTTGTAGGAAAGGCTTCACTGCGTTCCTTTTGTTTGCACAGAATTCAAAGAGGCCTTCATGCTGTTTGACAGGACCCCAACTGGAGAGATGAAGATCACATACGGTCAGTGTGGAGATGTCATGCGAGCTCTGGGACAGAACCCAACCAATGCAGAGGTCTTGAAGGTTCTGGGGAAACCAAAGCCAGAAGGCAAGTATATTCAGTAGGATGGACTTGGCCCTATATCAGAGGTTCTTTGTGCTTCTTAAAATTATCCACCTATATCAATCCTCTGGGCCAGGAACAAGCTTGTAACACACCCCTCTCCCAAATCAAATCCTGGTTTGCATGCCTACAACAATAATAACTTGACTTCGCAAAGCCCGTCATGTCCATCTAGAAAAATCACCATGAGTGAGAAAAAGATATAATAATAATAATAATAATAATAACAACAACAACAACAACAACAACATTTCTATCCCACCCTTTTTTCCTCTCACAAGAATCTCAAGGTGGTTCACATAGTCCTCCTCTTCATATCCTCACAACAACCCTGTGAAGTAGGTTAGGGTAAGAGTCAGTGACTGGCCCAAAGTCATCAAGTGAGTTTCATGGCTGAGTGGGAACTAGAACTCAGATCTCCAGAATCCCAGTCCAACTCTCTGAACACTACACCTCACTAGTTCTCAATCAGTTTCCCTGTTCAGATGTCACAAGAAACTGTGGTTTAATAAACAAGGAAGTCTCCACTGCGTCCGAGTGCGTGAGAGGAGGAGGGAATGGGAGGGTGAGGAGGATGTGCTCAAGCTCGTCCTTTGTTTGTTGCACTGTCAAACTGTGGTTTGCTGAAGCAGCCTGTTATGTATATAAACCATCTTTCATTGCTGTTTTCTTATCAGAAATGAATGCAAAGATGCTGGATTTTGAAACGTTCCTCCCAATGCTGCAGCACATTGCTCGATCCAAGGACCAAGGAACCTATGAGGATTTCGTGGAAGGGCTGCGTGTCTTTGACAAGGAAGGAAATGGCACCGTCATGGGGGCTGAACTGCGGCACGTACTTGCAACTTTAGGTAGAGAATGGAATTCAATCAGTAGTACTGTGAAGGAAGGAAAATGTGTTTAGCGAGTATCATACTTTTGCAAGGCTCAGCTTTCCCAAATATTTTACATGTAGGGAACACCTTCTCCCAAATGATACACACACATACCTACAAACACACACAGCACATTGCCATTTGAGGCAGATTTGTTCAGAGAGGTTATATCTATCGGTAATTCAGAGCATGTCATTCTTTTTTAATTGCACCATGGCTTTCCAATATCCTTTCCATCTCTTCAGAACTTTCAAAAGCAGCTTAACAACTCTTACTGTGTCACCCGGCTTTGGCTTTTAAAGACCACTAACTCACTGTTGTTGTTGTTTTCTATTTTTATTAGATTATAATTCTAGGTTTTTGTAAAGTGCTATGCAGTTTTCTGTTTGTTTAATATATTTTTCAATATGTATGTGCTGCCTCTCTGGAAGGCTCAAGGAAGACATTGATTTATAATTACATGTTATGGATTCTGTAACTGCTTTCGGTGGCATCTGGTTGCAAGGCAGGTGAGAGGTTTAAAAACTAAATGAAGAAAGCATATCCAGTGGCTGCATTCAGAAGGTCAGAGGGAGAAAAGTAGCCAACGTGGCTTCTTCACCCCATCCTGCACAATTTCCCGTGATGCAACGTGTGTTAGCATGCTGTCTGAACCCAGGGATAGGTGTGATGGCTTCTAATAATAATAATAATAATCATAATCATAATCATAATCATTTATTTATAACCTGCCTCTCCCTCCGGATCGAGGCGGGGAACAACAACAATCTAAAACACAAGAATCACAAAACAGTTAAAATTTTAAAAACAAGAAAAAATACATCATTAAAAACATCTTAAACCACCCCACAACCGCTATCCGGAGTTGTTTAGCAGTTATTCTCGCCATGCACCTCGCCAGGTTTCAACAACACGCTAACCTAAGCCATGTTACGGGGTAATTAGGTAAATTAGGGTTGCAAGACCAGCAACAGCATTGCAGATAATTAAGGAAATCACGTTTGTGTGACCGGCAGACACGAGCGGGGAAAAGAAGCCACGGTGGCTTCTTTTCCCCCTCTGATCCTAAGAACCTGTGGTGGCTGTGGATCTGCGCTGCGTCGGTTAGACAACACAAGCACAGGTTCACAGCCACCGAAGGGCTTCCCTGCAATGCTGTGTTTTGGAAAAGTCGGGGATTTACCAGGGTCAAGCTGGGAGCGGAGCCTAGTGGGAGGTGACCAGGAAGCCAGCAGGGGCAGCTCCGGGCCCCAGATGGCCATCCAGAAACCCCACGTTCCCTTCTTAGCGTCGGGATTACCTGATGACGCCCCAGGAGAGGGAAAGCGCAGGGTTGGAGGTGGCACCAACCCAGCGCTGTTAAGACAGCTCCCCAATCAATGTTTTCCTGCAACTGCCCTTTAATTAGTCAATTCCTGGTAGCTCCTGCTCACAATTGTTCCCTTAATCAGTTGTTTTTTTATATGCAGACCCACAGTTCCATCATTTGCTTGTTGAGTATTTATTTTATTATTATTTCAATTGCACCATAGCAATAATTTTTTAAAAAACCAAGCAAATAGTGAGCATCATCAGATCAGTGTTTTATTGCACACTCATTACTCTCCACTTATGGATGTTTGTTGGTCCTTTTGATGACGAAGTCAGCCTCCCATGTGTCTCCTGCTCCTTCTTGCCTTCTGTCACAAAATAGACCCCTTTAAATCTGATTATTATTATTATTATTAATTATTATTATTATTATTTAAACAAAATGTGCCACCATTTCCTGCTGTGTGCAGGGAAAGTGGCACGATAAAACCAGCCACTGAATGAGCCACATGGTCATTGTTTACTTCCTCTTCCCCTGTGTGAAGAAAGAGGAAGTATCATGGGACAGACACAACGGTAAGGAAATGCGATTTTCCCACCGTCTGATGACGCTCAGTGTCCTTGTTGGGGCTGCTAATAGGAAACAATTGACTAAAGGACCAAGCAGGACGTTCACTGAATGGGATTTGGGTAAATGTACAATAGGTGCCTGCCTGCCAGGAATGGGCTTTGCAGGATTGTTATGGGCTCTATAGCACTATATTAAGTGCCACCATTTTAATTTGCTTCCCGCTGATTGTGTCTCAGCAGTACACTAGTGTGGAATAGGCTGACCATATGAAAAGGAGGACAGGGCTCATGTAACTTTAACAGTTGTAGAGCAAAGGGAATTTCAGCCAGTGTCATTTGTATGCAATTAGTTCCTGGTGAAATTTCCTCTTCATCACAACTGTTAAAGGTGCAGGGGCCCTGCCTTCTTTATGGTATATGGTATATAGTGCCTGCACCTTTAACTGTTGTGATGAAGAGGGAATTTCACCAGGAAATAATTGCATACAAATGACACTGGCTGAAATTCCCTTTGCTCTACAACTGTTAAAGTTACATGAGCCCTGTCCTCCTTTTCATATGGTCAGCCTAGTGTGGAAGCAACAAATAATTTCAAAAAATTCACATGAAAGGGGAAAATGCCATCCTTGAAGATATCATGGTACACTTACTCACTCTGGCACTGCCCAGTCTAAGGCCTCCTCCACACGAGACGTTTAATGAGCCTTGAAGGCTCATTATAAATTTTACCTCCACACCAGCGGAGCGCAAAACGGGCGTACAGGCGCGTTATCTCCCCGATAATGCGCATTTTCGAATGCGCGTTAAATAGCGACCTTTATTTTGCTCCGGCCGTTAAAGCGCTTTTTCGCGGTGTGAACAAGCGATTATGCGCGTTAACTTCTTCTAAAGCGCTTTTTGGACATCAATTAATGCGCTTCGCCGCCTCTCGCCGCCTCCCGTGCAGAGGGATTAGGAGTAAATGCGCCTCTGCGATAATGCGCATAATCCCCGAACCGGGCGCAAAAGCGCATCCTTGTGGAGGGGGCCTAACACAGGGTATCGCTACACCCCATTCCAGCTGGTGGTACCTAGCAGCCTATATATGGAGAGAAAGTATTTCTGAATCTTCTGCTTTTCTAACTTGCCTCATCTCCTGGTTATCTCTTTCACAATTCTTGTCTACATTTAAGGGAACAGCAGAAAACCCTAGCCCTACAATGAGAAGTGTAGCTATTCTGCCTTTTTCACCATAATGGATTTTCTGCAATAAGGAAAGAGATGGAAGAAGTAATGGAAAAGCATGGGAGGGTTATGAGTACAAGATGACCATGCCTGGACCCACTCCCTCCCCCTGTAAAATTCCATAAATGAAGCAGAGCAGGCTTGTGATAAAAGCCTTGTCCAGAAGCACCTTTTAATGCCCTGAGATATGGCAAGTGCATTCCACTTATGGACACAGGTCTTTCTGCATCGAGTTGCGTGAGATTGCACTACCAATCTCCATGCACAAGTAGCTTGTTAGGCACTAGACTGTGCATGGACCCCCGATCCGATCCGGATCCTGATCTGTCAGGTTGGGATCAAGCTTGATCCGACTTGGATCAATCCGGATCAGATTCAGATCCATGCACAACACTCCCTTCCGCTCTCCCCGCTCTCCCCTTTCCTCCCCCCACTCTCCCTGCTTACCTGCTGCATCCTCTGCGTCGTCCTACCATCGTCCTCTCTCCTCGCTGTGTGCCGCCGCATTTCCTGCTCACGTCAGGTGTCACCCGATGTGAGTGGGAAATGTGGCAGCACACAGCGAGGAGAGAGGACGACAGGGGACGATGTGGAGGATGCAGCAGGTAAGCAAGGAGAGTGGGGGGAGGGAGGGGGAAAGCGGGAGGGAGTGCTGTGACCGGATTCAAATTGGATCCGGATTGTGGATCTGATCCGGCCCACTCTCGATCCGACCTGATCCGGTTTGGATCTGGGAGGCCCGGAACAGCCCAATCCACTCCAGATTCGGGATCGGTATCCATGCACAGCCCTACTAGGCACTGTTTACTCCTGAGTTCTGCAGTTTATCCAAAGAATTCTGCTATTCCTAAGAATCTCTGCAAATATGCAGAATCCTTACTTTATAGTGCTTAGTATCTAAGCAATTTAGTTCATTCAAAGATTTGAATGGAAAATCTGAAAAACAAAACTTTATGTTTGATTTCTACTTATAGGGGAGAAGATGACAGAAAGTGAAGTGGAACAGCTAATGTCTGGGCAGGAAGATGCCAACGGTTGTATCAACTATGAAGGTAAGAAAGGCCTGCTTTCTTAAAGAAAATCTTTACTGATCAAGAAACTCAGGATTTGTTCATACTGGCTATTTACTGTTGAAACTCGTACTGGGTGTGCTTTTACCACCAGAAAGTTTGTAGTTTTGATTAGTGATACTCAAGAACATAAGAAGAGCCATGCTGGATCAGACCAAGGGTCCATCTAGTCCAGCACTCTGTTCACACAGTGGCCAACCAGCTGTTGACCACACAAGTAGGACACAATGCAACAGCATCCTCCCACCCATGTTCCCCAGCAACTAGTATAGATATGAATTTCAGTGATAATTATTGCTAGACAATCCAAAAGTTGTTTACTGCTGTTTCCCCTGTCATACTTGATGGAGACAGTGAGAAAAGTATAACTAATTCTGTCCTCCTGGGCAGAAATAGTTGTGTAGAGTGCCCTTTTGAATGGCAGAACTTTCTATCCTCCATTACTTATTGCAACTGACTATGGAATAATCACTACTTTTCCTCTCCGCCTGAAGGCAAAGCAGAGAGGAGCAGCAAATATTTACTCCCCACTGAAGTGGATTTGAAATAGTACAGAAGCAGTTGACTGCTGAAGTTACTGCTGAAGTAAACTATTGCTGCTTGAAAAGGTTGGTGTGACCATATCTATTGTAACATATTGTAGTCACATATGGCTCTCCCCACCTCACCAGGTATGACTTTAGAGTTGCTTTCTCCCACCCACCCGTCCCCACTGTCTTTCACGTGGAGGATAAATGACTGTCACGATTAGTGATAGAATATGAGAATTGTGCTCCAATTAAAATTCCTGTGGGAAGCAGCCTGGGATTTGCCCTCACTCTTGTAACTTGCAAACCATTATTATTATTATTATTATTATTATTATTATTATTATTATTTAAAAAATAATTTTATTAATTTTAACATATATATCACAAAAAATAAACACAATACTTATAAACCCTCTACAACCCCCCGTGCTCCCCTCCCCCTGAGACCTTCTTACTCTATTATTTTATACACTTTTCCAAAATTGCATTGATTCTTTTGAAGGTATACATCTTCTCCCCTTTTCTAAAACATATTCTAAAAATACTCCCCAAATACTTCCAAAATCATTCTTTTTAGTTAATCCCATCTTAACTTTCATTAAACATGTTAATCTATCATTAATTGAAATATCCCACACTCCTTTATACCATTCTTCTATACTAAAATTCCCTTGTATTTTCCAACTTTTAGCTATCATTAATCTCACCGGTGTCAGGAGATTATTTATCAATTCTTTTGTATTATTATTACCATATTCTTTATCAAATAACCCCAATAAAGCTATATTTGGACTTGCTTCTACCTTCTTACCTAATATCTCACTTATCTCCTTAAAAACTCTATCCCAAAATTTTTTAACATATTCACAAGTCCACCACATATGGTAATATGTCCCCACCTCCTGACATCCCCTCCAGCAAAACTTTGATATTTTCTTATCTATCTAATGTAATCTTACAGGGGTGAGATACCATCTCCAAATTATTTTATACTGATTTTCTTTTATCCTTATGGAAAGGAACTTTAAAGTTCTTGATTTCCATATCTTTCCCCATCTGTCCCCATTAATTATAATTTTTAAATCCTCTTCCCAGATTGTTTTCAAAATTTCTTGAGGCTCATCCTCCTCTAGTAATATCTTATATATATCACTTGTCAAACCTTTTTTACTTTTACTTTTATTTCCTCCCTCCTTCTCTCTAGCCTCAATTAGCTTTTCAAAACTTGTTTCCTTTCTATACTCCTTATTTTTCTTTTTCCATTTTAATGTCCACTGTTCCAATTGCAAACTCTTAAACCATAAATTTTCCTGCCCTATTAAAACCTCTTCTATTTGCTTTTTATTACTCAATCTCGTTACCCAATCTTTCACTTTGATTTTTTTCCCCCTCAATATCCCTTCCAATTCTCCTCTCAGGTTACTTGGGAAGTTTTCCATCAAAACAACTGGGGCCAGAGGGGAAATTCCTGGCATTAATTTCTTCTTATATCTTTCCCAAATTTCTCTAATGTTCCTTAAGATGGGATTTTCTATACCTTTCACTTGACTCTTTTGTATATTACTAAAAAAAAACATTTTGTAGCTTTAGCTCTATTTCTCTTGTCTGCGACTTTAACCATTCTAAATCCTCTTCCCCTACTATACTATTTATAACATATCTTAGTTGGTTCGCTATATAATACATCTTTATATTCAGAAGACCTAAGCCTCCTTCCCTTTGAATCTTATACCATTTTGTTTTATTAATTCTTGATTTCTTATCCCCATTACAATAGTTATTTATCATAGTTTGCCAACTTTTTATTTCTACATCTGTTATTTTAATTGGTAACATCCTAAACTAAAAATTAATCTTTGGTAATATCTTCATTTTAATTACCGCTATTCTACCAAACCATGAGTGCTTTAATTTCCTATAAGTCTCTAACTTCTCCATTATTTGTGTTTTTAACCTACTAAAATTTAATTTCTCTAAGCTTTCTAACTCTTTCGTAATATAAACTATGCTTCCCCCCGGATTTTCTAATGTCAATAAAGTATCATCCGCAAACATATTAATTTTTATTTTTTCCTCCCCTCCTATCCCTTTCAGTCTCTCGTCCTCCCTAATAACATTTGCCAACATTTCGATCACAATTGCAAATAATATTGGGGAGAGAGGACACCTTTGTCTTGTACCTCGGGCTAGGGTAATTTGCTGTGTTAAACCATCATTGACCATCACCTCGGCCTTGTTGTTTGCATATAGCTGATTAATCACTCCCACAAATCTTTCTCCAAAACCGAATATTTTTATAATAACTTTTAACGCTGGCCATTCCACGCAATCAAAGGCTTTAAAAATATCCAATGCTATCAAACCTGCTTTTAAATTCCTTCTTTTAATTATATTTATTATATTTAATACCCTCCCTATTAAATTTGGCATTTGCCTTCCTAGAATAAATCCACATTGATCCTTTTTTATATACTCATTTATAAATGTATTTAGTCTTGTTGCCATAATTGCAGTAAATATCTTGGCATCTTGATTAATTAAAGAAATAGGTCTATATGAAGCTGGATCCATCAAATCCTTATCAGCTTTTGGTATTAATATTATCAACTAATGTTCCCACGATGGCGGGGTCTTCTCTCCCTTTATTATATTATTATATAATTTCTCCATTTTTGGTAATAAAATTTCTTTAAATATAATATTCCGGCCCCAATCCATCCACTCCTGGAGATTTCCCTCCTTTCAGTTTGTCAGTAATCCCCTCTATTTCTTTTCCCGTCACTAATGCTTCCATATAATCCCTATCCTTATCTTTTAATTTTATCTTCCAATTTTTCTCTACATATTCCTGTATTCTCGTTTGTGGACTAGCTTCTGAGGTATACAATTCCTGATAAAATTCCTCAAAATTTTTTAATTTATCCTTCATTAAATTACATTTTTTCCTCATTTTATCTTTAATTGTCCCTACTATGTTTTTTTCCTTGTTTGATTGCGTTGACCTTGCCAGCATTTTAGAATTTCTATTACTATACTAAAAAAAAATTCCTTTTTAAATATATTAATTCTTTTTGAACTCTTTCTATATCCTTACCCTCTAGTTCTTTTTTTTTTTTGCTTGGAGTTGGGCATATATATGCTTATCCTTATTGGTTCTAACTTGTTCCTCTAATTCTTTAATCTCTTCTTCTATGTTTTTACTATGAGCCTCTTGTTGTCTTTTTAATTTGCACGATTCTCTGATACAAATACCTCTTACTACTGCTTTCATCGTGTCCCAGACTATCCCCTGCGAATTTATCCCTATTTCATTTATTTCCCATATATTCTTAATTTCCTTTTTCACTTTCTCCACAATATTTTTATAACTTAAAATTTTTGTATCTAATCTCCATCTTTTTGCTTCTCTATAATCTTTCTTAATTTTAATATCCATACTCATTGCTGCATGGTCTAAACCTTAATTACATCTATTTCACAAACCATAATCCTAGAAAGCAAGTTCTTTGAAACAAATATATAATCAATCCTGGAAAAACTCTTATATTTTGGTGAATAAAAGGTATATTTTCTTTCTTCCCCTTTTATTAATCTCCAAGTATCCTTTAATTCTTTTTGCTCCATTGCTAGTCCCGTTTTCCCTATACCTTTTATATTATCTTTATCTTTCATTTTATCCATCACCATATTAAAATCTCCCGCCATTACAATATTTGCATTCTTTACATTCCCAATGTTACTAAACACTTTATCATAGAATTCCATTTGCTTTACATTTGGTGCATATACATTAACCAAAATATATTTTTCTTCCCCCAGGAGACAATGCATTATAATATATCTTCCCCCCACATCCTTTATCACTTTGACAACATTAAATGCACATTTTTTTGAGATTATTATCGCCACACCTCTTGCTTTAGAAGTCCCATATGCTTTCTCATATATGCCCATGTTCCTCATTTTAAGTTCATTTCTTCCATCTTCTTTTTGATGCGTTTCTTGTAGGAATATTATATCAGCTTTCCTTTATTCAATAACCCTTCAATTCTCTTCCTTTTGATAACACTACTCAGCCCATTTACATTTAAAGTTGTTAATTTTATTTTATTTTCCATAACTCCATTTTTAATTTACCCTTTAGGTCTCATAACGTGTCACATTCACCCCCCTTCCCTCCCCCCCTCCCCCACATATATCCCCCACTTCCTCCCTTCCAATCCCGGGTCACCCCGAGCAATGGTTCTTCTTTCCACCTTTTTAGAACCTTTCGGGGGGGGACGGCAAACACACGACATGGAACCCAAACAGAACCCCCTCTCCCTTGCTTCTTTTATTATCCCTCTTTAAACCATCTCTCAGTCACAAACTGCTTCCTCCAGCTGCTCCTCCTTCTTCTGTATCTTTTCCTTCCTCCGTCAGACCCAAGCTCCTCAGCAACTCCATTCCCTGCTCACATGATGTTATTCTCTGTTGTTTCCCCTTATACGTAAATCTCAAAAATACGGGATATCCCCAGCTATAAACAATTGAGTTCTTGCGTAGAATAGTTGTACACAACTTCACACTCTTCCTCCATTGGATGGTCTGGTAACAAAGATCCTGATAGATCTGTATTGGTGAAGATTGAAACATCAATTGCCCAGCACTTCTGATAATTTGCATCAATTTCTCGTTTTTGTAAAAGCTGGCAAATCTCACGATTATGTCTCTTGGGACCATCTGACTTCTTTTAGGGCCCACTCTATGGATCCTTTCCATGTCCTCTTCAGCCCAAGATCCCTGGGGGTCAAGCTCCATAATCCATTGCATGACTTTTCCTCTCAGATTCTTTAAATTTTCACCTTGCTGCTCCTGAAAAGATCTAATGCGTATGTTCATTCTTCTGTCTCTGTCCTCCATAGAAATTAGATGCAAGTCCATATCTTGTACCATTTCTTCTTGCTTCTCTAACTTCTCTTTATTTTGCCCAATCTGTTGCTCCAACGATTCATATCTATCATAAATCTTTTGAAAACTGCTTTGTAATTCCAATTGAGAAGTCTGTACCTTTTTCACCTCTAACATAATCTCCAGCTTCTGTTTATCTAACATGCCTTGAATGTTAGCCTGTAACGCTTCCAAGGACATTGACTCCGTTTGTGGTTTCGTTGTTTTAGGAACCGCTCCTGGCTTAGCTCCATCTTTATTATTCCCACTTCCGGTAGTCTGCAGTTCTACTTTCCCATTCGTCATAGCTGCAACTGAATTTTCTGAATTCTTTCTAATCAGACGAGACCAATTCCGGTCCAAGGGGTGCTCTTTTGCCCTTGTCCACTTCTTTGACAAAGTTCCTTTACTTTTCCCCCCTCTATCGGACATCAGACATTCCACTGACAATTACAGCGTTACGGCTCTCTTTTAGCTTTTATTAAAGCTTCTACTGATTAATTCCTTGGCATATATTGTCCAGAGGCCTCCGTAAGTACAGATTCTTCTATATTTATTTCAAATTGTATAAACAGAGAGATGCTCCAGTCCCGGCTTGGCTGCTCTCTCAAATCGTTAAAATGCCAAGCAGCTGATTTATCTACCACCTCCCAACTGTCTTAACTTTTTTCTTTAATCATTCCCGTTGTCGGATCTTAAGTTGACTCACAGTTTGAAGCTTCCTTGATTAGGATAATTAGCTTTTTCATTAACCTCCCACGGGAGAGAGACAATCTCCATCCATCTATTCCATGTCCGATGCTCCGCCCCCCACCATGATTATTTACTGCTGTACTAGGGGAACAAGAAGGCATTTCCACCCCCACCTGATGAGTTTTGACCTCAGTTGCCATGGGATTGTGGGGAGGGGTTGATTTATTTTGCAAGATTGAGTTCTGAACTTTGTTGGTCAGTGTGGTATAGTAGACTGAGCACTGGACTCATTACTCAAATCTCCATTCTGCCATTAAGCTCACTGGGATGACCTTGGGGGCCAATCATTGTCTGAGAGAGAGCAATTGGCCCATGGTCACGCAGCGGGCTTGACTGCTCTTTCAGCTTAACCAACTTGCAGAGCAGAAAATAAAATCACAGTTGTGGTTGTGGAGAGAACCATATACGACATGGGATAAAGGCAAGAAGTTTCTTCAGATGGGGGGGATCATGTTTCCGCAGGGCATGCAGAGGGGGAGCCAGTTGGCCTGGGACCTACGATTTTGAGGGGGCACTCTGACGAGGAGGTCCCCCCCAGCTTACGCTACTGCTTCCATAGTGTAAGTGGCCCATCGAGGAGCGTGGAGCCCGCCTTGCGGAAACAGAGCAGAAGCCATCCGTCGTGAAGACCATGGTCAGACTACAAGCTCCAGAGGGCCATGCTGCATGCAGGGCAGGGATATATGTGCCTTGAGGTGTTGTAGAACAGGTTTAATATGAAGGTGTTACGTAGAATGGACATGTTGGTGGGCATGCCCCCCTTGGGGCAGCCATGTTGTCCTCCTTTTTTGAAATGGGAGGGCACACACTTCCCATCTGGCCTGGGCATATTACCAGCTCTGCACGGCCCTGTGTTTCCCTCCTGTCGTTTTGCCTGGTGCTACTGTCCCACAGTAGGGACAAGCAGCTTCCTCTTTTTTCAGATGCTGAAGAGGAAGTAAACAAAGACCACGTGACCCATTCAGTGGGCGTTTTTATCGCACTGCTCTCCCTGCACATAGCAGGAAATGGCGGCACATTTTGCTGTAAGAGAATAAATAGGATTTTCCAGGGTCTTTTTTTTTTTTTTAAACGGAAAAATAACCAGAAGGAGCCGGAGGCGCATGGAAGGCAGACGGCGTCGTGAAAAGGACCCATGAAAATCTGTGAGTGCCCAGTAATGAGTGTGCTATAAAATGCTCATCTGATGACGCTCAAATTAAAATGTAATAAATAGAGAAATACATTTTTCTTAATATTGAGCGACTTGCCTCACTTACGCAGATCATCTAAAGCAGCTTGCCCTTCCAGCCCCTTTTCTCATCATGACTCTCTACTTTTATGATATTCTCTGTAGTCTGGATTGTGTGAAATAAACTTCAAATGGTATGGAAGTTGGTTGGTCAAATTATTATTTGCTTGCAGCAAGTTATTAAGGTGTATATTTATTTACCAAGGAGTAAACTCAGTTGATCACAAAGGGGCTGAGTAAATATGGCGGGGATTCCTCTGTAAAATTACTTCCTCTGATGTTATGAAGACTTACTTCACACTAATATCAATTTCTCTTTTTATTTTTCTCAGCTTTTGTCAAGCATATAATGTCAGGTTGAAGATGGAATCTTTAAAGTGAGTCCCTTTTCCCTTTTCTTTGTTTAGATGATCTCAGATGCAGCCATGGGGGGGTGGGATGTTGGGCTACAACCATTGCATCGAATTACCAACAGTGAAAAGACAATAATGCTTTTAGTGCTGGAAATGCTAATAGTATATTGTAGATTTTGTGCACTATGGGTAGCTTCCCAATAATATTTTAATATGGCTCAGTATACTATCATTGACAAAAGAGATTAACCTTTTGTTAGGTTGCTTGGAAAGATTAGTAGCTGAGGGAGGTGCTGCCTAACATTAATCAATATAGAAATAGTCATGAGGTGGAAGGTACTAGAGGTTCAAAAATGATAGAGGTTATGTGGAAATTTTGGATGTGGCAGAACTTATGAACCTGAGAGATTTGAGGTTCATCTTGATGAGGGGTTTGCCCCAGGGTGGATTCGGAGTGGCAGCATCAGCCGCCATCACGAAGCCATCCAGGGGCAAATCCCCAAAGCTCTGCTTTAAAAAAGTCAGGCACTTACCCTGACTTTTTTTGCTTGCAGTGAGGTGACGACGGCATCTGCAGTCTGTCACCTTGCTCCGGAGCTGCTGCAGAGACGTGCCACAGCCAATGGCAACCCCTGATTGGTAGCCATAGGCTGGACAGGGAAGGGGGTGGACCAGCGAGCCGAATGGTCACTGACCACCTCTGTGGACCATCATTTAATAATAATAAATGGGTATGGATGTGCAGAGCCAGAGAGCCCCATTCCTCCCCCCGTTGTTCCCCCCCCCCGTTTATCTGTAAATGCAAAGCTTCGCATTTACAGATCTTTTTTTAAAAAGGCTCCCCCCCCCGAAGCGCCTGTGCAATGTCCTGGGGCGTGCACGGGCTTGGGTGCAGGGGTGCAGGGGGCAGCAGCGGCTCTTTCACACAAAACCCGCACTTGCGCTCCTTCCCATGCAGATAACAGGAAGGAGCACCAATGCAGGAGTTTGAGGCCTCGGAGCGCAGACACGATGCCATCAAGACACAACCCAGATTAGTTAAAAGTGGGAAGAAGACTAACAACAGTGAAATCAATGGGCCCTTCTCTGCTATGTTTTGGAACAGATATAGGCCAGGGATGTGCTTTGGATTCAGATAAATCCTGAACCAGGATGATTCAGACAGATTTGGGAGATGTCCAAATTGAAGTGGGGCTCTTCCGGAACAATCTGAATCTGAACACTCCTGAAGATTCATTAACACAGACATAGACAACATGATAACCAATGGTGGTTTAAATAGTCAATAGTTAGTTATTTAACCACCATGGGTTATTGTGTTGCATGGTGGGAGATCTATAACAAATGGTTGGTTATTTGGCTGAAATAACCAACTCAAATAACCAATGCTGTGCAGTGTTATTTGAAGCGCCATTGGTTATCGTGTTGTGTGTAGGGCACCATTGGTTAGTTCCTCAGCCACCTTTGGTTATTTAGTCAGCCACAGAGGCATAAATAAATAAATTTTATTACGGTCAACAAGACCAGCAAGACAGAGGCATAAGGCAAGAGCAGTCAAAGCGGTGGCTGCCATTCTAATCCAGCTGGCAGGATAGATTTTAATCAGCAATGGCTGATGGAATGCTAGCGGGAGGACTGAGGGGGGAGAGAGAGCGGGGGATGAGTGAGTCAATTTAGCGTGGACTAATAGTCAACTCTAGGCTGATCCTAATCCATGCCACAGTTGATTATTATCATGTTGTGTGGGGAGACCCCCTAGATAAACAACTATTGAGTTGATTATTACCCCACTGTTGACTATCGTGTTGTCCGAACACAGCCAGTGTGTCTCTAAAAAATTATACATTTCTCCCCAAGCTCTCACAGTAGTTTCTCAAATTCCCAAATGTGCCCACAAGTCCAAAATGTTGGGGACCCCCTGTCTTACTGAATGTTGGGAAATGAGAGCATGTTTGCAGTTAGCTTCTAGGCCCTATTCAAGGTGCAAGTTTTTACATTTAAGCCATTCATGGCCTGGTATCCATATAACTTCAGAGATCACTTTTCTCCATATGGGTCCTCCTGCTGTTTGTGTTCTGCTGGTCGGGCTCTGGTCCATGTGCCTACACATCATGTCATGTAAGGAAACTTATGGCAAAATGGGGCTCCAAAGTTTTGGAATGACCCATTCAATGAGGTACAAAGCTGCATCTATTGTGACTTTTTGGAGGGGATGCAAAAGCAACCTTTTCCAAAGGGTGTTTGACTGCTGAGTTGTAGTGAAGCTCTGTATTATTTCTGCTGTAAGTTGTATTATTTAACTGTGTCTTATTGTCTTTATTATTGCTGGAAATCACCTTGAGTTTTGATGAAGCAGGATACAAATGTTTTAAATAAATGAATAAAAACATTGTTGATAAGGTTATACTGTAAGTGCAATCATTAGTAATTTAAAGATAGCAACTAGTCCGTCATTACACACCATTAAAATTGTTGTGTGCTTTCTTTCAAGGTTCTTCAGAGAGGGGAAAATTCCATCCAGCAAGAATTTCTTATCTCATATCCCTTCCACCCTGTATTCCACAGGAGATGCATTTGCCACAAGCCATGTAAGAAGGACTCTCCATTACCACAGTGTAATAGCCTCTCTATATAAAATACTGCATACTCCTGCATCAGTTCAAAATCTTAATTTATTCTTTTGTTTTATCTCCTTTTTCCCTATACTACTTTTGGTCCATTCAAATTAAAAAGTGCACATCTTCACAGAGATGCAGATTGGGTTCAGACAACATGTTAGTCACGGTTGATTAAATAGTCAACTGTTGACTATTGTGTCATCTGGCGAGCCTTTTCCACACCACAAAATAACCAACGCCAATAATCAACGGTGTTCAGAGTTGACTATTTACACAGCCATTGATTATTGTGTTGTGGGGGGGGGGGGCTCCGTTGATTATTTCACATAGCTACAGAGTCACGAGGCAAGAGCGGCAAAAAACCCTGCTGCTTTTGCCCTGAGGGGCGCCATGGACATGTGTCAGCCATCCCTGGGTGGGATGCCATGATTGGTGGCACCCCACATGTTCCCAGGGACATGCACATGCTGTCCCTGGGTGGGGCGGGCACCACAATCGTCAGTTTTGCTCCCTGAGCCGTCTTCCTATTCCTGTGCAAAAGATTTCTCCCCTAAAGCTACACAAGAGATGCTTGCAGCCACCCTGCTTTGCAAGCATCTTTTGCGTCACTTTAATTCTCAAGGATTTAGGAGATGGGTGGTGGAACGATTTCTCCTGTAGCTTGAAACACCATTTGTGGCTATTGGGCAGGGGGTGGAAGGATCTCTCCCATGGCAGAGGGGCAGAAAGATCTCTTCCATGGCTTGATGTCCATAGAAGAGATTCTTCTGCCCCCACAAAGCAGGGCAGCAGCAAACATCTCTTGTGTAGCTTTAGGGGAGAAATCATTTGCACAGGAATGGGAGGATGCCATGGGGAGAGAAGCTGCTGATCACAGCATCTCGCCCTAACCAGGGATGGCACATGCACATCCCAGGAAGTACATGGGGTGTCACCGATCGCGGCGCTCCAGCCAGGGAAGGGGGATTCTAATGGAACCAGTGCCACCATTCGGTGGGAGGGCAGAGAGAGGGGTGGGTGGGTGGGGGTCAGCTACAATAGTCAACAATGTGTTCACAGTCAACTCATGGTCGATTATTATCATGTTGTGGGGGGGTACCCGTCACAACCCGCTCACCTTGAGACTCCTTTTTACCTTTTTCTTTAAAGGATCCCAACCATGAACGCAGTCAGTATATGGCTGCCAACTCTATGGATTTTTCCTTTCTGTTCCCACCTCTGGGCATCACTCTTTTACTCTCCCACTGGTTCTTTGATTCTATGATCCTTCTCGGTCCCACAGCAACCAGCTTGGCACTTTGTGCACCTTTTTATTCACGTTTTCTTTACCATTGCCACCGTACCTTACCTCAGGCACTTAAAGAATCCAATCCAGGGTGAAACAAAATAACATTTATTTAACAAGAAGTAAGTTCATGCCTTTTAATAGACTTGTGGTTTCATTTGTCTCAGAACTTGGTTGTTACAATAACTCTGTCATGTATCCTTGCCTCTTGTCACGTATCTTTACCCTCTAAAGTCAAATCTAGCTTCTCCTGCTCCCTCTTATTCCCAAAATAATAAACCGCAGACCCTGCACTAATCTATCCTCTTCAGCAGACTAACCGGACTCTCTCTCACTCCCAACTACTAACTAAGTGATTTTAACTGTCATTTCCCTTCACACACTTGAATTCAACATCCAATAAGCATTCACTCCAACATTCCATTTACTCACTCCCCTTCCCAACAGAATTAACCACTTACCAGCCTTACCATACGAAGTCCAAACAGTATTTACATAACAGAGAAATAGCATAAAAACAGTGAAACACAACAGTACCCCCTAAATAGCCATTTGTGGAGTTGACTATTAACACATGGTTGACTGTTGTGTCGTCCGAATGCACCCACAGACTACTGTTTCTGTTTAACTTTGGTAAGATCAATAGCTACCCCTTTTCTTCAAAGATGTTCCCTTATTCTAGAATATCATTGTCACATGGAACATAAGAGAGGTTTCTTTGAAATTCCCTCAGCTCCCATGGTGTCTCCTTATTTTTGGAAATTCTGATTGTATTACTTCAATAAGGAGAAGTTAACTGTACTCCTATGCACACTTACCTGAGAGTAAATCAGTGGAAGGTTTTTCTGAATATACATGTATAGCATTGAAAAACACAGGAACACAGGAAGCTGGCCTTGTACGGAGTCAAATCTTTGGTCCACCTAGCCCAGTATTGTCGATATTGGCTAGCAACGGCTCTCCAGGATTTCAACAGGACTCCTTCCTAGCCCTACTTTAAGAGGCCAGGGATTGAACCTGAGACCTTCTGCATGCAAAGCATGTGCTCTACCAAGAGAAAGTGCGGAAAGTTAGGGAATGAAGCTAACGGAAAAATAAATACATTGACACAGAAACCATAATCTGAGCTGGAATCTACATTTAAAAAACTGGAATACTGACAAATATTCATTTGTATTTTTTTTCCCAAAATAAAGTTTCTAATTCTCATTGTCACAAAATGAAAAATACTGGGAAATGAGTAAAGGGTTCTGTCTCAAAGGATGAGCATTTTTTAAATCTTCATCTCCTTGCCTGTGGGCCTTTCTGCCCCATTCACCTCTGGCCCTGTGTCTCTGTTTCCTTCTTCCTTCATGCCAAAGATTTATCAATGTATTTATGCCCCCAAATCTCTCTCCTTAGTTCCCCCCCACACCTTTTTCTACATTTGCATTCCTCCTTTCCCCAAAAGTAGAGTGCAGGCTACAGCTGTTTTAAAATAACACTCAAGTTTTAAATATATTGTTATGAAAGCTGCAAAAGAACTTTCCAGATTTAATTGGGGTTGCATCATAGTGATCTAAAGCCTCATCTACAAGAATTCGCCTTTACGCCTGGTTAGCCGATTATGCACATATTCGCAGAAGCGCATTTACGCCTAATAACTCTGTACGAGAGGCGGCGAAGTGCATTACTGGACGACCGAAACACGATTTAAACTGTTGACATGCGGAGAATCGCTTGTTCACATAGTCAAAATGCGCTTTAACGGCCGGAGCAAAATAAAACTCGCTATTTAACGCGCATTCGATAATGCGCATAATCGGAGAGAAAAAGCGCCTCTACGCCCGATTTACGCTCCGTTCTTGTAGAGGTAAATTTTTTAATGCGCCTTGAAAGAGCTTTAAATGCCTCTTGTAGAGGCAGCCAAAGGCAAAGGTGGACAGAAGGTAAATCTGAATCTTTGGTAGATATCTGGGTGATTTGGAATAGATCAGCAAGAATTTGTAACTCCCAATTGTTTAACAACAGCAGCAACCTTGTCCTAAATCGTGAAATGATGAAAGCTTGTGGTAATCAAGACTGGGTTTTTGTGTGGAAAGACTATGATCTCCATTCAGTTCTGGTACTCAGAACAAAATACATCCTGCAAGCCTTAATCTTGCCCACTCCTAATCTAGGGCTGTTCTTTTTGAGAAAGCTTCAGACCCTGGGGACATGTCTTAACTTAGGCCCCCTCCACAAGGATGCGCTTTTGGGCCCGGTTCCGCGATTATGCGCATTATCGCAGAGGCGCTTTTACTCCTAATCCCTCTGCACCGGAGGCGGCGAGAGGCGGCGAAGCGCATTAATTCATGTCCAAAAAGCGCTTTACAAGCAGTTAATGCGCGTAATCGCTTGTTCACACCGCGAAAATGCGCTTTAACGGCCGGAGCAAAATAAAAGTCGCTATTTAACACGCGTTCGGAAATGCGCATTATCGGGGAGATAACGCGCCTGTATGCCCGTTTTGCGCTCCGTGCTTGTGGAGGTAAATTTTTTAATGAGCCTTCAAGGCTCATTAAACATCTCGTGTGGAGGAGGCCTTAGACATATGGGCAGGAGAGTAACTCAGCTTATAAACCTAATGTATTTTTACCACAACTTTTGTCCAGCCAGGTGTGGAAAGCACCATCTAAAGTTGCAAACTCAACAATAACTCTGGACTGAGGGGTCTAAGTCTGTTCTTCGGCACTGTAAGCTCCAATACTACCCAAATACTCAAACAATATAAATTTATGAATGGTGCATTCAGCTCATGGAGCTTCCCAATCCAGCCTGCAGATGGGACCCTACCCCCTCCCATCTCCAAGCTTCACCCCCTGGCCTGAAACCTTAGGGAAGAATTGGGATAGAGGAGTAGTCAGAGATTGGTGATAATTTGGGAATTCCCTTAGATTTGGCAGCTCCTGCAAGCACCTGCCAAGTCCCTTCCCCTGCCCTTTGTGTCCCAATTAGGACACAAGTAGTGCACGAAGGAGTTGCCTAGCTTGGCCCTCCAATAACCCATATCACCTGGATTTGCACAACACAGCAACTCATGGCAAGCCAAGGGCCCATGTGTCTTATGCAAAAATGGTGCTTGCGGGCACCTAACACAACAGCCCCTGTGTGTAAATTAGCCCACAGTGGGCTGTTGTGTCATGCTAACAGTCAATGTGTTTTGATTGTTAGCACTAGGAACCCACTAACTGGAAGCACCCAAAGTCCCATCCCACTTAGATGCATATGTCAAAATGCATCAGAAGTCAAAAACAAAGGCATGGTTAGAGTTAGCAAGCTAAACACAAGATACATGAACCAACCCCTAACCCTATTAAAATATATATATTAGAGATCATGCTAAGGAAGTAAGTGACATAATTACACACTAATCCCTGACTGTTTTTCTAAAAGAGTCCATTGTAAATTAAATCTTTTATGCACAAAAATACAGCATAGAATACAACAAAATTTAAAACAGTTTAGACAGCAAAAAACAGTTTAAATAAAATACTAGACCTGTTTAGATGACTAGTGTAAATGCCCCCTCATATTCCATTAAATGCCTGGGAGTAGAGGGCAGTTTTAACCTGGCACCAAAAAGATAATAATGTTGGCGCCAGGCGGGACTCAGTGGGGAGCTCGTTCCATAGTCAGGGGGCCACCACTGAGAAGGCCCTCTCCCTTGTCGCCACTCTCCGAGCCTCCTTTGGAGGAGGCACTTGGAGGAAGGCTCCAGATGTTGTTTGTAGTGTCTGGGCAGGCTCAGGTCAGGAGAAGCATTCCCTCAGATATTACAGTCCTAAGGCTTTATAGGTTAAAACCAGCACCTTGAATTGGGCTCATAAACATACAGGCAACCAATGCCAGAATTGGTCTTATATGCTCATAAACTACTTTCCTACACAAATCACACACATAACTAGAGTGAAAGTCTAACAAAGAGGTTAACGGGAGATTTTAAATTTAGTAGAATGTTTCTGTAACTTAGCACAGAGGCCTTTGAACCTGGTGGGTGGCAGGAAGACAAGAGAAACAAGTTATTATTGGAAGGATACCATTTGGCAAAGACTGGGTGCTTCCAGTCAGAGGGCTCCTAGCACTATCAATCAAAAGTCATTATACACCTGTTCCAACTTTTCCTCCTTAGCAGATACTTTCTGGTAAGAAAAATGATTGAAAAAACATTAAGAGGGTTACAAATGAAAGATGACATAATCTGGACACCATCAACTACCACCTCCCTGGTGAAATGTTATGTGTGAAGGAGGGCAACTGTAGGATAAAAGCCTCATCTGTAAGTTCCCACTGATCAGAGTTGAAATGTTACCAATGATTGACAATGAAATAATGGTAGATGGACTGTAAACTATATTCTTCCTCCTCCTGTAGATTTATATTTTTCCTCCTGTCATTTTTTTTTACTGAAAATGATAAATTAGAACATGGCAGCCCTGCTACTCAGAGCAGAAAGGACAATTCCTAAGCCCTAATCAATACAGTTTCCACCATTCCTTCCATCCTGCAAACTATGATCCTAAGCCTCCGAGTTTGGAGGCTTAGGGTCATTGCCATAGGGCTGAGCTCTTAAACACCTCCCAGTGTAGGCAAAAAAGCATCGTTATTGTATGTGGGAAATCATTGTACGTGGGTAACATTGGATGGCCAGAGATATCAATGGAGGTATAATGCCAATGGATTATAAAAAACGAAGATAGCTGTGTCCGTCCATAAGAAAAAACCCAAAATCCAGAGTCAATATCTTTATTAGAACCAACCAGAATGTCACAAAATAGTGAGCAAGCTTAACATCCAGTCTGATGAAGAGTTCTGGTGGAACCCGGAAGCTTGCTCACTATTTTGTGACATTTTGGTTGGTCCTAATAAAGGTATTGCCAAGCTGTGGATTTTGGATTTTGTTTCTGCACATTAAACCATAGATTCTTACCATTGGTGTCACAACAATTACTGGTAGAATTACAGAAATTAAAAGTTACTGCTATACACAATCATATATAAAAGTTAAAACCACTAGTCATTATAAACACTACTGGGGGCTGTTTTGACGACAGTGCATTAGCACTGCAAGCCCTTAAATCCCCACGTTTGCACTCCTTTGTAGGATTTGCATGCAAGGAGGAGTGGTTATCCCGTGCATTGCCTCCCGTGCACCACCTGTGCCTCCTCGCATCCCTCCAGGTTTTTAAACCTTTTTTTCGGAGGCCTTCTTCGCAGTCGATGGAGCCCATTGCTTAAACAGGGGCGGGGGAGTCCTCCTCTCTGGTGAGGGGGTGGAGATATTGCTGAACACTGATCACTCCTGCTTCCTCGCCCCACCACCAGGGCCTGTCCTCACCGACCTGCTTTCCCTTTCGATGGATCACAGGGTTCGATCCACCACTTTGGGGAGGTGGGGTGTGTGGGGGGGGAAGGCAGGCACGAAGGTTCCGCCCAACCATGTTTGCAGGAATAACCAAGGAAACACCCCCTCCACACCCATACCCCACACCCGCACCAGCCTCCCATCGTCTCCTTTCATGATCAATTTGCTGGCCGGAGTTGGGGCAGCAGGAAGTAAAGTTGTAAAGATAGAGGAAGCTCCAATCACTTCAGATGAATGAAAGAAAGTAGAGCTGTCCTGTCCTTGTGTCCCTCCTGGTTTTTTTAATTATTATTTTACCTTTTTTTCGGGGCTTCTCATTCCAGCAGCCATTTGGCTCTCTGGCTCCTCACCCCTTTCCCCGTCTGGGCAGATGGTGACCAATCAGGGTTCGCCATCTGCCCAGACACTCCTCCAGCGCAACTCCGAAGCAAGATGACAGACAGCAGGTGCCATCGTTGCCTTGCTCCAAGAGAAAAAAGTCGGGGTAAGTCCCTGAGTTTTTAAATTTGGAGCTTCAGGGGAAAGCCCTGGGTGGCTCCACAATGGCTGTTGCATCATATAAATGGTGGTCGTTGGTTGGCTGGGAGTGCTGTGCTGCTGGCTGAGCCTGAGGAAGTGTTTGTCTGCCCCACCCATCTCCACAGGTATTTCAGCCTTCAGGCTGCTGAGGACTGAGGGGAAGGGTGGTCGTTGGTTGGCTGGGAGTGCTGTGCTGCTGGCTGAGCCTGAGGAAGTGTTTGTCTGCCCCACCCATCTCCACAGGTATTTCAGCCTTCAGGCTGCTGAGGACTGAGGGGAAGGGTGGTCGTTGGTTGGCTGGGAGTGCTGTGCTGCTGGCTGAGCCTGAGGAAGTGTTTGTCTGCCCCACCCATCTCCACAGGTATTTCAGCCTTCAGGCTGCTGAAGGCGTGAGCCTGTGGGCGCGAGCCGAAGGGCGAGAGCAAAAGGGCTCTCGGCCTGAGGCTCTCAGCCGTGGGAGCGACGCAGTGGAACTAAACCTGCAGCCATCAATGAAGATCACAAGAGAGGAGAGCCACCTACATCTACACCCCACCCTTCCTTCCAGCTATCCACAATGTGTAGGGGAGTGGCAATTTCTGTTGTGCTGGGCAAAGGGAGATATGGCGTTGGCAGGGCGATGTGCCGTTACAGGGGAAGGAGAGATAGTTATCTAACACCTATCTTACCTTCCGATTGCTCTGCTATCCCGGGGAACTTGGAGAACGAACCAGGCCACCCACAGAACCTCTCCTTGCTCCTATGTAATGCCAGGTCAGTTAAAAATAAAACACATGTCATCCATGACCTTCTTTCGGATGAGGAGGCTGACCTGGCATGCTTCACTGAGACCTGGTTGGGAGATGATAGTGGACCGACATGGGCGCAGGCCCTCCCAGCTGGGTACTGTGTTAGTGAGCAGGTGAGGGAAAGTGGGCGGGGGGGCGGAGTAGCTGTGGTCTACAGGGATAATCTTAATCTGACCAGACTTCCTGTTCGTGAACTGAATTACATCGAGTGTGTGTACCTGAGTCTGAAGACCAGGGATAGACTAGGGATTCTGTTGGTGTACCGGCCACCCCGCTGCCTATCAGACTCCCTGGCTGAGCTCACGGAACTGGTCTCGGAGCTGGTGTTGGATTCGCCCAGGCTTTTGGTCCTGGGCGATTTCAACATCCCATTCGAGACTGGTTTGTCAGGTGGAGCTCGGGAGTTCGTGGCATCCATGACAACCATGGGCCTATCCCAATTGGTCTCTGGACCCACACATTCAGCGGGTCATACCCTCGATGCCGTTTTCAGTTCCGAACAGACGGATCTGTGGGCGGAGGTAACGAATACCTCCGTGTTGTCATGGACAGACCATTTTCTGGTTAAGGTTAGTATCACGGCTACCACCCGCCCCTGCGGGGGTGGTGGACCTATTAAGATGGTCCGCCCTCGAAGGCTGATGGATCCTGCTGGATTCCAGAAAGCCTTGGAGGGTTCTATGGCTGGTATCGTCGACGATCCTGTAGAAGCCCTGGTTGATAGATGGAATCGAGACCTAACTAGGGCTATCGACACGATCGCCCCCAAACGTCCTCTCCGACCCGCTTCTAACAGGGCGCCCTGGTATACGGAAGACCTCAGGGAGTTGAAGCGGAAAGGACGACGACTGGAGCGCCGATGGCGGAAAACTCGACTTCTATCCGACAAGACACGGCATAGAGAACATCTTCGTTCCTATGGGGTGGCAATACGTGCAGCGAAGAAAGCTTTCTTCTCTGCGCGCATTGCGTCTGCGAATTCGCGTCCAGCGGAACTGTTCAGGGTGGTGAGGGGTCTAACCCGGGCACCTTCCCCCCTGAATCCGACTTTAGAGCCTTCGGCGGTTCGCTGCGATGCCTTTAATGATCATTTCGCAGATAAAATCTCTCGGATAAGAGCCGACTTAGATGCCGTCGTTATAGCAGAGGCTGACGATGGAGTGTCCAGTGACTCCGCGAGTAGAATTATACTGGATCGGTTTCAGTTGGTGAGTACCGAGGACGTGGACAAGCTGCTTGGACGAGTGAGGGGGACGACTTGCCCTCTCGATCCCTGTCCTTCATGGCTGGTCGTCCAGGGAGGAGATGCGGTTAGATCGCAGTTACAATATATTATTAATGCATCTCTCAGGGAGGGGAGTTTTCCATCATGTTTAAAAGAAGCGGTGATACGGCCGCTTCTAAAGAAGCCCTCCCTGGATCCCCTGGACTTTAATAACTACAGACCGGTATCAAACCTTCCATTCTTGGGCAAGGTGATCGAGAGGGCGGTTGCCTTTCAACTCCAGGTAGTCTTGGATGACACTGATTTTCTAGACCCATTTCAAACTGGCTTCAGGGCGGGATACGGAGTTGAGACTGCTATGGTCGCCTTAGCGGATGATCTACGCCTGGGTATTGACAGGGGGAGTGTGTCCCTGTTGGTACTTTTGGACCTCTCAGCGGCATTCGATACCATCGACCATGGTATCCTTCTGGAACGCCTGAGGGGATTGGGAATCGGGGGCACTGTGCTTCAGTGGTTCCGGTCCTACCTCTCGGGCAGGTTCCAGATGGTGATGCTTGGGGATAGCTGCTCTGCAAAGAAGGAGCTGCTGTGTGGCGTACCGCAAGGTGCCATCCTTTCCCCAATGCTGTTTAACATTTATATGAAACCGTTGGGAGAGATCATCCGGTGGCATGGGGCGGGGTGCTATCAGTATGCTGATGACACCCAAATATATTTCTCTATGCCTTCGACAACATCGTCAGCTAAGGATAGTGTGTCTCCTCTGAATGAATGCTTGGAGGCGGTAATGGGCTGGATGAGGAAAAACAAACTGAAGCTGAATCCAGACAAGACGGAGGTGCTTGCTGTCAAAGGCCGCAACCTGGGTTTGGAGGTGTGTCAACCGGTTCTGGATGGGGTTACACTCCCCCTGAAAGACTGTGTTCGCAGCTTGGGGGTGCTCCTGGATCCGTCGCTCCAAATGACAGCCCAGATAGATGCGACGGCCAGGAGTGCCTACTATCAGCTTCGGCTGATACGCCAGCTGCGCCCCTTCCTAGAGTTGGAAGACCTAAAGATGGTGGTGCACGCGCTGGTAACTTCGAGGCTTGACTTCTGCAATGCGCTGTACATAGGGCTACCTTTGTGCCTAGTCCGGAAACTTCAACTAGTTCAAAATATGGCAGCCAGGTTGGTCACCGGTACATCTAGGAGTGACCATATTACTCCAGCTTTAAAATCGCTCCACTGGCTGCCAATTAGTTTCCGGGCGAAGTATAAAGTGTTGGTCATTACCTTTAAAGCCCTACATGGTTTGGGTCCAGGTTACCTGCGGGATCGCCTTCTCCCGTACAATCCGCCCCGCACGCTCAGGTCCTCTGGGAAGAACTTACTGCGGTCGGCCAAGACTAGGCTGACAACTGTTACCCAGAGGACCTTCTCTTCTGCCGCTCCCAGACTGTGGAATGACCTGCCGGAGGAGACTCGTCAACTTAACAGTCTTTTAGAATTTAAGAAAGCTATAAAGACTGTTCTCTTCCGGCAGGCATATCCAGTGTAATTTTTAGAATGTTTTTAGGATGTTTTAGGATGTTTTAATGATGTTTTAGGATGTTTTAATGCAGTTTTAATAATATTTGTCATGTTTTAATTAGTTTTATGTATTTTATCATGCTGTTGTTCCCCGCCTCGATCTAGATGGAGAGGCGGGTAAGAAATAAATCGTTATTATTATTATTATTATATAAATGACCTAACGCCACTGTGGATGCACCCTGGGGCTCCCCCTCATCAAGACAGGGCCCATGAAATCTGGTGCATATGGAGCCTTAGAGTTTTGTAGGGGCGAAGAAGTATGTTAGTAACTCTTTCTAAATATGTACCCACACACCCCAAATACCAATAATTCAGAAGTTGTTCATGATAAGACACTGGGCAGATAGTAGGTTATTTTTCTTGTGCCACTACCTTGATGATATAAACTGACCACTACTCCAAAATTGCTCCAATGATCTGGCCTGATGCTGACACAGTTTCTCCCAGAGCGTGGGTGGTCCTACAAACACCCAGCATGTTTTATAAAAAGCTTCTGTTGACATCAGCTGTTCTTGCCGTCATCAGAATCGCCCATCACAGCTGGAGAAAGTCTATATAAATAGAAACGTAATCGAGGTGAATCCTCCCAGGACAATGGCGAACGTGTGGCTGCTTCCTTTTAAAGTTCGGAAGCATTTTCTTCCCTAGCTCCCAGGCTGGGGCATGACTCGCAGGGCCGGCAGCGGGGGTTGAAGAGAGATAAAAATAGCACCCCATCCAAGGAGAGGCTATAGTGGTATTTGTGCTGTCTAAGATTAAGAAAACACATCATGCCAAAGATGGCTTGGATGGCAATAGTATCAACATAATCCAGTGGAGAAAGGAAGCTGAAGAGGCTAACCCAGCTACATTGGGTTTCTAGTTCATGCATGGTGGACAATTCAAGTTTGATATCAACAGAGGAGGAGAACATACAGGCAGTGCAAGTCCCTGCTTGCTCAACATGAAGTGAGATTATTTATTTTAAAATCATGTTAAATTTACCAATGGAATCAGCTTTTCGAACAATCAATATCACCCCTACCAAATATTCCCTCGCGTTTAGTAATGTATACATATATGGTGCCATTTGTATCACCACCACCTTCTGAATGGGGGGAAATGCTGTTGCTTAGTAATTGCAGAAGGAAACCCAGCTCTAAGAATAAGCTGCCATTTTGCTCTGTGATTTCACCCAATATTCACAAATATATTACACTGCCATTTGTGGCAAACAGTTCAGATGAGTCCAAGGCTACAAGTATGGGTCACTTTATTTATTTAAATTTTATTTTTTCATAAGTAGGATCTGCAACAAAATGTGACACTGGCCCTGTTCAGAAGATACCTTAAACCATGGTGAATAAGGCAAAAAGCCTTATTCACCATGGTTAAAACTGCAGTTTAAAGTGTCTTCTTAACAGGGCTACTGTATCCTAAAAAGAGCACTCCTGTTCAGGGTTCCAGCCAGCCATTCCCTCCAAGCAGGGTGCTTCACCTCCACCCTCCCAGTATTCCATTGTTCTTTTCCAACTATCACTCCATATTCTGGTGGTATCTCATTAAACACAAAGGACCCTTTCCAAGAAGGGTTCAATTCAAAACCACGTGGTTGCCTGTAAATGAGAAATTTGCTTTTCCCCTCCTTCAAGTGGAAGACAAAGACAGCGGCTGTTTACATCAGTGTTATTTTGATCCCATCATAGAAGCATAAAAGCACATAAATTTATATATGTCATATATCACAATGTTAAATGATCATATGTAAATTATATATATCCAAAGCTTAAGTTAAAGGTTATAAGGGCCTACCCAAGGCTTCATAGAATATTTTAGTATTGTTATGTAGCTTTTTGGCCTACCCCAGCAGCTTAGCCAGGCATGTTGTTTTTCAGAGAGGACAGTGATCCAGTTTAGGAACACAAGAGATGCTCTATTTGGGTTCCTCTTTTGGAACAGTAACTAGGCCTTGAAAGTCCACTCCATATACACACAGGCCTTCTTACTTCCAGAAGACCCTCTCATTTTCAGGCCCCACCTCTCCACAGACAACTGTTCTACTAGGGGCTGCTCTTAAAGGTACATGAAGCATACACTGACTTTCTAGTTACTCTGTCCCCTTTTTACTACTTTTAAACTGCCCAATGAAGTTCTTGTGAGGGCGTCTGCCCTGAAAGGAGGCCAAGAAGTGTTATAAATAAATAAATAAATAAATTCTCTGGCCAGTGTACGATACTTAGAATAGCCACAACAGAGTTAGGTCAGTCAGTCAGATTAGCATGAGTGCAGTGGAGCTTGGAAATTTACAAAGTACCTTGGAAAGTACAAGGAAAGAAAAAGCACCAATAATACAAAAACAGGAGAAGTGCCAGTTTTGTGGTCAGAGCTCAAGCACAAGAAGGACAAAGAAGCGGTATGGTGGTCTAGGTGTCAATAACAGGTACTAGGAACATGGTGGGGGGGATTAACAGCTGACACAGAAGGGACATATGAATAGCTTGGAATAGGACAGTTAGATACAGTGACCAATCAAGTGTCTAAACGCACACCATAACTAAGTTTGGTATCTTAGGTAATGAATAAAAAAGTATGGAAGAGATTGGGATGGGTTGTTTCTGACATCTGGAGCTCCAGGGAGAGGAATCACCACCACTAGCAGTTGCAAGCTAACAAGCTGGGAAGACTTAAATGTTTCATCATTCTGTGTTAATGTGTAACTTTAGTATATTAAATAAAACTTGCAACATTTACTTTTAAAGCAACTGTGCTGTTCAGTCCAAAGAACAGACAGCAAACCATGGATCAGGCTCTTTCCCTGTGGGGTGGGATTTGTATGACATGTCTGAAGAGAGATCTGTATTTTAAAGTGTTTCCAGTCGTATCAATTAAATACAGCTAAAAATAAATTTCCTACACTGTGAAGGCCTGCCCCACACACTTAGGGAACCTGTGCTTCATACCAATAAATTCAGCATACTGTTACTCGTTCCCCAATTCTCTGGAATGCTTACTCTAGTTTGGTTCTGTTGGAAGGCAAGTTAATTAGGATGCAATCCTTTGCATGTTTAGACAGAAAAAGTTCTACAAGCCCCAGCATCCCTCCAGTCAGCATGGCTAGCTACAGAATGCTGGGACTTCTCATACCTTTTTCTATCTAAACATGCATAGGATTGCATCTTTAGAGACTTAAAGTGTACTGCAGTATTTACAAATATAGAACATGAGTATAGGTGAAGGTACATAGTTTGAGACTCCTACAGACAGCACTTCTGCTGCCCTACATCAGATCCCACTGTGTGGTAGCCTCCAAACGTCCTTTTCAGATGTCAAAGATGGGTCTCTGTTGCTTTCTCAGCCCCACTCTAAATGGCAGTTTCTTTTTTGTTCCTTTTCAGAGACACATCACCTTAGAATGTGTGTGTGTGTATTGCTGGTGGGACTCTTCCAGAAGTGTTCCCAGCTTTTCCTGGCTGGGGAGTGCTCCTGGATCTGACATGATCTTCATGTGGCAGTGATGGCAAGAAGTACATTTACATAACTGCATCTAGTGCTCCAGCTGTAGCTGTTCCTAAGTCAGTGTAATCTGGCAACAGTTATCCATGCCTTGGTTACATGGCATGGTGTTCTATGTGGGGTACCATTGAAGAATGTCTGGAAGCTTCCATTGATGCAAAATATGGCAGCTAGGCTGCTGCTCAGTGCACAGTATCATGATCACATCACCCCAATACTGAAAGATCTGAACTAGTTGTCAATTTTCAGGGCTCTCTATTCAACGTATTGGTTTTAACCTTTAGGGCACAATCCTATCAACTGCACCCTTGATGACTGGAGACTGCCAAACTCTGAGGCATCCGATCATCCAATGCAAGGTGGGAGGAGTAGCGGAAGTGATCTTCACCCCCAATCTCTTGCCCTGCAGATTTAACTAGTCAGGTGTTTTAGCTCATTTAGTGAGGGCTCTTTGGAGGGGGAAAGGATGCTGGAAGAGTTCAGAATAACTTGTATCCTGGCCTCTCCAGTCTCCTCCCCTCCACACCCATCAAAATACCCCCTTTTCCCCCTCTGCAAGGTTGGTTTTCCAACCTCCCAGAGGCAGCTGGCATGGTTCTTTCCATGTCAGCTGCAAGGGGGTAGGGGAGGGGGTTAGCTCTCCAACTTCCTTTTGAGGTCGGAGCGCTATCTCTGACCCTGGAAAATTTTTACGAGCTATCCTAAGGTCCCTGGGATGCTCTCCTTTCCCACAAATGCACACTTAATTACTTTAATCCTATACACACAAATCCTAGTCACTATTTATCTCTTCACTGTCTATCTCTTTACAAGCCCTATCCAAACTGTTTCCTGTTCCCTATCTATACTAGGTAAGCACAGCTCCCTGTTTATATACATCATTTGACCCACACCCACACTTACTCAGCCAGTCATCTCACATATGCAAATACCTCATTCATACCACTCTCACTCTACATCTACTTACCAGAAAATACAGTCATAAAATTAATATACATATATAAACCCAGATCCATAACGTATATACTTGTGACATCACAGATGTCTTTAAAAAGGGTTTTATTATTATTGCTTGTCTTAATGTTATTAGCAATATGCTCCTCAAATTTTTTTTTGCATCAATTAGGTCTGCTTGCATTTCCTTTGTGACTGTCACCAGCAGTAGCCATTCAAGCGGGCTGCAGCAGATGAAGATGAGATAGAAAGAAGGACCATTCCACCCACCTTGCTGAAAGTCCATTTGCTTTCTTCCTCTTCCTTCCCCATTCTTTTTTCCTTTTGTATCATTTCTTTATAGATTATAAGCCTGTGGCCAGGGGCTGTTGTGTTTATTGATTGTATATAAGCTATGCTGGGAGCCTTTTTGACTGAGGAGCAAACTGTGTTAAATAAATAAGCTTTCATATGTATTTGTTCAAAAGGTTATAGATGCTCCCTTTTGATCTGAATTATTCCCAAGGCGGCTTACAACAGATAATCCAATTCAATACAAAGGTATTAACTCATTTTGGTGGTGGGGCAGCTAAGAGAGATGCTGGGGAAAATGTTAAAGCCTGTCCCCAGTTCTCTGCTGCTGTCCTCCAGCCTGTGGTGAACGGGCCTAATTTGTACTGGAGCTCAAACCCCAGAATCTGTTTTAATAGGCATGATTCATGAACCAATTCCATGCCGCATTTAGGAACAAGCCAAGTAAACCATGGCTTAGGACCTCATATTCTGAGGGGGTTCTAAATATGTTGGAGATAACTAAGATTTATGATAACTAAGATGTATGATGTTGGAATGTCTGGTGTGACTTACAGAAGAGTTGCTTTATATATAAAGCATGGCAACACAACATTCTGTATTGGAGGCAATAAGCACAAACTAGAGCCAGTGTAAAAGAAGTTCAAATCAACTTCCTTTTTTATACACATCTTCAGAGAAGGCTATCTAAAACTATTTAATTTCAAGCACCCCCTAACACTGGAGTGCTACCCTTTCATTACCTGTTCTACTATAATGTAATATAATATATTTTTCTCATTATTTTTATGGTATGGGGTCTCTGCATATTGTTATGGCTTAGGGCGCCAGCATGTCTTAAACCGGCTCTGCACCAATGAGAAATAAAGAACAGGATGCCTCTGAGCTTGTACAGAATAGCTTTTCCCCACCAATTGCAGAATGGCAGGCAGCTCAGACACGTTTAGTATTCTGCTTCCAGTTCAGGAAGATTTGAACTCCAGTGTGTGTAGTTATAAACATAGAGTGACCATACGAAAAGGAGGACAGGGCTACTGTATCTTTAACAGTTGTATTGAAAAGGGAATTTCAGCAAGTGTCCTTTGTATGCATGCAGCAGCTGGTGAAATTCCCTCTTCATCACAAATCTTAAAGCTATACTAGAGTGACCAGACACAAAACAGCTTTAACTGTTATGATGAAGAGGGAATTTCACCAGGTGCTGCATGCATACAAAGGACACCTGCTGAAATTCCCTTTTCAATACAACTGTTAAAGATACAGGAGCCCTGCCCCCTTTTCATATGGTCACCCCACAGTATATAAAATTCATTGTCCACTTGGAACCCTTCATATTCAAGGTAAAAAAATATCGAAAATTCTCCATAACAGCTCGGGTATTTCCGCCTCCATTCACTCCCTCTATTTACATAAAAGAAGAAGCTGAACGCCCTCGTTTATTTCAGCGTATTCTTGTCTCCCACTGTATATTCTTATATTTTCTTATATTTTTGTATTATATACATACGTTATACCTTTCCTACGTACATGAATGAGCTGATTACACTTTTTTTAAAAAAAGTTCAGGATAGGGAAATGATTCCTTTCGCCTCAATCAATCAAAGAAGGGCTGTCTGGGGTCACTTCGGCTCTTTCCGTCAAGAGAAGCGAGGAGGTAGGACGCAGTTTGGTGGTGGATTGTGGCAAGCCAACCGTCAAGGCTATGCGTGCTTTTTCCGCCTCCGCTCGGCTCTTTCCGTCAAAAGCGAAAGAAGGAGCCTGGTCTTCGATGCCTTTCGGGCCCTTTCCGTAGTTACTCGGGCAGGAGCAGAGGGAGAGGTCTCGCCGTCGGGTCCTTTCGTGCCTTTCCGCCAGCCGCTCGGGAAGACTCGGCTCCTGACGGGCCGGGGCCTTCCCTTCGTTTACCTTCCCTCCTTCACGGCCCGGTTAACGGTCGCTGCCAGTTTAAATGAGACGGGGTCCGGGCCGCTGCTACTGCCGCGTCACCCACTGAGGCGGAGTCTGAGTCTGTCAGGAGCAGGAGGGGGGAAGAGGAGAGAGAAGGGGCGCCCTCCCCCCACCTCCCTCATCCGGGCCCTGTCCCTGAGGGGGGAGCCGGGGCAGGATGACGGTGCTGCAGGAACCCGTCCAGGTACGGACCCCCGGTGGCGATAGGCCTATACTGGGGAAGGGGAGATGGGGTGGTGGAGGCGGGAAGGGAGCGAAAGGGAAGAAGTAGTAGTGGTCCTACTCCTCTTCTTTTTTGCCCTGACAAGGCTTCCCTCACAGGTCCCCTTTCCTCCCTACTGGGGAATTGGGGGTTGGGTGGGGGTGTGAATGGGGAAAATCTTTTTGAATTTAACTCTTCTTATATTTACTCCCCCTGTGGATGTCGCGCGCACAAGTGCCCGCATCTCACCTCTGAATCAATCAGCCCTATATTCTCCCCTTCTCGGGGAAGAACCATGTGTTGTTAAAATAGTCTTTTCCACATCGTGTCCTTAACCCTGCTCCCAAACTATCAGTCACCCCTTCTCCGTCCCCCAAGAAGTGTCTTTTGCTTTTCTCCCCCCCCCCCGCCGCCGCCGCCGCCGCCGCCGCCGCCGCCTTGCACTCAATCAGACAGTTTCTTCCCAAGAGGAATCCCCTCTTCTTAGCCCTCATAATTCCTTTCCTCCCCCTTCCCATTAAACACCTCCCCCTTTACAAGCCCTCCTTAGTTACTTATAGTAATTTTGCATTTATATGGGGCTTCTAATGGGCTTCCATCTAGAAGATGAGTAGGCTATACCTGCTCATCAACATTGGATAGGTCCTTCCTCTCCTCTGCCCTCCTTGCCCTTAACCATCACAATCCCTATTTGTTTCCCCTTCCCCTTAAAGGGCCTTCTCTTGCACAATTGCATTCCATGCTTATATATCCTCCTGTTCTTACTCTTTTTCCTCTTTGCTACTCCAGGATATTATTACCCACCACCTGCTTGATCTCTTGCCAAACCATTACCATGCAAGGGTCTTGTTGGGAAGGCCTTGCCCATATAATGCATTCTTCTGTACTCCCCGGTGATCCGGTAGTGTTCCTTCCAAAGACGTCCCCATATTTACATTTCCTCTCTTGCTGCAGGAAAAAGAATGTGACTAGGACCGGAACAATATTTCAAAAATATAAGAGCCAGGATAAGATTTTCAGGTGGTATTTCTGCACAGAGCTGAAAAGTTTTGCAAGTATGAGACGGTGTCATAAAACTTGGGAGTCTGGCAGACCAGGAAGTTGGGATTTTTCCAGCCCTCAGTGTAACCTGCCTTCCCCTTTATTACAGTAATTCAAGCCTCCTCTTCTCTTTGCCCATGTTCTTTTCACCTGGTAGTAGTGGTAGTGAGGTGGTTTTTTTTTAAAAAAAAATCCAACTCCACAAATATTTTAATTCCAGGGATCCCTTTGGTATCCTGTGCACGCATTCCACAGAGTACCATTTCTTTTCTTAATTCTTCCTCAGTCTCCTGTATGTGCTGACTGCCCTGTTCCTCATTTATTAATTTAGAATTCAGTGCCATCTTTTTGTGAAGGGCAAGGTTAAAGCTTCTTAAAAACTATAAGTATAAAACATTATATATCTGTTGATACATAATGTGGAAGTAGCAAAGTAAAATCTTCTCACAACAGAAATGCCCTCTTCTCTTCTTCATTCTGATCTATAAAATTATGTCAAACAAGGTTTTGTACCACAAACAGAAGCTACATGGCTTTAGATTTTTGCAAGTCTCCAATGAGAGAAATGTGGGCAGTTGCCAAGAATGGCTTTAGTAATGCACCCAGTAAAGGTTTCTGTGTGACTTAAAAGCTTCCATATTTCTGTCACTCTGGCTGACAGTTGCTTGAAAGGTATGAGAGCATCCCTGACCCTGTCTTGCCCAGTCAGTTCACAAGATTTGGGTGCACAGTTCTCTTGAAACCCTGGTTGACCTCTAGAATGGTGGAATAACTCACGCCATTGACAAGATCACTCCTGAGTGCCCTCTCTTACAGTGCAGAACCAGATTTGTGCCCTCAACTTTCCTGGTAACTGATGGCAGTGAAACTATGGGGAGACAGCTAGAGTATTGATGGAGGAAAAAATTGAGACTAATCTGTTTGAACACAAGCTAGAAGTCTTTTTTAGGAATACTCCATGGTGTAAAAAGCAGCAAAGAAAGTTTACTTTTCCGACACCATTACATCTGTATCAAGCCAGCTCATGGAGCTTTTCAGAGTAGTGAAATGTCTTTAACATCAGGATAAAGATAAAGTCACTTGCATCCAATCCAACTTTGACTCTACATTGATAGACCCAATTGATGTACTTCTGGTAAATGCTTGCCGTGTTATGGATTATTTTCAGTTTGTGCACCCTGTGAATGTGGACTAGGTTCTTGAAAGTGTGAGGTTGATCACTTCTGTGTTTAACCTTTGCCTGTCTTGGCTAGTTGAGGTAACTAAGTGAGGGAAGGGATGATAATCACTGCTTTTCTGGATGAGGAAGTTATTTCATGTGGTTTGAAAATAATAGTAATGTGTTCTCTGCTAAAGGAGTCCACTCTAAATTCTACCATATTAGACAATTATAGGGCAATGTCCCATATTCCATTCTTGGGAAAGATGGTCAAGTGTGTGATGATGGCCCAGCTCCAAGATGCTTGATGGTGACCCAGTGCCAAGATTTTCTATTTGAGACTGATAATCTTGACCCATTTGTGTCTGGCTTCCATCCCAGTTTTAGGAGCGAAACAACTTTGATTACCCTGTTTGATTATCTGTGATGGGAATTAGATGCATCCGCATTGGGTCTGTTAGAAGTCTTTTGATACCATTGGCTATAGTATCCTGGATTGCTGGGATGGGGGTTGCGGGCACAACCAGTCATTCTTGGAGGAAAACTTCTGAAGATGGTACTGGGGGGTATGTGCTCAGTGCCTTAGCTTTTGTCCTAAGGTGTTCTGCTGAGTTCTATCTTGTTCCCTTCACTATTTAGCATATACATGAAACTGTGCAGAGAGGTCATCCAGATGTTTGGAGTCAGTTGCCACAAATATGTGGTTGGTTGTAATTCCAAATGTCCATACTGTTTTATATTGGGCAGGCTGTGCAAGTCCTGAATTGTTGTCTGAGGCCAGTGTTAGGTTGGATTGAGCAAAAAAGTTCAAACTCCTTCTGGACAAGACAGAAGCGCTCTTGGTCAGTAGGCCAATTGACCCAGTGATAGGGTGTTGGCCTATTCTAGATAGGATTGCATTCTCCTTGAAAGACAGGTTTGTATTGTTCAGCCTTGCTCTTGGATGTTTGTTGGTGTTTGTGGTCAGCAAAATTTTTTATGTTGTTGTTGCTCCATTTCAACCCATATGCCAACTGCACCCATTCTTGGAGAAAATGGATCTGATCATGTATGCCTTAATTACCTCTAGACTGCATTATTGGAATAACATGCTCTACTTGGAATGGCCCTTGAAGACTATATGGAAACTTCAGCTACTGCAAAACATTGCCACATATGTTCTGACTGGTGCCAGGTTTCAGGAACATGTTATACTCCTATATAAGCTAGCACAATTCAATGTGCTGGTTGTTACCGTTTAAAGCCTGTAAAGGACCTCCTCCAACCAAATGAAGTTGACAGCTCTTTGAGCTCTTTTGAGGTCCTCTTGAACATCCCTTTACCTTCTGAAGTATGCTTGATGAGGAGACAGGAGACAGTTCTGTTGTAGCACCTGGAATATGTAACTCAGTGCTCCAGGAGGTTCACTTGTCCTCCACTTCACCAGTGTTCCTCCACTGAAGACAGTAACTGGGTTCAGACAACACAATAACCAATGGTGGATGGCAAAATACGCAATGGCTGATGGGATATTAGTGGGAGGACCGAGGGGGGGAGAGGGCGGGGGATGTGTGAGTCAACTCAGTGTGAACTAATAGTTAACTCAACGCTGATTATAATCCACACCACGGTTGATTATTATCATGTTGTGTGTGGAGTATCCCCTAGATAAACAACTGTCGAGTTGATTATTACCCCATCATTGACTATTGTGTTGTCTGAATGCAGCCATTAGGACAACATAATAGTCAATGGTGGGTTAATAGTCAGCCCCACAGTTGATTATCGAAGGGGTACTCCCCACACGACATGATTATAATCAGCCATGGTGTGGATTAAGGCCAGTGTCGAGTTGACTATGGGTCATCGGTGTGTTTGACACATCCCCTGCCCTCTCTCCCCCCTTCAGTCCTCCTGCTGGTATCCCACCAGCCATTGAGACTTCTGCCAGCTGGACTAGAGCAGCCACCGCAGCTTTGGTTGCTCTTCCAAGGGGTCTGTGTAGTAGCTAAAAATAACTAAATGCGTGTGACGAAATAGTCAACAGTGCCCGACATGCAACACAATAATCAACGGTTGTTCAAATAATCAACTCTGCACAGCGTTGTTTATTTTGGACGAATAACAAACCATGGTGTGAAGAAGTCCCGACAGACGACACAATAACTCACCGTTGGTTATCGTGTCATCTGAACCTAGTCAATGCTTTCCTGGAAAACCTTTAATATATGTGGTAAATAAGGCTCTTCTTCTTTAGTCTTGGTGCTTTTCAGTATTCGTTTTATTTTTTTTAGTTGCTGATTTAAAAATATTTGTATAGACTTGTTAGTATTTCTTGTTTAATTTTTTTTTTAAAATATTTTATTGGTTTTGTTGTATGTGCAGCCTTGAGTGCTTCCATTCCAGAGATGGCAAAGTACGAAATAGCTTCGGCTTTTGGGTGGTAGAAAAATATATTAAAGAAAGAAAAATTAAGTATCTTAAAGGTGCAATTCTGTGCAGGTTTAGGCAGAAAAAAGACCTACAACTCCCAGTATTCCCCAGCCATGTTTCTGTCTTAAACGTGCATAGGATTGTACCCTAATAAATTTGTGCCTTATCTCTTGTTTGCCTTATAATGAGCCCAAAGGTATGGGTTGGAATTTCTGGATTTGGGCAAATATTTTGTTTCCTTATAATCCTTGTGCCTAGACCATAAAACATACCATGGATTTATCTCTCTTCTTCTTCCTCTTCCTCCTCCTTTCATATATTTTCTCCAAAGACAAGAGAATGAAATGTCAACCAAATCATTCATCTTGGTGTTTTATTTCAAGAACACAGGCTTACATTTTTTGTTGTTGTGATTTCAGGGGCATTATATTTAAAATGTGGGCTTTCTTTAATATTACTCTTGGCCATCTTGATCCCTACTGTTGCTAACTGTGATGGTATATACTCCCTTATGGAATTGGTGTGCTAGCTCCTAATGCCTTTTTATTTTTATTTTCCCTTGTTTTTGTTGAATTTGCTGATGAAATTGCTGCAGTAGCAAACAAGGGGATGATTTTGTTTGAAAACAAGGCACATGAGGAGTTTGTGCCTTGTTTGCAACCCCACTCACAGGAGGCTTCTAGGAGCACAATTCTGCTTCTAAACAACGTACACATACTCTTACGTGTTTTGTTTTCAAGCTACCACTGCAGTAAATATGAGTATGGAGGCTGCAGAAACAGCCAGAAGAACCGCATGTGGCCCATGGACCACAGGTTGTCCACCTCTGTGCTAAACAAATTCTGGTTTGTTTAGCCCCTTTAACTAGTGGAAGGACTCAAGTTGGAGTGGACACTGTGCACCAGTACAGTGTTTATTCATGGCTTACTGTTCCATGCAAATGTAGCCAATACTTTTATGGGATATCGTAAGGACTACTGAGAATAAAGATGTGGTGTTTATATAGCACTTTCCTAAATATTTGTTGTTATTTTGGGGTAGCTGGGGTACTGTAGGCAGCTTGCCCCCCCCTTCCAGCTCTTCATATAAATGCCCATGTTTGTCTTCTGAATGGCCACCTACATTTGCAGTATAACTGTATATAAATATTAGCCGCTGTAGAAATGACCTCTTGTGGCACATGTGTTTTCTTTCATTCCCGCCCCGCCCAGTACTGGGGGCTGCTCACATAAACAACCATTAAGATCTGGCAATTTGTGATAAGGTGCTACTTTGCTCACGTTTACTTTAGGCCTATATAAATGATAGGGACCCCGAAAAAAAATCAATTAGTATTCAATATGGCTGCCATCTTTCAAAATGGTGCTCTATCTTAAAAATGGCATAAATAAGTAGTTGAGGTGTCTTTTAAAATGTATTTTTGGTCAAAAAATTCAGTGGTGCTATTTAAAAGTTGGTATTTTAATAAATTTGCTAGTGCATCAAAATGTCTGAATTTATGTACAGACACTTCTGTATCACAGAATACCCCAAAACATACATTGTGTTGCTCTTTTTTAAGGAGTAGCAAAATCAGTTAACATTGAAGGGGGGAGGGAATGAAAATATGTAGCAGAAATATCTGTCTTGCCTGCTACATTTTCTCCTATTTTTCATTTTATTCCTGAAAAACGTTGAATTTTTCAACCAGAAAGTTATACTTATTCAATAAATATAAGCATTATTCTTGATTTCCTTAATGTGCTATAATGGAGAAATGGTTTGTTGAGGGTATTTAATTGACTACAACTCTGCAACGTACTGTATGGCCTGTCCCACTTCCACATAACAGTAGAAATGTTCCCATTGACATGAATGAAAGGCTAGTCAGGCTTGAAAATACTTATGCACTGTAGAATAATTGATATTTGAAAGCACGGAGGATTCTGTTCCTAGGGATTCCTTTCCTAACTTGGTGCCTCCAGATGTTTGGACTACAACTCCTGTCAGCCCTGACTTAGCATGGCCAGTGGCCATGGATTATGGGAGTTGTAGTACAAAAAAACTGGAGGGCACCCATTTAGAGAAGGCTGTCCCAAGGGAAAAGATGCAAAATCAATAAGAGAAGTGTCTTTCTGTTGAGCCTGCATATGTTAATGGAATTGTGTCCCAGGTTTCTGAAGTACATGAATTCTCCATAACTCCAAGCATAATATTTTCACAAACTCTTTAACCTGATTTATGTCTCACTTTCTCAGATAATAGAAATGTGTGTCTGTACCAGTAGTTCCCAAAGATTTCAGGGCTCTTTGCAAATCTAATGTATACCTCCATCACTGTAATTCCATACATGTACTTGCACCAACCATCTCCTATAATAAAAACCATTTAAAAACTAAAATATTATTATTGTTATTGCTACCATTGATACAAAAATTGGGATATATTGGGATATGTTATTTTGCTTCTCAAATTTGTTTTAGAATTAACTGAAAACATAATTTTAGATAAAAGCACACATTAATATGGGGATATAGACTGGGTTCAGATGACACAATAACCAACGGTCGGTTAAATAGTCAACCTTGGGTTGAATAGTCAGCAGTGAGAGGGTGGGGATATATGAATGAAACACACCGTTGACTAATAGTCAACTCGACACTGGCCTTAATCCACACCGCTGTTGATTATAATCATGTCATGTGGGGAGTATCCCTGGATAATCAATTGTGGAAGTTACTATTAACTGACCATTGATTACTGTGTTGTCCAAATGCAGCCATAGTCTTTGTCTAATTTTTGTCTATAATGCTAATCTTCCCTTTTTTCTCTCTTACTCCACTTTCATACAGGCTGCAATATGGCAAGCTCTTAACCACTATGCTTATCGTGATGCAGTGTTTCTGGCAGAGAGACTGTATGCAGAAGGTATGTACCTACTGTGGTACTAGTTTTTTGGTGGGTTTGTCTAGGTATTGAGAAGAGCTGCTTGTTTCAGCATTATTCATTAATAATAATAATAATAATAATAATATTTATTTGTAATCCGCCTCTCCCTCCGGATCGAGGCAGGGAACAGCAACAATATAAACATAAAAATCACAACAGTTAAAAATTTTAAAAAACAAGAGAACAATACAACATTAAAAACATCTTAAAATTCATCTGGATAGGCCTGTCGGAAGAGGACAGTCTTCATGACTCTCTTAAATTCATGAAGACTGTCAATTTGTCTAACCTCCTCTGACAGACCATTCCATAGTCTGGGAGCGATGGAAGAAAAGGTCCTCTGGGTAACACCCGCCAGCCTAGTTCTGGCTGGCTTGAGTAAGTTCTTCCCAGAGGACCTAAGTGTGCGGGGCGGATTGTACGGGAGAAGGCGATCCCGCAGGTACCCTGGACCCAAACCATGTAGGGCTTTAAAGATAATAACCAACACTTTATACTTCGCCCGGAAACTGATTGGCAGCCAATGAAGCGATTTTAAAACTGGTGTGATGTGATCACCCCTAGGTGTACCGGTGACCAATCTGGCTGCCATATTTTGAACAAGTTGAAGTTTCTGGACTAGGCACAAAGGTAGCCCTATGTACAGCGCATTGCAGAAGTTGAGCCTCAAAGTTACCAGCGCGTGCACTACCGTCTTTAGGTCTTCCAACTCTAGGAAGGGGCGCAGCTGGCGTATCAGCCGAAGCTGATAGTAGGCACTCCTGGCCGTCGCATCAATCTGGGCTGTCATCTGGAGCGACGGATCCAGGAATACCCCCAAGCTGCGAACACAATCTTTCAGGGGGGGTGTAACCCCATCCAGAACTGGTTGACACACCTCCAGACCCAGGTTGGGGCCTTTGACAGCAAGCACCTCTGTCTTGTCTGGATTCAGCTTCAGTTTGTTTTTCCTCATCCAGCCCATTACCGCCTCCAAGCATTCATTCAGTGGAGACACACTATCCTTAGCTGACGATGTTGTCGAAGGCATAGAGAAATATATTTGGGTGTCATCAGCGTATTGATAGCACCCCGCCCCATGCCTCCGGATGATCTCTCCCAGCGGTTTCATGTAAATGTTAAACAGCATTGGGGAAAGGATGGCACCTTGTGGTACACCACATAGCAGCTCCTTTTTTGAAGAGCAGCTATCCCCAAGCATCACCATCTGGAACCTGCCCGAGAGATAGGACCGGAACCACTGCAGCACAGTGCCCCCGATCCCCAATTCCCCCAGGCGCTCCAGAAGGATACCATGGTCGATGGTATCGAAAGCCGCTGAGAGGTCTAGGAGTACCAGCAGGGACACACTCCCCCTGTCGATACTAAGGCGTAGATCATCCACTAAGGCGACCAAAGCGGTCTCAACTCCGTATCCCGCCCTGAAGCCGGTTTGAAATGGGTCTAGAAAATCAGTGTCATCCAAGACTACCTGGAGTTGAAAAGCAACTGCCCTCTCGATCACCTTGCCCAAAAATGGAAGATTTGATACAGGCCTGTAGTTATTAAGGTCCAGGGGATCCAGGGAGGGCTTTTTTAGAAGCGGCCTTACCACCGCCTCTTTTAAACATGATGGAAAGCTCCCCTCCCTGAGAGATGCATTAATGATATGCTGTAGATGTGATCTAACTGCATCTCCTCCCTGGACAACCAGCCAGGAAGGACAGGGATCGAGAGGGCAAGTCGTTTTCCTCACACATCCAAGTACCTTGTCCACATCTTCGGTACTCACTAACTGAAACTGATCAATTTATTTATTATTTATTTATTACATTTGTATACCGCCCCATAGCCGAAGCTCTCTGGGCGGTTTACATAGGATTAAAAACAATTAAAAACAATATACAAAAATTAAAACAGCAAAAACATACAACATACACACAATCTGTACATTTAAAACCCACTTCAACACTTCAAAAAACTACAAAAACAAAACAAAACAAACCCAGGCTCCTCAGATATTGCCAAATGCCTGAGAGAAGAGGAAAGTCTTGACCTGGCGCCGAAAAGATAACAATGTTGGCGCCAGGCGGGCCTCGTCGGGGAAATCGTTCCACAATTGGGGAGCCACCACAGAGAAGGCCCTCTCTCTTGTTGCCGACCTCCGAGCTTCCCTCAGAGGAGGCACTCGGAGGAGGGCCTTAGATGTTGAACGTAGTGTTCTGGTAGGTTCATGTCAGGAAAGGCTTTCTGTCAGGTATTGTGGTCCCAAGCCGTGTAAGGCTTTATAGGTTAAAACCAGCACCTTGAGCCGGGCTCGGAAACATACAGGCAGCCAATGCAAGCAGGCCAGAGTAGGTCTTATATGTTCAAACCTACTGGTTCCAGTTATCAATCTGTCCGCTGCATTTTGCACAAGCTGCAGCTTCCGAACCACCTTCAAAAGCAGCCCCACGTAGTGTAATCCTACTCGCGGAGTCACTGGACACTCCACTGTCAACCTCTGCTATAACAATGGCATCTAAGTCGGCTCTTATCCGAGAGATTTTATCTGAGAAATGATCGTTAAAGGCATCACAGCGAACTGCCGAAGGCTCTAAAATCGGATTCAGGGGAGAAGGAGCCTGAGTTAGACCCCTCACCACTTTAGGTCATAAGGTTGAGATCAGTGGTGAAAGTGATCAGATATGGTCAGGTACAGAATGCTAACATAAAATTGACTAGTGGTATGGAAGTCCTACTATAAGCCTAAAAACATTAATTGGGTTGTGTTTTCAGGGCTTAATATTTAAAAGAGGATTTGAGAGTTCTGCTATCTGTCTGGAAGGAAGCTAATTCCAAATGCATGGAGAAGTGCAATTGCTAAGTGGTGAAAAGTACTCTTTCATGCTTAAGTGTACTTTATTGTACTAAATTAATGTATACAAATGAGAGAGGTGGTGCTGAATGGGCATGGTTAAAGGCCCTGAGGAGCTATGAGAACAAATAGTACATAGGAGAGATCCACCACCACCATTTATATCAGTGGTTGAGAACAACTCTTAACATTGAGTAAGTTGGAACACATTGGTGGTTGTCCGTTGTATAGCAGATCATGATGTTCCTGTAAGATGCTGATGCTCAGAGATCCTGAATGCTTGTGAATAAAAGGATTGTAATCAACTCCACTAAATAAAGTAAGTAAGAAAATAAATAAATAACCCTTCTGTTTTCTTTTACATTGGACTGGCCAGGAATTAGAAAGCAGCTTAACTGTTTGCACCCAGAGGTTGAAATGATGGACAGATCCTAATGTTTTCCTCTCCCCCCCCCCCCCCCCCGTTTCTTCAGTGCACTCAGAAGATGCTCTGTTCTTATTGGCAACCTGTTACTATCGCTCAGGAAAAGCATACAAAGCATACAGGCTCCTTAAAGGACACAGTTGTACCACCCCACAATGTAAATATTTGCTTGCCAAGTGCTGCGTTGACCTCAGCAAGTAAGTTGCCTTTTTATTCGCTAGCGCTGCTACAAGTTGGAGTTAATGTTTTGTAACACACCATGACACCATTCCCTGTCTTTCAGATCTTCAGATAATCACATAATGGAATTTATTTTTTGCTTTCAGTTGTGGGCCTAATGAGCAAAGTCCGTTATATAGAAAACACTAAATGTACTAAAGTTTTTACAAAGGAAATGATGAAAAATATGGAACTATCTTCTTAGATCAAATATGAAGTATTTTAAAGTGTCCAGCTTGGGCTTTTAAAATTCTAAATGAGATGATCCGTAAATGTTAAACATTTGGCGCAGTAGGAGTGTTATAAATTTATTATATACACACACAAGTTTCTCTCACCGTTGACCAAGTTGCTGTAATGTCAAGGAATGGTTGCCAAAGGTTGGGGAGTTGAATAGCAGGAGGTTCAAGAGGTATGGAAGTTGAGGGGCAGGGAATCTAGAGACAGGATGATGGATTGAAGGAAGTAGATTAGGAAAAGTAATAAGGACAGAATGAGGCCTTGGAAAATCCTAGGGAGTTGAGGAAAGCATGGACCAGTGTGGAAGCAGGTTTGTGGGAAATCGCATATATGATCCAGGGGCAGGAGAGGCTATATACTGTTGGCAAAAATGGAGTGGAAAGGATGAGTTGTGAAGCCTGGAGGGGGTGCTATGGACCAAGGGGTCAAAAACATGGTGTATGCATGCATATGCCAAATTTTGAATAAAAGGGGTTAATTTTTTTTCTGCACAACAGTCAATAATATTTTTTCAAAGATGTATCTGAATGCGTAGATGTTCTTATGCTTTTCAATACACTTCCCCCCACCCCACTTTCCTTTCCCTCCTCATCTCATCTGCCATGGCAGTGCCAGAAAGTGATGGCCTAGGTCAAGCCACAGTGGGGTGGTTGTTCACTGAACAGCCCATGGTACACCCCACGTATGATCAGGCTTGCCATGGCTTCCCCCTCAGTCCTCCAGCTGGCTCCAGCACGTATCCCAGCTGCCCTTGTGACAGAACCCATCTTGATTTCCCGCCCTGGCCCACTCTCTGCTCTGATCGCTACCATTTTCGTTCACTGCCTTTTTTTTCTGGGGCTTTGGGAATATGCAAATATATACAGGATTTTTTAATTCTTATTTTTACCCCTGTTCTTTCACAAGTTTACAAGAGAGCACTTTTGCCTGTCTCATTTTTCTTTATTATTTTCTTTTCTTTAAATAGACTTGCGGAAGGAGAGCAGATCTTGTCTGGTGGAGTGTTCAACAAACAGAAAAGCCACGATGACATTGTGACAGAATTTGGTGACTCTGCATGCTTCACACTTTCGCTCCTGGGGCATGTGTACTGGTATGCCTTTTTTTTTCTTTTAGGGATAAGCTGTCATTCCTTGATTCTCTCTCCTCCCAGAATGTTCTTAATGCTCTCCTTTGCAGGTGTGCCTTTTGTATGCCTCAGTTTGTAGGTGTACAAGTTTTGCCTAACAGAGATCAGCATAAAAATTATTTGTGAGTGTCTCCACTTGGCATTGTAAACATTTCTTCCTGAGTAAATCTATTTATGGGGGAAAGCTCTATCCTGATAGATGGTCTGTCTGTGCAAGGCAGCTTCATATATAGCTAGGAAATGTCCCTCTTATTGAACTACTTTGCTACTCCATAGAATATTCCAAGTGTTTTAATGTCCCATCCTTAGGAACACTTAGTTTTTCTAAAGACAAGCTGTCTTCCACAAATAAATTATGTCAAGTTTCAAGCCTCATTTCACTTCATGTTTGTCCCTCATTTCAAGATGTTTTGGAAATGTACACATTTTCTCATTTCTATGCAACCCTTCCAAATATTGCAAGAGGAATTTCTGGGGTTATTTATCGAAGCCATGGGACATGGCTTATTGTTACTCTTGTTTTCCAGCAGAAATCTCTCCTCATTGCTCTTTTTCCCATCTCTTTCTCATTAACAGCAAGACAGATCGGCTTGCCAAAGGATCTGAATGTTACCAAAAGAGCCTTAGTTTAAATCCTTTCCTCTGGTCCCCTTTTGAAGCGCTATGTGAAATAGGTAGGTTTTGTTCAACTCTTTTTCTGGGAAGAGCTGGGTTTGTTACCATCCTCAGGTATTCATGGTTTTGGTTGGAGACTAGGGTGGTGGGGAATGTGTGTGGCAAATTAGAGTTTACAGTGATTGCATCCAGGCCTGCTGGACATTTGAGTTCTCTTAGGGCAGCTGGAAACACTTTTTGTGAATGTTGAAATTTTTTTTCTTTGAGATTCCATTCAACCTGGGATTGAATGGTGCTTTTCCTCCTATCTGCATAGAGTTGATTTCATTGTTTTTCATTAATATATTTATTTTTAACTTCTGATGTTCAAACCATGCCTTTCAGTTCTCTAGTTTATTTCCAATGGTGAGCGGAATATTTCTGTTTACTTGTAGTCTCATTGTGTTCCAGCTTAAGGTCTTGGGATAAATAAGTAAAATGGAACCAGATCTACAACTCAAAGACACACTGCAATGTAATATATTATAAAATATGGCACTCAATGACATGTGAAGCAGGGCAGCCGTCATGCCGGCCGACTAGCTTGAGGAATCTGTTTTGGTACTGCTATGCATAGCAGACTCATTGAAGTAAATGGGCCTAGTTTATGTAGGACTACCATTGGATACTGCCCACACAATTGGCTTTCAGTCTTGGGAAAGTGACAGAAAGTATCTGGCTGCTCAGGATTTTGAGAAGTAATGCACTCTCATCTTTTCCCATGAACGTGAACATGGAATTCACTTGGATAGCTTTAAAAGGAAATTGTACAAATTCATGGAGGATAAGGCTATCAATGGCTACTAGTCGTGATGGCTATATGCTACCTCCAGTATACCTATGTACACCAGTTGCTGGGAACATGGATGGGAGGGTCCTGTTGCACTCATATCCTGCTTGTGGGTTTCCCTGGGAGCTGGTTGGCTACTCCGAACAGACTGCTGGACTAGATGACAGTGTGGTCTGATCCAGCATGGCTCTTCTTACATTCTTAATACTGATTGCCTTTCCCTGTGTTACCACTTTGCCAGCATATGGCTTTTAAAAATGAACCACAAAGGTTGTGTTCCAAGTTCTGAAGTGCTTTCTTAGGAGTTCAGAGCCCTTATTCATTGCTTTCCACTACCCAGAGCCAATCTTAACATGAAGTGACTTGCAGCAGTTGTTTCAGGCAATGGGCTCAAAAGTGACAGGGCCACAGACAAAGCCTAATATCAGCAGTATCAGGGCCGGTAGCTAAGCTGGAGCTCCTTGAAACTTACTGTGTCATATGTGCAAGTTTATATGTGCTTAAAAAGTTTTTGCTATGGATTTTCAGTCAAGGCTTGTGAGACTTCGTTATCTGTCTTGTGCTTCAATTCATGATGTGTAAGATGGGAATGATAACTCACCCTTGAATAAGTGAGGCGGCCACAACTAGTTTATTCACAAATTCCATTGCTAGGACTGATAGGGTTGTGGAAGGGAAGAGTTGGAGCAGCCTGCTCTTTGAGTTCTATGAAGTATAGGAATGTTGGTCTTCTTCAAATAGTAGCAGTGTTGCTGGTTCATAAGTGAACACCAAAATCCTTGGGGAATGTTAACATAAAATCAAGTGTCATATTGCAGGGCTGAATGCAGACTGTAATGGTTTCCAGACATTTCAGAGGTTGGGGACCTTGTAAAGGAAGCACCGCTTCCACCTGTGTGTCATTTAGAAACTAAAATGGAACTTGAATCCAGAGCAGGGGTATGTCTGTTATTTTCATTGGTTTTTTGTTTTTTTTTGCTTCAGCTCCAAAAAACCAAAAAACCCTTAAGGACAGTACTGCCACTATTACTGTTATAATACGTAGGGCGTTTATCAAAACAGTTCCTATCCTAAACCAAACTCAGCAAAGAAGCAAAATAGGTTTAAGGAAGCTAGTAGTTAATGAGAGCTTAAAATGGCTATGGTAAAATGAACTGTAATAACATGACTAGTCTAACATATAAAGTATAAATTATTTTTAATAATACAACATATAAAATTACACAGAAACGAGATTGACAGTACAACATGTTGCATACACATATAGTGACAATGCTGGTTTCCCAATAGTTTTTTCCTAATACAATTATAATACAATTGGCTATACTTATACATAGTAACCTTAACCCAGACACATTTTGACCATTAACGTCATATCAGTGGGAAAGAAATTGTTTAACTATAACCATAGCCCATACATTTTCTGAAGTTACATCCTCAAGTTAGGACCTACAACACAAAAATGTAGAAAATTACAGATACCTGAAATAACCTTTCATCATTTACCAGTATGTTCCTGACTGCAATTCCATTCTCTGAGGTTAGGTAGGAACAATGTAACATTTCCTTTTTTAATTTGTATCACATCAAGAATAAGACTTCTCCCCTACCCCAAACCCCTTTCTCTTCGGTCACAGGTGAGAAGCCTGACCCAGACCAAACATTCAAGTTAACATCTATACAGAACTTCAGCAGTTGCTTGCCTAACACATGCACAACAGTGGTGTCTAATCACAGCATACCCCACAGACAGTCAGAGACAGTTCTGATGGAAACGCCGCAAGACACACTTGTAAGTTTTTACCAACCATATTTTCCACCACCACTTACAGTATCAGCGCTTGTGAGAAACAAATTATGTGCTGCCTTTAAAAAAATGGTTTTCCATTTCAGGAATTAAACAGACTCAACCTGGAGTCCTCCAATGCTAAATATTCCTCCAACACAGATTCCTCCATCTCTTATATTGACTCGGCTGTAATTTCACCAGATGCTGTACCTCTTGGATCTGGAACTGCCTTCTTAGCTAAACAGACTCAAAACAAACCAAAAACTGGCCGGAGTCTTCTGGGTGGACCGGCTGCTCTGAGTCCATTAACACCAAGGTAATGAATTTGAAATTATGTATCCACAAGGCCACCTAGTGTACATTGCTATAATAAAAACAACAGAATCCTCTGGCACTGTTGAAAGATTAACAATCTTATTGTGGTGTATGGGGACGAGGGGAAATAACTAAAATTACCGTCGGAGCTGAAAGGCCATGAAATTAAGAGTTCCAGTGGGACGCCGACTGGGTTCAGGCAACACAATAACCAATGGTGGTTTAAATGGTCATCAGTTGGTTATTTAACCCACCATGGGTTATCGTGTTGTGTGGAGGGAATTTTTTAATCAATGGTTGGTTTTTTGGCCGGAATAACCAATGTGAATAACCAACGCTGTGCAGAGTTGGCTATTTGAACCACCATTGGTTATTGTGTTGTGTAGAGGGCACCGTTGATTATTTCCTCGGCTACTGTTGGTTATTTTGTCAGCCACAGAGTCACAACGCAAGGCTGGTCAAAGTCCAGCTGGCAGGATAGATTTTCAGCAGCAATGGCTGATGGGATACTAGTGGGAGAGAATGCGGGAAATAAGTGAGTCAACTTAGCGGGGACTAATAGTCAACTCAACGCTGATCGTAAACCACACCATGATTGATTATTATCATGTTGTGTGGGGAGTACCCCCTCGATAATCAACTATGCAGTTGACCATTACCCACCATTGATTATTGTCCAAGCACAGCCAAATTCTCTCTTCTCCTGCCCCATCCTCTTTCTTTGAGGACACATCCGTGTTTTGAAATGATTTTATATGTTTTCTCAGCTTTGGAATCTTGCCATTAGAAACCCCTAGCCCCGGAGATGGATCCTATTTACAAAATTGCACAAATTCTTCTTCCGTAATTGATGTGCCACCTCCAGGAGCCCCTTCCAAGAAGGTACCTTGCATTCAAGGGTGTGCATGTGAGATTGAAGGCAAGGAAATATAACATTCTGGATAATAGTTCTAAAAGGTTGCAAATAGTAAACTTCAGCTTTGTTAAAACAACTTGATGGATGTTCAGCTGTTGTGTATTTGTTCTCCAATCCTTTCACAGTGAAATACTCCGGAGAGAAGTGGCAGACACTTGATGATCTATGATCAAAGAGCTCTTGCAGAAAATAGCTTTGAGGAGTGATAAATTTGCAAATATTTATTTGTGTTATTTTGAAGACTGAGCTACAATTTCAATCTTAAATGAAATTTAAGATGTTATCTTTTAAAAACAGTCAAACCTGTGCAATCTTTTCTATTAAAGCTACTACTATTGACTTTTATTTAGTCTAACTAGTAAGGGAGTGAAATTCAGAACACCCGTTAGTTTGCTTGAGAAGGGACAGGTGGTTCTCTGCGTTTGGTTTTCCCAAGCTTTTTTCCTAGAATTCTGCCATTTAGAAAACCCAATTACATTATGGAGAAAGCCAGGAGGGAGCTTGACAGTCACTATGTAGAACTCAAGTTGCAGCATTTCTGCCCATAGAATTCAAGCCTGGTTTATGTACGCAGAATTCTGAGGTTTAAGAGGGGACTCTACTTCAGGTTGCAGGGGAGCAATGTGATTTTTGAATGCTCCCCCAAATAAAAAGCTTTCTTCAAGTAAAAAAGCCCAAGTGCATTACAGAGGGAGGTTATATCCCAGCCTGCTCCCTGCTGTGTTAGTCTTTTGACTGATGAATGACAGTTGTTTTTATGAAAGGAAGCCTTCCAAAATGATATAATCTATTCTACCACCTTGGGACTTCTACTTGCTTACTTTCTTGCAGGTGTAGACCAGATGGGCAGGAGGGTGGAGACAGATACCAGAGTAGTGAGGATGAGAAAAGGAAAGTTTAACTCAGCAGAAAAATACACAAGAGGTCATTCTGTTGTAATGCAAGAAAGACTATTAAACAAGCAAATGGGGAGGAGGAGAGGGAGATGGTTTAAGCCAAGAATCGGGAACATGTGGCCCTCCAGACGTTGGACTGCAACTCCCATCAGACCCCACCATTGGGTATGCTGGCTAGAGCTGATGGCAGTTGCACTCCAACAACATCTGGAGGGCCACATGTTCTCCAGCCCTCGTTTTAATTGTAAGTTCCTCTTTGTATTTATAAAATATCTTTTCTATTCTCAAAATTTGCATTTTGTCTTTTGGAATGGTTTAAATGACATGAAAGATGAAGCCTTTTTGTCTGGTTATTTTCTAGTGTTTCTGGTACATAAATGGGTATTCTAAATTACATAGATTATTGTGGATGCACTTTGTGATGTTAACAGACAGTTAAAACCAGCATCATATGTTCATTCACTACCTTCCCACCCCTTAAGGGTGGATACAGGTGCATATATGCTTCCCAAAATGGCACACAAACGATATGTTTGCTAATAAAGTAGATTAATTGGAATTAGCTTGTTTTGTCTGTTTCTTGATTTAGATATAAGACATGTAACCCACCAGCTAAGCATCCTAAAATCTTATTGAAACTATCACAGCGCAGGATTGTGCCCAGTTGCTTTGATCTACTGAATGTGCTTTGCGGTACTGGGTTTGCCTAAGATGTAGAGGAAAGAGAAGGGTCACTTCCAGCAACTTGATGGCATTGCATTTGCAAAAGCCTGTGGGTTGATCATGCAGTAATTTGAATGTTATTTTCTGTTGATCGTGCAACTCTCTGCATAACACAATAAACTAATTGCATAATTATAAGTATGTTTAGCAGATACCCCCATCCCATTGCCTTTATAAGCAGCAAGCAGTAATATCTGTGATAGTTATTAATATATCAGACCTGTAACAATGTTATATGTTTTTATATAGACTGTCACCAGAATAAGCCAAGCTGGAACAAAGTCTGTATTCTCACAAAGCGGCAATAGCCGGGAAGTAACGCCAATCCTTGTTGCACAAACACAAAGTTCAGGCCCACAGACAAGGTATAAAATTATCCTCTTGGCCTAGGTCATAATTTCCCCTCCTATTTCCATGTATAATTTTCCTTCATTGGCTTCTAGTATTATCATTCTCCCTGCACTTCTAGTTGGGAAGTAGAGGGGGTGGGTTAGGCATTGCACTCCCTCCTGTCCCCAAATTCTAGGAGGAGCAGTTGACAGTTGCATTCAGTTTTGAATTTTCTCTCTTTCTCCAGTACAACACCTCAGGTTTTGAGCCCAACCATTGCTGCACCACCTAATGTGCTGCCTCGAAGGAGTTCACGCCTGTTCTCTAGTGACAGCTCTACAACCAAGGTAAATGGGAATTCTGCTGCTGCCCTTGATGATCAAAAAGTTTAATGGGTATATACATGTAATTAAAATGGTACAAACAAATGTATTGTAGGAGAAGCTTTTTATGTCATAATACATTTGCTCATCTTTAAGGTGCTACAAGATTCCATGTTGGGTTTTGCTACAAACATTAAAGCTTAACTTCTTCAGTTGTGAAGTTGATAGAGATTTTTTACACACATGCAAACATACTCTTTATTTATATACCACTTTTAAGGGTTATAGAGCCATCTGAAGGTGGTGTACATTTTTTTATGAAATCCATAAATCAACAATCCAATCCAAAAACAATGGCAACCAAATGTCTGGCCTTTTGTGCTGTACCACTTGTTTTGCCATCCATGACTAAAGTTGCTTCTCCCTTTGTTTTGAATTTTAACCTGCCTTATTTTCTGATGGAGGTCAACAGATAACTTCTTGAAAATGTGTAATAAAGCCATACTTGCAAACAGTGGGCAGAATCCAACACAGAGCTTTTTTCTTCTCCCGTTCTTTTCCGCTTCACCAATTCTGCTGTGCAATCATCTGCCACCGCTTGTGCAACATCGATTTAGCATTTCTGGGGCAACTTGGAATGAGCAGAAGTATTAATTTCTGGAAGGAGGCAGGTTGGCGGAGTTCACATAAGGGAACTTTGCTGACCTGCCTCATTCCAGAAATGAACTTTTCCATTTGTTTTGGGTCTTCTTCTAGGAAGTGCTAAATCTTCCTTGCATAAGTGATGAGTCCTGCTTGTTCAACAGAATCAGTGAGACCCACTGCTTGTGGAAGGGAATTAGTGGGCCAGAAGAGATTTGCTGGGGGCAGAGTGCCCTTTTGGATTCTGCCCCCTCTGCAACCAAGTCTGCTTTCTGCCAGTATCCCTAAACTCATGGATTTTGAGCCATCATCCAGAGCCATCCATCTCCTTTACACACTGCTTTCTGTGCTTGCTGTCCAGCTCATGTTAGGTAAGACCTGCTTGGTATGCAGAACTGAACTTAAAAGAGCTTTAGTGCAGTTTTCCTCATTGAAGCACCAGCAATATGTTAACCTATTCTGTGCATCATGCATTCCTTTGATTACCTAGTTAATACTGCTATAGAAGGAGTGTCTCTGTGTGTTTGGTACTTTTTATTCAATAATATTTACTATATAAACTACAGACTAGTCCAAAGCCATGGTACTTAAATTGCAACTCAGACTCTTCTTAATATCTGTGCCGGAGATATATAGAGAGATTCTTGCACACTGCATTGTGGAATGATTGGTAGTGAGCTGTCAGATCACTGAGAGCTGGAAGGCTCTGCTTTATTGTAGGGTGTTGGGATGAATGATCTTGTGTGGTTCTGATTCCAGAAAAATTGGTATGTCTTTGGTACAGGGGTGGGGAACCTTTTTCCTTTGAAGGGCTGTTCACTCACAGGAAAATCGATTGGGTCAGACCCACCTCCCATAAAACTATGCTGAGGGTTGTATGAAATTAGTCCGAAGGCTGCAGATTTCCCATCCTAGCCATAGAGAGTTCCTCTAAATTTATTTCTTTGAATATTATGCTTTGCTGGCTTGTTTGGAATGCAGAGTAAGAGTTCTTTAAAATGTTTGTTCTTCTCTCATAGGAGAATAGTAAAAAGTTAAAAATGAAGTTTCCGCCCAAAATTGCAAACCGAAAGACAAAGTGTAAAACCAATAAGGGAGGGATCACACAGCCAAACATAAATGAAAGTTTGGAAATCACCAAACTTGACTCGTCCATCATTTCAGAAGGAAAGATTGCCTCTGTAACACCGCAAATCCAGGCATTCACGTTACAGAAAGCAGCAGCAGGTGTGTGAAGTGTTCCTAAGAATTCATTTAAAGTAATTTAGTTTTGGCCTTCCATAAGGCTATTGGGTCAAGAATAAGGAAAAAATAAGAAATATATAGAAAATCTGGATTGGTATCAAGCTAAAATAGAGTGCATTATTATTGTTATTGTTATTATTATTATTGTATTTTTATCCAGCCCTTTAACCAAAAAGGCTCCCAAGGTGGATCACCAAGATATTTCTTAAGATACTCCCTCCCCATAGGCTTACAATCTAAAAAATGTGACACAAAAAGAAAGGGGATTGAGAGAGGGGGGGGGGAGTAAATTTAGGCACTAAATTAACCCCTCTTTCTTAAAAAAACAACAACCCACCCACCACCTATTCTTTCTGGCCCCGTTAGGATGATGTTCAAGTTCTTAATATTCTTGTTATGAAAGAAAATTCTACAATAGTGGGGAAATAATCAAGGATGCTTTTCCTTGTTGCAGTTTTGGCAGACACATGGAATAATCCAGAGGGTGTTTGGTGTCATGTGTAGTTTGGGCTCAAAGCGTGGATTTGAACCAATATCTCCCCATTCCTAGTCAGCATGTTATTGAATAGTAGACCATATTGGCGTTCTATTTATTTTATAATTTAAAAAGTTGTTTTGAGTTCTCATTTTGGCTGCTTGAGGGAGCTCCATTTTTGTAGCCAATAAGGCACACATGCACTTTGAGGCAGGTACTTTCTTAACCGCCTTTGTTTTCTTGTGTATTTATTGCATTTTTCTCCTAGAAGGTTTGATGAGCCTTCTTCGTGATATGGGGAAAGGGTATTTAGCCTTGTGTTCTTACAACTGTAAAGAAGCAATTCATGTATTGAGTCATTTGCCTTCTCACCACTACAATACGGGCTGGGTACTGTGCCATATTGGAAGAGCTTACTTTGAGCTTGCAGAATATATGCAGGTAAGCATGACATAGAATGGTTTTTATTCTATGCTGCATAACTGTGTCAATGTGTTTTGCAGTCTTAATTTTTGTATATTGTTTTTAAATGTTTTAATCTTATGTAAACCGCCCAGAGAGCTTCAGCTATGGGGCAGTATACAAATGCAATAAATAAATAAACGTTACAAAAATTGTCCCCTAAATACACAGGTTTTATTACTCTCCCACCTCTTATGTGCAGGGCCAGCTCCAGGTTTGAAGGGACCATTGTATAGTGCCCTCTATGAACCCTCTCTTGCACCTCCATGCACATACATACACACCGCCAGGAGGCTTAGCCAGCAGTGGTACTCCTCTGATCAGCACTGGGCAGCTGACACTCCGATAACTGCCAGGTGGCCTCCATTTTAAATATTCCACAATGAACCCAATGTAGTGTCACTACAAGATGTTGTGGGAGACTTAGAGGTGCCTGGCAAGGCCCTCCCAGAGCAAGTGTCAATACTGAGGCCCCAGTACTGCTCTGCCTGTAGCTTGAGTGAATAAAAGGTCAATCAAAGTTCTGATCTAGCTAAGGATATGAAAAAGCAGTATATTGTGTACTGAACTCTTGCCTGGTGCTGTTTGGCTAAGACTGGACACAGATTACCCAAGAGATGGAAGAAATAATTACTGTGGCCTTTGGAGTGAATGAACACTCTTAGGCTGCAGTCCTATATTCACTTACGCATTGAACTCCATGGAACTTTCTTCCCAGTAGACATGCGTAGGATTGCACTGTTGTTGTACCAAAGGCAGCATGAACTTTTTGTTACCTCCAGCATTGGATGTTTCTGACAGCTCCACTTCTTGCCCCACCAATCCTTCCCATGTGATCAGTCTATCTGTGCTCAATGCTTCTACCATCTTCCTTTTAAAATAATAATAGCATTATATTGTATCTGTTTGCAAGTAGGGTGAGATACTGTTTTTCTTTCTAAAATCTATTTCCTCTATTTCTTCACTTTTATTTCCTCTATTTCTTCACTTTCCACTATATTTAGAACAATTGTTTTACTTTTTATGCATTTTATTTCTTGGTTCCAAAGGAGTGGTGGGAGTTACCAATAGGAACTAAAAGCTGCAAATATACAGTGTTAATTCTTTGCAGTCGTAGTCATTGAAAACTTCATAGAAGTCATTGAATGTATAAATCTGGCTAAATTCTCCCAATTTTTAAAAAACAACTACCATAAGCAGGCAGTTCTGTGAGCATGGATGGTAATGGAGTTGAGAGTTGTTACTCAGCACTTATGTCACAAACAGAAGCCAATAGAAGACTACCAAACTTGCACAACCCCCACTGCATATAGAAAAACAGCAAATGCCTTTCAGAGGAGATGAATCTCGCCTCCCCAAAATTAAAGTTTTGAGCAGTCAAAACACATGACATCTGTGCATCAGAAACAAAACTCTTATGGGAAACTACGTCTGGACTGTGTTCACATTTATTGTGCCCAATACTGATCATGCAGAAATAATGTTTAAAACTTATGTGGCTGAAATGCCACTTATTGATTCCCCTTGTAGGCTGAGAGGATATTCTCTGAAGTAAGAAGGATTGAAAACTACAGAGTGGAAGGAATGGAAATCTACTCAACAACACTATGGCATTTACAAAAAGATGTGGCTCTTTCAGTCCTTTCAAAAGACTTAACAGATATGGATAAAAATTCACCAGAGGTATCATTTTGGCCATTTTGGTGGGTTTGGTGTAGGGATGGATTACAAACTTCAACCTCTGATTCACCCTTGGGTGTGGGGAAAAAGCTATTGAAATTATTGTTGTTTTTGTTTTCTGTGAAGGACTTGCCACATACATCGGCATACTCTCTTCTCCCTTACTACATCACCTCATAAAAAGGGAGGAAAATGCTATGGTGTGCCTTTTACCTTTTTCTTTCTTCCAGGCATGGTGTGCTGCAGGAAATTGCTTCAGTTTGCAACGGGAACATGACATTGCCATCAAGTTCTTCCAGAGAGCTATTCAAGTGGACCCAAATTATGCTTATGCCTATACTCTCCTAGGGCATGAATTTGTGCTGACAGAGGAACTTGAAAAAGCATTAGCCTGCTTTAGGAATGCAATCAGAATGAATCCTAGGCACTACAATGCTTGGTAAGAAATATTTCCAATTGGTAAAAATCAGGGGAGAGGGCAGCAGGGAATGGAGGGCCCCCAAAATATGTCAGTTAGCATATCGCCTCTGATACATGCTTCAGAAGTCTACCTGCAGTCCCTTTGGAATCTCTTTTTGTCTTCTACTTCTCCATCTCTGACTTCAGTCCAGTTGACACATCTGCAATGGCATGGCTGCTTCTGAAAACCTCTACAACATACTAAGGGTTCAATGCCACTGCCAGGAATACATGAAGAGTTTATCATGTCACTGCCCAGGTTTATATATTTTCTAAATGTTTAAGGTCAAAGCATTAAACAAACAGCAATAGTAAAAACAATTGGCAATAAAACTACATATAAATATTAAAACTGAGCATTCTTAAACAATCTTGATCTAAACCTGACCAAAAGGTTTTTACCAAGCTTTAGAAATGCAAAAGAGTTGTGCTTTGGCAAGCTTTTTCAAAGAGCTATTATAGAGATAATGCATGGAACATCTCTATATCAGTATTGCATCTTCCGGGGGAAACTTTGAGATGGCTGCTTTAAATATAATATTGGGTATAATGCAGACTAGATGCCACTGCATTATAAAATCTCTAACCTTACCTACTCACTTGTGTAGAGATGCTGATGTAGGTACATTTTATATACATTCCGGCAGGCTTACCCAGTCGGATTTTAAGACTTGGTTGACTTTAATAATGTATTAATTTTATGTGTTTTTAACCAGTTTTATATATTTTATATTGTTTGTATTGATGTTGTTCCCCACCTCGATCCAGAGGGAGAGGCAGGTAATAAATAAATAAATATTATTATTATATCTTATGCCAGAGTGACTCCTAAGATCTATTCTGTATTGAAGCATGGTCCCCTTACCAGGTTAAAGCAGTTCTCCACATTAGCCATGCTGTTGCACATATGTACAAATCAGGCAATCAGTATCTCACATAGCCACTATGGGTCACCTTATATCTTAGACTTACACAGTATTCTTGGTGTGCGCGGGTGTATTTGAACCAAAACGTGATGCAGGAACTGTCTTAGAAGGGCTTAGCTTCTAAAAAGAAGGGTATTAATATCTTTGTGTAGATGTTATCAAACTTATGAAATTGTTTTCCTTGTTTCCTTGTTGCTCAAACTCAATTACTGAATTAATTTTGTCAACACTCTCAGCCAAGAGAAAATGTGAGTGCTAGTATTGTAAATGGTTTGTGCCTGACAATCCTGTTTTAAAATTGCTAGGTATGGTTTGGGAATGATTTACTACAAACAGGAGAAATTCAGTCTTGCAGAAATGCATTTCCAGAAGGCACTTCACATCAACCCTCAGAGTTCTGTCTTATTGTGCCACATTGGAGTTGTAAGTAAATCACATTCAACCTATTCCTGTCCTATAACACGGACACTGTAAACATTGGATAAGCTCAGTCACTTCTATCTATATCTGTATATATCTTCCATTATTTTGCAGGTTCAGCATGCCCTGAAGAAATCTGAAAAAGCTTTGGATACTCTGAACAAAGCCATTAATATTGACCCCAAGAACCCCCTCTGCAAATTCCATAGAGCCTCAGTATTATTTGCAAATGAGAAGTACAAGGTGAGTAATTAGCTATGGAACTTGAACAAGTTCTTCTGAGTTTCTGGAGCAGCAGCTTTTTTTTCCTTTCAAAAAACCTGTATACTATGCACATCCATTTAAGACAGTTGCAAAAAAAAAAAAAAACATGTAGAGAAATCCTAAACTTAGTCCACTGAATTCAGTGGGATTCACCCTCTAGTAAATATGCCTAGATTCTGTGCAACCTTAGATTCTTATGGTGGCTCTGGACTATATTCTTTATTTGGGGTATTTTTAATTCTTACCCTTAAAATATATGAAAACTGGAAAAAATAGTTTTGCCTTCTAAGTGCTGGCATTAAATTCTTTAGGAACCCAGCTGACCAAGTGCCTGAAACATCCAGCTGTGTATTGTTATAATTATGCCAACTGTTTTCTGCCTGTTATCCATCTGTATTTCTTGAGCTTCTTTACATCCCATCCCCTGATTTAGGGAGTCGGGTTGGATATGTCTTCCTTTTCTGTTGATTGCCTATGAGTTTCCTCTGTTCCTTCACCCTTATTTATGTGTATCAAATTTCTAAGTACCCGACAGACCAAAACTCGAAGGATATGTATTTGTCAAAGGAATGACTAGAATTGCAGGAATGAAAATGAAACATCTTCTTGGGTCAAAGATACCCATTATCTTTGATAACATTTTATATTATATGGCTCCAAAAATACTTCATTATTTCTTTTTCTTCTCTTTAGTATGCTTTGCAAGAACTTGAAGAACTGAAGCAGATTGTTCCCAAAGAGTCTCTCGTTTACTTCTTGATAGGAAAGGTAACAACTAAATTGAGAACTGCCATCTGAATTGTAGCTGTAAGCAGGGTTCCCTTTTATTTCCTGATTCATAGAAAAAAAGGGACTTGGTGGTGGTGATGGGATGGGTTTTGGTACACAGTCCTATGCACTTGTGTAGCAATCTCTGCCCCACTCCTCAGCTTCAAAATTGGGAGGAAGACTGGATTGTTTGGTAATAGAGCTCTTTGGCCATGTAGGCCAAACTGGCATGCCTCCACCAGCTTTTCCTGTTCTGGAGCCAGACAAGCAGGTGGGATGGGTGGCGGTGGGGGAGTTGCTTGGTCACCGCTGCACCAAAGGAAAGGCTAGTGGGGGTTAGCTGGGAGATAAGCTGACAATTACAATTTTTCAGTAGGCACCTATATAAGAAGGGAGCAGGGCTGGCCGTAGGATAAATTGTGCCTTGGGTGAGGGGAGTCTTTGGTGCCCCCTCACCCACTGGTTAGCTTTGCAGGGCCACCCAGAGAATTTCTGGGACCTGGTGTAGGTGTGATGTTGGGAGCCCTGCTTTTGTCCCCTACACGGACCTGCTTTTGCCCCCTACACATGTGGAATTTATTGCATGCATGGGCTTGCCTGCAGCTCCTCCTTTCCTTGGGATCTAGCAGAATGATAGATGTTCTTTGTTTTTTCTTGCATGGGGATAAGGGAATAGGGATCAGGTTGTGCTTTACCTGAGTGCCTTCTCCAAATTCCAGACCCCTTCTGACAGATCTTCTTTCTGCTTACTGGAGCTTAGTCTCATTGCGATCTCATGCTGGCCTTCTCCACTAATCACCGAGGAAGGTTTCCTTCCTTAAAGCCTGGCCTCACGCCTAGTTATAGGAAGGCCCAAGGGAAAATGGGAAAAATCGGGGGGGGGGGGGGAATAGGTTTCCCCCCCAAGAACTGTTTTTGTGGTTTCCCCCCTGAAAAATTGAACAGCTTTGGATTATGAAATATTTTCTTTCAGAATTTAAGACAAGGCGTTTATATATTTTTACCAAGCCTTTACTCCCTCCCCCACAAATGATTGCTAAAAACGATGTAATATGAAGACTTTTATAGAAAGACTAGAGATGTACATAATGAAGCCATGGGGGTAGGAAAATGTTTGTAAGATGCTCAGCATAGTTATTTCTTCCATTTCTTATTAAGATTCTTTATTCAGTATATCTTTTACTGTTAGACATTTTGGGATGCTCCAAGTCATCCTCAGTTTCCCAACATACGAATAGAGTCACCCTCATAACATGAAAGAAAATGTACATTCTTGACAGTATCGGTTTTGTTCTGAAGAGTCCTGTGTTTGTGGGCTTGTGTTCTTCTGTCTCCAGTTCTTTCTGCTTCTTCTGGCTTCTAGGATGATTCAGGTGTTACAGGGACTACTTACTGAAGTTCCCCCTGGTCAGGCGTAAACTAGGAACCTAAATGTTATGTATAACTTGGTTTTCTCATAAAATTAATTATGTTTGGTATATTATATTTTAAGAGTATGGTTTATTCAGACAACTAGTTTGTTCCCCGCGAACATAGTTTGCAGAGAAAAATCAAATCTTAACAAAAAGTTGAACTTAACTAAAGGTGTACAGAGATATTTGGAAGTTATTTTGTTAAATTTAACAACTAGAGACTTATTTTCTGAGCAATAACTAAACTTTGACTGGGTTAGGGTTAGGGTTAAATTAGCATTTATTCTGTTTCATGTAGAGCTATGTACAATATTTACTTCATCATGGCAAGGGAGAGGTCCCATTATGTCAGAGCTACATGTTGAGATTCATTGTCATCTTACGCTCTAATAAACCATTTCCTCTCTTTATGAGAACTTTAAACAAAAGACCAAGCATTCTGGTGAGGCCAGGGGTCGATGCTACGCCCAGGAACTGAGGCAGGGAGGTCCTTGCTTCGTGGAGGCCCAGGTGCCTCGCTCCCACCCACCCTGGCAGCCCTGCAGCTTTGCAGTGTTAACAAATTGTATAGCCTATGTATGGCAAATAACATCAAAGTACAAATTGAAAAAGGAATATACTTTCAAGCTAATAGAAGGGATATCATTTTTATAGTTAGAACCCAGTGACCTTTATAACATTGAAAGAAAAGTTTATACTTGCTTTTTGCCACCAGAGCTCCAGTACATTTAAAAACAAAGCCACTGAGCTCAGCTTGGTGCCTTAGTGGGCCCAGCTTGCTCACTCCTAAGGTCAGCCCTGGGAGGAAGGCAGTTCTTCAGGTAGTGTGGTCTGAAGCCATGCAGAGCTTTTAAAGGTAAGCAGTATCAACATTTTGAATTGGGCTTAGAAACAGATTGGAAGCCAATTCAGCTGTTGAAACACCAGTGAAATGTGTTCTCAACTCTCGGTCCCAGTTAGCAATCTTGCAGCTGTATTTTGAACTCACTGCCGTTTCTGAACCATTTTCAAATGCAGTCCCATGTATAATGCATTAAAGCAGGGGTCTCCAACATTTTTGGGTTTGTGGGCACATTTTGCATTTTGAAAATGTACCCTGAGCACCACCACAAAGTGGGAGCTGTAGGGGGTGGAGAGCCAATAAAAAAATGTAGAGAGTAACCTTCCTTAACTCTGTGTGTGTGCATGAATATGAACCCTGTGTGTGTGTTATTCACTCTGGCTTCTTCTTCTTCCTCTCCCCCCCCCCCCCTTAATCTCTGGCTCTTTCCTCTTTCCTCTCTCCTCTTTCTGGCTCTTCTTTTCCCTCTCTCTCCCCCCCTCTTTCTGTCTGTCTTCTTATACACACACACACGTTCACCTTATTTCTCTCCTTCCTTCCATCTTTCTGGCTTCTCTTTCTCTCTCTCTCTTTTCCATCCCTATTAAAGCCAGTGGAGTGATTTGAAGGTCACACACACCCAACGGCCCTTGGTGGGGGGAATTGACATCTCCCTCCTTCTAGCCTGCCCTTTTTTTCTTTTTTTGGTATGTGTGTTGATCCTTCTGTGCAAGTGAATGGAAGAACTGCTCCATTCATTTCCAGAGACGGGAAAGAGCTTTGTGGGCATCTCAGGCTAGCCTTGTGGATGCAGTGGTGCCTGCGGGCACCATGTTGGAGAGCCTGCATTTATGTGGCCTAACCTGGAGGTAGCCAGAGCACAGGTAACTGAATCTAGTTGCTTCTGTCTAGAAAGGGTTACTGTTAGCACACAGCTGAAGTGCCATGGTGGAAAGCTGGGGTACTCCATGGCACACTTTACCTGTAGATGGCATCATTGGATCTAGGATTGCCCCAAACTGCAAATATGTTCCTTTAGAACACAAGAAGAGCCATGCTGGATCAGACCAGTGTTCCCCAAAGACTAGTTTATACAGGCTTACTGCCTTTGATACTGGAGGTTGTACTTAGCCATCAGGACTAGTAGCCATTGATAGCCTTCTCCAGGAATTTATCCAACCCCCTTTTAAAGCCATCCAAATTGGTGGCCATCACCACATCTTGTGGTAGTGAATTCCAAAGTTTACTTATGTGCTGCTTGAAGAAGTCCTTCCCTTGATCTGTCCTGAATCTCCCACCAATCAGCTTCATAGGATGACCCCAGATTCTAGTATTATGGGAGAGGGAGAAAAATGTCTTCCTATCCACATTCTCCACACCATGCATAGGGGGAGTGCAACCCCATCCCGAACAAGTTGAATACTGCTAGCCTGTGTAGATGATAAGCCACCCACAAATGGCACCTCTGTCTTATTTACATAGAGCTTTGGAGATCCCTATATGACAGGAGCAAACAAATGTGTTACAAAAGTGTAATTTAATAACATATAGGAGTTGGCATTTGGTTTGGTGTTTTTGTTCGTTTTTGCTAGGTATATAAAAAGTTGGGACAGACCCATCTTGCACTGATGAACTTTTCCTGGGCAATGGACTTGGATCCCAAAGGAGCCAACAACCAGATCAAAGAGGCCATTGATAAGCGGTACCTACCTGATGATGAAGAGCCTGTAACACAAGAGGAGCAGATCAGTGAATGTTGCCCATATGAATCAGGTTGGTCTTTTTTTAGTGTGTGTTGTCCTTGAGGCAAATGGTGAATTCTCCTGTTTTTGATAACCTTGAAAGCATTGAAACTGTAGTAGTCATATATCTCAGCATGGCTGCAATTTTATGCAGCCAGCGAATCTAGTTTTCCATCTTAGAATTGTGTAGCTTTCTCAGAATTCTGAAAATGTAATTTTTCAGATTCTTATTCTTGCTAGCTCTCAGTGACCCTGTTCAGACAGAATGCTAAGCCATGGTGGTTAAGCATTTTGAGCTAAACATTGTGGCTTAGCGTGTTGTGTGAACCATTCCTAACCATGGTGGCTACATAACCACAGTTTAAACACACTTGGCCTGTTCAGACAGCACGCTAAGCCATGGTTGGGCCACTAACCTTTTTGCAGCAAATGGTTAGTAAGTGTGTTTAAACCGTGGCTATGTAGACACCATGGTTAGGAATGGTTCACATGAAACGCTAAGTCATGGTTCACACAACAAGCTAAGCCATAATGTTTAGCTTAAAATGCTTAACCACTATGGCTTAGTGTGTTATCTGAAAAGGGTCTATCACTAACCATTTACTGCAAAGAGTTAGCGGCCTAACAATGGCTTAGTGTGTTGTCTGAACAGGCCCAGTATTGGAAATTGATACTTCTGAAAAATACGTGAACATTTTCAACTTGTAGGCTTAAAATAAAGGAGGAAGCTTGTGTTTCAAGGGGAGTGTGTGTGCATGCTGACATCCCTGAAATCCTAACATGTGTTGCTGATAATGTTCTCATACAGAAAGTGGAAGAAGGAACTAGAGGATTGGCTATCCATGACTTTATACTGACCAATAGAGATGGCTTAGTGGATAAAGTGGCAGTTTCAGGAACTCTGGGGGAAAGTGACCACGTCATACTTGAGTGTATCCATACAAGTACTCTGCATTGTAGGAAAGCTTATTTTAATAAACTGAGAACTATGATAAGTAAGGTCCCATTACAAGTGGCCCTAATGAGAAAAGGAGTCCAAGATGGGTGGGAGTTTTAAAAAGGACATTTTTAAGGCACAATTACAAACAATTCCAACAAAGAAAAAAAGATAGAAGACAAAAGAAGAAACCAATGTGACTCCACAAAAAGCTTAAGAGATTACCTGAAAACAAAAAAAATGACAAATAAAAGAAGTGGAAGGAAGGCCAGGATACAAAAGAGTACAGACAGGTAGCACAGAAGTGCAGGAATGGCATCAGGAAGGCTAAAGCTGGGAATGAGCTGAGGCTAGCGAGGAATGCTAAAAGCAACCAAAAAGCTTTCTTCAGGTATGTGTATAGTAAAAGACAGAGGAAAGAAATGGTGGTTCAGCTGCTTAATGAGGATGGCAAATTGATAACAGATGACAAAGAAAAGGCCGCAGTTCTCAATTCCTACTTTGGCTCAGTCATCTCCCAAAAGCAGGTCTGTGACACACACACACACACACACACACACACACGGCAAAGTGAAGTACAAGCTGAAGGGGAGATTGATAAAGTACCTCATGACATTCTGCTCAGCAAACTAGTTAAAAGTGGGCTAGATAGAACAACTATTAGGTGGATCCACAGTTGGCTACAGAATCAGTCTCAAAAAGTGCTTATCAATGGTACCTTCTCAAACTGTGGGGAGGTAACAAGTGGGGTACCGCAGGGCTCAGTCCTGGGCCCAGTGCTCTTCAACATTTTTATTAATGACTTGGATGAGGAGGTGCAGGGAATGCTTATCATATTTGCAGATGACACAAAATTGGGTGGGATAGCTAATGCCCTGGAAGACAGAAACAAACTTAAAAGTGATCTTGATAAGCTGGAGTGCTGGGCTGAAAACAGTAGAATGAAATTGAATAGGGATAAATGCCAAGTTCTACACCTAGGAAAAAGAAACCAAAAGCACAGTTACAAGATGGGGAATAATTGGCTCAGCAATACTACAAGCAAGAAGGATCTTGGAATTATTGTCGATCACAAGCTGAATATGAGCCAACAGTGTGATGTGGCTGCAAAAAAGCAAATGCTATTTTGGGCTGCGTTAATAGAAGTATAGCTTCCAAATCGTGCGAGGTACTGGTTCCTCTCTTTCGGCACTGGTTAGGCCTCATCTTGAGTATTGCGTCTAGTTCTGGGCACCACACTTCAAGAAGGATGCAGACAAGCTGGAGCATGTTCAGAGGAGGGCAACAAGGATGATCAGAGGTTTGGAAACAAAGCCCTATGAGGAGAGACTGAAAAAACTGGGCATGTTTAGCCTGGAGAAGAGAAGACTGAGGGAAGACATGATAGTACTCTTCAAATACTTGAAAAGTTGTCACACAGAGGAGGGCCAGGATCTCTTCTTGATCAACCCAGAATGCAGGATATGGAATAATGGGCTCAAGTTACAGGAAGCCAGATTCCTGCTGGACATCAGGAAAAACTTCCTGACTGTTACAGCAGTTCGACAATGGAACCAATTCCCTAGGGAGGTAGGGGGCTCTGCCACATTAGAGGCATTCAAGAGGCAGCTGGACAGTCATCTGTCAGGTATGCGTTAAGGTGGATTCCTGCATTGAGCAGGGGGTTGGACTCAATGACCTTATAGGCCCCTTCCCATTCTACTATTCTATGATTCTTTATATGTCAGCTGTGGGACAGATGTAATCTGTTTACTTGCATTCCTTACCCCTGCTGTCCCTACCATCCTTCTCTCTGCCACCATTGTTTAAAACAAAGGTGGGAAATGTGTGGCCCTCCAGATGTTGTTGGATTGCAACTTTCACCAGCCCTAGCCTGTATAGGCAGTGGTGAGGGATGGTGACAATTGCAGTCCACCAATGTCTGGAGAGCCACACATTCCCCATCCCTGATCTAAAACAAATTTGTAGTTAAAATGTTTTATATGCAAACTATAACTATGATAGAAATTTAGACTTTTGGCTACTGAAGTGGCCTGGCCATAGCTTTATACGAGCCAGAGAAATGTGGTTTCAGCAGCAGAACTTCTTTCAAGTGTCAGAGTTAGGTTCTCATTAAAAGAACATCCTCTAAGGTAGTCACATAGTGTTTATCCTTCATCACTGACTAATTAATGCTCAGCTCTACCACCACCAGGTAGCGATAGATTCCATATCTTCTATAAGGTCTTGAGTCCTAGCATTTCTGATTTAAAAATTGAAGCACCCTCTGATCATCTAGAAGGCCCAACAGTTATAGAAGAGGAACTTCAGTTGTTTGCCCTATTTTTCTGTTGTACCATAGCGGCTAAAAGATAACGTTTTGAATTGGAAAGTCCAGATTTGAATCTTGTTTCTCTAATATGGTGGAGTATGTAGAGTTTTGGAATAAGATTAGAAAGACCCAGGTTCAACTATTTACCCAGTCATGAAGCTCACTGAGTGATCTTGGATAAGTCACTATCTCTATTGATGAAGCCTAACCCTACATCACAGGGTTGTTGTAAAGATAAATAGAGGGGAGAACCATGTCTGTCCTTGAAGGAAAGGTGGGGGATGTAAATGTAATAATAAATAAAGAAATGAACTACGCTGCTGCTGCTAGCATCACAAACCTGACTGAAAGTTCTATTGGTGAGACAGGCCCAGGTCATGCCCACATAGACTGCTGAGGATATGAAAGCTGAATTGCGGTCAGCTCACTCAGGTAGGATCAATGCAAACTGCTTACATCTGTGTAGAGAGGAATTGCATGGTACTGTTGAACCTTGCAAGGAGAGGAAATGTTGGTAAGGGATAAACAGGGTAACAAATTGGATTGGAGCAATCTGTAAAGATGCTCTTAAATCTGCCCCCATAATTTGTGAAATGTGCAGATATTCTGGAAAACGCTTACTCAATTTTTTTGTGTATTTCTTTCCTCTAAAGCTGGCACAGACGAGTCCCAGGCCAGCAGCATGACTGATGCGGATGACACACAGCTCCATGCAGTAGAAAGTGATGAATTTTAACCCCCAAAGCTTGGGTGTGTAATTGACTGTTACTGCTGGATTCTTCCCTTCCCGTCCTGCCACAGAGCCAGCACCGTTCTATAATGCTCTGCCGACACCCCAGGCGCATCATTCATCGGATTTTAATTGGCACAGAATTAATGGAAATGCATTTTGGGTTATTATTTGAGTCTGAATCTGACTCTTTCATCTTTGTAAACATGATTATTTGAGGGGGAAAGACTTTTTAAACCTCCTTTTTGTTGACAAAACCTATCATGGAAGAATGATTTGCTATATGGGAGCTGGGAGATGTGGGGAAGTAACTGGTGAAGCAATTTGTTGCTCTTTCCCCAAAATGTGTGTTAGTTTTGGCTTTTTCATCTCCAGTAATGGAATTCCTCCATTTCTACATTCTTCAGAGACAATTGTGGAAATACAAGACTGGAATGTGTTAAAAGACATTTCTGAATATTATTAGAGTGTAACTTAAATGGCAGAGAATGTAAATTACCTTAAAAACAATTCTTCTGTGAACAAACACATTACAGAACATATAAAGCCAGTGTCCCTGCTTTTAAATTTGTCAACTTTCCAGGATAGAGACTTCCATAGGATACTTTAGTATTCCACCCAGGAGTTAACTTCTCCAAACTAACTTCCAAAGCATCCATTGTTGGTATTTGTAGACAACTCAAGTCAGTAACATGATGTTGGTTGCTTGTCAAGGGCTCCTTGTAATTGCGCCTGACAGTTGAGAAAATAAAAATGCTATTGCAGTTGTAAACGCCCTGCAAAGATAAGTGTATAGACTTGCAGTGTTGAAAGGATGCAATGAAATCCACAAAAACAGAAAATGCCAAGAAGACAATGGAAGCCTTAATCCAATCAATACCTTACAATGGTGGTGCATCCCACACCTGTTTGCAGCAGTATCCCCTTCAAGACTATTTTGTAAAGTGTTGTCTGAATGAACAGATGCAAAAAAATTGTGCAATTATCTGTCTCCTTTTTTTTTTTTTTTGGTTTTTTTAAAATCCTGTAAGTTTGAGTACTTCCTCTATGATGTCTTGTAGGAATTTAGACCCCAGGAGTCTATTTCTGTGAGGAAGGATGCTAGGCTGTGTTAAAGAAGCCAAAATTATCCTCCTTTGTAGCACTCCTGCAACAAAGGTTGATTGGCCTTTGTGCAGTGACCATCAAGAAAGTGTATGATAACCTTACAGTTTTAAAGAGCAAATTATGCACAATAAAATGGTTTAAATTTCACAAAAATGTATTGCAATCAGTTTCCACATCTTTTAAGTACTTCAGTGTTCATTTTAGAGGACCTTCATATATACCAATAGAAAATTTAATTCTCTGAGTACCAGTTGTTATTTAGCCAAAACAGCTCCATCTACACACAAGAAGGAAGTATCTGCAGCAGCTTAGAAAAAGCACACAAAATGGGTATTAACTCCTTTGTAGAGAGGAGGCTGGGTTTGGGACAGAAACTGCCTTGATTGCCCTGTTGGTTTTCTGGACACTGGAGAATGGATAGTTGGTGTGTGACCCCATTAGTTCTCCTGAGCCTCTCAGCAGCTTTCAGTATCATTGATTAGCTGACCTAGCCCAAATGAAACATGTCTTGGTTACATCTAGTTTAGATTACTGTAATGTGCTTTATGTGGGGCTGCCCTTGAAGATCATATTACTTCTATTCTGTATCATTTACATTGGCTGGCTGTGAGTTTCCATGTCCAATTCAAGGTGATGGGTTTTGGCCTTTAATTGGATAGGACTATGACATGTGAAGGATCGCCTACAGCTGTATGTGTCTAAGCATGAAGAACAGTGTCAGAGGTCCTATTCTTTGGCCCACCAACAAGAGCCATTAGGCTTGCAGGTATTAAGGATAGGACTCATTTATTCTATTCTGCATTGGATGCTTAAAAATCATTAGCTGCTGCAGCTGCTCTGTGTATGCGTGTGTGTTGTAAAGGCATGTTCATGTTTTTGCAGTATTGTAACCCACCTTGTGAGGCCAGTAGTCCCTGACAGTCAAGTTAAAAATCTCTCAAGCCAATAAATAAATAGTAACATATTCCCTAAACAGGAAGTAGGAGGCTATGACCCAGTTCACACATGATGATAATTCCTGGGTTGTTTTACCAAGGAATTATTGGGGATGAGCGGTAGCAAATGAGCATACTGCTTTCTGCACATTCGTCATGTTCTCTTTCAATCAACCAAGCAGGAATGTCCCATTCTTGGTTTATCATGATGTCCAAACCTAGAACTCTGGGTTGTTATGGGGTTAAACAGCTCAGTTAATCCAGAAACAAATAATGGACAATTGTTGAGTTAACTCTGGGTTGTTTAACCCCTGAACAACTCAGAGTTCAAATGTCATGATAACCCAAGAATGGGGTGTCCCTGGGTGGTTGTTTGAAAGCGGAAGTGATGAGTGCACAGCAGGCAACTTGCTTAATGCCACTCGGCCCAACAATCCCTGGGTTAACAACCCAGGAATTATCATGATGTATTATATTTTTGTAATCCAGTCAACAATGGAAAATCCATATATACTATTTTTACTCAATTGAGTTTCTCAGGCCATCATTGCCAGGAGTTAGCTCTTCAGTAAACTGACGACCACTCTGCTTTCAGAAGTAATTTCAAGTAAGTCATTGGTTAGTACACAGGCTGTAATAATAGTGCTTACATAGTGTTGCTTTTGTATGAATACTCAAAACAGTTCCTTGCCCATAACAACTAAATTTAATATCAGCGTGGTGCCATTCCTTGCTACACATATGAAGCTGCCACCTTATACCAGGTCAGACTACTTGTCTATGTAGGCCAGTTTTACCTACTCTAAATGGCAGTGGCTTTCCACGTTTTCAGGCAGAAGTTCTTCCCCATCATTTGCTACATGATCCTTTTAACTGGAGATGATAAGGATTGAAACTAGGACCTTCTGCAAGCCAAATATGTGCTCTACTAATGAGAGTTGCAAATTGTGCATTTGTCAAATTCCCACAAGCGGCAAAGAGCTCCCAATAGCACTGATGTGCTCACATTGCATGGAGCAACCAAGAAGCTCCAAGGTATGCTTGTGCCAGAATTTCATTACATTTATGTATGTGACTTCAGAAGTGTAAACAGACAAAGACACAAGGTCTCTACTTACATAAGAATATACACACACACATACAAAGGTAGGAGTATTATAACATGGATACAATAAATAAAATTTTGTTGCAAATGTCACTAGTTTTTAAGCTGTCTTTTCCCTCAATACAGCATCTCTGGTTCTCTTGAATTCTGTATTTGTAGTATGCAAGTGCAGAATTTAAGATCTTCACAGTCTCATCTTCTTTTCTTAAAAAAAATTGGGAACCTATTAAGGGCTATAACGTTTAGCCCTTAATAGGTTCAGCCCTACCATTGGGGATAGTAGGCAATTGCCTCAGGCAGCAGATGCTGGGAAGTGGAGGAGAGAGCTGCATATCACACAGCCTGCCCTAATCCAGAATATTGCCTTCCGGTGCGGTGGAGGATGCTGTCCCTTCATCAGTGATGAGGACAGATTCATCTGCCAGTGCAGTCAGCTTCTGTATATTGAATGGGAAGGGACACATTCTTGTTCTTCACTACAGGCAGCAAAATGTTTTGGGCAAGCCCTGTCCCTTAAACATATGAAGATTGGCTTAAAGGACCATGGATGCTTGACCAAATGGGGAGGCAGGGGGAGTGGCTGAGCAGAATTTCCTGTGATCAGAGATTTCGTCTCCAGTGGACTGCATTATCTCTTACGAGATATGGAGAATGGTGCCAAGGTAAATAAAGAGATGCAAATTTGCAACACTTATGGGGTTGGGGTTAGTGAGCTAGTGTGATGTAATGGGTAGTTTTTTTGCACTCCCACAGAACCAAATGTCTCTTCTAGCAAGGTGCCGTCCACAATGTGTGGGCATCATATGAACATAAAAATAATGCTTTTGACTTCCGAATTATTATTTTTTTATTCAGAGGCAAATGCACATAATTTATTCATATGAGTTTTAACCAGGCGATAACCCTAAAACTATCATTATTTAATGTAAAATTCAGTTTTTCTGGGTGCAGAATTTGGGTTACTATGGAATAGGACTCCTTAAAGCACTCAATATACACAGGTCTGCTTTGCCCCTTCATTATCCTAAAAATCATCTCCCAATCCATAGGTATAGCCTGCATCAGTTTCCATTATCAAATCCAAAGAATGGGCTGCATGGAGGGGAACCTCCCCTACCCTGCTGATTGTTTAAAGTATCTATGTATCACTCATCTGCCCACCAGGGCCCTCAAAGCGATGTGCAATCCAATCCAATAAAATCACAATATAAAAGCAATCAAAAAAGAAAACATTCATTAAAAATAGGCCAGGCATAATTTCAAAGGCCTGGCCAGTGCTAGCTCCAGGTTTTTTTAGAGCCCTTGGGCAAGACCACCTCAATGGGCCCCTCTCTCAGTGAATCTACCTTCATATCACCTTTGTCACCAGCTACTATTCCTCCTCACCCTCATCATTGCTGCCACTTGCTTACTTGACAATAGGGAGCCAGTGAGCAAATAGGCAGTGGCATCTACTTCTCTTACTCCTCGCCTCAACTGTTGTCTGGGCCAGAGCAAGAGGCAGGTAAGTGTGCAAGCAGTTGCAAGGGTGAAGAGGTGCAGCAACTCCAAGGGGACCCTTGTTACTGGGCCTCCTGCTGGCTTGTGGGCCCTTGGTACGTGCCCAACCATGCCTACTGTAAAGATGAGTTGTATGTGCAATTGTAGCTGTACCTTTATTTTAGAACTCTCCTGGTCTGAAATAAGAGTTGGATCCAGTCTTAATCAAACCCCATTGATTTCAATGGGTCTGCACCAAACATTATCAGCCCTATAGCTCTAGCTCTATAAAGGCACATTGAATAAGCATTCCTTTAAACCCCTTATTTCTTGAGACCATCTTTCATTCAAAGCTTAAATTCTCTATCACAATTAAAATGCATGCTCTCCGTCACTATGCCTATCTCTAGAGATTTTTGCTCCTTAACATTTGCTCACACAACAGAGGTTGTTCTTCTGAAACACACTGGCTTACGTTAACTAGACTCTCTGTGGCTGAGTTCGGACGACACTTAAGGCAGCAGAGGGGGAAATAGTGTACTGACTGTGCATTATTTTGACTGTGCCACAGCGTCACCCGCCACACAACATGTTGCCCCTTCCCCCGTCACACTGCTAAAATTTCTGGCGTCCTTCTGGGCTGCTGAGTCACCTGCCTCCCACCTCCCTCAGTCCTCCAGCCATATCCCAGCATGCACCACAAGTTCTGCTGGCTGTATCGAAGCAGCCGGATATTTTTCTGCTACTCCGGCTGACGAACTCTATGACCAAACAGAATAGTACACGGAGAGAGGGGGGTTCCCTCCACACGACACTTTAAACAACGGAATTGTGCAAGCCCATTGTTTTTCTCTGTTGTTTAAGTGCTCCAAATAGCGTACTGTCAGTTTTGTGCGCATTGTGTGTTGCCCTCCACACAACACAGTAAGCAACTACACTATCTAATGGATTACCAATTAAAAACTGGGTACATCACGCAGCCCAACTTACAGTCAAATACGTTTTTTCACTGACCCAGCTTAAAGGCTTCCCATCAGATATACAGAAAAACATTATCAAGAGAACTATAAGGGAGGTTGCTATCAAAAAGGATCTAAACTCTGTTTATATATCCCCATGTGCACCATTATATTTTAAACTCAAAGAGGCTTGTGATGGTGCAGATTACTTTAACAGCTTGACGTTTGTATAACTCCGGAAAGCTTTCACAGAGTTAAGGTTAAATATGATAGCCACTGCTTATAGGGATGGGAGGCACAGGGGCATCCCAATAAATGAGCGTACTTGTATTTGTGGTTGCCCTGAGCCAGAGGATCTTATCCATTATATTCTTTCCTGTCCCCTATACAATGACCCAAGGGAACAATTTGTGGCACCCTTAATTGGAAACTGCTTTTGCCAGAGCCCACTGGAAGTGATCTTTTACCTCCTAGTGGACATGGATAAATATGTGACTTGGCATGTAACTCTGTTTGCCACAGCTGCCAAAAAGATTAGAAAGAAATACATAACAGAGATAGCCACTAATTGTAAAGGAGATGATTGCATTTGACTATGTCCGATTTATATTACATCACTGATGGATCACCTATGACATACCAGCCTATATTTTTTAATTTTGTGTATTTTGTACTATATGCATGATGCTTATAAACATTATAAATAACCTTTGTGTGTTTTTAAAATATTTATTATTATTATTATTATTATTATTATTATTATTATTATTTGGTGATTGTACAGTTATTGTTTGTTTTATGCAAAGGCCATTGGCCAATAGCAATTAACTTGACTGACTGGACTGACTGACACAATAAGCAACACAACTGACGATTGTTTCCCCCACCCTCCGTTGATTATTGTGTCATCCAAACCAGGCCACTGATTCAGCTGCATTGCCCTACTAGCTATTCGAGGGAATGTTTGACATTCTCCTCACCTCTGCAGTGGTTAAATTGAGTGCTGTTCTGGTTGTATTTACTAAGTGGAAAGAGCAGCAAGAGCCACAGACTTTGATTGTGGGGATGCTGATTCGTCTTTCAATTCAGTTCAGCCTCAGATTTCAACTGTCAATACCTGAAAAAAACACTGAAACAGCTGCAACTCAGATTCTGCGAGCATATACTTTGTTCATGGGCACAGCAGTCCATCTTTAACTAAAACAGGGGAGGGGTAATGTTAGCAGAATGTATTGAATGTGGAATTAGAGGACTTTCCAGGGGGTGGAGGGCGGGGCTTCAGTGCCACATGTAGCTTAGGGCTGGCCCTACTATTAGGTGGAATGAGGTAGCCACTTCAGGCAGCTGGTTTGGGGTATCAGGAGTTATTTAATTTAATCATTTAACTAACTAAAGTTAGTTATTTAATTTATTATGATTGTTATTTAATTGAATTATTTAATTTATTATGATTGCATTTTACTGCCAGGGACGGGGAAGCAGCACTTATAGGATTTTCTTCCTCAAGTGCCAAACTTAATTGACTGGCCTTGAGCACTATGCCCCTTGACTTGTGGGGTGAGGAAGAGACATAATCTGCTGCTTTTCCTCAGGCAGCACAGTGTCTTGGGCTGACCCTGGCTCTTGTATACTTAAGATAATTTGTGTCAGTTGCAAAGTTCAGCTTTTCTGGGTACACAATTTTGTCTACAAGTTTGTGGTGTTTGTTTTTCGGTGCAGAGTACATAGAGCCCTGGATGCAACACAAATGTTGCAATGCTTCACAGAGAAAACGAAACAAAACAGTCAGCACAGCTGATGCCAACTACTCACCCACTTTGCTAGAAAACTAAACCCAGTATTGACATGAGTACACACCTTGATTCTGGCATGTATCAGGTATATCCTCCCTAAAAAAGCTTTCTTCTGGTAATTTAATTTAATGTATCTCCTGCTTTTTCTCCAAGGCACTCAAGGCAGCAGCTATAGTATCCCCTTTCCATTTTTATTCTTACAACAACCCTGCGAGGTAAGTTAGTTTGAAAGCTCTTATCTGGCCCAATATTCTACCCAGCTGCTTGCTCAGTAAGCACTTAACTACACCTGTTTACTTGTTTAACACTCTGCTATTCTCTGCAAAGGAACAGAGATTATTGTTAAGCAGATGGGCAACTTGTTTTATTAACATTTCTACCTATACAGCAGAAAGTATGTGTGTGTCACGTATCTAGGGTGACCAGATAAAATCCAGGTCAGGGCTCATGTAACTTTAACAGTTGTAGAGAAAAGGGAATTTCAGCCGGTGTCATTTGCACGCAATTAGTTCCTAAGGAAATTCCCTTTTCTCTACAACTGTTAAAGTTACATGAGCCCTGACCTGGATTTTATCTGGTCAGCCTCCGTATGTCTGGAAATACTTACCCACTTCCACATCTGGTACTGCCTTAATACTCTTCACCCAGACAGGTCTTCGTGTACATGGATCAGAAAAAAATCTAAAAATATGATTTTTGTGGTTTTAAGTATTTTTTAAAAAATTAATTAAAAAAACTAGGTTTATGCCTACAACACCCAGCATGCCTTGGGTGGGAGGCCAGACTTACTGGCCTTTGGCAGCCATTGTGATTCCTAAGGTCAGTCTCGAGTAGTCAACCCAATTCCACATAAATGGGCTGCATCCATTTGTGGTGCCTCCTCCCACCTGCCATGTGTTGTTTTAAAATCATAACTAGATACAACAGCGTGTCTTTGAGAGGCCGAACTCTGGACATGCTCAAAGGCACCCCGTCCTGATATCACTGCTTTCTCAGAAACTGGGGGAAGCGCACATGCAGCGTTCACCCTTAAGAGAGAGGATAGGGAAGTACTCTGCGCATTCCCAGAAATCAGCTCAACGAAGGGGGCAAGTAGGGGGGCTGGCCCTGACCCTTCAGTACAGGCTCCTGATGGAGCACTTGGTGAGCAAGAAGTGCAGGCCGGGGCAGTCCTGGCATGACTTGGCTGCAGCTGGGCGTGTCCACTGACAGCCGCTTACTTCCTCTCCTTCGCAATACTCCTCAATCCTCTATCGAAGAGCAGCATCGACAATGAGAGGAGGGAAGCACATCTCAGGGGATGTGGGAACCAGTGGGCTGCCAAAGGCATGCTGGGAGATGTAGTACTGGCATGTAGAGTGGCTGATTTTAAATAAAGCATGGGTTAGCAAACGTCACTATTTCTCAGTCCTAACTCAGCCCCCACTTTCCTGACCTCTCAACTGTCTTTGTTCTCCTTCTACCTGACTTTCCCCAACTGCTGCTAACCCTGCCCACCATTCCATTCTAGCCTCAGCTATATCAGTCAATCCTCCATTCACTCTTCTGTTTCAATAGTAAAGTAAAAATCATAAACTTTATTCAGTAATTCCTGCATCTGTCTGGAAATATTGTGATTTAGTTATAACGGGGGGGGGGGGGGACAGCATAAAATATCAAGTTAAAAGGCCTTGGAAAATAAATTTACAAAATCCCCTTGGCAATTAAAAGCCAGTAATGCAGCCACTAGGCCAGCCTGCCTGTGTCTACTATGGATTATTCACAAGCTTTGTTTTCACACGTATCACCTGAGAAATCTAAATCCATAAGCAGGGCGCCACAACTAAGATGGCTTGCTCTCCAGTTGTCTTCCATCACACTTCAGTGTTCAAAGATTAACATATTATTCAGGGACCTAGGATTATGCCTACAACTCCCAGCATGCCTTGGTTGGGAGGGAAGATTTTTCAGGTTTTGGCAGCCATCATCTGGAAGTGGCTCACCATCCTGGGCCTGAAGGGAGAGTGCATGGAGAGAGAAAATAAACTAATTTAATTTGTTTTAAAGTTACCCCACAGGCCTAGGACCGGCAAGAAATGAATTTAATGTTTAAAGGTTAACTCACAGGCTTAGCACTGCCCTGCTACTTTAAGATTATTACCTCACAGACATACCAAGTGGCCCAAAAGTAGGTATATGTATAGTTTATTTGCATTTTATTATTATTTATTTATTGATTGATTGATTACATTTGTATACCGTCCCATAGCCAAAGCTCTCTGGGCGGTTTACATAGGATTAAAAACAATTAAAAACAATATACAAAAATTAAAACAGCAAAAACATACAACATACACACAATCTGTACATTTAAAACCCACTTCAACACTTCAAAAAACTACAAAAACAAAACAAAACAAACCCAGGCTCCTCAGATATTGCCAAATGCCTGAGAGAAGAGGAAAGTCTTGACCTGGCGCCAAAAAGATAACAATGTTGGCGCCAGGCGGGCCTCGTCGGGGAGATCGTTCCACAATTGGGAAGCCACCACAGAGAAGGCCCTCTCTCTTGTTGCCGACCTCCGAGCTTCCCTCAGAGGAGGCACTTGGAGGAGGGCCTTAGATGTTGAACGTAGTGTTCGGGTAGGTTCATGTCGGGAAAGGCTTTCTGTCAGGTATTGTGGTCCCAAGCCGTGTAAGGCTTTATAGGTTAAAACCAGCACCTTGAACTGGGCTCGGAAACATACAGGCAGCCAATGCAAGCGGGCCAGAGTAGGACTTATATGTTCGAACCTACTGGTTCCAGTTATCAATCTGGCCGCTGCATTTTGCACAAGCTGCAGCTTCCGAACCACGTTCAAAGGCAGCCCCACGTAGAGTGCATTGCAGTAATCTAACTTGGAGGTTACCAGAGCATGGACAACTGAAGCCAGGTTATCCCTGTCCAGATAGGGACGTAGCTGGGCCACCAACCAAAGTTGGTAGAAGGCACTCCGTGCCACTGAGGCCACCTGCGCCTCAAGTGACAGAGATGGTTCTAGGAGAACCCCCAAGCTACGAACCCGCTCCTTCAAGGGGAGTGCAACCCCATCCAGAACAGGTTGAAGACCCTCTATCTGGTCAGCAGAACCACCCACTAACAGCGTCTCAGTCTTGTCTGGATTGAGTTTCAGTTTATTAGCCCTCATCCAGTCCATTGTCACAGCCAGGCACTGGTTCAGCACATCCACAGCCTCACCTGATGAAGATGAAAAGGAGAAATAGAGCTGCGTGTCATCAGCGTACTGATGACAACGCACTCCAAAACTCCGGATGACTGCACTCAACGGTTTCATGTAGATGTTGAACAGCATGGGGGACAAAATTGACCCCTGCAGAACCCCATACTGGAGAATCCATGGGGCCGAGCAATGTTCCCCAAGCACCACCTTCTGGAGCCGACCCACCAAGTAGGAGCGGAACCACTGCAATGCAGTGCCTCCCACTCCCAATAAAATTTGCATTTTATTACATTGTTTATTACATTTACATTTGTTTAACACTGTTTAATCTCGTAAGTGCTTGATATGTATTCCATCAATGTTGCAACATCCCTCGAACCTATTCAGAACACTGTGATACACAGTACAACACAAATTCCGGTCTGCATCAGTGTCCATAAATGCTTCCGAGTTGAACTCTTTTAATTCGTTCGTTGTCGGGGGATTCCTCTCAAAAACCTTATTCTTTACTATGCTCCCTAAAAAAAAGTCCATTGGTGTTAAGTCAGGTGAATGTGGCGGCCATTCAATGCTGCCACGTCGTCTGATCCAATGCTGTGGGAAGGTGTTGTCCAGATAGTCCCTTAATGCAGAAGCATAATGAGGAGGTGCCCCATCTTGTTGGAAGAGCAGTTCGGCGAAGTTAGCCCTGGTTCTGAGTTGTGGCACTACCACATCACATAACACGTTTAGGTAATTGTTACTATCCACAGTTGTATGGAAGAAAACCAGTCCTACAACACCTTCGCTGGACAGTGCACCCCACACTGTGATGCCTGGCTGGTTCAGTTGAGATGTGATAGTCAAATGAGGATTTTCATCTGCCTAATACACACAGTTATGCCTGTTCACCTTACCAGATGATCTTATCAAGAAGGTCTGGTTCGTTAGAGATTTGGTTACGCATCACCTCACAGAATTGCAACCGACGGTCTGGGTCGTCCTCCAGAAGACCATGTAACAGTCTTGGACGGTACAGCTTCAATTTCAATTTACGCATTAAGCATTGCAAGGACGTTCTAGGTATGGATAGCTGCTTAGACACACGACTCTCATCTCATTTTCTTCTGTCATAGACATCCTAGGACGTCCAGAATTTGGTGCATTAGCCACTGCACCTGTTGCTTCAAATTTATCTCTAAGATGATAAATTGTCAGATGTGTTGGTGGAGGAGTGTCCAATGCTTCTTGCCACGCTGTGCGCACCTGCTCGGCATTTTCAGTCTTCCAGTACTGCTTTAGAATCCACTTTCTTTGATTTTGACTCAAGTTCGCAGCCATCATTCACAATATCAGTAAAAAAAACAAAAAACTAAACAACTATACCTACTCTTGGGCCTCACTCCCCTCACTCTCCACACCTGTCACCACCTGTCACTCTTCCCAACTGTCATTCCGACTCCACCCACACATCTTCTACTCACACATTGGCTGGGTGGGGGAAACAATCGTCAGTTGTATTGACTATCATGTTGTCCGAATGCTGCCATAGTCAACTCAGTGCTGATCCTAAACCACACCACAGTTGATTATTTTTTACCATGTTGTGTGGTGAGTACCCCCTAGATGAACAACTGTAAAGTTATTACCCCACCATTGACTATCGTGTTGTCTGAATTCAGCCATTCTCTCCCCCTCCCATCAACATTCTAAACTACTGTATACCTACTTTTGGGCCACCCAGTATATCTTAGGGGGCCTGAGCAATGCTGGGTAGAAATGAAATTTGGCACACTGATAGGTCTGGCTGTATAATGTGCCAGAAAAATCTAAAAACATTAAATTTTGGGCTTAAAATATTTTTAAATAATTCAATAAAAATCCAAGGCTTATGGCTACTACTCCCAGCATGCCTTGGGTGGAAGTCCTAAGAGTCTTCTCTTGGCACCAAACTATTACTCATGGTCATGACCTGTACAAATTGCTATTATTCCTTCAGGACATTCTATAAATAAAATTTCTTCAGCAAGAGATATTGAAAATTGCTTTATCCTCTATGTGGCTCCATAGCAGTGGCATAATGCCACCAGCACCATAAGGTGGTGGATTGACCATTTAACTCAAAAATTAAAAAGTGCCATGGTGTGTCTTCAGAGCAAAGGTATGTCAGATAAAAGGCTCAAGTCACCAGTGGCCTTGACCATCCTGATTCTCTGCCCAAACCTGTTAAATGTAGATATTATATAGTAAATTTTGCCAATAAAGTATTCTGTGTTCTGGCTGCTTTCCTTTTTTCATAATAACTTCAGAGCACATGCATACAATAGTTCCTTGCGTCCACTGAGATCCGCTTCCCTACTATATGTTATTCAGATATCTGGGCAATGCTGGGTATATTTTGAAAACATATTCTTAGGTTTGCATCTTTTTTAGCTGTAGAAAGGATGTTGTGTGTCCTGATTGTTTTTGAAGTTTAGACGGCTGCTCCGGCCAAGGCATGATGGGAGGTGTAGGCATTTCAGGTAAAACAAAAAATGTGGTTTATCACGAAGCTCTAATTTAAAATACAGTTCTTATTAACACAATTTTCCATTTGTTCTAACAAAACAATTTACGAACTCAACCAAACTAAAAACACCAACCAACCTAAAGATGAATAAGGTGTAGAGAAATTAATTATTTATCAAATAGATGTTATAAACATTATTCATAGACCTGAGTAGCGCCGGGCATATCAGTTAGTTATTTAATGAACTGAATAACTTTAAATGGTACTAAACTATTTGATTTGTTTTCCTCTGTTCTGCATTGACTTACAGTGTTCTTCATCACTGCAAAGTGTCTAACTATCCACCTGTTGATGCAGCTCACTCACAGTCAATTCAGGAAATGTTTACAATGAATTGGATCTAGATTTAATCATACTTAGAGTATTCCAATTGAAATCAATGAGGTTTAAGTTAGTCATGACTAACTTAAGACCCATTTATTTCAAACGGTTTGCCTTAAGTATTAATTTTTTTTCAGAGATGTTTATACCAAAAATACCAGCATATTTTAGTTTATAGTTTCCCCCTTTTGAATCTGGTCACTTTAGTATAGCTCCTATAGCTCTAACTTCTATAATGAAGAGGGCATTTTACCAGGTGTTGCATGCATACAAATGACACCTGCTGAAATTCTCTTTGCTATACAACTGTTAAAGATACAAGAGCCCTGTCCTACTTTCCATATGGTCAGCCTAATTTATATTAAAATGTTATGTCTTTGGCCATACTTTTTTTTTGTACATGAAAGGAACACCAACAGCATCACTCAAATGTGTGTGGTTGTTTTTACCTTGGGGACACACATAGAGAAGCTCTGTCTCTGCATTTCCTGGTTGGCTTGTAGATCACCTAGCAATCATTTTTTAAACTACTGCCTAGCTGGTTAAAACACCCACCCACACCCAAATCAAATTGGAATTTCCATCACATTCTTAAGACTTCTTTCTTTTTGAAATACAGTAAAGGCAGGCCTAACAAAAACTAGCTTCCTTGCCAGTGAGAGAAGACAGCAACAACAAAATCTCTTTTCATCTCCACTCCACCCGGTCCCCAAAGTTGTGAGAATCTCCACCTTTAGTTGAAAAACACATCCAACTCCCATTTTGGTCCCCACCTTCCTTTCTTCACTCTGGGCCCTGCTTGGGCGTAGTGATGGAATATGCAACATTTTCCCCCCTATGCAGTTTTTGTTTCTGGAAGGCCTTCAGCTGTAAAGCAAAAACATGGAACCCTCATCATAGCCTTAGGAGCATTTTGATGCTCCCACTATACGACCCGCCGTTCTCTTCCCTGTCTTCACTCCTTTTCCCCTTGCTTGCCAGGAGGCATTTTTCCACCCTTTCTCTATTTGACAGAGTAGTTGCACAGGCTCAGCCTCTTGGAATGCTTTTCTGTTGACTGTTGCATTTAATACGCTCCTGAGCGGTTTCCAAGTGGCAGAGTTAGGGGCAGATGTTACACTGGGATCCATGGACCGGTTGGTGGAGACATGGACCCTGCTTAGGTACCCCCCACAATTGTACACACACCCCAAACATCTCCGGGAAACACAAGCAAAGGAAGAGATAAACCAAAGGTTTCAGCATCAACCCGTCCTCAAGCCCCACCCCTTGCTCCTGACTGGCACCCCCTCCTCCAACCATGCCTGTCCGTGTCCGCCCCATAGCCAATGAGAGGGGAGGAGGGCGGAAGGCTTCCCACCCCTTACTTCAAGGCTGGTTGAGCTGTGCAGGTAGGTGTTGGGGGGTATGGGAGCAGCTTTCAAAGCTGGTGCAAATAGAAGGGAGCAAAAAATCCCGGAGGGGGTGCATAAAGGGGTGAAGGGGGGAGGTGGGTGAAGGGGCTGGGATGGAAAGAAAAGGGGTGGGGGCGTGACGTTGCAGATGCATGCTACCGGGTGGAGAAGGAGGCGGAATGTAGCTGGGAGAGAAGGGGACCCCCCCACCGCTCTTACCATATCCACGCACAGACGTGCACACTCCATTCCTGCAATAGACCACAGGCCAAGTAACTGGAAGCCCCCCCTTTCCTCCAACTTTGAGCGGGCAGAAAGAAAATGGGGAGAGAGGGAGTGCGCAGCCTCGCCTGGCCCTTGCATCTGCTCTAAGAGAGACCGCCTGGACAGGCCAGGGACGGACGAACGGGAGGAGTTGCGGGGGGAGGGAGAGGAGAGGTCGAGCTGGGTATGGTTATTATGGTGTAACCGCCCGCCCGCCCCCCAAATACCCCCAAAGTGAATTTGGGTTGTGGAATATCGCAAGGAGAAGGAGCATTAGAAGTTTTACCTTTTTAAATACACACAGCAAAACAATAAGATCAGCCTCTGTCCGCCTAGCCGCCCATTTACAAGGTATTGGCAACTGATGATGATGGCTGGTCACGCAGGCCAGATATTGGGAGCTGCTACTGGTGTGGGTCAGAGGATGTCTAGAAGACAAGGGTTCCCTACGGTGGTAATGCCTGCTGCAGTCGCCTTTTCCTAGTGGACTGGGCCAGGCTTAGTTTGAGCCAAGGCTGCCCCCCACAATTTCCCCCAGTGCTGCTGGTGTTCAATCTTGGAAAATGTGAAATGTTATTGTTAAGTGCCTTTAAGTATATGCAAACTAACTGGAATCTAAACATGTCTCCTCAGAAGTAATTCCCATTGTGTTCAATGGGGCCTGACCCCAGGTAAGCGGGTATAGGATTGCAGCCTAAATTTCCCTCATCATGGAGAAAGGGCAGACTTCCCCATATAAATCTGAGGGTTAGGGATAGGTCTGGCCCCTCTCCTTTAGAACTGGAAATTATTATTATTATTGTTTTGTAAAGAATCAAGATTGTATTTGTGGGTTTCAAAAGCTAGTTTCGTGTATAGTTGCCATACGGAACCAAGTGATTCCAGACCAGGGAGAAATTTTCACAGAACGTTATGGAAGTAGAAATAAGTGATTAACTACTGATTTTCTTTTAGGTTGTAGTGTTCTGGAATAACGTCACAAAAATAAAAATGTCATAAAAATACGTTAAGCTTAAAAATAAGGGAATTAATCATTTTTAAGTGCTGCCTTGTCAGTCCCTCATACTTGCACAGTATTGTGCACTTCTTAAAATGTATCGATTTGTATGAGTGTGGGTGTGCATAGACAAACAGAAGAATTTAGGAAAACACTTTAATGTGTTTTTTTTAAGAAAAAAGATATTTGAGACAGTTCTGTATGATAAATACTAGCTAGTTAAAACCCAGTCTAATAATCTGACAGTGCAATTTGATGCATTTCTACTCAGAAATAAGTTCCACTCAGTTCAGTTGGACTTACTCTAATGTAAATGTGTGGATAGGATTGCAACTTATCAGAACCAATTTGTACAAGCAAGGATAACCACCCCACATACAGAATTATTGGTGGGGGACAAGGGAGGATTGTCCCCATGTTCTTTCCTTAACCAAAGATCTACTTCTGGCAGATAGAACTTTGTAACAGCCAAAGAGAAGCCAATAGCTTTTTAAGGAGACCAGTCTCTTGAGGCTTTCCCTTTGCATGTTCAGACTTTGGGGGTTCTCTTTGTTTTTTTTATGAAACAGAGTGACCATGTATACACACATACATTTTGAGCCTGGAGAAATTTACAGGAGCTAGGGTGAAGACAAACTTGCAAGAATGGTAGTTTGTGAGTGGGCAAAGGATCTGGAAGTGGGGTTTTGTTTCAGAATGTTTTTTTAACCCCGATAAAATGTTACACTTACATGAGTTAGGAGGAAACTATACCAAGAGGTCAGGTGCATGGTTTATGCATCTCCGGCAAAGCTTATACAAGTATACAGAGATCTTGCTCGGTGAAGTGCTGGTAATGAGGACCGATGTACAATATAAGTACACTTACATTGTGTACTTTCTTCCTCATAGAAGCATATGAGTGTTTGAGGGTGGGGGTTGTGTCAATGGAAATTATTACAGGGACTACATGGGATATAAACCTTAGGGGTGTCAAACCATTAAAGATTTTGTAATCTTCTATTAGCTAGTCAATAAATTGCTTTTAACTGTATTTAATATTTAACTGTATTAAATATTTAACTGTATTTAAATGAAAGCTACCAACACTTCTCTGGAAGAAAGGTAACCTTTCACGTTCACTTTTTATTAAATTATAATGGGGGAAAGGATTATAAATATTTCTGATTTCATTTCTATATTAGAGCAGAAATGCCTGCTTAAAAACAGCAAAGAAAAACAGGTTAAAGACCCATCAGATTTGTAGAAGAGGCAGGTTTAAAATACATTGGCATTGATTACAGCTGAGTAGTGTGACTGCCAGGGGCAACAGACTAACATGGTTTGCCTTCTGGAAATTGTCTCAGTTGCATGTGGTTCTCACTGTTTGAAGAAATTAAATCCTACGCATATTTACACAGAAAAAGTCCTACAACCCTCAGCATGGCTGGCTGGGAATTGTAGGACTTTTTTCTGCCTAAACATGCGTAGGATTGCACCCTAAATAGTTTGCTCTGAAATGCAAACTATGTTCTAACTTTGGATATAATCTGGATAGAAAAGCCAGCTATAGTCATCAATTTTGCCACAGAGAAGAAACTACAGTATCGGTGCAGTCTGTGGGTGGTGAACCCTTCCAAAAGTATTAGCTGTTAACTTGTTGTTGGCCATATCAATGGAGGAAAAATTAACTGGGAATTAAAACTTCATTTGATTGATGGCACTAATTTTATTAAAGCTTGGAGATTTAATAAACATGTTGAGGGGTGGGAGTAGGAATAAGCAAAATCGGGAACAGGAATAAGCTGAACTGGATTTCATGGGACTAGGATGACACTATGGATCCAGTACTAGACTCTATTGTCAAGTGGCAAATGCTTGGAAATGTCCTGAATTCTACAACTTACTATAGTGGATAAATTATTTAAATTAAATTGTATATTAAGTTACCTTCCTTTTAACTCCAATAAGTCTTCTTAAATAGTAGATTGTCCTCCTTCTGAGCCAACAGAACCTGTGTGCAATAATAGCTTTCTCGACACAAATTTGGTGTATAGTGTGTACAGAAGCTTGTTGCATTGGGATTGTGTCCAACAGTGGGTAATGTGTATATAACCTTTGTGTCTTGCTCCATAATGATCCCCAGGCTCATGGGCTAGACATTTTAGTGGGGAGAATGCAAACAGCATGGATACTTCCTCATGCTTCTTCCATGGTTTTCTAGAATAGTGCCTTTGTGTTTTGGCTTTTTCCTTAATTGATGAAAAAAAATTATATATTCAGAAATAATATGATATGCTTCAGAACAGCTCATTCTTCTTAGAACCCCATCACATTGTAGCAGTATCTTGAACCAAACCATGAGTGTGGATGAGATCAGATAGCCAATTTCCCACTCTTGTAGCAAGTACAAATTATCCCATTAAAGAGCAGACCAGTGGCAAGTTGCATCCTACCTTCCTGCTTGTGGGCTTGATGCAAAAGGAAGAAGAAGGAGACCTGCCTGCACAACTGGCATAGAATTGCGTTGTGCTCCAGGGTTGGAAACAACTGAAGGAGTTTGGGTGGGACACCATGTTACCAGTTCGGTTTTGAACAGCTGGGATAGGTTCCTGGATAGGACAAGAGCAGTGGTTGGGTGGCAGAGTAGGTAAGGGGAAGAGGGAATTGGAAGGCAAGGGGAAGTGGGGGATGGGTAATTAATAACTCTATGTGGGGACTCCATTACATTCCCCCAGTATAGTGTATGTGTCCATTGCTGCCCACCTTCACCAATTTTGCCATCTTCTCCCTCCTCAATATGGCAGGTAGAGTCTTAACATGTATGTTTTATGAATTCCACTTATTTCCACTAATTTAAAGTCTTCTGTTGCAGAGGCAAGATTTCTCCCTTCTCTAAACTGGTGAGATCTGCAGAGCTGCTGATTTGGCTGGAACAGAAAGTCCTCTTTACAAGATCCCAAACTGCTTGTGAATTGTTCTGGATACCATGGATTCGGCCGCAGTATACTGCAAGGTAAGTTTTTAACATTCTCCAACTTTCCAATAGTAAATTGTTTTTTATTAAAGAGTTTGTTTGAATCATAACTTGGCCTCCAAATATGTTAGGATTCAACTGTGGAGGTGTGATATGAATGTATTTGCAGTAGTGTCTCTTGCTAGAGAAGAGCCAGTGTACAAACTCTTGCTAGTGACTTTTTCAGTTAGAAGTACAACAGAATATAATACAACTTATTTGTTTCAGATGTTGGTTGCTGCATGGGAGAAATGACTTCTTCTAACTGTGTTTAGGTGGCTGGATCACTTTGGGTTACAATCCAGATCTTACTAAAGTCACTGTTGAAAACTGTTGCTTTTCATTGATTTGGATTGAATCCTTTCAGAAATAGACCACCAAATGGAAAAAAAATCATTGGTCTGGTAATTCATGCTATGTATTACAGATGGTGTTGCCTGTGGCCATGCATATATTGTGAGGAAGCTGTTCTTCTTTTCATAAATACCTCTGATCACGTGCGCATCTCCATAGCTTTCCCAACTTTTGCATTAGAGGATGTTTTCTATGGCAAAACCCCAGTATTTATCTTGTAACAAATTATACATTGTTTTCAGTCATCTGTTAAATGCAAAGACCCACATTTTGCAAAGACCCACATTTTAAAAATCAACAGTGAACTTTTGATTGCACCACATGGAACGTTGTGATGGTATAAAATTCTGATTTTCTGAATTCCCAGCTTACAACAGAATTGCTGTATGACATTGTGCTCACACAAAATGCTTTTCTAGTCTTCCACCAAATAATATAATTGTCATTGATTGACAGATCTGACAGTTCAGATAGAAACCTATAGCTTGAAATCCCAAGCTCTGGAATGTGGCTTTTTCCCATCTAAAGAAATATTACAAAATCAGATTAAATGTCCATATGTTTTTGAATGCAAGCACTGGATTATTAGTGAAGAAAAGTGTACCAAGTGAAGTACAAACAGCAGAGGTGGTTGACTGTGAAAACCAAAATATGAAAGTACAGTATTAGGTGAAATTAAATTAATTTCAAATGGATTTGACTTGGTCCACAAGCAAATAAATAAATAAATAACAACTGGTTGTGAAAATAAGGTAGATCTTTGGAAATAATTTTTAATGAGGAAGGCAGTACTTATATATAGCAATTTTATTGTACATTAATATTTAAGTCTTTGCTTGAGGCTTACTGTTAGGCAGAGTGAGGTGGCTGCCTCAAGCAGCTGATTTTGGCTGTCATGGAAGGGCAGGGAATTGTTATTTATTTATTATGCTATGATTGTATTTTTACTGTAATATGATTGTAATTTTACTGCCAGGGAGGAGATCTGCCTCCAGTGCCAAAATAGCTTGGGTACTATGCACTTTGACCTGGAGAGGGGGAAATTTGCTGGTCATCAGTCAGCAAAATGTCTTGGGCCCAATCTGGCTTGAAGTACTGCTGTCTTGAGAGGGGCCTCTCTCCTTTAAACAAATATGCCGCTGATTTTAAAGGTTCTGGGTCAATACAATATTAGAAGAAGCAAGGTCATTTAACTTCTAATGTGAATGTGCAGTACAATACATTGTTATATGCTAGTGTTCTGCTAAATTAGCACTGGCTCATTCACAAGCAGGATAGTTAAGAATAATTGTACATGGAGTTCATGCTGTACATTCTAAAGAACGATCTGCAATGTTTCTCAAATGCTGGCCTGTTTGGGTTATTTTGTGCTGCAGTAAGAAGTAGAGAATACTGTAAATTTAAAGTTGTAAAATATTTTTTCTCAGTATTATGGACCATGCATACACATTGTTCCGACCTGTTTGCTACCATTCTCCTGATTTACAGAAGAGACAGAGCAGTAGAAAAAAAGTGAGTGCTTGCAGTTGTGGATAAAAGAATATAGTAGGTCAAACAGAGAAAAATAGCAAGGTGCTTAAGGGCACTGTCACCTGGCAAGCTTCATGGCTCTTTCAAACACCACTTGAAGTGGGGAAATGATGGGCAAGGAAAGTGTTAAGTGCTCCCTTTGTTTCCACTGAAGTGGCTATTTCTCTGTTCCAGTTTTAAAAGGGCCAATGATCTACTATTTAGTGCAGTTATGTGTAATATACAGTTTGTACTCAAGTGCAGATTAGATTTCCCTCCTGTATTCTAACTCCACAGATCTCTCCACTACATCATAGTGGCTGTTTTTTGATATGGTGAACAATGGTTCTCCATCCTGTTTCAGACACTTTTTGAAATGTTTCAATACCATCAGCAAATCATCGTTATATTTTCTGTAGCTAGCATGGAAGATGGGAAGGCTAAAGGACAACAGATTTAGACTGATTTAAGACGTGCTATTTATTTATTTCATTTCTATATTGCCCAGTAGCCGAAGCTGTCTGGGATGTTCACAAAAATTAAAACTATAAGGTACAGCATAAAATAAAAAATATGGAAGTTTAAAATCATAATATAAAAGTGCAACCAGAATAAAACCAGGCAGCAATGCAGAGATTTAAAATACAGATTTAAAACAGCAGAGCTGAAAGACTAGGATCTAAAATGCTAAAATACTGGGAAAATAAAAAGGTCTTCACCTGGTGTGGAAAGGAATACAACGTAAGTGTCAGGCAAACCTTCCTAGTACTGCTAGCAGTTTTAAGATGTGTATCGATTTTCTGCTGTTGGTTTGAATCAGTAAAAGAAAGACATGCAATTTTGAATGCCCTTGTATGGGACTGTATGTGGTGTATCTCCCAGCCATAAAACTAGTACAGAGCTGGAGTGTGGACCTACTATATCTTGCAACATTAACTGTGCAGAGAAAGCCACCTGAAAAGACCAAAAATAACGCACAGAGTTTGCTACAGTGCTATCCAAAGAATAAATACACTATTCCTTTTCCCAGAACCAACCCAAGACATTTTGCTGCCTGAGCTGTCCCCACCTGAGACAGAAAATCCCACAAATACCATTTCCTTGGAGTAGAAATGCAATACTCATAAATTAAACTACTAATACTTTAAACTCAGGTTTACTTTTGTGGAATCCGCAACCACCTCATTCTATTGGCAGGAGACTTTGCTGTCTCTCTCTTTCTCTTCCCCATTCCCCCATCCTCTATAGGAAAAATATAACCTTCAAGTAGGGATGCTACAGAGCCTGACTTCTGGCCCCAAATAAAGGGGCTATTGCGTGGGGCTTCTGCTTTAAGGAGAGGTCAGTCTGCGTTCCAGCTCTGGAAAAACTATTTTAACTTTCTAAAAAGGCCCTGATAGCAGAGGTTACATTGTAGAGGAGGGAGGGAAGCCTGTCAGAGAGTCCTGAGAAGACCCTTCACTGTTGAGTTGAAAATGGCAAAGGGGGTCTCCAAGAATTGCATAGCAGAGGAGAGCAGGAAAGGGACTGAGACTAGAAAGAAGGTTTGAGCAGGGATGCAGACATCCTTAAACCGGGAATAAAATGGTGGTACTGAAGCTGTGTGTGACAGAGATTGTGTCTCTTGAACAAAACTAGCACAGAGAAGGGGGAAAACAAAGAAGAAATCTGACAATTCATTGCACAGAATGTAAAGCTCTATATTTTATTTATTTAGATGTTTATATCCTGCCTTTCAGTGTTAAGAGCCCCCAAAGTGGTTTACAGCATCATTAAACCAATACAAATGACGCAATAAAATCAGATAATAAAAATACAGAGAAGCAGAGAGCTAAGAGCAAGGGAACAGTAAAAACATAACAGCAAGGAGAAAATTACCGTATTTCTTCGATTCTAAGACGCCATCGATTGTAAGACGCACCTTAATTTCAGTACCACCAACAGAAAAAAAGCTTTTGCCTTCTGCAAAGTGCGGGGAAATTCGAAAACTGCAATTCGAAGACGCCATCAATTCTAAGACGCACCCCGTTTTTAGAGACATTTATATGGGGGGAAAAGTGTGTCTTAGAATCAAAGAAATATGGTAAACCAATCCTAGTGCCTGGCAAAATAAAAACATCTGAATCATTTTCCTAAAAGCTAAAGTACGTTGCCTAAGGAATACTGGTGTGGTATTATAGGATTGCATCTGAGTCTAGTTGCAGGCCAGTATGCATCACCATGTGGCGTAGGTAAGGGGCAATAGTGTTCTCCTACATCAGGTGGTGACATTTTAAAGTAGGAAAAGCACATAAAATGCATGTATGATTTTGCCTTAAATGAAGAAACTGGGCCCTGGGCCCTTACTGATGGTTAAACCTTGCCATTACTTTTCAGGAATTGTGTTTTTGTTTTTATTTTAAAAACATTTTCTATTAGTGCTGCATAATCTATCCATCCATCTTTTTCTGTGTTTAAGCATTATTTCAACAATAAAAATAAGAAAAGAATGTTACATTATTGATAATAGGACAAAATCTTTAGTCTTACAGTAGGATTCTACACATTCCTGTAGCATGCTACCAATATTTTTAAAAAACATGGATATTAAATACACGTTTTTTTTAAATTATTAAAGTAGTTATTTCTTCTGTATATGAAATATATGCCTGCCTTTTTGTCCTGTAAACTCATAGGATAGAGAGACCTCCATGGTGGAAGCTTGTGGGGCATGGACGACATTTTAGGAGCCCCTATTGTGTATGTGTCTAAGGAGCTTCAATATTAGGCCTGGTGATGGCGATAGAGGTTGTGCAAACTGCAGTTGGAGTCACATGGTTTAAACAGTCAACTACATTTCCCAGCAAGTCTTGCTGCGTCTGCATTGTTTTTCTTCCCCAATTTTATTTGCAGCGCAGTTCTTCCTACCATGACTCACTAGCACCTGCGTATAAGGCAAAAGGACGGGAAGTATTAAAGGGGCAGCTGTGCCGCCCTGTGGCTGTCTGAAGCTGTGCAGTCTGCAGTGTTAAGCACTGTATGATTACACTGTTGGTGCTGCTGATAGATCCAGGTTTAAGGGCTGTATATAATTGGGCCTCTACTTATGGCGATACAAGCTGGACTACAAATGTACTACATGTGTTGAAGTTGTAAAAACTGATAACTTTCTACCTATTTTGTATCTTTTTGTAAAACTCTTTTTAGTATTCCCTTGGGGGATGGGGGGAAATGGCAATAATTATCTGAGGCCCCAAGCATTGACAAACAATAAATTCCAACTGATAAAAGTGTGTGTGTGTGTGTGTGTGTGTGTGTGTATATATATGCATGCTCAAATGAACATTCAGCTTCCAGATTCTTTAAAAGGGCCTGCTTTTTATTCTCCTAACATAATTATAGTGACTGCAAGTAAGGGATATGAGTAGCCCCAAGAGCCCTTGATTCTGCTCAAATGTATACTTGCCAACACTTCTCAATTAAAAATAGGGTTTGCTGTAAGTGAACAAGCCATCTCCTTGGGGATCACTAAAATATTACTATCAAAATGTATATAAAGTGCAAATATTAATTTATGGAATTATCTTAGATGGCTTTAAAAGGAAACTAGCCCTATCTTCCATGACTGTGTTTATCAGTGGCTACTAATCATGATGGCTACAGGCTGCCTCTGGGATCCCGGACAGCATGCCTCTGAATACCAGTTGCTGGGGAACAGCAGTGGGAAAGGGCTATTGCCCTCATGTAATTCGGCCTGAGGGCTGAATTCAGTTTTGGAGAAGCTCTTAGAGCCTGCATTCCAGTGTTGGACAGGGCGGAAGGCGAAAGGGAAGCCTTAGGAGAGGTGTGACCATCTGGGGAACCCTGGAGGGCCTAGGTGAGATGGATTTGGCCCAGGGGCCTGAAGTTCAGCATCTTGGCTTATGAGCTTCCTAGAGGAATCTTGTTGGCCTCTATGGGAAACAGGATGCTGGGCTAGATGGACTTTTGATCTGATCCAGCAGGCCTAATCCAGCAACCTAAGGCTGCAGTCCTAAACACACTTACTAGGAAGTAAGTTGGACTGTACCACTTCAGCTGCAGATGGGGCTTGCATGATTGAATGCTCTACTACACACACACACAGACACACACACACACAGACACTCCCCTTCACTAGATGTCCATGAGAGGGTTCTAGCCTAGCTTTCTCCTAGCCATAATAGTTTTCTTAGTGAAGGATTGTGTGTGTGTGTGTGTGTTTTTGTGAGAGAGAGAGAGAGAGAGAGAGATTTCTGTTATATGAACCGCCAACTACAGTCTGAACTGATATAGTGCTCCAAACTCAGGTTTACAATCTCATCTGCTATTTGTGAAAATTAAAGTCACTCATCACATTGTGATTGCGTTTGGACAGCACAGTAGTCAACAGTGGGGTAATAATCAACTCGACAGTTGTTTATCTAGGGGGTACTCCCCACACAACATGATAATAATCAACCTTGGTGTGGATTTGGATCAGCGTTGACTATTAGTCCACGCTGAGTTGACTCACTCATCCCCCCTCTCCCCACTCAGTCCTCCTGCTAGTATCCCATCAGCCTTTGCTGCTGAAAATCTATCCTGCTGGCTGGAGTAGAGTGGCAGCTGCTACTTTGCTCTTGCCTTGCGACTCTGTGGCTGACGAAATAACCAGTGGTGGCCAAGGAAATAACCAATGGTGCCCTCCACACAACACGATAACCAATGGTGGTTCAAGTAGCCAACTCTGCACAGCACTGGTTATTGGGCCAAATAAACAACCATTGGATAAAAACCTCCCACCACACAACCCACTAACCCATGGTGGGTTAAATAACCCAGTGTTGACTATTTAAACCACTGTTGGTTATTGTGTTGTCTGAACCCAGTGTATGTGTAGCAGTTTTGTTAATCATTTGGCATGTAGCTGAGGCTTTATTTTTTTTATTATTTTTTATTCCTGAGTAAATGTGCATGGCCCCAATTTGGATTGTTTCCACTGCTTTCCAAAACCTTCCCCCCCAAATGTCGGGTTTAAAAAAAAGAAAAAAGAAAACACAGGATGGGGATGTTTGATTTTCCACTTGTGGTGTGCGATGGTTCTGATCTGAATTGGAGGTGAGTGCACTTACTCTAGAGTAAAAAAAAGCCTCTGCTAGACAATTAATGAAATATGTAGTTTGAACATTAGCCTCAATATTCACAGTACAACACAAGAATTAAGTGTGCTTAAAGAGAGGCTGTCACCTAATTAAAGAAATCTTAGTTTAATAATATGAGTTTTAGGCTGTAATCTTGCACACATTTACCTGGGAGTAAGCCTTATTGAAAACAGTGGGGCTTGTGAGTGGATTCAGAAAGAACGCACACACATCTCGCACAGGCTCCAGAGGATTTTTTTTATAAAAAAAGCAGAATGACCATGTAGGATGGAGCAGGGTCAGGCCAGTAAAGGAGGCTATGGGCCAGAACTGTGATCTGGATCTGGCCCATGGGCCAGGAATTCCCCAGCTATGATAGACAGGATTCTGCAGTTATTCAGTTGCAATTAAACCTGCATAAATTTTCCTTTGAGAAAAAACAATTCAGAAAACATTAAGGCCAAATTAGGAATTGTGTGAATAGCTTTTAAAAAGTAAATATTGGGGATCGACCGAGACTCTGATGTTGTGTTACTTTAGTTTAGGACACAATCCTATACCCACTTACTTGGGAGTAATCCCCATTGAACTCAATAGTACTTAGTTTGGAGAAATGTACAGGATTGCTCTATTAGTTAAGTTTATTAAAGGTATATCTTTTTTCACACAGCCAAAAGGAGTCTTGAAGCAATTTACCAGAACAAGGATAAAATACAAAGAATACAATATATAACAACATACTCATTCACTAAAAATATCTATCTCAAAGGTCACCTAAAGCCATTTGCCATCCAGAATTAGAATGAACGAATCACCCTTAGAACGACCAATCAGATTGGAGCTCCCTCTCCTGCTATTAGCATTGTGTGTATGTGTGTGTGTGTGAGAGAGAGAGCTTCCACTAGAGTGTATGGGAACTGTTTTCAAATGTTAATAGACATGGAAAGGAAAGGGTTATAGCTGTACTACACACACACCCTTCTCACACTAGGATTCCTAACTGGAGCAGGCCTCATGCCTGCACTTTATGATAAAAATGCCATTTTGGAATTGCTAATAGCATCTTGTCTAGTTTGACCTGTAGAAGAGCCATTTCCTTCTATATATGAGAAAATGGGAATGTGTCTTCTAAGATGGCACCTGCAAATTTCGCTTTTAGTTAGTACTTGTATTAAAAATAGCAATTGATCAACTAAATGTTGCAGCTCTGGCTTAAACCCTTTTAAATCAATGGGCTTAAGCATGCTTACCTCTGTGTTGGATTATGGCTGGTAGGACATCCATGTAAACATGCGTAGGATTGGGCTGCATGAGTCACATTTGATTTCAATATGTGCAAGATTTTTATTGCCACACACAATTGCATGGCCTAGCTACAGTTAACTATGCTCTAGTAACCTCATGTATGAATTACTACAGTGCATTATATATGTGGGGCTGCCTTTCAAAACAGTCTGCAAATGCTGTTCCAAAATAGGACAGTAAAATTGTTAACAGCGATGGGCCAATTAGATCACATTACACCAGTACTTTATGATCTGTGCTGGCTTTCGGTCCATTCGGCAGAATTCGGACGACACGATAGTCAATGCAACTGACGATTGCCCCCCCCCCCCCCGGTGGCTTATTGTGTTGTCCGAATTCAGCCCATGAGTTCTCTTTCTGGGTTGTCGTTACGTGCGAACCAGGGCAGTACTGTGCCAGCTGAAGGACAAGCATCAATATTGGGTACAAATTTAGTACTCTCTTAAACGGCATAGTATGAAATGGTAAAATTAGAGGATATGGTAATAATTATCAGATTACATCACAATAATGAAATGTACATAGTTCAGATAGGACCTCTGTAAATATAGGCTGAATTCGGATGACACAATAAGCAATTGGTGGGGGGGAAACAATTGTCAGTTGTATTGACTATTGTGTCGTCCGAATGCTGCCATAGTCAACTCAGTGCTGATCCTAATCCACACCACAGTTGAGTATTTATTACCATGTTGTGTGGGGAGTACCCCCTAGATGAACAACTGTAAAGTTGATTATTACCCCACCATTGACTATCGTGTTGTCCGAGTTCAGCCATAGTGTCGCTTGCTAGTTATATTATCTTTTTTCAAAGTGTAAGTTGCTAAGAAAGGTGAAAACTTCTTCCTAATCTCCTCCCAGATATGAAGTAATAAAAGGAACAGATGCACTTATGTAATCAATCCCATGGACTTTTAATTATTTTTGATACTACATTTCAGGTTCACAAATGTTTAAGTCATCCTATGCAATGATCACCATTGCATTTTCTAAGACATTTGGTGATGGTGAAGCTTTCCTGTGTAGTCCTGTGGTGCATACATAGAACTTTTATAGCATGTGCTCTTGCAACTCAGTTCTGGCCCTTCCTTCCCTTCCCCCCCCTCCACTTCCATGGTGGTACTCTCATCCCCTTTGCATGCTCATCCCCTGCCCACACATTGTTTAAGAGAAAGCTCTCTTTATTTGTTGTCCTTTAGGATAGGATGTTTCACGACACCATCCTATAACCAAATCTATCTATATCTATGCACGCACGGCTAATAAGTCCTCCCTTATCTGAACAGAACATTTGGTTTTTCACAGCCTCCTATCTGACTAATAGAACGTTGTTTTTTTCCCTACTATAGCAAAAACCATAAAGTTTCTAGCCCTTTGCCATTATTTATTATTTATTTCCACCAAAAAAGGCAGCAAAAAAATAAAATCCAGATTAAAACAAAATCTTAACAAATAAATTAAAACACACAATTAAAAGCAGAACAATAAAGGAAATAGCATCATCTCCAGTTGTCCTGCTGGGTACTCCAAAGGGGTTAGAAATACAGAATTCTCAGAGGTTATCAAAACGTTCCACTTTCTCTTACTTATTAACGCCACTGATAAAAATTATCAAGATATTGCAAAGGCTGTCAAGTTTTTCCATATTTGAGGGTAACAGTTTGACAGCACAATCCTATGTCTGTTTACTCGGAAGTAATTGACACTTTGTCGCAATGGAACTTCCTTCCTTGTAAACGTGTTTAGGATTTTAGCCTGAGAGTTTCTTCATTCTGTATGTTTTTTTCAGTACGTATGTTTATACATACGTAGTACTAGCACAATATCCTGTTCTCTGAAAGTTCAAAGACTTCCAGAACAGCTTCCAGATAATTAAAAATAGCATTAACAATACATCCAGTTAAAACCAGTAGCACAGCAAGGGGGCTCACAAAGCAGTGGGGTAAAAAACTAAAAGATCTAAAAGGTGTAGGCCAGCCTTCTCCAGCCTTCAGATGTGCTGGGCTACAATTTTCATCATGCCCAGCCAGCATGGAGGCACCAGATTGGGAAAGACTAGCCAAGGTAAATAAAATAGGTCTTCAGCTGGTGCTGAAAAGACATCAGTCAGTACCAGGAAAGCTTTCTTGGGGAAGGCATTTTAGAGTTGCAATGCCAATACAGAAAAGGCCCTATCCCCAATCTCACTTTCAACGTTGGGTGGACTCGGAAAACCCTCTGAGGGAGATCTTAATGCTCAGGCATATTCTGCTGTTTACGTGCGTAATAATTTCAAAACTGGTGAGAAGCATTTTATTTAATTGGTCCCACTCAGTATTCTCACTATTGGATCAACTGCAGTTTTTGCATAGTCTTGAAAAAGCAGACCTATGTACAATGCGTAGTGATAGTCTAAACTAGAGGTTTAGGTAGCTATAGATACCCAGGTGCAAAGCAAATGCATTTTTTAAAACGCACTTAAGTTATGAAAGAAATACAGATTGCATAATTTGCAGGTTTTCCCTTCAGGATATATCCCTCCCTACAAGCTCTACTGCTGCCTGAGGTGAGAGCACACTCCCCACATCTTCCCCTTCCCTTTACCATGTTGTGTCTCCTTCTCTTTGCTGCTGTTGCGTTGCGCCCCACCTTCCCTTTAACACATCATGCCCCTCCTAGCCCTTTCTGTTCCAGAGAGCCCTGGCGGCTCCTGTCTTGCTCCTTCAAATGCCACAGTGGCTTTCCGGAACACCTGCTGGAGATGGTAGTGGGGCCTCTTTATGGGGGTGTGAGGGTGCAGTTTGCCACTCCTCCCGCTCCATTGTCTGAGGCTTCACTCTGCTTTGTGGAAGGGCCGGCCCTGAGGGTGCAAGTGTTCATTGGAAAAAGGTTGCTGTTCTGCTTCCAAGTATGTGTCTTGGCAGCTATGATGTTCATGGAAATTACATGCAATTAGCATAATTTACATCAACCTTCCCTAACATGGTCCTTTCAGATTTATTTATTTATTTATTTATTGCATTTTTATACTGCCCTATAGCCGAAGCGCTCTGGGTGGTTCACAAAAATTAAAACCATGAAATCATTTTAAGAAATATAAAACAAACCACAATCTAAAAACACAAAATAACATACAATATAAAAACACAACCAGGATAAAGCCAAGCAGCAGAGATTAATACAGATTAATACAAATTTAAAACAAGGTTAAAATTGCGTTAATTTAGCTGTTAAAATGCTGGGAGAATAAAAAAGTCTTCACCTGGCGAAGAAAGGAGTGCAAAGTAGGCGTCAGGCAAACCTCTCTGGGGAGCTCATTCCACAGCCGGGGTGCCACAGCAGAGAAAGCTGTTTTGGACTAGAAGTCCTAGCATTCCTGAACATCTGGAGGGTACAAAGTTGGGGAAGGCTGATTTGCATCTACCAGTGCAAAGCAGAATGCATACAGCCCTTGAAGTGCTCTAGTAATTGAAGGTATGGGGGGAAATACCAGATCCTATCCCTTCTCCCTTTTGTATAAATGAAATACAGTGTTCTCCAGTGGATTGTGAATTAGAATTGGATGCGTAAGAGCCAAAGATGGGTCCTGCATCGGCTATGGATTAATTGTGAAAGCCCTTATTTCTCAGCTCCAGTTCCTCAATGGAAAAATGGGAATAGCATTGGCCTTCCATACAAAGTTGTTATGAAGGCAAATTAAAAATATTGTATGAAAAATTCCAACTTACTTTGACTATGCCCAATTAAACATAGTTCCCACCATGTTTTAGAAGCTAGAACTCTTTAGATAGCGTTGTGAAATATAAACTATATTTCCCATGCTGTCCTGGCAGGAAATCACACTACTGAGCATGTTCAGTCGTTTCCAGGCCTTAAGGTCTGTACTGACACCAGTGAGGGGCTCCCCTCCTTAAGGGGAAGATTACTTGAGAAGAGGTAGAAAACTACTCTGTCATGAGGAAAGCCTTTGGCTGCATTAGCACATTGCTTTAAGCAAGGAATTCTGGCTTAATGAACTACAGAGTGAACAGGCATTGTGCAGGTTCATGGAGCCTGTTTGCTCCTGCTTCACTCCTTCCTTTCTGAGAGCAGGCAAAGAAACTAGGAAGGGGTAGTTTTGTGTGACATTTGAATCTCAGATTATGGTTAAGTGTGCCCAAACAAGGCAGGATTCATAAAGCAACTTTAAGTCAGACTTTGTTGTATGGCTTACTTGGTGCACTTAACCATAATACTGGGTTCAGACGTCATGCAAAGCTATCCTTTCTGGTTTGTTTACCCACTCTCAAGAAGGGAAGAGCAAACAAGGTGCATTCAGCCTTTTCAATTTGTGATTTGTTACGCCAGAATTTTTAGTTTACAGTGACATATGTGTTGCCTTAAAAAAAAGAAATAAAGAAGGTACCAGTTGTGTGAATGGGCATGACAAGAGTTGAGACTGGGAGATATTTAAAATATGGCTCGCAAAAAAATGGGAAGCTATGATCTCAATGTATGGCATAATAATTCACAAACTAAGCACCATGAAAACGGGGCGGGGGTGGGGTGGAGTCATCACAAAGAATTGAGGATTCAAAATGTTAATTTGTAAGTTTGTATCTGAGCTTTGGTTTACCCAGACCCCACCTGTTTGGCTTTCTAAGGGGCAAAATTCTTAAGTTGCAACCATGAGTTTATCTTTGTTTTACCCTACCTAATATCTTCAAGCAGGTAATGCCATTGCAGCAGCAAGTAACGTCATTGCACACACTTTTGTAGTGGCTTGTCTAAGAAGATCAAAACAATAATGTGGAGTGAAATCAAGTAGGTTAGAAGAGAATCCCTCTCCCCCCCCCCCCCCCACCAGTGCCCCAACTTCCCAGGTCAGAACACACCAGTTTTAATTCACTAAAAGGTTAATAAGCCTAACACAGAACATAGAATTGCCATGAAATAAGCAACAAAAATGTTGCGTCTAACTTCTAACACTTGCCCAAGTTATTAAAATAGGGAGGGAGGGTAATATCTTAAATGGCACCAGTATATCCAAAGTACAGGCATTTAGAAATCAGAAGTCCTTCCTGTCCTCTGGCAGAAGACTCCAGGAGCATAGCTAGTCAACTCTAAACTGAAGACCTTTAGCACAGTACTTTGTTTTGTATTTTGGGGTGGGGGGAGGGAGGAGACCAACAAGGGTGAGTAGCACAAATTAAGTTTTTTTAAAAAATCAGGAGAGAAGATATTCTACAGTGCCTGAAAATGAATAAGCCTGATGTGTTTCGGAAAAAATATATCCTTCCTCAGGAGCCACTTGTCTTTCTCCGCACATATTTTGAAAATTTTGCTGATTCTTCCTCTGTAGCTCGAAACAGAGGAAGTATCAGTAACAGAAAGAGTGGCCCCTGAGGAAGGAAATGTCTTTCTGAAACGCGTTGAGCTTATTAAAGCATTTTCCAACCACTGGTGAATGTCCTCTCTCCTGGTGTTTTGTATATATGTGGAATGGGGTTGAGTGCCTTGCCTTCACTTCAGGCAACAAAATGTTTTGGGCCGGCTCTGATATGGAGGGAGGAGAGTTCAGTAAAATGGGAGGTGACATTCCTCAAATACTGGTGGTGGGACAGGGTACATATCCTTGCTCTAAGGATTTTTTATTATCATGAATATGTGAGCATTTTCTCTGGTCTGGTATTTCTAATAGTAAGTCTACTATTTCAAAGGTGAGCAACATTTTTTTCTGGACTAGTATCATGTTAGATCTATTACAAAGGTACTGTATGATGCAGATACATTAAAGTCCAATAGACTGATTTTCTTTTTGTATGTATCTGAAAATATTGCAATGATTCTGATGCACAGCTGTGACCTAGCTGCTAATTTCTTGCAAGTTTATCTCCTGTGAAGCCTCACTAATTTTGCATAAGAAAGCATAGTGCTGCACTTGCATTGTGATGCTGTTATTGCAGGCAGATAACTCTGGCACAAATTCTTTAACTGGGGTGCTAAGCAATCCTAATTCGCAGAGATAATAATAATAATAATAATAATAATAATAATAACAATTTATTTCTTACCCGCCTCTCCGTATGGATCCAGGCGGGGAACAACAACATGATAAAATACATAAAACTGATTAAAACATGATACATATTATTAAAACTGCATAAAAAATCCTAAAACATCCTAAAAACATCCTTAAAACATTCTAAAATTCCATTGGATATGCCTGCCGGAAGAGAACAGTCTTTATAGCTTTCTTAAATTCTAAAAGACTGTTAAGTTGACGAGTCTCCTCCGGCAGGTCATTCCACAGTCTGGGAGCGGCAGAAGAGAAGGTCCTCTGAGGAAGTCTTGGTGTTGAGTTATTTCAGTGGCTTTTACTTCAAAGTATGCTGTTCCAAACTAGGGTGTAAAACTGATCGGAGTGAAAACAAACACCAAGGTGATAGGATAACCTGCAGGCAGGTAAATTATCCATTATAGTTGGAGGCTCTTGTGTTGAGGAAAAATCAAATGTTTGAGCAGATGGAATGTTAAGGCACAGTTTGGAATACCTAGTTTCAAAATCCTGCTCAGTGAGGGTAGTTTTGAATGTGTGCTGCTTTTTGGACCGCATATACAAATCTATACTTGAGAAGTATGAAACTGGTTATTTACTGTAATGTGTCAAAATTCATGAAATGTCGCAGATGGATCTGCTGGACTAGGTACGCACAAGCCGATGGAGTGGGGGGCAACTGGTCACATCCAGCAGCATAAACACATGAATTAGCACAAAGTTCCTCATGTGACACGTACATGAGACCTTTTGCTGCTTCTATGATTCTCTAGTTCTGAGAGACAATTCTCTGTAAGACTGAGCCAAATTTTTGATCTACTGCACCGGGTTCAGATGATGACTGCCTGGCCACCATGTTGCTCTTAGTGCTGTAGAAATAAGAACATCCAAATTGCTTACTTCAGTGTAAGTCAGCATATCCATGCCTTTAATAGTGACATAGAAAGATGTGATCCCCCCTTCTTTGGCAGAAGGCCCAAGATTTCTGCTGCATATTGAATGGGGTAACCATAAATGAGTGACTGTTCATAGATATTAGTTCTATACTTATTTCAGAAGAAAATGAGTTAAATGTAATGTGCTTGCTTTTTCTCCTTTTTGCAGATACTAATTTGCAAAATACAAGTACAATGAAATCCATTAGAAATCCCAAAAATAAAAAAGATCAAATCTATCTGATCCTTCTGAAGGATGTCTGAACTCCCTAGCTGACCCTAACCCAATGCCCCATTACAAAGAGGGGAGATGGCAGGGGCGAAATAATAGATGGGGAGAGGTTCTGATCATAGCCTTTAAGCATTGAATTGTGTGTACATCCATCCACCCAGAACTTAATTTGATAGTGATGGTATCTATTGGGTTCAATCTTGCCCAACACTAGGGCATTCCAATTTTGTTTTTCTTCCCTGCTTAATTCTGCATCTTATCCTGAGTACGCAATTGCCTGCCCTCTCCATTGATCGTGCATTGCCCTTTCAGCCATCCGTCCATTCATCTCTCCGTTGGCTCGGGGTGCACGCGCCTTTTTTTTTTTTTTTTTTAGCTCGCTTTGCTAGCTCGCTTGCTCGCGCGCTAGACTTTAGCTGCAGAGTTGTAGCTCGCCCGCAGTGCCTCGAGAAACCGGCGGCGGCGCTCGCGCCTCCCTTTCTCTCTTTCCCTCCCCTCCTCCACCTCCCCCTCGCTCCGCTTTCCCTTCCCCTCCCCCTGCCTTGCCTGCCCGGTGCATTCTCCGATTAAAGGGAGGAGGAGGAGGGCAGAGAAGGAGCCCGGCCGCCATTTTTTCCCCCGAACAGAATTTAGCAGCAGAAAAACAGCAGCAGCAGTAGCAGCGCCACCTCCGCGGCTGCTGCGGCTGCCTGCCTGCCGTCCTACCCGGGTGGAGGGTAGGGCACGAAGGCAAAAGGGGGGGCGAAGGCGGGGAGAAGGAGACACCGCAGAGATTGTTGCACAGTGTGCCCCACTTTGAAGAAGAGCGAGAGAGACCCTCCTTTGCAGTAGGAGGAGGAGGAGGAGGAGGAGGAGGCACCGCAACAGCCGCCGCCGCTGGGGGGGAGGAAGGCAGGAGCACCTTTTTTTCGCCGCCGCCGCCACCTCTTCCTCCTCCTCCAGGGTGTGCGGTGTGTGGGGTGGTTGCAAGAGAGAAGGCAACCTCTCCCCCCCTCCCCAAATCCCTTCCTTCCCCAGCCCTTTTCCTGCCCGCCCGTCCTCCTTGCCTGCAGAAGAGCAGGGAGCAGGCGGGCAGGGAAAGGGGAGCAGGGGCTGGAAGGAAGGGGGGGAAAAGGGAGCGCGCGGGAGAGAAAGAAAAGCCGCGGCGAGGAGACGGCGAGAGCGGTATAACGAAGGAAGAAGACTCGGCGTCGCCCTCTTGCCGCCTTTGCAAACTGCGCCCTTTTTATTTTTATTATTTTTTGCACCGGGCCGGATCCGCCCGGACTCTGCTCTCGGCTCCATCACGTGGTAGGTGCCGCCGCCTGCTTGCTTTCCTTTTGCCTGCCCTGCTGTATTGCTTGCTTGGCTTTCCGTTGCCCTTGCTCGGCCCTTCTTCCCCTGCCTTTGTTAGCGCGGCTGGCGAGCTGCACCCCCGACGGAGTCCAGAAAACAACTTCTTTGCCCGCTTTCTCTCCCCCGCCCTGGTCCTGGGTTTTCTACTCCCGTTCCCTTTTAATTTCTGGTCCGAGGGTGTACCCATTATTTGTATTATTTTTTTTGGCGGGGGGGAAATTGTACCTCTGATTTTAAAATCATAATATAAACTTCCCTGCCCGGTTTCTTTTTCTCCCTCCCCCAGTGCCAGGCACGGCCAGGTTCTCAATCCTCCATAATGATGATTATTAATTCGCCCCCACCCCCGCCCCGCTACTTTTTCGTCGTTGTTGCTGTTGCTGCGTGTTATGGGTTTGCAACAGTCCGAGCGTTTGCGGTGTCCTACAGCCAAATGCGGACTGTCTCTCCCCCCCCCCCCCGTTTTAAAAAGCCACGGAGCTTGGTGTAAATCGGACTTTACCAGGTTGCAAAAGAGCTTTCAATCCGTACAACTGATTATAGTTAAGCGTGAGATGAGGGGCAGGGAAAGTGTCGAGAAGTGTGGGGGGGGGGGACACGAACACTCTAGCCGGTCTCCTGTACTTGAGAGTGGGGACGGGCGGGGGGGGGGGGAGAGAAAGAAAGGGAGTGGGGGGGTTGACTTTGTTTAACGCTGGGGAATAAAGGCGACCACTCCCGTAGTGCTCACTTTATTACATAGTGTAAAAGCACTTTGTATCTCCAAATCGGTGTGTTAGGGTCTACTATAACCATCGCGGCTCCCTCGTTCTTTTTCTTTTTAGTCGCTCAAAAAAAAAGCGAGTCTGACTTTGAGACTAGTGTGGGTTGTGTACGCGCTTAGAAGTGTTGCGGCTCCATTGCAAGCAGGAGGATGGGGGGAGGGGGAAGAAGAAGAGAGGCTGGTTTCTGATGGCGCCACTTTAAATTGAAGGCTTTCCCGTCCTTTAGCATAGGGATCTTCCCAACTGGAGGATTTTTCTTTACTCTTTGTGTGAGTATGACTCCCCTCCCCCCTCCTCCCCGATTCATAAAACATGCACGCCTTCCAGTTTACTACTTCTCACTAGCATTCGAACGCTGGCGTGCCCTGAAGTTCTATCACAGCCTTCCAAATCTATCCCCGGTTTCCATTCTCAAACGTTGTGTGTTGTGTGTGTGTGTGTGTGCACGCGCGCGTCCGTGTTGGGAGCTCTCGCCGTCACGTGGCTGGTTGGCAGTCATTTTTGTGTGTGTGCGCGCGTTGTGGTGACTGCTTGCTGGTGTTGTATGGGTGTCGTTATTACAGTCAACAACCATGCATTTGCCTCGGGCCTCCTTCTCTCCTCCCCCCCCTTGGGGGCGGGTCAGGGGAAGGTCCGGCCTTTTTTTTTTTTTTACTTCGACGTTAATAGGGGGTGAGGGCTGGAATTCTCCACCCAAACAAACTCTTAGAGGTTTAAGGAAACCAGGCACAAATTGCATAAGGCTTATTTTGCATAACCTTTATTGCATGGAATTTGTCTATTATAATAGGACCTGAAATTATTAGACTGGGGTGTAGAGTTGGATCACATGTAGTACATTGTATGTTATGCCAGTAAATGTGTCTGTCTCCATCACTGACCAGTTTACTTGTTCATTTATTTGTGGAACGTTTGTGTATGTGGACATACTTTCCCCTCCTCCATTCCTTTGAATTATACAATAGCTGTCTCATTTGCTAACATCAGTTTGTCCTGGTAAACCTTTCTATGTTGCCTACCTGCCATTTATCACCAATAATTTAGAATAGGCGGGAATGTTTTTATTTTTTACTGCAAACTATAAACAATTTGAGTTCACATAAATTTCCCTCTTAAATGTCAAATTAAAGAGTGTTTTGTAAATAGCGTTTTTGTTGGCTGACTGCTAGGTCTGCTGATGGATCAGATTGAAATGAGGCATGTCAGTTAACAACAAAATGTGTCCCTCTTTTTTGGTGACAGGGACATATGCTTAAGTGTCCTTTGATTTAAAACCTGTTTAGTGCTACAGAATTGTATCACTTAAAAATAATTTGTAAGTAAATACTAACTTGTGATGCTTGTATTCTGAACATTAAATCAGGAACAACTTGGGTCTTTTTCTCTTGAGCAGTTGCGTCATGTCATGTGATGCTTCCTCTGTGTCTGATACATAATTCTAAAAATAAAACTTAGGTAAAAAGCTCTTCTTCAGAAGTTAAAATGTGTTGTGAAAGTGAGAGAGATAGAGACTACTTCTAGTTGTGACAGCCTTTGATATTCTAGAAGCAATAGCCAGCCAGTTATTCCTTGTGGCTCACTGATATGCATTCAACCTATGTGTGTACTTGGCATTTAAAATGAACCAATCTTAGTTTTGAAAATATAACATTACTGTACTAATAAATTTGACATTAGGCTGCAAGCCTAAATGCATTTCCTAGAGGGAAAGTCCCATTTAAAAGGGCAACATACTCCTGAGTAAGCGTGCCTAGGATTACACTGTACATCTAGTCATAGTCAATGCTTGTACTCAGCAAAAAAATCGTGAGTGGTGGTTCTGGATACTAGGCAAACCATATGCTTAATTAAATAGTGTTGTATGAAGGTTATTTGATTGAGGCTGCAATCCTATATCCAAATACCTGGGAGTAAGCTGCATTGAACTCTGCATTGAGATCTACTTCTGAGTAGACATGTTTAGGATTGCATTATTGTGTCATAAGCTTTTGTAGACTAGAGCTTATTTTCCAAATTTTGTGGTTCTAATACTATTCTGCAATAAATTTGTTTTAAAAGTGCCAGAGGACTCATTTTTGCCTCAACAGATGGTTTCCCAACTGGAATTTGTTAACAATATGACGTTTTCTTACATTTAAGGCTTGGGTGCCCAATAATTGATAAGAACTTAAAAACAACAACAACTGAAATTAACACGTGGTTTGAACAAGAAAGTGGGTAAAGTCTTTCAGCATTTAGAGGTGTTGGGCTCTTTTTGAAAAAAATATATACACATCATTAAGATGTCTTCCAATCTCGTTAGGATATGAAGGCAGCTTTGATCCATTGAGGTTGACATGTGACGGCCTTCCCCAGTCTGCAGTGTGTTGGACTACAACTCCCACCATCCCCATGGCTAATGGGGATGATGGGAGTTTTCAACACATTCGGGGGCTACTGGGTTGGGGAAAGCTGGCATATGGTTTTGCAGGCATATCATTTATTAGTATGGTTGACTATTGATACTCTAGCTTTACAAACAGTGGGGTTTAAAATCCCCCCCCCCCCAATAAATGCAGTCTAGCTTCTTTCGGTTCTGAACTTTTTTAAAAAGTGCCTACAGAATAGATCAGTCTTCCCCATCATAGTGCCCTCTAGATATGTTGGTTTATAACTCCCACCTTCTCAGCCAACATGGAGGGCACCAAGTTGAAGATACAGTTCTTGCATATCTACAAAGTTCCTTTGCTTCTTTCACATGCAGCTTTAACTGTCCTGAACATCCTTTCAATGATGTGGGGTAGAGATATTTTAAAAATAAATAAGTATTGGTTAATTAATTAAACATTTAAACAAAATAACACCTGAATGGGCAAATCTATTGAATGGCAGATCATTGCCATGCTGTGTTTACTCCTAATTGGATGATGAGCTCTCTGGACCCAATAGCACATACAAGCTGGCACCCACCTAATAGGACACACAATTTGTTTTTATTCTATTGGAAAGGACCTTGGAATGTTTGGATAATAAACCGCTTATGACAACTGTCCAAAGCAGCATCCTTTCCAGTAGGGCTAGGCAGCTAGCAGCCCAGAAGCCTCAGCCAGCCTCCAGAAGCTTCCTATATCAACTGCAGCACAGCTCCCTGTTGCAATGACCTTCTCTGCTATCAGGCGGATTGGTTACTTTCTCCCAAGCTAAGATAAGAACAAAGGGCTCTTTAACTCCCTCCTCTCCAGTGAACAGAAGGGGAAGTGTGGTCAGAGTCTTCTTTATGTACCTCAGCCAATGATTTCTTTCATGGAAAGGCAGAGGCACATGAGAGTGAGCAACTGAAGTGTAGATTTCTATCAAAGTCTACTCACCATGAGCAGCAACTGAGGGGGTGGATGAGTTCATGAGCCCTTTGCCTATGTGACATAGTTGAAGTGAGTCAGTGGATAGAGGCCATGCTTCTTGCTTTTCACTACTTCAAGTTCTGTTGTTTAGAGGGCAAAGACTTGTTGTCAGCTGCTCTAGAGGGTGGGACTAAATCTAATGGGCTTAAGTTTCAGGAGGGTAGATTTCAGTTGAGCATGACGAGAAGCTTCTTTAGTAGTAAGAGTAGTTTAGATAATGGAACCAGTTACTTTATGGGATCAGGGGTGATGGTGGGCTCTCTCTTGCTGGAGGCCTTCAAGCAGAGGTTGGAAAGACATCTATTGGGAGTTCTGAATTTTTGTATCAAGTAGGGACATGTATTTGATGGCCTACATAACCCCCTCCAAAAAATAAAAAGTTTGTGGTTCAATTGAAAATAAACTTCTCTGTTGAAAACCAGTTGATGATCAGGGCTTTACAGAAATTAAAAACATGTATAATTTTTAAATTTTGCAGCTGCTTTCCGGAGAATGTTTTGCTTAAAGTTGACACACAATTCAATTAAAATCAAATGCATAAAATAAAAGAATAAAAAAGAAATAAACAGAGCACTTACCAACAGCAAAACACAGAAATAAAAATTCAGCTTAGTCTAAATTCTATATAAAAGAGAGGTTTGCATTGGCCTCCTGAACACAGATAAAGGAGGAATTGGATGGTACTCACTTAAGAGGGAAGTCTTAAAGGACAAACGCCGTAACAGAAGGATATAGAGTCTCGTTAGTCTATTGTCTCAAATAGATGTTGCCTCTGTAGTTCCTTCTGTAGTAATTTAGGCTGTGTCTACATGTGGAGTAGTGAATTGCACTGCTGTAGTTATGGGAATGCCATTTTTAATGCTGTCCCGGATTAAAATCTTTCTGAAAGTAAAACCTAGACATACTAAGGGCTAGTACAGTACCTTCCTTGCTGTATTGGCTTTTTTCCCTTACAGGGAGCTTTTTTATGCAAGTGAGTTTTCAAAAGGTGGCAAACGAATCTTGTTTTAATGTATTATTTCTGTTTTGTACATAGCTATTGTATACAGCATTCAAAATACATACAATGGAAAAAACATGCTAACTTGAAAATTGATATTAATCCTACAAATGTATGCTATTACTTTTATATTTTAAAAATAACTCAGTTTAGTCATAAGGGCTACCATCCATTTTCTATTCAAAAATACAGAGCAGGAGTTTTCCATTTTCTGTTATATAGATTATAGTTGTTTAAAAGACAAGGAACCTATTCTCAACCCACAGTTAATCAAAGACTCTCAAACATTTCAAACATTTAACAGATTTTTTTACATACCGATAGTAGCTGTTTGTGATTCTTTCTCCTAGAACTTCTTCATTCAGGTTCATAGTTTGGGAATACTCCTAGATCTATCATTGTTACTGGACACCATGGTGGCTCAGAGTGCCTTTTTCCAGCTTTGGCTGGCTCGCCAACTACAGCCTCTTCTGGACAGGGATAGCATGGCAACAGTGGTACAGGCGTTAGAAACCTCAAGAGTGGATTACTGCAATATGCTCTATGTGGGGCTGCCCTTAAGGCTGCTCCGGAAGTTGAAGCTTGTGCAGAACGGAGCAGGTTGGCTGTTTTCGGGAACTGACCCCTTTCAGCATGTAACTTCTTTGCTGCGTGAACTGTACTGGCTACCTATTGGCTACCAGGCAGTGTTTAAGGTTTTGGTACTAGCTTACAAAGCTCTAAACAACTTGGGACCAGGATACCTGAGAGAGTGCTTTCTCTCTTACCAACCTGCTCGGTCACTGAGGTCATTAAAGGGAATCCTCCTGGTGGTTCCACATGGACCTATATCCTGACTGGAGTCCACCTGGAGAAGAGCCTTTAGGGTGGCGGCGTCTTTTCTTTAGAGTTCCCTGCCTCTAGAGATCAGGCAGGCGCCAACATTGTGCTGCTTCCGGCTCCTCCTGAAAACAGCTGTGTTCCAGGAACAGAGCATTCATTAACTGGCCAGCCACCATTTTATTGGTATTCTATTTTAAATTGAAGAATTTTAATATGCTTTTAAAAAAATCTTTATCTTTTTACTGCTTTATTCCTATGTTTACCACTCTGGAATCTATGTTAGATATGGAGCAATATATAAATATTGTAAATAAATAAATAACTTATGTATATAATTGGGGATATATCCTACATATTCTGTAGAAATTGGTACCACCTGCTTAAAATACCTTTTTGAATGGGTGTAGAGTATTAGACATTTATGCATTGATCTATATATTGTCAATGCTGTTTAGATATTTCTTAATTAAAAGTATGGGAATAGCTGTAGTCCTTCTCTGCCATTCTTGGTGCACTAATTTTGTAAGTATCAGCTAGTATGTTTGTCCAAATGAAATTAGCCTGAGGTGTCTAGAGAAGAGTAATGCAATCAGCGTACTATAGAGCGGGTACAGGTGTGTTTGAGGATGGAACATTTAAGCAGCTATGTTCTGTTAGCCAATCAATCACCTTCAGTTCAAGAATGAACGCATATATCAAAATTCAGGTTCTGATGCTTGGTTTTTGGTGGTAAAATACAGTGTTATTCAAACCCTAATGTGTTTAGGATTGTGGTCTTACATCCAAATCATGAGAGCAGCAGAAGAAGCCTTTCTACTTACAGCTGCTGTTGCAAAGACAGAGTGATCTATTGTCTCCCATGCACTAGGATTTTGCACACCCAGTACAACAGATCTGAATACAGAAGACAGTGCTTGTGAATGGTATTTGTTGGATGAGGGAGGGCCATTGACGTCTATTTCACAGCAAATGCCTTGTTTGTAGTTATGTAGTGAGAACAGGTTTGCTGCTTGAACTACTACAATTGCCTTCACTGCAAAAATCAGACTAAATTTTGTTAAAGTAAACATTGTATATGGCCTGGATGATGCTTTATAAGTTGTGTATGTAAATTATGAGTATTCTGTTTCATATTATATTAATTGTGTTGTGTAAGGGGGCAGCCCCAGCTGCCTTAAAGGAAACTGTTTTGTGGATGCTTTTGAAAAAAGCTCTCCTAGACCAGAGAGATAATTATTACAATTGGCAGGTTGTAGATGGAGAGGTTTAAACTGTCTCTCACTGTGTAGTGCAAATGTGCCTCCTCCTTGCTGGGCAGTGGGGAAATACGTGATATAAATCACGCTCCTTACAGGAGCCCAATTCTATTGGAAAACGGCGTGCAAGGAGAGTAATCCCCATCATCCTTTTCACTAGCATAATTGTGGCAGTAGCAGGGGTCATGGCGGGACATTTGGGAAACAGGACAGCCATGGAAGCCACTGTGGGCTGCATGAGGGCCAAGTGTTCCCCAGTCCTGCACTATACCATAGTGATCCTGAGGTTGTCTATTGTACTGATGGATAAGTGAGAAGAAAGATTCAAGGGTTACTGAGGTAGCACGAAAGGTCTGGTACTGGCAGGTTTGGCCATCATTGTGCAAAGATGGGAGAGTGACAACACATGTAAGAGTCTGAACTTTTGATGAGTCATTCAGGAAGAGATCTTGGTAAGACGATTCATTACGAGATTGAAAAGAAGCCTTGTTTCTCAAGGATATTGCATGGAGGTGAAAAGAAAAGACTGAACTCAAAGGCTGGGTTCACACAACACACTAACCTCCATCCAGTGTGGTTGTTGTTGAACCATGGGTTATTGTGTTGTCTGAACACAGCACATTTTCTGTAGGTGGGTTATCTCATCTGAATGTAGCCTGTTTTCCACAGGAATGGCTATCATGTTGTCTGAACACAGTGGGTGTGTTCGGACGACACTTTAGACAACGGAAGGGTTAATAACACACCATGCATTATTTTGCTGGTGTGCTCCACACAACATGTTGCCCCTACCCCAGTCGCGTGGCTGAAAGTCCCGGTGTCCTTCTGGGCTGCTGCGTCTCCTCCCTCCCCCCTCCCTCAGTCCTCCGGCCGTATCCCATCATGCACCACAAGTTCTGCCGGCTGTGTAGGAGCGGTGGGGTTTTTCAGCTGCTCCTGCCGGCGAACTCTATGACTGAGTGGAATAGTGCACGGAGAGAGGGGGTTCCTGACACACGACACTTTAAACAACGGATTTCGGGATAAGCAACTGAGCATCCCGTTGTTTTTCTCCATTGTTTAATTGCCCGAAATAGCGTACAGTCAGTTGTGTGTGTGTGGTGTGTTGCCTGCCACACAGCACAATAAGCAACACAACTGACGGTTGCCTCATCCCCCCTCCGTTGATTATTGTGTCGTCTGAACTGAGCCAGTGTGTTTTCCACAGGGTTGCTCATTAAGTACACAGTGTGGCTTGTTAATCCATGGGTTCTCAAAGTGGCTTGTTCGAGAAAAATAAAGCACACTTCATGGTTAACAAGCCACCCTGCGGAAAATGCACTGCGTTCAGACAACATGATAACTCATGGTGGATTAGTGTGTTGTGTGAACCAAAGAGTGAGATTTGTGGCTGGAGGAAATTGTAGTAATTTCTGCCTTTACTTTAACATCAAAGCATGCTAAGTAGAAAGCTTATTCTGCTAGTTCAGCTTTTCCAGCCTCCCAGATTTGATGGATTACCACTCTCGTAATCCCTAACCATTGGCCATGCTGGCTGAGAATAATCAAAATTGTAGTCTAACGCATCTGGAGGGCAACAAGGCTAGTGAGTGACAACACATTCTTATTAATGTCCTTTTCTTCCCATATCCAAAATAAAACAACTTTCACCATAACCTGGCATTCATAGGATTTGCTGAGATTCATGATGTATAAAAATGGGTATATATAGTTTGAGTGGTTGCACGTGTGTATATTTTGGTCTAAATATGTTGGGAAGCTGATGGAGGTAAGAATGAATGTTTGTGTTAGTTCATTATGCTGGTTGGGTTCATACAACACGAAAACCAACACTCAAGGTTAAATGTGGTTGTTGTTAAATCATGGGTTGTTGTGTTGTGTGAACCCAGCTGTACCAACAAACCATGATATGTTAACCATGAATAACCCATAAAGAGAACCAATGGTTTGTTGGGCTGTGAACTGGGGCTTATTCATTGTTAATCAATCCTGATTTGTTAGTGCAGCTGGTTCACAGAACACAACAACCCACGGTTGAATGACCTCCCATGGTTCAATGGCAACCCATCCTCAACCTTGAGTGTGGGGTGTCACGTTGCGTGAACCCAGTCACTGTGTTTATGAGCATACATAAACTCTGTGTAATATAACACAAGTAACGTTGGATTTGGTCTTAATGTTTGGCATTGATCAGTTTCTTTTGTGTAGGAGAAGACAAATCTCTCAAGTGAATTTTGGCTGGCCATCCCTATTTTTGCTAGAAGTAGCAGATTCTTGATATTGAAGTCCCTATATTAATCCCTTGTTTTATCTTAACTTCCCACAATGAAACCCATTTTTTCTGTTCGACTAATGCTCATTTATTGTCTGCTTAATATGGGGAAAGTCTGGCTGTCTTACAAACGAATATCTGAGTACTGGGCAGAACTATAGAAGATTTAAAATAAAATAAAAAGTTTAGTTTAAATTAGCCTTGTGTTTGCTTGCCTGGCTGGTATGAGTAAACATTCCTTCTAGAATCCACAGACAATATTGTTATTAGGACAACCAGATGGGCACAAAATTGTGGGCATGTTTTTGAGATCTCCAGATCGCTTTAATCAGGCCAGACGTTACAAAAATGGGGGGATGGGGGAATATTGAAATCATCTCATTGACTGCTCTCCTTGTGGAGAGCAGTGGTTATGGGGGATAAAGGAGAAGCAGATGTATTAATTGCAATAGAAGAGGGCAGTTCTCTACAATACAATGTGTTGAACAATAGAATAGTATTGGCAGGAAGTTACTTGGAAACTGGCTATTAAGAGGGAGAAAAAAACGCAGCCAGAGTGCAACACCCCAAAGTTGTCAAGAAGTGACCTAATTTTAGTAGGTGCCCAAAGTTTCTTTCAAACATGCTGAGTATGCTGTTTTTTTAAGGATACCTTTTCAGGTGAAAAGACCAGAGAGAATAACTGCTGCAGAAAGCGCTGTGGAATTCTTAAAAGGTCTTACTTTGAGGAGACATTTGGTGGAAAGATGTTTTCAGATTCCTGTGAAATTATTTTAGGTGGTTCACTATGACCATCAGATTCTTAGATCTGTGCAGATCTATACAGGGAAGAAGAAAAACATCAGGTTTCAGGTGTGAAATGCAAACTTTAAGGTGCCTGAGATTTCCAGATCTTGTATACTTCCTTGCATTTAAAAACAAACCGTGTATTTAGTATTTGCCAAATCTGCTCAAATTTTAATTCTAAGATTTTTTAGAGAGGGTAGGACAAGTAGCTTATTGACCTGTGTTGACTCATTGGCTATGCTTGGAACTGTTTCACAGAAAGCTGCTGAAAAGCAGCTTTAATCTTTGTGATAAAGGATTTCTTTGCCTCTGCCCTTTATTACATCATGCAAAATTAAAACGATAAACCTAGAATTGGACCATAGCAGTCAAGGGAACATATATTAAGGCAACTGCTAGAAGAAGCAACTCAGGTTGCATTCACCTTAATAAAGCAAAATAGTACTAAGTATTCCTGTTGGGTTTATTTATTTATTACACTTTTATACTGTCCAAGAGCCAAAGCTGTCTGGGTGGCTCACAGCAATTAAAACCATAAAATACAGATGATACAATACAATATAAACATTTAAAAGTTTCAAACTACGATATAAAAAGAATTAGCAAAAAGTAGCTGCAGTGCAAAAATGGAAAGTACAATCCCAGATATAAACAAAACGAACAATTAAAATGCCTGGGAGAATAAAAAGGTTTTCACCTAGTGCTGAAACTAGCACACAATGTAGGTGCCCGGTGTACCTCTGGGAAGCTCCTTCCACAATTGGGGTGCCACAGCAGAAAAGGCTGTCTTCGTAAGAGCCACCCTAGGGTCACTGACTTCTATGGTATGCACATGTTCTTTAGTGTAACTGTACCTTTGCCATCTTAACTTAAAAATGTGATCCACTGAAGGGCACTTGCTTTTCTTCTAGGATACAGAGATTCCACACACACACCTGATAGAGAAAGTATGGTGCCCTAGCTCTCTGGGGAGTTGAACCATTTAGAAATGGGGAAATTTATTCCTTTGGTATGCTTCCAATTCAGACACAAACGTTACAAATTAGTTTAGCTGGTTCAGACGTGTTTTGTGTAAAATAATTTAGCACACATTTATATTTGCAAATATAGTCATGTTTGTGTAATTTTATGTTTTATTGAATGCTCATAACAGTAATAGAGAAAGCAGAACCCCCCCTCAATTCCCCCCAGCCCCTTAGTTGCTTACTTTTATTTTGTTTCTGGTTCATTTAGGCTAAAATCCTCTGCACATTTTCCTGAGAGTAAGCTCCAATTAACACAGTGGAACTTCTAAGTAAACTAATGAATTATTTCCAAGTATACATGCATAGTATTGTGCTATTCGTAAAAAACAAAGTAGTATCTTCAGAGGCAATTACTATAAACAAATAGATTTGTACTTCATTTGCAGTGTCCCAGTTCACAGGCTCAGTTTCCCGATATGTGAATATTGGTCCCCAGTCTTCCATAAACAATAAGATTTCTGTATCCCACATTAATCCTAATTTTCTATGTTAATGTATCTCTTATTAGTAAATCCCAGATTTTTTTTAACCCAATCCCTTCCCTATATAGATGTATTGCTAGATTTTCATTACTGTGCTATCACTAATTGGACAGTTAACAAAATAAGAATTTAATTCTTTATAGAAGCATTTTATAGCCTTATTACTATAACCTAGTACAACTGGCTGCATTTGCACTTAATGTTAATCCATGGTTTCTGTTAATCATGGTTTATTGCTTTAGCCATGAATTATCTTGCAGACGAGCAATAAACAATGGCTTCCAATTTCTTGTTTCTCTCCTGCCCATTTTGGCCAGCCTTCAAAATAGGTTCATTTTCAGGCTGCTCTTGCTTAGTGCCTCCATTTCAAGGCAACCAGCAGTGCAACAAGTCCAGGATGAGCCATGTTTTGGCGTTCTGACATCACAGCAAGCCATGGTTTAGACAAGCCAGACTTCGTAAGCCAATAAGCCATGGTTTCTATTTGTGGTTTGTAGCTGGTAACAAACCATGGTTTGTTTGCAGGAATGGGTTTAGGACACAAGCTAGATTTCAACAAAGCACACCATGGCTTAGCGTTATGTGCAAATCAGGTCACACTCTTACAAAACAACACAGAGGACAGCTAATATAATTGCTATAGCCTGTGCGAAGATAGCAAATTTGGGTTATAGTGTAGGTTTACAAAACACTTAAGATCTGCCTTAATCCAGGGTGAAGATTGGTTGATTGAAAGTTTGTGCTATAAAAGCCAGGCTTGTGGTGGTGTTCCTGGGGAGAGATGCTTATGTCATGCATTCTGTACCTTAAGTGTAGTGGCTTTAAGTGAGTGTGTGTATGTATGAGCCATAGGTGTACTAAATATTTCAGTATATACAATAGTTTCTAAAGAATGAGCATAGCCAGGTGATGCTCAATTTGAGAACATCTTGGTATAAAGGAGGTCCTTGTCAACTTGATCATTTGTGCCTGTTGTGAGGCAACATGATAGTAGATTTGGTATTGCTGCTTTTTCATGTTGAGCTTGTACACCGTATGTGATTCCATTCTAGGTAAAATCTAGAAAATGATTCTGCCGTACCTTCACAATTATTTTTCTAGAATGTATACTGGGAATATAGGAAAATGGTACAACCATCATTTTAAATAATGCTGTTATCTTAAGCAAATTAGCTCCTGTAAAATGAATGCACTGAGAAATATTTGCTTTGAGGGGGAAATGTAGTTGTGTTAGTTGGTTGCATCTTTTGGTGCAAAGGGATGTGCATTGGGAGACACCAGTCATGTCTTGACTGTTTGTAATACAACTGGGTTGGGACCACTCTTTCTGCATAGACTCACCATGGCATAACAGAATGCAATTTTAACTCGCTTTGTGTCTCCCGGCACAGAAAAGCAGTAAGTGTAATGCAATTATTTAAACGTGTGGCACAACTATCTTTAGAATACTGTGTACAGATTTGTCATCCTATTTAAAGAAATAACTGAAAAAGAGAGTGAGGCAATTTAAATGGTCAAGGCCGTGGATCACTTTTCTATGAGGAAAGGCTAAAGAGTTTAGGGCTTTTTCATTACGGGGTAAAACATTGAAGGAGAATATGATAGAGGTTTCTACAGTTATGGATGGTTGGAAAGAGTAGACAGACATATTTGCCTCCTATCAATACTGGAACATGAGGTGCCTATGCAGAACCTATGTGCTTTGCATATGTGCTTTCATTGAAACAAAACTCATTCATAAATAATCCAGGTAGGGACTTTGGCCATGTGCCTTTTTCATAGCATTCATAGATTCTGAGGAGCATCTCAAAGCCAAAACCTCACCAAGGTGCTTCTGATTGAACAAAAGCATTAGTTGCACTAAGTTGACAATTTTGGAACATAAGTCTTCAAAAATTCTAAAACGACTCGCATGTTCCATTAGATTTTTAAAATTACTCTGCATCTGAGGAAAGTAGTACCGTATTTCTTCGATTCTAAGATGCACTTTCCTCCCCGTACAAACGTTTCTAAAAACAGGGTGCGTCATAGAATCGATGGTGTCTTAGAATCACAGTTTTTGAATTTTCCCGCACTTTGCACAAGGCAAAGGTTTTATTTATTTTCTTAGAATCAAAGCTTTTTTCTGTTGGTGGTACTGAAATTAAGGTGCGTCTTACACTTGATGGCATCTTAGAATCGAAGAAATACGGTAGTTTCTCTTTGAGGTCAAGCTAAGTGATGGAGATAGAACCACTAATCACAGAACAACCCCATTTCCTATGGGATCCTGGGAAATATAGGCTCTCTGCCCATGGCAGGAGAAGAGTGAGGACCTTTCTCATGATCCTCAAAAGACCCTCAACTTCTTTTTCTAAGCTAATTACTGCTTTCTTTATCTTAGGGATTTGATTCAGGTTCCATGCAGTGGAGAGACTTTAGGTTTGGTTTTGGTTCTGATTCACTAGGGGGGAAATTCCTCTCTCAACTGCTTTTGTGTTTCAGTTTAGTTTGGCTCTCTGACTCAGCAATATTACTGCCAGCTTTGAGTCTTGCCCTCATTGCAGCGCTACCTGCATGGTGTGGAATGCCTTGCTATTATGGCATTGCTCTCTCCTTCCTTCATGCTCTGTCCATCCCCCTAGTATCTTCTCCGAATCCTTTGGCCACCCATTTCTTACTTCATTCACCCAATATCTGGTGGTCTGCCTCTTTCTTTACTATATTCCCATTTCTGCTTAACACCCTTCTTTTTCTTTAGCTTTCCCCTTCTAGTTTAGCCTTTTGTCGCTCTTGCTCATGACGCTTTGTGTATCCTCCTCCTTGGACTTGAGATTACTAGTACAGGGTTGGAAATAACATATCATTGCACAGTGAGGCATAGTTGTGTAACTGGTCATTGTATCTAACAAAAATGCATTGTGCATAGTAGGTGCTTTGATACTTCATAGCAGGGGTGCACAACCTGCAGCCCTGGGATTGCATGCGGTATTTGGCCACTTCTTGCGTGGCCTCCGAAGCATACAGGATCTCACGCACTTTTCTCCACAGTTTTTCCTTTGCTGATAATGGTGGAGGATCGGCAATATTGGTGGCGATTGCTGGTGGATTGGAGAGATTTTACTTTCTCTTCCCTCCCGTGATCCCCTAGATCTCAGCAGGCAGAGTGGGGAGGTGTGTGCATGTGCGTTTGTGGCCCCTGGCCCTCCCCACCATCAACTTTGTGTCCAGAAAGGCTGTGCACTCCTGTTTTATAGCTTAACCGATTCTGTATTTCTAAATTTTTTCTGCTTTGTTTTTAGGCTGCCCTCTGGCGCGGCAGTAGGAGACAGCAGAGCTGGCCTCTGCAACGGGAGAGGCTGGACTTCCCGTCTCTCTGTGCTGAATGGCTACTATGGCGCCCGCTCTCACTGACGCAGCAGCTGAAGCTCACCACATCCGGTTCAAGCTGGCTCCCCCATCCTCCGCCCTGTCTCCTGGCAGTGTCGAAAACAACGGCAACGCCAACAACATCCTCGTCACGACCAACGGCACCAAAAGGAAAGCTGAGGATTCCAGCCTAGATTTCCGAAATAATCCTGCAAAGGAAGAGCTGGGAAAGCTGCAGCCCCTGGTTGCATCTTACCTCTGTTCGGATGTAACATCTGTTCCGCCGAAAGAGTCTTTGAAACTACAGGGGGTCTTCAACAAACAGACAGTGCTTAAATCTCACTCTCTGTTATCTCACCCCTTCTTGAAAACTAGTGACCTGTTGGGGAGGCAGCCAGTGTTGGAGTTTTCCTTGGAAAACCTAAAAAACATGAGTACTAGTAGTCAGACACCTCTGCCACAAGCACCCGTCAATGGCTTGGCTAAAAAGTTGGCTAAGAGTAACAACTCTGACTATGAAAACTCGGCTTCGCTTAATGGTGGGAAGCGTGCTCCTCCTTCTGCTACCCTCCAGGATGTTGATTCTAATAGCCCTGGGGGCTCTGATTTGGGGGACCTGAAATTGGGTTTGACCAATTGCACTCTTCCACACAGAAGCCTTGATGCAGAGCATACAGCTCTACTTAGCAATAATGACACTGCAAATAAACACACCCACAGTTCCCCAGAGCAGCAGCATGAGCTTGAAGGAGGTGGAGAGAACAGGTTGTTGTCGTTCGCTGCTGTGCCTGCTTGTTCTGATTTTGGGAGCAGCAAACCAGAAGAGCAGAAGATCTCTCTGCTAAACAATTCCCTTAGCGCTCTAGATTCAGATATGAGGACAAGGGTGCTGTTGCGGCGGCAAGCAGACATTGAGAACCGTGCTCGTAGACTGCAAAAGCGCCTGCAGGTGGTGCAAGCTAAGCAGGTGGAGCGCCACATCCAGCAACAGCTTGGTGGCTTCTTGGAGAAAACTCTAAGCAAATTGCCAGCATTGGACTCCCTGAGACACCGAAGTCAACTGATGCTGACCCGCAAGGCCGAAGCAGCTTTGAGAAAAGCTGCAAGTGAGACAAGTACTTCAGAAGGATTGAGCAGCTTCTTAAGAAGTGACTCCATCTCAGAAGAACTGGAGAGGTTTACCGCCAGCGGGATGGCTAACCTGCGATCTTGCGAACAAGCATTTGACTCTGATGTCACGGACAGCAGTTCGGGTGGGGAGTCTGATATTGAAGAGGAGGAACTGACCAAAGCAGACACTGAACAGCACCATGTGCCGCTGTGAGTAGCACCAGATGTAATTACTCTGTGTGGGGAGGGGCAATAACAAAAATTGTACTTTTAGGTTTAGAAAGCAGATGTCCTGCAATAGGAAGGGTAGTTATCGTGAGGAAGAGAGATAGTATCTCAAATACAAACTCAATTATGTTTGGTTGAAGAGAATAACCTCACCTCTTCATCTTCAGCTCCGTGTTAGGTAATTAAGGTGTCTGAGAAACCCCAGCCACCTCACATATTTTTTGTTTTTTCCCAAAGGAAATGTTAACTCCCTCTTTCCCAACTTTCTCTCATCTATTCCACCTCCCTGTTCTTTCTGATTTTGATTAAAATTATGTTCTGTTTCCCAGAGATAGTCAGAACAGTTTACCACAGCCTTCATTGGTACCCTCCAGGTGTGTTGGATTACCCAGACAACACATCTGGAGGTCGCAAGGTTGGCGAAGGCTGTTTCCTGGAATTGTCTAAGTAGTTTTTTAAAAATGACTTGTATTTTATGTATACGACTGAAATCCAAATAACAATATGCATTGTGAAATTTTATATAGAGGGTTGTATTCAGATGTAGTCAAGCTTAGAGTAGACCCATTGAAATCAGTGGGGCTTAAGTTGGTCATGACTGACTTGTCCCATTTGATTTCAGTGGGTGTATTCTAAGCATGACTTTAAGTCAGGGTCCAACCCATTGTGTTGGCTTTCCTGCTGTGTCAGCAAGGAACTCTATAAATAATTCCTTCCGGGTCAGACAGATTTTATTGGAGTGAAGTTGTTCCTGCTGAAATTGTTGAATGTAAGCTATTGTGGGTGTAATGTGGGGATTGGCAACTGGATGCCCTCCAGATATTTTGGACGACAACTGCCATAAGCTCCAGTCAGCATGACAAATGGTCAGGGTTTATGGGAATTTGAGTGCAAAATATCAGGAGGGCAACAGGTCATCTACCCCTAGTGTAAAGCATTCTAGCTCTGCTGAAAATTGAAGCTTTTCTCTTTCAAGTTAGGTATCATAGGTATGAATGGCTTTGAGATGTAGAATTCCTTTTTGCAAAGATGTCCTCAAGGTCTACATCTTGTTTGATTAAAACTTAAGAAGAGGTGAGATCAACACTCACTATCTTACAGTGGAAATGGGAGGGGAGGGGAGAAAAAGCGAAAGACGGCTTTGCTGAAGGAGAAAATGTGATTATGGAATTGGAGAAAGAATAGAAGGAAATCTCAGGAGGAAGGGCTAAAGGTGATGCAAGTAATGGTTGTGAAGTGGTAGCAACTGGTTGTGTTGTAAAGAGCAGTAAAATCTGACCAATAGTATCTTTTGTCCTTTTCTCTGTGCAGACTTCAATTTCTGCTCCTTTTCTTTTGATGAATTTGTAAGTAGGGCATTGCTGACTGGTATTTATCGCAGGGTAATTGGACTAAAGATCTCTGGAAATGATAACATTATTTTAAAACTTTCTGTCCTGGGTCATTGCTTATCACAGCTCTGGATCAGCTGGAGACTAATGTCTTACTATATTACATTTTGCTGGCTGGGGTTGATGAGAGCTGTAGTCCAACATATCTGGAGAACACACCAGCTTGTGGAAGGCTGATCTACACTGCCTGGCAGCGGCTTTCTTGAGTGTCAGGCAAGGGGGTCTTTCCCAGCCCTACCTGGAAAACCTAAGGCCTTCTGCATGGGCAGCATGTGCTCTACCACTGAGTTGCAGCCCCTACCTATGCATAACTTCATGCGACTCTGTAGGTCATGTTAACCTTCTAGGGCTGCACTATAACCCTTAGGGGACTCCTCTGCATCAGATATCAGTGCTGCTCTCCCTGTCATCTACAAATGGCAAATTGTTTTTAGCATCAGCCTGGATGCTTTTCTGCTGTTCATGGTATACTGTTGTTTTATGAGAAGAGTATTATGTCTTTGTGTTTAAATAACTCATAGGCCTGGTTCGCACATAACAACAACCCATGTACTTTCCTGCTTCTGCTTTTTTAAACAAACCAGGAACACCCTGTTTCTGCATTCTTAGTCATGATGTCCAAACCCAGCTCTCTGGGATCTTGAGGGTTAAACAGCATATAATTTGAACCCATTGTTGGGTTAAAACTCTGGGTTGTTTAATCTCCAACAACACCATCTTTGGGGTTCTGATGTCACAACTAACAACCCAGGAACTCTAGGGTTGTTTTAAAAAGTGGGTGCAAAGCAGAAGTGGTGAGCAGGCAGGAGACCGCACACTTCACCAATTCACAGGTTGTTAACCCACAAATTGCCATTATGTGCAAACTAGCTCATAGTGTGTATTCTATTTTGCAAGATTTTCGTTTGATTTCTGAAAGTCATTTATATCCAGTGCTATTGCACTGTTAAGTTTATTAAACAATGGTGTCTGACATAAATACACATGGGGAGAAAAAAAATGCTGGTACCTTAATGGTTGTAATGTCCTGGCTGCAAGACTCCTCCAGTTTATCTCCCCACCCTGGGCTTCTAGAGGCAACTGCCAGACAAGGTTGTGTATGAGCTTAGTATTTAGTCCATAGAGATGTCACTTGCATATGAGTAAGATGCAGTCTAACTGTTGGTTAATATGGACCTTGCTTAATGTTTTAATTGTTTGGTAAAATGTGATTGATTAAACAATATCTCCTTGAAGGAGGAAAAAATAGGGGCAGCTGTTTAAATGCCTTCATTGCCACAGTTTCTACCTCCCGCCTGAAGAAGCATGCCTGCTACTGTTACTGTTAACAGATAATGAAAACAAACCTCATTAGAGTATAAAATAATAGGACTTGTCAAATTAATTATAAAATATTCTGGAATTTAATCTCCTTTCCTTTTCTGCTTCAAGTTTTTTTTTTTTAAGTTACATTTTCTTTTGAACCTGTGTATAGTAGTCTTCCCTAACCTGGTGCCTTCCAGATTTGTTGTACTAGGGATGATGGGAGGTAAATTCAATACATCTGGAGGGCTCCAAATTGGGGGAGGTTGCTGTATAGGATTGTGTGCTCACTTGACAACTTTCCCAACTGAGCTTCTTTTTACTCTTGATTGAAATAACAGGCCAATTTTATTAGGGTGATATTTTAATCTGCTATAAATGCAGCATTACATAATTAGCCAAATTGAAGTAGCATACCCCTTTCCAAGAGCGCCAGTGCCTGCTATCTTTTTAGTAGCCATTGAACAAGTGAGAAGGGCCTCTGTTGCTAATCGTAAAAATGTGGACAGGCTGATATGGGTGAAGGTAGTCCATCAAGTAATGTGTTCTCATTTAAAGGTCTAAAGGTCAAAACTGGCACTTTAAATTTGGCTTGAAAATGCACTGGTAACTGTGCAGCTTATTTATTCTTTCTCTTCTCTTCTCTCCCCCCCTCCCCCCAGGGTGTCATTGGCTTTAGCTCCTTTTAAATAAATACATCTCTGGGATTTGCTTACTTTCCTAGGACTTCATAGTCTCTGGAGCATCATGAGCTTCCCTAACATGGTCTTTCTCTCCTCTCCCTCCCACCAGGATTTCTGATTTTCTCTCTTGTTCTGGTTGGTTGCCTGCATGTGGGTTAGACTTACCTACTGGTTGTTTTTGGAGGCAGTTAGACTTAAAATGGTTAGAATCCCCCAGTAATAGCATTTGGTTACAGATCTGTTTTCGGCTGACTGATCTGATGCTATTTTGGAAACTATGTGGTTTATGTGTGTGTGTGCATCCATGTGTATTATTCCTAATTGGTTCTGTATTACCAAGGTTTTTATTAGTGTTTCAAGATTTAATCAGTATATTAAGCAACTGAATCTTTAGTTGGGGGCAATTTTTAACCAGAGAGCAATTTTTCAATGGCTTACATGGTGAATTAAGGGGCATGCTGATTTGTGCTGAGGTTATTTTGGTTTGTTTTTATTTTATTTTGAATTATATATTACTGTTCATAAAACATAGTAGTTTACAGGTTTAAATAAAACCATTAAAACTGGTGTATTACTTTAGTGAGGAATGGAAAAATAAAAGTTTAAAGAAAAGCCATCCCTTTCAACAGCAATTACAGCATTTGTTCACTAAAATGTTTGCTATCCCACACTTGATCTTAGTGCATTATCTAAATGTAATTAGTTGAAAGCCACATAATCAAGAGAAAAATCTTATTATTAACCACTTAAAAGAATATTGAAGCTGTGTACAATACAAAAATGATCACAATACAATATAAAAATATTGTCCATTTAACATACACATGTCTAAAAGAAAATTAGGCTGGAAAGGCTTGGATGAAGAGGAATGTTTTATTTATTTATTAGATTTCTATCCCGCTCAGTTTATAATAAGAAAACCAAACAGCAACAAAATTAAGTAAATAAAAATAATAACACAACAATATAAGTAGCAAAATAATAATTAAGCATAAAATATTTAATATCATTGAGCCAGCAGATTTTAGCATGTGCCTATAACTCTCAATACCTTATTTCTAGGGGCACAGTATTCCAGAAGGCATGGGCAACTACACTAAACTGCCTTGTAGAATTACCAAAGGGGCCTCCCCTAATGACCAAACGGAGTGGGCAGGACTCTATGGGACTAAGCAGTTTCTCAAATAACCTGGTCTTAAGTTGTTTAGGGCCTTGTGTACTATTACTAGGACCTTAAACATGGCCTGACAGCATATAGGCAGCTGTGCAACTCTTTCAGCAGAGGAGTTTTATGTTGGTAATAGATTGGTTCACACAGCAACCGAGCTGCTGCATTTTGCACCAGTTGCAAGTTCCAGAGTAGCCTCAAGGGCAGCCCCATGTAGAGCATGTTACAGTAATTCAGACTTGAGGTTACCAATACATGGATCATTGTGGCAAAGTTAACCCTTTCCGGAGTTAAACTTGGCCATAGCTGTCATACCAGCGAAAGGAGGTAAAAGGCACTCCTAGACACTGAGGTCACCTGGGCCAAGTGACAAGCATATCCCCAAGCTACAAACCTGTTCAACCCCATCCAGAACAATTTGTTGACCAATCTTTCAGCCCTCTGTCTTGCAAGCATTCAACCTCAATTTATTAGCCCTCATCCAGCCTATTGCTGTTTCCAGGCCCTGAATAATGACTTCCACAGCCACACTTGATTCATATGTTACAGAGAAATAGAGCGGGTTTTAAAAACATGGCATCATACTCCAGGCTACCCTAATGACCATAGGAACATAGGAAGCTGCCTTATATTGAGTCAGACCATTGGTCCATATAGCTCAATATTGTTGACAGTGACTGGCAGTGACTCTTCTGGGTTTCAGGGAGGAATTTTTCCAGCCTTACCTAGAGATGCCGGGGATTGAATTTGAGATTTTCTGCATGCAAAACATGTGCTCTTCCACTGAGCCAGGGGCCCTACATAATAATAATTATCATTATTATTTCTAACCCACCTCTCCCTCTGGATCGAGGCAGGGAACAACAATAAATATAAATACAAAGACCATAAAATACATAACACATTTAAAACAAATAAAAGTAATACCTTATTAAAAACATCTTAAAATTCAACTGGGTAGGCCTGCCGGAAGAGATCAGTCTTCACGACTCTCTTAAATTCAAGAAGACTGCTAATTTGTCGAATCTCCTCTGGCAGGCCATTCCACAGTCTGGGAGCGGCAGAAGAGAAGGTCTTCTGGGTAACACTGGTCAGCCTAGTCTTGGACAACTGTAGTAAGTTCTTCCCAGAGGACCTGAGTATGCGGGGCAGATTATACGGGAGAGGGCGATCCCGCAGGTAACCTGGACCCAAACCATGTAGGGCTTTAAAGGTAATAACCAACACTTTATATTTTGCCTGGAAGCTAATTGGCAGCCAGTGGAGTGATTTTAAGACTGGTGTCTTAAAATCACCGGTACACCTAGGTTAGTCACCTAGGTGTACCGGTGACTAACCTGGCTGCCATATTTTGAACTAGTTGAAGTTTCTGGACTAGGCACAAAGGTAGCCCTATGTACAGCGCATTGCAGAAGTCGAGTCTCGAAGTTACAAGTGCGTGCACTACCGTCTTTAGGTCTTCCAACTCTAGGAAGGGGCGCAGCTGGCGTATCAGCCGAAGCTGATAGTAGGCACTCCTGGCCGTCGCATCTATCTGGGCTGTCATTTGGCGCAACGGATCCAGGAGTACCCCCAAGCTGCCAGCACAGTCTTGCAGGTGGGGTGTAACCCCATCCAGAATTGGTTGACACACTCCAAACCCAGGTTGTGGCCTTTGACAGCAAGCACCTCCATCTTGTCTGGATTCAGCTTCAGTTTGTTTTTCCTCATCCAGCCCATTACCGCCTCCAAGCATTCATTCAGTGGAGACACACTATCCTTAGCTGATGATGTTGTCAAAGGCATAGAGAAATATATTTGGGTTTCATATAGATGTTAAATAGCAGTGGAGCCAACGTAGTACTCTAAGATCCCCACAGTTCAATTACCAGAGTGCTGAAAAAAATCACCCAGGATCACTTTGAAATAGAACTTGTAAGTAGGAGCAGAATCACTGAAATATTGTGCTTCTAACCCCAATTCATGGAGTAGATCCAGGAGGATCCCATGGTTGATGGTATCAAAAGCCAACGAAAAATTTAGAAAAAGTAACAAGGTCGTACTCCTCCTGTCCTTCTCATGCTAAAGGTCGTCCATTGGGGCGGCAAAGACTGATTTGATCTCCAAACCAGGCCTAAACTCAATTAGTTGAAAGCCTATTTTAGTAACTCCCCTCTCATGACAACAGTTCAGTGTCAACCTGGCATATAATCACCTCTTTGCCTTATTTGATTAGTGTGCCCCTGATAATTGATAGCCTTTCTACTCAATTAGCTGTTTTTGTGCTCTTCTAAAGAGCTGGACTGATGGACAGTAATCCACTTACAAATGGTTTAATTTCTGAAGCCTCTCCCTGACCTGGGGACCTCCAGATATTTTAGGCTAGAATTCCTAGCAACCCTTCCCAGCATGGCCAATGGTCAGGGGTGATGGGAGTTATAGTTCAGAACATCTGGAGGCCAGCAGGTTGGGAGAAGGCTGTGAGTTGATGGGATTCATATCTAGTCCATTCAGAATGAGTGAATTCAGTGGTCACATGTTGATGTCCAGTGTGAGGCAGTTGTGCTGCATGGGATGGAGAAGTCATGGGAGATGGGAGCAGAGGGAGATGGAGCAAGGTTAAAGGAGAGTACTGTTAGCTTGATAACTGCAGGCCAGGGATTAAACTGTTCTGGAACAATTTCTTTGTTGCCTCCTAGCTATGAGAGGAAAAGTTGGAGCTGTTCAGTCTTGGTCAGTCTAATTTGATGAAAGGCTTTGCTTCCATAGCTGAAGAGTATGGATTCATAACCCCATAGGTGCTAAGTCATGACAGTTCTGAAGCATCTTAAGGCAGAGTTCCTCAATCTGGCCATGGCAGCTGGGAATGATGGATGTTGTAGTTGAGCCCATCTGGAGGTTGCCAAGTTGGGGAAGCCTGATCTAAGCTCTTGAGTTTCATAAGGGCTGCCCATCCCTCATATTCCTGTGCCTGAAAGAGTTAGCTGAAGAAGCATTAATTGTAGTTTGAGAAATATAAAAGGACTGGAAGCAAGACCTCAAGTTCTAAAAACATATTAAGAGAGATGTTAAAAGATCTCTCCCTCCTCTACCATTGAGGCAGGGCTTTTCTCTCTTCCATCCCTCTTCTCCAGCATATAGGTCTGTGGCCTGCTAGCTCTGCTGTGGTGCTGAGTTTGACTTTCAGGATGGGAAGAAGATGATGATCCACCTTAAACATGGGGTGAAGAATGACACATATTCAGTGCTCTTGTCAGGGCAAGACTTTGAGGGAGAAATTCAGGCCCCGTTCAGCGAAATTAACAGGAAGGCCCCAAATGCAGCAGGGCTGTCTTATTACATTTGTGAAGTAAGTGAAGTAATACATACTACCAACTAAAGAGAGTCTCCCCCATAAATCCAATTAAATCCAGAGTCTAAAATTACCAAACTGCACTACTGCATACTTTCTAAGTGTGATAGAAGTGCTTTGAACACACATTTGCTACATTCTGAGGCATTCATTTTCATGGTAAAGGAACGTGTGTTCGGATCAATCCCACCACATTTTAAATATCTGTTTTCCCTAACACTTCTCACAGCAGATTGTGCTCTGAGTGCATGCTGATTTAATTCTTGTTTCCTCCATATAGAGAGCAAGATAGCTTTAGAAGAAATGCTGAATCAATGCAAGACTGAAAGCTTCGTGCTCCAAAACAAAAACAAAAAGACCGACTGCGTGTTTTTTTCTATATTATAGAAATTATGATTTGGTCACATGTGATATTGGCAGCATTAATAGCTTCAGTACTGGGCCAGGAGAAAACCTTGTCTCTGAAGAAGTAGATGGAAACTAAAGCCTTACTAAATAAATATGAAAGCTCCGAGAGTCCAGAGCTAGTTTAATTATAAAGTCTCAAGAAGTTGGATAGAAACTTGGCACAGTTTGGGCAATAAAGCACTGAAATATGACTAAACATGATAGAGACAAACTTTCTCCTTTTGGCCAAATATGCTGAAGTATTGATTTTAAGTACGTATCTGCTCAGCAGGACATTGTAGGCATAACCCAGCCAAAATTTAGCATCAAATGCAATTTATTTCTGCAAGAGTTAAGCAAGTGCTTAGTCTTCCCCCTCGTTGAAATCAATGGCTTGATTATGCCGTTCAATTATTAAGTCTTTTTTGTTTTCTCTGCACCAATAACAGTCACTGACCTGGATCACACGACCACAACGTGGTTAATAAACCACAGTGGTTTGTAACCACCCTGTATGTGCTGGTTGTTTACGCCCGATTTACATAATCACTCTTTTTGGGCAGTTGTCAAACCCGGCGAGGGTGGTAGGTTGGGGAGAAGCACCAGTGAGATAGATGGTTGTCATGGTGATGGATATGGGGATAGGTATACGCTTCTATGCATGCCTTTGCCTCCCATCATTGACAACATATTGTATGCTGACAACCAAATTTGTCAGGTGAAGGTCCGCACAAGCCAACTGAATTTCTAAGTAGGTGTCTGTGCATAATTATTTTCAATTGGTTGTATGTTCAAATTGTGCCATCCAAGTATTGAGTGCTCAATCAAAGGGGAAAAACTATGTGTCCACACAGCAGGGCTCCCTTAGCAGGGGCTCTGTACTATATTTGGACAGTATGGATGGTGCAAGTAACCCTACTGTCCCCCTTCACATGATTGTTATTTTTGTTAAGACAATAGTATGTCTTAAATGTTTACATTTAGGAAAAAATTAAAGGTGCTAAAAACTGTTGAGACACTAATAAATTTTAGCAACTCAAAGGACGGTGCATGATATACTGATGACTACTCATCTACAATTTTGAACTGCCAAGTTTACCTAGTATTGCATTTGCAGTTGGCATCCATTGATTGATACTAATGAACTTAGGGAATGGAAAATTTTCTGCTGGAAAAAATAAAGTACTGGAAAATTCTTCATCTCACATCACTGTTTAGAAATCTATTGGTTTGCTTACTAGCACTCTTAACCATGATTTGGAGGAATAATTAATATTTTCTGTCTTTGTCAAAGTGTCTGATCACCAGGCAAAGGTGTAAAAAACTGTTGTGCAATAGGAAGTCATGTCATATGCATTTCTGGATAGTTCTTGAATTAAAGTAGTAATAAGGGTAGCTACTATTTTTTTCAATTAACATTTGTATACACTGTCCTGTAAATAGGCGTCCCTTCCATCGTAGAGTAAATCTACAGGAATTGAAGCACACTGCTAGTAGCAGATGACAGTGCACTCTGTAACTAGACAGCTCTCTCTGCTTGCTTCACTGAGAAGAGTGTCTTGTTTCCAGTGAAGTGGTGTGCACATAGTGGTTCTTCATGGTGAGTCCACACATCACTTTATTCAGAGTGTAGGAATTATTTTCCTGTATTTTCAGTAAAGGGAAGACGGTAGGGGCCACACCCTCTGCTCACAACCCGATTGGATGCTTCTAAACCAAGAACATAAAGAATCAAATCTAGCTCAGGAAGAAAGCAATGGTTACAGCAGGATATGTTCTGGAACTGTTGGCTTTGTTATGGGTTCACACTGGATGACTAGGCTTTATTCAGCATTTGGGAATTGTGGATTATCTGGAATGTTGGTCTTAATGGGATATATTTAGGGTTGTTAATCTTGTGAGAGTTATTATGCCTTTCACTTTGAACGTTTTATAATGTGCATTGAGCTGTCGTAGCAGGGAAAGTGAGAGCCACAAATAAATAATACAGTATACCATATTTCTCCAGGCACACCACTTTGCATTGTATTGCCCTTTAAAGCATGATGCTACTGAATGTGTTGTGTTGTAGCCTTCCATTCATTTGCCCCTTTGATAGGATGCTGTCTGTGTTCTTCATGTTAACTGCTGTCTAGCCCACTGTCACATGCAGAAATGGGGTCAGTGGGCTGTGATGAGTAAAACATTGGAGATTATCATGTTCACACTCAGCCATGAATTACACTGAACATTATTGTACAAATCCAGCTGATCACATTTTCATAGGGTAGCTGTCTAATTAAATGAGCTAAGAACTACAAAGCACTTCAGCCTTGAAAAAGGTGATATAGCAATGTTGGTTGATAGACTCTGAAAGGTTCAGCCCCAGGCCCTGTTGTCATTGTCAAGCCTCAGTTCTGGAATGAGTCAAGTGGTAATGAAAAAGGCTTGTGAGCATATCAAGAATGCATCTCCCTCATTGCAGTCCATTTTCACATGTCTTGGATTATGGGGTGGGGCTTTCAGGAAATAGGGAACGACTTCCAAGCAAGCTAAAGCCTCCACAACCCTTCCTTTCCTTAGGGTAGGGGAGGGCAACTTGTGGGCCTCCAGATAGTTTAGCATACAACTCTCATCTTTCCTCACCATTGGTTATGCTGGCAAGTGCTGATGGGAGATGTCGGGCAAAACATTTGGATGGGCACAAATTGCCCACCCATGGCTTAGGGAGCCTTGAACACCGACAGTGTCTTATGCACAGGACTGTTTATGCTTGCACTGTGCAAATGCAGATATTCATTTTGGATGGAGAATTCAGCACCCTTAGAATTCAGGCTTTTTTCATGTTTTCAAAGGCAATTCTAGCCCCAACGGTAGCAAAGATGGGATTGAACGTTTGTGAGCAATGCTGAAGGGACGGGCTGAGCAGGTCATGTGGGGTGAGTTTCAGTGCCTTCCAGAGGTGTGTGGTAAAACATTTTCCACTAGGGATTGGGGGATGATCTTCCCAATGTGGCCGCCAGGAACCAAAGGCTTGGCCTGCTCTGCATCCTCTCCCCAGAGGGAGAAGGTTAGGGGCAGAAGGTTGGGTTTCTGATAGGATCATCTTCCCAACATGGGTACTGGGAGACAAATTACATCAGGGTGTGTGGCCCCACAGCTTTTGCTATCAGGGTGTGGTCCTGCCCTCTGACATCTTAAAGACCATGGAGGGTGACATGGAGATGGCATTCAGCCCCCATCGCATTGTGGCTGCCAACCTCGGACTACAATATTTAAACCGTATTAAGTATGCGTTAGTTAAGTTTTTACTTAATCAAATATTTCAGCCCTGCTACTTACAACAATTAGAAAAACTTTTGAGATATTTATGTATCATTTAAAATTAACATGGTGTACCTTTAAAAAGTTTTTTTTTACTAATCATTGATCAAACATGCTGAATTGGATCTTAATTGATTTTAGGTCATTATAACTTTTTATAGACATGCTATTTCACTGATGCCTTCATAGAATCAATCCATTGGAAGGGATCTTGGAGATCAGCTAGTCAAACCCCCTGCTCAATACAGGCTCTGCACTGCAGGCTGCAGCTACAGCATCCCTGACAGATGGCCATCCAGCCTCTGCTTAAATACCTCCAGCAAAGGAGAACCCATCACCTCCCAAGGCAGTCCTCAATTGTTCATAATTCTTTATACTTACAAATGACTAGCTGGATCAGAAAATGGTGTGAATCAAGCTGATTTATGGAAATGTGCATGCTTACATATGACATAGACCATCTTGAGTTTGGGTTACTTTAATATAGAACTTATTTTATGTATTTTATGTATGGCAATATCTGAGGAGCCTGGGTTTGTTTTGTTTTGTTTTTGTAGTTTTTTTGAAGTGTTGAAGTGGTTTTTAAATGTACAGATAGTGTGTATGTTGTATGTTTTTGCTGTTTTAATTTTTGTATATTGTTTTTAATTGTTTTTAATCCTATGTAAACCGCCCAGAGAGCTTCGGCTATGGGGCGGTATACAAATGTAATAAATAAATAAATAAATAAATAAATAATATTTTTGACATACACTTCCAAATCTGTGTGATGATACAGGTTTCTTAACAATTGAGGCCAACGGTTATGTTCTCCATGTATGGAAGTCTTAAAACTGCAACTAGCATCAGATGTTCTGTTCAGGAGTCAATTTTTAAAATAAATGTGCAAAGGTGTTTAATAACAATATGAGGAACTGAGAGAAATATTTCAAATTATTCGACAGGTGCTTTATTAGGAGCCAACATCAAATGTTTAGGTGTTAGCCTTGTAGATTTGGCCAGATATCTGAAATCTGTAGTAGCCAAGTGCTTGGGATTCTTCTGGGCCTGAAACTGAGTTCCTTCAGTTCTCCCATTCTCTTCCATTGCCTCCCCCACCCGCCTCACTAACTCATACTCACACAATAAATAAGGAGATGCTGCAGTCTACCCACACTTAAGCTGTGTGTCAGCGATTGTTGCTGGATGAACTGTAACATGATAGAGTAATAATAACAGCATTTCACAGTACCATTGGTGTATAGTTTTAATTCAGTGCAGATATGACTGGTTTAGCGCTACATTGAAGCAGCCTCATGCCTGCTGGTGGTAACTGGGTGATAGAGGCCTGCCATATGCTGACTTTTTTTATTGACTTAAAAAGGACTTTTTGAAAAAAAAACCCTGCTTTTTCTTGAGGATTCTGACATGTTTGCCCATTTTGATTTTTATACTGCTTAAACACTTGGCAATACTGTGACAGAATTAAAAAATCAAATACATTTTTCTCAGATCTTCTCTGCAGGATTATAGTTGCATAGAACAGGAGCCATTGCAACCCATGGCTCATAACTCAGTAACAAACCATGGATTCTTTTTCTGGGTTGTTCACAGGCAACAGACCATGCTTTTTGTTAATGTGGCTGGATTTGCCCATAATGACAACCCAGAATTCAACAACTTATAGATTAAATAAACTGTAGGTTAGGGTTTTGTCTGAACCTGGACAGAGTTGTTCATGGTGGATATAATTTTTTTTTTTATTCTAGGCTGCCACTTAATAAGGTTTTGCTTCATGAATTACATAATGTAATGCTTTTATACTTTGATTCAGTGTTATCTTGAATCTCATGTTTCTTACCTTGACAGTAGTCATTTGGATAATTAGAAATACCTTACTGCTCTCCTAATTATAATAGTGCATTTATAAGCTGCAAAAGTAAATATTCACTATGGACTTGTAGCACATATGCGTGCGTGTGTGTGAGAGAGAGAGAAAGAGAAAAGAGCATTTTTAAATTGCATTGTCTTTGGCATTAGAGATTGAAAGGGTGTCTTATTACAGCAGAGTTGGTAGGGTTGGAAAAAACATATTGCTAATAGCAAATAGCGAACTCAAATAGGATATCTGGAAAGAGATAATCACTGACTAATTTATTTTAAAATGGCACTTTCTTTATGTGCCTATGAGCCCTTAATTGTTATATGCTTTGCTGTTATTTTAACTTGGACCATGAGGGCTACTGACTAAAGCCATGTGTTTTAGATGACCAAATTAATTAATCATCCAACATTCATAAAAAATACACACAAATTTGTTTGGGGAACATTTTACTACCCTGAGCCATTTTCCAATGTATATTGGGGGTGGCAAAATGCCCCATAATCATAAATATGTCCTTGGTGTCAGAAGAAGTATGTTTAAAATCAAAATATTAGAAAAGTATCAAGTTGTCAAGATATTTTTTTTATTATTTTGAAAGCCTAACTGTTTTGGACCTTTGAGGTTAGAAATACGTCCTGCAACAAATCTGTCTCTGGTGAGGTGAATGTTCTCCAACGAAATCTCATGGCTTGTGCCAACCTACTGACACCCAGACTTATTTAAGCCTGCTTCCCTAGACCAGTTTTATTGGGATATAAAATTGTTCCCAGGCCTTTTCCAAAGACAGTGCTTGGTTTTGGGGGACATAAAGCCACCACAATGGATTCCAAAGCCAATGGATTCTGAGGCTATTTTATACCCCAGGTGTATTTTTGTTTCCAGAACAAAACCCAGTACGTGATAAGAGCCTGAAATTTGGGGACATTATTCAGGTTATCATTATGCAGAAGACAAATATGTCATGAGAGGGACTGTGTTGTAGGTCTAATTCTGTGTAAATTATGCAGTGTGAAGTGGATTTGGGTAAGTTGGTATGCCCACCTGATTTAATGGAGGCCACTTGAAGCTGCTTCTGTTTTGTAGTGCTACAAGTGTGTTTTGAACTCTGGTTTAACATGCTTGGTACTTTTTCCCTGGATGGGAAAATGACCCCTGGAGTTGGGCAGAAGGATGCTAATGTCTGAACTCTTTCATGATGTATGTCAGTTCGTTTTCAATAATGGTATGGTTCACTTGTTGAAATACATGTAAAGCTGAACTATTGTTAGCAAAGATTGTGCTGAGCTGGAAAAAGTACATGCAAGTTTCCGGCCTTTAGGCATATTAACATGTGAGTTGGCTTTGCAAGCTTTTCCCTTCCTTATTCTTTGCTGAAATTTTAAAACACACTTCTGTGTGTCTTCTCTCTTTTGTTATTTATTGTCAGGCTATTCCCCTGACTTGTCCCTAAGAGCTTAATTTTAAGAAAATCGAAAATATAAACCAGAAATTTCATTGAAATTTGATGGTCACCCTACAGCGAAAATCTTGAAAAGAAATGTTTTCCAAACTTGTGAAAAGTGGGATAGTAGTAATAAATAAAGGGTCACATGGAATTTTTTTATATAAACTGCTTCTACAATATTGCTTTTAGGGTCCTCTCTTCTCTAAAGGATTTTTCTCAATAATCCCCTCCCAAGAGACTGAGGCTTGGCTCAGTGTCTCTTCCAGCTATGTATAGAGTTAAAAGGACTAAGTATGCTTTGTGTCCCGGTAACTCAGGTTGTGCGTCTGTCAAAGTTGTGTTCTTGCTACTTCTGTCAATTATTCAAAGTAAGAAAATTTGCATAGTACTAAGTATTTCATTCTGCTTTTGCTAACCATCCGGAAAGGCAAAGAGTTATGCATAACAATGAAGCCTCACCTCATCTCTCTTTTCCCCCTTCAGCGTTTGCTATTTCAACATTCATTGCCAACGCACTTTCAATCCTATCTTTGCAGTTGTAAGAGTCTAGAAAAAGTGTTAAGGTTCTCAGTTTGCTGACTTCTGCACCCATTGCTGCCTTCTGTGCTTCCACAATGCAGCCCTGTGCATGTTATGGAATAATGTAATGGAATGTATAAAGTATATGGGATAACTTTGTATATTTTGCACAACATAATGCGACCAAGAGATAACAGATCTGACCTAACATATTTCCCCCTGCATAATCTTAGCAATAATTTGTCTTGGTGCATTCAACTTGCTAATAAGGAGACATTTTGAGAGCTATAGGGGAGGGAAGACTTGAAGAGCTCTTCAACCAAGATGCACCCTGGCTGTAGTTCTGCTCATAGTCTTTCACAATATGGGGCATAATTATAGTAAAAGTACAGTTCTACCCACTCTTGTCAGCAACCTGTAATCCACAGTGCATGGCACCTTAGCAAGACTTCATCAGGAGTACTGTGTGTGGCTCTAGGTACCATGGCTCAATATGAAGTGATGATCAGTTGGCACAGATTCAGAGGAGAGAGCTACAATGATGGTGAAAGAAGAAAAAATCTTGTCTGGAAAGGCTGAAGGCCCTAATTATGTTTAGTCAGGCACACAGAAGAAGATTGAGAAGGGGGAGACACTGAAATGTTTAAAAGGATTTTTATCAAGAGAAGGAAATGATTATTCAGTCTGCCAGACATAGGGCAGAGAGCAGTGGTTTTCTTTAAGCTACCAGAAAGCAAGTTTGGGTTAATTATTAAGGAGCTCTGAGCAAATGTATGTCTAAGGGGTGACTAGATGTACAAAATTTGGTGTCTTCAGTGATAGGATGGAGAAGTGTCTGGGATGTGTTAAGGGTGAAATCCTAGCTGATCAGGAGGGAGGACAAGATGACTAACTAGGGCTCCTTCAACACTTTGGATCTTATGATTTTGTGGTCTATAATGGTGTCATACTGTTGTGAAGAGCCAGTTGCAATATAGCCAAGGGCTCTTGTGCCTTCATGTGTTTATAGGCCCATTGAAAGGTCTGAATGTGTCTACAACAGTAGGCACTTCTCTGAAAGAAAGCAAGTCTGGGCCTGGCCAGTAGCTCCATGGGAGAGCACTTGGGAACCCTTTGACCTCTTAGTAGGAAGGGTGGAATGTGAATGCTAAGGTGGCAGTTATAGGAATTCAGACAGTGATGTTCGACAGTTCTCAAAAGTCATATTTGTTGAAATTTTTATGCAAGCTTAGTGGTGGAGAGTGGCTACAGCCTTGTTGACCTCAGGTGTGCGAGGTATGCAGCAAATTTTCAAGTACATGCTCTAAGACTTTGTACAGTCTGATAGTAAAAGGGTGGCCAGTCCCACTTCAGCAAACAGGCAAAATACATTCACATAGGGGAGACTGCATTGAAGCCAAGGAATAATGTTAGATGAATTGTGAGAAAAATTCAACATGTGGAGCAATGCAATAATCCACTACAATGGGATCTGTGTAGATTGGCAGTGTAAAATGAAGAGAATACCTTGTGTCTGTAGGCCCTATTTGCCCCTCCATTGTTTTTGGGCTTAGTGTTTGACTTGCATATGTTGCTCTCGCCCATCAGTGAATGTGATATTCAGGCCATCAGGTTAATGTAAATGGTGTTTTGACAGTTATAAACTTTTTTTAAAAGGCTTTGATATTCTGGAATATAGTTTCTTCTTTTTTTGCTAGTTTTTGTGTGGAGGGGCTCTTTTGCAAATGAAGAGTACAGTTTTAGTACCGTATTTTCCGGCGTATAAGACGACTGGGCGTATAAGACGGCCCCCAACTTTTCCAGTTATAATATAGAGTTTGGGATATATTCGCCATATAACACTACCCCTCTTCCAACGCACACCAAATAAAAATTAAAAAAACATCAGCATATGGTAATTTTAATTCAAATGCTTATGACATGCAGGTACTTAGCAGGAAAACTGTCACTTATAAACATAAGGCTGTTTGTCATCAAACATGTAAACATAAAACAGTGCAATTATTCCTATTTATCAGGGACAGTGCTTGTCTTCTAGTACCTATCCCTGGTCAATCACAGCTGCTATTTTTTCTCTATTTGGCTTTTCTGGGATGCATATGTACACCGCCCCAATGTTGCTGGTATGCATACACATGTGTCATGCATTCAGTTTGCAGGACCATAGTAGGGGTACTCTGAGGTCTGAAGAGCAGTGACACTCAATGTCTGTCACAGGGAGACTCACTTCATCACAGGAACGTAGCGAACGCACTCCTTGGGAGTAGGAGAAAAAAAGTAGGGCTACTTTCCCCGCTCACACTGGCTTAGTGGTGAAGACATTTAGCGGGGTAGCATAAAAGGCAGACTGCTCCTACCACGCTAGTCCCTCAACCAGTGGCAAGGAAGGAGGAAGAAAAATGCCTCGTTTGTAGAGAGCGCCCCCCTCCTCCCCTCCGCGCGCCCGACAGACGTCCCGGAAAGGTAAGGGCCCCCTCCTTACCTTTCCGGGACGCCCGCTCCCGTCCAGCGGCTACTGCCAGCGGGCTTTGCGGCCTGCTCTAGAGTAGCGCACCGGTCATCACCCGACGTGCTACTCTAGAGCAGGCCGCACAGCCCGCTGGCAGTAGCCGCCGGATGGGAGCGGCCGTCCCAGAAAGGTAAGGGCCCCCCTCTTCCCCTCCGCGCGCCCCCTCCACCCCTCCGCGCGCCCCCCTCCTCACCTTTCCGGGACGCCCGCTCCCATCCGGCGCCGGTGGCTACTGCAGCCCCCCTCCGTCCGTCCTATACCCGGCGTATAAGACGACCCCCGACTTCAGAGCCGATTTTCCAGGGTTAAAAAGTCGTCTTATACGCCGGAAAATACGGTATGTGCAACTTAAGCAAGACTGATAAAATGCGTATCCCAGAGTGACACTAAGATGACAGAATTAATTATTAGGAATTTGAAAAGAGGATGGAGGTTTAATGGGCCATGGAGATGTTTTTCACTGCCCCCTAGGGAGGGTCCATGCAGGTCAGTGTAGAGCATTCAGGCTTGTGCTGCTAATAAGATTAAAATTGAAAAGCTAATCGAAGCATCTTATTCATCTAGATTCAGGACAGAAAACCTGAGAATCGTGACTACAATGCATCTGCTTGCTTCAGTGGAGTAGCTCTGAACAAGTCATTAACTCTAGCAGGGTGAATGCTGGGCCCTTGAGATAGGGCAAAATACCTGTATACGCTGAAGGACTACTGCTTGTATTTTGTGAACCATATGCTCTTATCCCTACCATAAGCTGAGCTGCTGTGATGTCATGTTCATACAAATCCTAGTTGCTGATGGAGAACTGTTAGTCATAGAAAATTAATAGTGGTGTGAATGTATAGGAAGCAGGGGTTTTGGTTTTGGCCTTGGTAAAAACTTCCCATGAAGACTAGGGACACTGTTGGAAGTGTTCTGAGGAACCTGTGTCTAGAGTACTGGCCACAGTTGAAAGGCTTACTGTATAGAGTTAGTACAAGACTCAAGATGAGAGCCACAGGTTTGCAGCTTGTAGAAGCAAGGTCTTGGTGAGTCATGACCAGCTGAGGTATACACCCTTGCCCCTCTGGCAAAAAGGTGGAGAGGCAGACAGAATAACTCCTGAAAGGTATTTCTTGCAAACCATAGAGCAGGGTCAAGCTTTGCACACAGAGTTTCCTGTCAGCTATTGCTTGACTGAAAAGTTGAGATCGAAACATGATAAATGGAATAATGTGGGGATTTGAAACTGATAGATTTATTTATTTATTTTATTTTATTTTATTTATTTAAATTTATTTAATTTAATTAGCCGAAGCTCTCTGGGCGGTTTACATAAGAGTAAAACAGTTAAAAACAATATACCAAAATTAAAACAGCAAAAACATACAATATACGCGCAACATACACATACATTTAAAACCACTGTAATAACTTTAAAAAGCTAACCTAGGATCATCAGATATTGCTAAATGCTTGAGAGAAGAGGACAGTCTTGACCTGGCGCCGAAAAGATAACAATGTTGGCGCCAGGAGGGCCTCATCAGGGAGATAGTTCCACAATTGGGGGGCCACCACAGAGAAGGCCCTCTCCCTTGTTGCCGACCTCCGAGCTTCCCTCGGATTAGGCACTCGGAGGAGGGCCTTAGATGTTGAACGTAGTGTTCGGGTAGGTTCATGTTGGGAAAGGCATTCTGTCAGGTATTGTGGTATCAAGCCATGTAAGTCTTTATCGGTTAAAACCAGCACCTTGAATCGGGCTTGGAAACATATAGGCAGCCAATGCAAGCAGGCCAAAGTAGGTCTTATATGCTCGAACCTTCTGGTCCCAGTTATCAATCTGGCTGCTGCATTTTGCACAAGCTGCAGCTTCCGAATTGCCTTCAAAGGCAGCCCCACGTAGAGTGCATTGCAGTAATCTAACTTGGAGTTTACCAAAGCATGGACAACTGAAGCCAGATTATCCCTGTCCAGATAGGGGTGTAGCTGGGCCACCAACCAAAGTTGGTAGAAGGCAGTCCGTGCCACTGAGACCACCTGAGCCTCAAGTGACAGAGATGGTTCTAGGAGAACCCCCAAGCTACAAACCTCCTCCTTCAAGGGGAGTACAACCCCATCCAGAACAGGTTGAAGACCCTCTATCTGGTCAGCAGAACCACCCACTAACAGCGTCTCAGTCTTGTCCGGATTGAATTTCAGTTTATTAGCCCTCATCTAGTCCATTGTCGCAGCCAGGCACCGGTTCAGCAAATCCACAGCCTCACCTGATGAAGATGAAAAGGAGAAATAGTTCTAGACCAGGGGTGGAGAAACTCAGGGTAGAGGGCCCAACCCAGCCCTCCTAGGGTACTAATCTAGGCCTCTTGGGTTCTCTAGAGAGCCATACCCTCTTCCCCTGATCCCTCTCTCTCTCTCTCTCTCCCCCTGGCACCGCTCATCTGGTTTCCCAGCTTTTGTACAGTTTCCCCCCCCCCCCCCCCATTTTAAAAGGTTGAAATGCCCCTCTGAATGCTCAGATATTGACAGTAAGAGCTTTAAGGTAAAATAGCTGGTATTTTGGCTCCACTCTTTTTGCCTTTGGCCATCCACCACTGGAATGCAGCCCCTGGGAGGTTCTCTGAAATTGATTTTGGCCCTTGGGCTGAAAATCCCAAGGGCCCTGCTCTAGACTGCCTGCCTTAAATACCAGCTCAGAAGGTGGGCTGGCTTAGCCATCTCTGCTCTTGGTCCAGCCAATATTTAACCCAATTCTGCAGTCAGATTATGTCCTCAAAGAGGGACTATATACCCTGGCAGACAGGTATATGGAAGGTAGTCTGAATGGGCTTCATATTGGTGCTGTAGAAGTCCCAGTTAACTTAGTGGTGGAGTCTGTTTCTTATATTGATGGTGCAGGCTGCTCTTTCTCATACTCTGATATGTCTGCTAGGACTGGGAGCTAGTTCCTGCTTCTTTTCGATACTGGTCTCTTCCTTTGTTGCACTAGTCTGACAGAGGGGTGTCACATTCAGGCTTGGAGGAGGTTTTACAGTGTTTGGGTCATGTCTTCTCTACATCTTGACAGAAAGAGTTATGGTACATAAAAAGCAAAGATAGCTGTACAGATACATGAGAGAAACTCCAATATTCATGGTTGGACAGTATCATTATTAGGACCAACCAAAATGTCATGAAATAATTAATGCACAGCCTTTTGAGTTCTCCAGAATTGTTTGTCAGGTTAAGTGGTGTGAAAAACAGGGAATAGTGGGGGAGGGGGGACACCATCAAGTAGAAAAAGTAGGCCAGATGTTGTTACCATAAGGTCTGCATTTTAGACCCATTCCCAAGGTAGATATTGCAGACGGAGTTACTCCTAAGTGCTGCAGGTAACAGCTTACACCTAGGATTCTGGGACAAACAAACAAACAAAAAGCTATGGCTGATCTGCATTTCTGAAAACAAAAAGTCCAACTGTTACCGGTCTCTTTCTTTGGTTCCTTGGTAGGCAGATTGCAGAAGCAAAGAGAAACATGACAGTGTTTATATTAGCAAAGCCAGAGAATTAATTTTAGATAATGCATTGTTTAAGTTGAATCCAGAATGTATAATATTACCTAATTGTTCGAGGGAATGGAACACTCAAAAGGTGGGTTGTTGATTTGGAAGCAAATTACAGTGTGACCTGAAAGGAGGGAAGGGATATAGGAAATGAGTACAGTCGGAAAGGAAGGAGATTGGGAGTGTTATGGTTAACAATCGAGGTGGAGTTAAATAAATTCTGTAAAAAATTGCCTAGCAAGTTTTAAAAGTTAATCTAGCAGTGGCTAGTCAGGTGCTGAGTGTATAGAAATTCACCAGCAAAAACATGGCTATAATATATGTGCCTTGTTGCTACTAGTATTTATAGTTACATGGTTTGGGGGTAAAATCTGAGGTTCCATTTGGATTGTCATACCTAATATCTATTGATAATAATAATAATAATATTTATTTATTTGTAGCCCGCCTCTCCCTCCGGATCGAGGCGGGGAACAACAACAATATAAAACATAAAAATCACAACCGTTAAAATTTTTAAAAAGCAAGAGAAAAATACAACATTAAAAACATCTTAAAATTCTTCTGGATAGGACTGTCGGAAGAGGACAGTCTTCATGACTCTCTTAAATTCATGAAGACTGTCAATTTGTCTAACCTCCTCCGACAGACCATTCCATAGTCTGGGAGCGATGGAAGAGAAGGTCCTCTGGGTAACACCCGCCAGCCTAGTTCTGGCTGGCTTGAGTAAGTTCTTCCCAGAGGACCTAAGTGTGCGGGGCGGATTGTACGGGAGAAGGCGATCCCGCAGGTACCCTGGACCCAAACCATGTAGGGCTTTAAAGGTAATAACCAACACTTTATACTTCGCCCGGAAACTAATTGGCAGCCAATGAAGCGATTTTAAAACTGGTGTGATATGATCACCCCTAGGTGTACCGGTGACCAACCGGGCTGCCATATTTTGAATAAGTTGAAGTTTCCGGACTAGGCACAAAGGTAGCCCTATGTACAGCGCATTGCAGAAGTCGAGCCTCGAAGTTACCAGCGCGTGCACTACCGTCTTTAGGTCTTCCAACTCTAGGAAGGGACGCAGCTGGCGTATCAGCCGATGCTGATAGTGGCACTCCTGGCCGTCGCATCAATCTGGGCTGTCATCTGGAGCGATGGATCCAGGAGTACCCCCAAGCTGCGAACACAATCTTTCAGGGGGGGTGTAACCCCATCCAGAACTGGTTGACACACCTCCAGACCCAGGTTAGGGCCTTTGACAGCAAGCACCTCCGTCTTGTCTGGATTCAGCTTCAGTTTGTTTTTCCTCATCCAGCCCATTACCGCCTCCAAGCATTCATTCAGAGGAGACACACTATCCTTAGCTGACGATGTTGTCGAAGGCATAGAGAAATATATTTGGGTGTCATCAGCGTATTGATAGCACCCCGCCCCATGCCTCCGGATGATCTCTCCCAGCGGTTTCATGTAAATGTTAAACAGCATTGGGGAAAGGATGGCACCTTGTGGTACACCACATAGCAGCTCCTTTTTTGAAGAGCAGCTATCCCCAAGCATCACCATCTGGAACCTGCCTGAGAGATAGGATCGGAACCACTGAAGCACAGTGCCCCCGATTCCCAATTCCCCCAGGCGCTCCAGAAGGATACCATGGTCGATGGTATCGAAAGCCACTGAGAGGTCCAGGAGTACCAGCAGGGACACACTCCCCCTGTCGATACTAAGGCATAGATCATCCACTAAGGCAACCAAAGCGGTCTCAACTCCGTATCCCGCTCTGAAGCCGGTTTGAAATGGGTCTAGAAAATCAGTGTCATCCAAGACTGCCTGGAGTTGAAAAGCAGCTGCTCTCTCGATCACCTTGCCCAGAAATGGAAGATTTGATACTGGCCTGTAGTTACTAAGGTCCAGGGGATCCAGGGAGGGCTTTTTTAGAAGCCTTACCACCGCCTCTTTTAAACATGATGGAAAGCTCCCCTCCCTGAGAGATGCATTAATGATATGTTGTAGATGTGATCTAACTACATCTCCTCCCTGGACGACCAGCCAGGAAGGACAGGGATCGAGAGGGCAAGTCGTCTTCCTCACACATCCAAGTACCTTGTCCACATCCTCGGTACTCACTAACTGAAACTGATCAAGTGTAATCCTACTCACGGAGTCACTGGACACTCCACTGTCAGCCTCTGCTATAACAATGGCATCTAAGTCGGCTCTTATCCGAGAGATTTTATCTGAGAAATGATCGTTAAAGGCATCACAGCGAACTGCCGAAGGCTCTAAAATCGGATTCAGGGGAGAAGGAGCGTGAGTTAGACCCCTCACCACCCTGAACAGTTCTGCTGGATGTGAATTCGCAGACGCAATGCGTGCAGAGAAGAAAGCTTTCTTCGCTGCACGTATTGCCACTCCATAGAAACGAAGATGTTCTCTATGTCGTGTCTTGTCAGATATAAGTTGAGTTTTCCGCCATCGGTGCTCCAGTCGTCGTCCTTTCCACTTCAACTCCCTGAGATCTTCTGTATACCAGGGCACCCTATTAGAAGCGGGCCGGAGAGGACGTTTGGGGGCGATCGTGTCGATAGCCCTAGTTAGGTCTTGATTCCATCTATTGACCAGGGCTTCTACAGGATCGTCGACGATACCATCCATGGAACCCTCCAAGGCTTTCTGGAATCCAGAAGGATCCATCAGCCTTCGAGGGCGGACCATTTTAATAGGTCCGCCACCCCTGCAGGGACAGGTGGTAGCCGTGATGCTAACCCTGACCAGAAAATGGTCTGTCCATGACAATTCGGAGGTATTCAGTACCTCCGCCCACAGATCCGTCTGTTCGGAACTGAAAACAGCATCGATGGTGTGACCTGCTGAATGTGTGGGTCCAGAGACCAATTGGGATAGGCCCATGTTTGTCATGGATGCCATGAACTCCCGAGCTCCACCTGACAAACCGGCCTCGAATGGGATGTTGAAATCGCCCAGGACCAAGAGCCTGGGCGAATCCAACACCAGCTCCGAGACCAGTTCCGTGAGCTCGGCCAGGGAGTCTGATAGGCAGCGGGGTGGCCGGTACACTAACAGAATCCCTAGTCTATCCCTGGTCTTCAGACTCAGGTACACACACTCGATGTGATTCAGTTGCCGGACAGGATGTCTGGTCAGGTTAAGATGGTTTTTGTAGACCACAGCTACTTTGCCCCCCCGCCCACTTTCCCTCACCTGCTCACTAACACAGTACCCAGCTGGGAGAGCCTGGGCCCATGTCGGGCCACTGTCATCTCCCAGCCAGGTCTCTGTGAAGCATGCCAGGTCGGCCTCCTCTTCTGTGAGGAGATCATAGATTATGCTTGTTTTGTTTTTAACCGATCTATGGGTGGCCTGGATCGTTCCCCAAGATCCCCGGGGTAGCAGGGCGACCAGAAGGTAAGATGGGTATTAAATATCCATCTCTCCTTCCCCTGTAACGGTATTTCGCCCTGCTATCGCCATAGCTCCCTCTGCCCCACACAACATATATTGGTGCTCCCAGACACATTTCAGTCGCCTCCAAGATGTCCCGTCGCGCGCGCGAGAGAGAAAGTAAGAGAGGGGGCGGGGGTTAGTGCGAAGATGTTCGCTGCACTTTGTCTTTCTTTCTCCCCCCACTCACGCCGCCGCTGTTCTCCTGCTTGCCAGTTCACGGCTGCCTCCGGTCATCCCGTCTCTCTCTCGCGCGATAGTTCTGTCTTCCTTGAATTTACCTAATCCAGCCTTTCCCAACCGCTGGTGCCCTGCAGATGTATTGGGTTATAATTCTACTCATCAGACAGCATGAGCATGATGGGAGTCTGATGCATCTGGAGGGTACCAGATTGGGGAAGGCTGATCTAATCCTTTCAGAAAAAATATATTTAGAGTAGTGACCACCATCTCCATTGGTTTTAGTAATAAATTCTGTAATGACTTGTGTGATGAAGTTATTTTGTCTGTCTATCCTGGGCATATCCCTAATAAATTTTATTGGGAGACCTGAAGTTCTAGTATTGGGTAATAGTGAAAATGCATGGTTTGTTTACTCCCTCTGCACTGTTCATACTTTTATTTATTTATTACACTTATATCCTACCATTCTTCTGTGGATCTCAGCATACAGGTGTTTTTCCCCTACCACATTTATCCTTACAACTCTGTGAGATAGGTAATGTTGAAAGAGCGTGATTAGCCCAAGGACGCTCAGAGAGCTTTACGGCTAAATGGGGATTTGAATCAGGCTCTCCCCAGCCTTAGTCCAACACTGTAGCCACTAGACTATTTTGGTTCTGTTATTGGATAACCCATGCTAACCTCACGTTTATAATGCGCTTTATGTGGGGCCGCCCTTATGCTTGGTCCATGAGCTGCAGATGGTGCAGAATGCAGTGGCGAAGTTGTTGTGCGATGCACCTGGGTGCCCTATATGAGGTGCCATATTTATTTATTTATTTATATAACTACATTGTTGAAAGGAAACTGGCTTCCAGTTTGCTACTGTGTCAAGTATAAGGTTTTGGTATTAACTTATAAAACCCTAAACAAATTGAGACCAAGATATCTGAAGAAATGCTTTTTCCTATATCAATCTGCCTGACTACTGCAGCCAGCATCATTAGAAGCCTCCTGGTTGTGCCACATCTTGCAGATGGCCAGGGCCTTTTCTGTGATGGCAGAAAATACCCCCTACTAACTATTGCAATTTAGGTGCATGCTGAAGACTTCATTTGCCTGTGTGTGTTTATTTGTTTATAGCACCTTTTTAAAGATTTTTTAAAAATTCATAGCTGCTGGTTTTATTAGTTGTATTGTATAGTGATTGTTTTAACCTAATTCATATTTGCATTGCAATTTTAGTATTGTAAACCACTTCGATATGTTGTAATGACAGGCGGTATAAAATACTTAAAAATAAATAAATGTACACCTCAACTTTGCTTCCACATTTTTCCAGAGCTCAGTCATTGCTTTTGAGATTGCTTTTTTCTGACAAAACTTTTAGCCCATAGGCATGTGTGCATGCTTTTCTAAACTTCCACATACTTGCTTGTTTGCTATTCCAGATAATGCAGTGGGGAGAGGATGAGTGTGAGATAATTGAAGTTATTTGCACAATGGCTTGGTGTTAGATAGAATCTCCCCATGTGCCTGTCAGAGTATAGCAATGGCTAAATACACTTTCTGGTTAGTTTTACTGCCACTTATCCTCTCCTGCCCCTACCCCATGGTAATGAAAGTATTTGAAAGCATTTGGAAATCAGCCCCACTCAAGTTACTCTGGCTAACGAGCTTTCTGTTGGATCAAGCTCTTTATGCTGAATTCTGGCAGTAACCGCATAGAGTTAACATGATTATAAGTAGGCAATTAATAATTATTAAGTGGAGGCTAGTGAACAGTTTTCAAGTCTTAGATGTGGAATAGCCTTTTTATATTAGTCAGGAGGAGGATGGAACATAGTTCCATTACTGAAGATTGCTTTATGAGGGGCATATTATGACCATTTACTGCTGATGTTTTATGTGTTGTCTTTCTGCCTCAATTGAAGGGACCCCATGTGTCTTCAACATAATCAAATTGGATATGATTTTGTTCTGCTTGGAGATCAGTCTTTGGCCTTAAGTGGTATGGATTTTTCCCCTCAGGTCACATTGTCTTGCACCCCAGGAAAAGCCTCTGGGATATGTGTGTGTGGGCAGTAGATTGAGATTTATTTGATAGTGTGTTCCGGAGTTATAATACTTTTGTACTTTGAATCTTGCTAGAAATACTTTAGGTATCTTATGTCTGGATGGCTTTTACCTAAAATATCCTTAAAACACCTACTTGCAGATGCTGCACTGTCGTTTAATATACTTTGTTTATTTCTGCTTTTACCCCTCTCCAGAATTCCACTATCAAAATAATTCACCTTCTACATTCTAAGTCCACATGATGCCTCTCCTTAAATCTTCAAACTAGCTTCTTGTCCACTTCTGGATTCAGCACAAGCTTTCTAGTCCTTATCTTCAAATGCCTCTCTCAATATCTCTCCCCCCCCCCCCAGTCTATCCTTGTATTTGACTTTGTTCCTCCAGTTCCACCACTTCTCTAAGTGCGTGAAGGTCTCCTGCTCCCTGAAACAATGCCACCTATTCTACATTTTATGTCTGGACATATTTTTCAGTACAGAAATAAAGTCAAATTACATGTAGCTGAACTGAATGCTTAATTCTTCCATTGTTTACCCTCTCTGCCTCTTCGCTTCTATTGCCATTTCTGTGTTGAATTTTAGATTGTAAACTCCTTGGGTCAGGGATCTCTCTTTTGTTATTACCCTAACCAATACCATGCATTTTGATTATGCTAAATCAGGGCTATGCTAGTTAAACTCTAGAGTGGGTTAATATGTATTGTGACAGTGGTGTCATTCACAGAGTTCTGCCTCTGGGTAAAATATTTAGACTTAATGATTGTAAGCTCACTTTTGGCCTCTAAGATACTGCTATTGTAGTTGGGACATGAGTTGGGAAAGAGGATTCCTTTCATTTGAGAAGGAATGCTTTGTTCTTTATAGTCGTGAAGAAAAATGATGAGAACATTTGTTTAGCATTGCAAAGCTGAACTTTGCTGTGCTCTTGACTACCAGTCACCCCTGCCTGGCTGCTGTAACTTCAGTTACCTATGAGACAAGACACTTAGATAATTTATGTCTCCTGGGATTAGCCTTGCAGGCATTTGCAAGTGGTTGGTGGTGCTACTGAAATCTACACAGACTTTTTATTAAAGAAAATAAATAAAACAAGATGTAGCTTGACATGAGTAGGAAAGTGTTGGATTGTAGAACGCTTGAGATTAAGATTCTCAATTGGCCAATAGAACCGGCAAACTGCAGGTTGCATTCCCTCCCCCCCTACGATGAACTGTGTACAGGTTCCCTTTCCCACAACGAATACTAATTTACATGTCTATCAAGTTTTGCAAACACATATATGCACTTCATTGCTTTAGTCTCTGGAAAAACTCTTAGTTGTTAAGTCTTGCGTGTGTTCATTTTCTAAATTATTATTCCAGTGAGACCAGGACCTGTGGACACATGTGGATTTTTGATAAAGCATTTTAGGCACCTTTACAGAATGGCTGCCTTGAGGGAGAAGGAGTCGCAACATAGCTGACATGGGGTGTGGGTAGTCACAAAAATTACTTCTGCAACAAAACAACTATTTCATAGAGGAGAAAACTAGAAGATGAAGGCACTCCTTTGAAACCAGTTTTCTACTCCAATAAAACAACTATATTACAGAAAAGCAAGCCAATTTCTCAAGTCACCTCTAAGTAAATTCTTATAAAATTTATCCCTCCAAATTTATTTCCCTTAATAGGAATATCACTCCATATCATAATCCCCCAATCACCCCCATATTCCACACACAAACCCCACACTGTCTGTACACACAGGCACATAGAACCCCTCCTCAACACACAGAGCCAGTGTACCCCATCCATTTACAGAAACCCTATTCATCCATCACACAAATACACTCAAACATACCCCTACCTCCACAATTCCTCCTCACTGTCTTTCCCATCCCTGTTGGCTTTTCTAGCTTCTTACCCTTCTTCCCCCCCCCCCCACTTTTCCACCCCCTCCCCTGACCTTTCTAACTCTCTCTCCCCCAGTTCTCTGTTCTACTCCTACAAATTTACCTCAAGTGATTCTTTTCCCTTTTTTAGTTCAGTTTCAGTTGGCCAGAAAGCAGCAAAGCATTGGCTTGCAGCTCTCCCACCTTTTCTGAAGAATGCTCTAGGCACACATGGTGTCTAGAGGCATTCTGGGCAATGGAAAAAGGGTGGGAATCTGCTGCATTCCAGCTGCCCAAGGTAAAAAAAAAATGTTAAAATTTTATTAAAAAGTAATTTTAATTGAGAGGACTAGGGAAGGGGCTTTGGCCAGAAGCAAGGGTGTGTTTATGGGTGCTGTTGTACTTGTAGGCACCATGTTGCCGACCCTCATGTTTAGACACTTCTGGACCAGTTCAGTCTTAATTTGTCTCTTGGCCTTCTCTTTCGAGAGAGTCCAAAAGTTAATTTGGGGATCTGATTGAGGACTACCTAGGTCAGGATTAAAATTTATACAGTCAAACAAATTGCTTTCATTTGTTAGACTACATTGCCTACATAATGTTTGGTGACAGTTTATCTCTATGCTTGTATCATATTCCATAGTCCTGTTCAGGCATTCTTAATCTGTGTAGAATCAGCACAGGAGAAGGAGTGCTCTAGCCCTGCCCACCCCCACCCCCCCACGCTCGTTTCTGTCACCCTGTACTTGCGGAGGGCAACAGTCTGAAGAGGAGAGCTTCCTGTATCCAGGCTCATTTTTCAAAGTTGTGGCTCACGTGGGGAGCCTCTGGGGATACAAGAGGTTCTTCTCTTCAGACCATTGCCCTACATGAGTACAGGGTGATGGAAATGCGTGAGGAGAGGGCAGTGCTAGAGCATTCCTTCTCGCATGTTAATTCTACACAGATGAAGAATGCATAAACAGACTCTCTTATGTCTTTAAAAAAGTGGACTGAGACAACTCAGTGGGAAGACTATAGACCTGATAATTCAGCTCCAGTAAATCAAGGCCCAAGTGAAATTGAACCAACATTATGAGCCACCAGTCAACTCCAGGCTTTGGTGATTCCAAGCAAGTGTGCAGAAAGCAAAATCTCTTGTCTCCAGTGGAGATATGGGAAAGGTATCAAGTATTCCTAAGAGGTCAATCTGAGAAGAGGAAGGGTCTTTGGAAATCTTGTAGTACAGAAAAACTGTAAGGCTTGGATTTAGTATCCAGCTAAAGCAGTCTGAAGCCATTGACTTGGGCAGGAAATGTTGAATAAACATCACTGTCTCCTGTTTTTGGGAGGGAGCAGAGGGAACAGACGTCAAAGATTGTGTGAAGGTTTCTTAGAGTGGTTGTTCTAGGGCAGTGCCATCTTGACCAATATTGGAAGAATTAATTTACTGTGAGGATAGTGGTGGTGCCAGTTCAGCTTTTTAATATAGGCAGCTGTGGAATGGCTCTTGTTATGGCCTAGTCAAAATGGCTATGGCAATAGGGATATCGTTTGCACTCAAGCAGCATGAAGAGCCAGCTTTTGGCACCAGCTGGACAACCTTTAAATTGACTGTTTTGCCCTTTAAAACCCATGCAGTCCAAGAATTACTTGTATTCTCTTAGGAAGATTATATGAAATCTACAGCCCAAATAACTCCTCATTCTGGATACCTCTGATGGCAGGCATCCAAGCTAGAGCTGTCTATATCTGACTGTCTCCTGTGATTTGAAAGCTTAAAATATCAACCAGTTAGTAAAAGGTTTATTTTTACATGGTGTTTTTGTGGGAACAACTACTTGATGTATTCATCATTGTAGTAAAGAGGTACGTTTGGTTCTGCTCAGCCTTTTTCTAGTTCTAGTTCTAATAACTATTTGAACATTGCTTAAGCACATTAACTGACAATTCTGTCTAATGGTAGTTGGCTTTCAACCAGCATCCTTCACTTGTAGAGGAACTGACCTCTTGAGTGGATCCATGGCCACCAGTTGGCTGACTTTCAATTTCCTGTAAATCTGCCATTCCTTTTTCCAGTCTCTGTGTTCACATACAACAAACAGAGCTGGATATTGCCATTTGGGCTTCCCTGCTTTACTCCAGACTTCAGGTCACATGCTAATTTGCTGGATCAGGCCTCATTTCTGACTTCCTGATTAGTTTTTCTCCTATTTTTTCTTCATCCTCCCTCTTCCAAGCCTTGGCATGAAGTGCACATGCTCTAGACTCCCATGATTACTTTTGACCAGTCTAGTAAAGAGCTAAATCCCATGGACTGCATAAGCCCACTAGGGCTTTCATTTCATGCTGGTGCAGCTCTTTGTTTCTGCCATATGACAAGTTATCTATGGTCTCATCATCATTACAGGAGGAAAGAGGAGAAAGGCTTCTATGGGCCTTGCATTCCTTAACTAGTTTGAATTTCTGTTGTATTTGCTTTCTTGGTTAAAATTAGCATACTCCGTGTCCTCCCCCCCATAACTCATTAAGTGGCCTTCACAGTTCCAAATCCTGCACATTTGCCCTTGCAAGGAACTGCCATTCTTGGCTTGTCCAGTATCACTCTCCAGGGCTAGGTCAATCATATTCTCGGCTTCACTATGACAGTTAACACTAATTTAAATAAATTGGCATAAAAAAGGAACTTTTAACCCGGGGTGGAGAACTTGTGGCATGTTTTGGACGCTCAACTCCATCATCTCCAGCCAGCATGGACAGTGATTGGGGATAATGAGAGTTGTAGTTCAACAACAACTGGATGGCCACAGGTTCCAACCAGTTGAAGCCTGGAAAAATGTCTGACTGGAGTTTTGGAAGCACAAAACTAGAGACAGCAGTTGTAAGTAACAAACAAAGATAAATGCTAAACAGCACACAACTGCACAAAGTCAAAATAACAACCAGGACAATGGGGTAAACAGACTAAAATAATATGTTAACACGGAAGAAATTACAACAGGCTTGTGACATGTAACGTAACATGCATATATTCATAACAGAATGAAGATATTCAGAAACAGTTTCATGTATTTAGTAATGACATGCTGAGCGAGATAAAGCTTTACAGGACTGGATTTTACACTTGTTTCGCCGCAGCTTCTTCAGAAACTTGCTATAGTTATTGCAAAACATAACATAATGCAAATAAAAATAAATCCCCAACTGAGGTTACACATAAGGAATTCGAAAATAAGATAATTCCCACCATTATAATGATCTCAGATTCTTGTTCATTGACAGAGTTTATGCCCATAGATATAACTGGTGTGATTATGTCAACCTTCTTCTAAGGAGGGAGACTGAATGGATCTTTAAATTGGACACGTTACAGCCCAAGGGTTTGATTACGAGCCTACGTCTTTTTTTGGGAGGTAATCACCTATTTGAAATCCTAGCAATTAGGTAGATGTAGCTTTAAGGGAGATGTATAAAAGAGACCTTGAGGGTACAATGTTCACAGCTGCTTGAAAAAAAACTCACCACCTCTGAAGCTTTCTGGAAAACGTGCCAGAGATTTGAAATTTGAAGGTTTGCTAATCTTTTTACAATTTTTATGTGTCTCTTTAACCTTGTGATTGAAAGCTTGCATTTTTCTTTAGTCAATCCATCTTGAAGGATGATTAAAGATGTTTTGAGGCAGAGGAACATTTTAAGAATGGCCTCACCTTTTCTCCCACGGCACATGCTTATTAGTGGTGGTGAGTTGTGGAGATTTAGCTGGTATTCACCTTACCCTTATCTATCTGTCCTGGTTGTTATCTTGACTTTGTGCAGTTGTGTGCTGTTTAGTATTTGTATTTGGTTTGTTTGTTTGTTTGACTCTGGAGTTTGTCATGTCGTACATACAGTTGATTCATCAAATTCTGAGGTGCTAGTAGCACGTTCTTCATTATATGGCAACAATGGGAGCTTCCCACCTAGGCCTAATAGCAGCTTCAGGATGAGAATTTTTGTTGGAATCATTGTGAGGGTCTTCCTCATGTGCTCTAGTTTGATCCTACCCCTCCATAGTGGCTGTTTTTAAAAAAACATGTTCATTAATTACTGATAGGCAAGTACAATCATGTGAAGCTTTGCCCTGAATAACCTGGAGCCTGCAGGTCCCCCAGTACTGAGTTCAGAAGTAACAGAGTTGAGATCTCCCCTTCAGTCTGTGCTGTCAACTTTGAATAGTAACCAGCAGAATCTTGGGCTAAACAATCAATCTCTCTTTCTCTCTGCTCAGAAGTCATGAACTTATATTCAGCTTAGAAAGTTTCTCCTAGATTGACAGGAGATAACTATCATTTAGTTCAGCTAATTAAATTAAAGTATATACTTTACCTGGGTGTTTCAATTGTGAAGTGTTATCTGAAAATATTATACAGATAGACAGGCAAGGGTGAGGTCATCAAGGGCAAGCAGGCTAGCAAGTCATAAGGAGAATGTATGTGAAAAACAATAGGCTGGGCTTGTTGCCAGGTACTAGCATGTAAATGATCTATGATCCTCATAGCTTAAGTTTCCATCCTGAAGAAACAGTACAGCCTCCTCTTAATCATGGTACTATATGAGAGACGCACCTTCATCTTTTTAAACATTTTCTTCTAATTTTGTCATGCAATGTCTTGTGTGCTGGTCATCCAGTTGTCATTACTTTTTACGTTTCATTGACATTAGATGTTAGCAGAATCCAATTTACGTAATAGGATGCTTTAGGAAGAACCTGATGCCCTTTTCTCTCCCCCTCTCTCCAGTTCAGCCTTTTGGGGGCTGCTGGCATATTCCTTTAAAACTTATCCTAGCTGTAGAAGTCTAGTTTTTCTTTAGACAGAAAAATCCCTAAGAATGTCACTTTAGAGATTCTTTCGTTGATATGATGGCACTGACTGAATCTACTGAGGGTTAGGATCTTCAGATTTAGAGTGAACAGATCAATGCTTACCAGATTCACAAGGTGGTGTTTTTTTTGTGTGGGGGGGGGAGTAATTTTACTGTCCTACTAATGGCTGAGTGTAGGAATATTTCATCCCCTTCCATAACAATCCAGGAGGAAGAACTTGCTTGGTGTCAGACAGGCTGTATCCTCAGTGTTACATCAAGCTTGTTAGTTCTATCCTATCTTGGCTTGAGAATTTCTTCAGGCTAATAGGTTCTCCAATGTGCATATCAAAAATATACAAAAAGGAAAGTTGATGTGGTATAAGGGAATCAATACTTCCTTGGTGATCTGGTGTAAAAAATGTAGCCCTCTCTAAATGCAGCATCTGATCATCATTGATGAAGAGCTATGACCACTACCCTTAGAAATTAAAGTGGGGGGAACCTTAAAAAACAAAAACAAATGTATTCCACACCCTCCTACTGGGAAGCTGGAAATAGAGAAGAAAAGGAATGCCCTGGATCCAGTTCTATAGACAGGATCTTATGTGTGGCTTCTTAGCATCCTTGTTGGCAATGGGCCAGAATGGCATCTTGGTTCACTGTGGTCAGTCTGGCTTTGTATGAGATTTCACACCTTGGTTGGCATATGCTAAAAAGGCTTCCAACACTTGGCCCTTTTTGTTTGTTCTAGGAGAGGAGACTCTTCCTCTCCCTTCCTGTCCCCCTTCTGTTTGGGGGATTATCCTCAACCAGCACCCTATAGGATTTCTCAATAACAAATATTTTAAAAAATATTTCCCATATGTCACGGATGGGGAACATGTCTCTCCCAAACAAAACATATTGGGGTGTTGAGGGGGCCGTTCCTGTCTTATGTGTCTCTTGTAATTTTAAGTGGGACTTTGGGGGATTCTTTTGGTCTTCTAGCAGGCAATGCAGTTTTGACATTCTTTCCTTTCCTGACATCAATAGTGCTTTGTGAAGGCAATTTGCTGTTACGCTCAAGCTTTTTTTAGATCTAGGCTGTAGCATTGTTCTTAGTTGTGACTTTGAGACAGACATTTTTTTTTTTATTTAAATATGTCTTAATTTCTGATTGCTTTAGGGTACATGCACACTCCTTGGCTCTTTTAAGCAGGGTTAATAGTCCATCCTTCCCCATCCTGGTGCCATCCAGATATGTTCATTGGCCATGCTGGCTATGGATGATGGCAGTTGTAGTCCAGCATATCTGGAGGGCATCAGGTTGGAAAAGGCTGTACTAAACTATTGCCTTATATAACTGTGTGCCCATCTGTTTTGAAATAGTTACAGCATTCAGGAATTTTATTTCATTTCCTGATTTTCAATGGTTGCTGTGGGTGTCTTTGGAAATTATTTTTAAGGCTACTGTTTCTCCTTCCTTGAAACACGTAAGTAGATACATCCACTGTGTGTATCTGATGTGTTTGAAATGGTAAGGAGGATGAGACTAAATGGCTGGAGTTGGATCTGCAAGCTGTACGATAAACATTTCCGGAGGAGGAGCTGGCATGTTAAATCAAATGCACACTGAGTTTAGAGTGAGATAGTAAATGTGAAGACTTTCTGGAAGAACAAAATGAAAGGCAAAAGATGGCACTGTGGGTTGCATTGGGAAAATATATGCTATCCCTTATCTTAGCCCCCAAACCTTCCCGCTGTGCCATGCTCTTCCCCCTCCCCTTAATGGAGGCTGAGTAAAGCTTCTCTGGGAAGAATTTGATGTGGGGAGGAGGGGATTATAAATCAGCTACATACTGTCATCCAATTGCAGCTCAGGAATAGCTGAACATTTCAAGCCCATTACATTTTGAATAGAGGACACCTCATGTTGCTGAGCTAATAAAAGCTTAAACAATGGCTCTTGCCTTCCAGTTTCTGTAAGCAAAGGCCTGTACCACTTTGCAAGGAAAGTGTGTGTGGGGGGAGAGTAGGAGCTGTGTACTGTAAGCTTAAATAAACATTGGGTTTTGAATTTTTATTCCCACTTCCCTACTGAAGAAGAAAAACACCATTAAAATTGTAAAGATTGCTGGTAACAAAATTACCTTTGTAATCTGAGAGGAAAATGTACTGTATTGTTGTTCACGGCTTGATATTTTAAACCTTATTTGGCAATGCTTTTTTTTATTACGCTGGGCCAGGTTTAGCTAGTGCTGTCTCACATTGGCTCTTTAATTGTGTTCTCAAAAACGTAACAGAGTGGATTTTAGACAGCTTAACAGAAATAAAGATAGAACATTCTTTTGTATTTTGAAGAGTCATTTTCAGCGTTTGGAGAGGATGCAGTGAGGGCTTGATTGCCTGGGTTCCTAGGAATTTGATGCTGGAACCTAGGAATTCAAAATATTTTTCCAGACGTGGTTGTGAACACGAAATAGGCTCGCAATTTCATTCTGCTGTGGCAATCATGAAATAAGTCAGGAGGAAGTGACATGCCCAAGGTTACAGTCATGAGTTCAAAGGAAGCATGGGAATGGAATACTCCCAATCCTGAGTTAATCTGCAATTTTATCTTTTATGTTCTTTAGAATGAGTCTTTTTCCTCTCACCTCCAAACATTCCATTAAGTAATGGTGAAGGTTACCACACATTATACTCCCAATACATCTGGGGGGCATCAGCTTGGAGGAGGCTGCTCTAAAACATTACAAACATATGGCAGGGATGTGTGTTCAGCTGTGTATATCCTGGGGTGGGGGTGGGCTTGCAGTTCATTGAATTTGCTGCTCTGCTCTGTAATGTGTAAAATGGCCCTGATAGGATCCCAAATTAGTCGGTGATGCCGTGTATTGGATCAGCTGAACTGGTACATGCTATAAGTATTGGATCTTTGCAAAGAATACTATTTTCCTTTGGAGAAGGTGTAAGAAATGTTAAACTATTGTACCAGGCTGAAAAGTTTTTTTTTTTTGCCAGTTTGGTCCTTTACTTATTTGTCTTTGGCATGTGTGATCTGGATAGTTGCTCCAGTAGCTCTAACAAATAATTTGTCTTGTCATTAGCTTTTTGTTGGCTTACTTCAATAACCGATCCTGTCCTTATCCTATTTTTTATTTTAATAAATACTGTAATAGTAACAAGATTATTTCAGGTATAATTTCTATCTTGTTTTTCATGCTGGAATGGGGGATTTGTGTAATGTGGTTTGCCTCTTCCTCTCTCCTCCCTGAGCCACCTCTCCGTTAATTGTGTGGTACATTATCCTTCCAACTCCAATTGAATCTGCAAAGTGGTGTATATGTGGGCTCTGAGAGTATAAATTATACAACTGTTCTTCTTTATTTTCTCCTGAACTCTGTGCTTCCCGTAATCAATCTTTCCCATGCACCTTTGTTTATTTACTATTCCATAAGTATGAAATATGCCATGCATCTTATTGCATGTGCTTTGTGTTGCCATGCCTGTTGGGCTAGTTGGTATCTTCTTATCTCTTTTAAGATGTTCCACTACATGTGTTCAGTGAATGTAGGGAGTTGAAATGCTTTTATGCATATAGACTTCCATGTCATTAAGTACCCTATCTGTAGTAAATCCTGAGTACATACCTGCAAGAACCCCCTTTCAGACATTCTGGCAAATGCATGGAAGTCAGATGATGGGGGTGCAATCATGAACATGTGGAGAGAATGTCTGAAAAGGGCTCTCAACATGCTTGGTTGGGTGAAGGGTCTCTAGGACTGTTCATTAGATGATGCATGTTTACAGTTCAAATCCTGCTTTCTTTCACTGGCCCAAGAAGTAATCCAGATCCATGGTAAGTAGGTTTCCAGCTTTAGCCCTACAACTGCTTGATCTTTTACCTTCTCCATCCATTTCTGACCAGTTGGACTGAAATTACCCAACTGTAAACAAGTCTACTCAAGTGAAATAATAACTAGTTCTGGGAATACTTCTTAGGAAAGTGTCACTGTTTTAATCCAAGAGGGATGCCCACAGTAGAATGAAGGCTATATAGCTGGCATATGCAAGTGGACATGAACTCTACTGTGGCGCCGGTGTCCGTGTGTAGTTTGTGTATATCAAGCCATGGCCATGTATTTATGAGTGTATGACCCACTGGGCACTATCCCACTTGATTCTCCTTCCACATGACCTCGTTGCAAGTAAATAGGTTTAAAATTAGGATGGAAGATTTAAGTGCAGCTTCAACTATTACAAAGTCTCTTACATTCAAGTGGCTTTAATGCAATGGACAGGGTTTGATAATAGTAGACAAAGATTAACTTGTGTAAGCAGCAGTGTGAATTCACGTTGTTGAACAGAACATTGATATTTTAAAAAATTATTTATTTTATTCATTTATATACTGCCCCATAGCCGAAGCTCTCTGGGCGGTTTACAAAAATTAAAAACATTGAACAATTAAAACACCAATATACAAAATTTAAAAGCATAAAAACAAGTTAAAATTACATTATCCTTCTGGGTCAAAGCACAACAACAACACAACAGCACAAAAACCCTCATCATATGCTGTTAAATGCCTGGGAGAAGAGGAAAATCTTGACCTGCCCCCGAAAAGATAACAATGTTGGCGCCAGACGAGCCTCGTCAGGGAGATCATTCCATGATGGGGGGGGGCACCACTGAAAAGGCCCTTTCCCTTGTTGCCACCCTCCGTGCCTCCCTTGGAGTAGGCAACTGGAGGAGGACCTTCGATGTGGATCGTAGTGTACGGATAGGTTCGTGTCGGGAGAGGCGTTCCATCAGGTATTGTGGTCCCAAGCCGTGTAAGGCTTTATAGGTTAAAACCAGCACCTTGAATTGGGCTTGGAAACGTATAGGCAGACAATGCAAGTGGGCCAGAGTTTTTTGACAGCAATATGCTTGATTTTGCAACAGTGTACATCTTCTTCCTCTTGTTTTCAGTTACATTAGAAATTTTAGTAGCTTTGCTGAAAAGGAAGCTTGTGGGTTTAAAAGTTAAGGGCTTTGTCATCAGTCCTCAGTCGGTAGTGAGGCTGTCCTATCTAGCTTTTTCTTAAACTTTCCTTACAGCAAACATTCTGTTTGTTAACTGATACTGTATATGTAGCTTTGAGAAACTCTCATATAGTAGAGGCAGTTTAATTATTGCAAGTGAATATAAATAAGCATATCTTATTGCTCCCCCTGCCAAAACAAAGGCATGGACCATTCTCTTTGTATAGAACTTGCAACACTGGTGTACAACTGGGCAACTGATGAGCGATTTCTGGATAGATGGCACATTCCTTGGAATCCTAAAGGTTTTAGCCCTCTCCACCCGTTTGTTTTCATAAATTGCGTATCACTTTCAAATTGCATCTAAATACCTCTCCACCCCCACCCCCACCGCTCTACTCCTGGGAATTTTCTTCTGAAACGTATTACTTTGAGATGAATAGGTATTCTGGGGTGAGGAATTGCTCTTCTGATACTTTGAGCTTTAGAGCAAAGCTTTCAGATAGTCAGTAGAAATTTTACCATCTTGTCTTGCTTTGTGGTCAGTCTTAGATTGGGTTCGGGTGGCAGAATAGTCCACAGTAGACTAAATAGTCCACCTTTGACTATTGTGTCATCTGTTGGGGAAAAACCATGCCACATTTCCCGGAAATAATGAACTCCAATAATCAACAGTGTGCAGAGTTGATTATCTGCGCGAATGTTGATTATTGTGTTGTGTGGTGGGCTTCATTGAATATTTCCCCTGCGTACAGAGTCATGAGGCAAGAGAGGCAGAAACTCCTGCCACTCTTGGCCAGCCGACTCTATAGCCAGAGGAAATAATGCTGTCCGAGGATGTGCTTGGGGAGCCTCCAATTGTGTTGTCCCTTGTTGGGATGCTGCGATCCGCGGTGCCCCACGTGTTTCCAGGGATGTGCACGTCCCTTTCCCCCGCCCCCACCATGGAGGGAAAGTGCTGGCAACTGGGGATGGGGGATGCGAAGAACTCCCGCTGCTGCTTGAGAGTGGCAGGAGCTCCTAGTGTCCCCCATCGCCAGCTGCCACCACTTTCCAACGAAGGCGATTTGTTGCTATGCCGAGTGTCTCCCTCCGCCCTTTGCATAACAGCAAATGGGGAAGTAGGTGCTGTGGATACCATCCCCTCCCTCCCCATTTGTTGCAAGGCCAGGACCAAGAAAGCTGTCAGCCTGGCAGTGTGGAGTGATGTCACTGTCAGGAGATGAGATTGCGCCGTGCCTGCTGCTGCCTCCTTCGCTGGAGGGGCCATAGAAGCAAGAAAGGGGGCGGCTCTAGCAACCGTTGCTAGAGCTGCCCCTTCCTTGTTTTATGGTCCTGCCGGTGAAGGAGGCCCCACCACAGAGATGAGGCCCCGAGAGCAGATGAGATCACTCCGCTCTGCCGCATCCTTCCCCGAGGACAGATCTCCTCCCCTGATGGGCGAGGAGACTCACCTGCCGCCTCTTGCAGTGGCGGCGGGCACGTGTGCGTGTTCCTCTGTGCCCTCTCTTGTAGCAAGAAGCTGCGGACGGGTCTCCTCCCCTGACAGGCGAGGAGACCTGTCTGCAGCTTGTTGCTTCAGTGGCGGGTGTGCAGAGGAAGACACAAGAAGGGGGTTGGGGTCTCTTTTCTCCCCTTCTGTTCCTACCCATAGAATGGTGGTGCCCCAATTAGGTAAGGGGGAATCAGCACTGCCATTCGGTTGGGGGGGAGAGGGGGGAAGAGCAATAGCCAACCCTGCCCTTACAGCCTACTGTACGGATTACTTATTAGCATGTCGCCCAAGTGCAACATGCAAATAGTCATCTGTGGAGCGAACTGTAAGGGCAGGGTTGGCATTCAATGTTAAAAGCAGAACGCACTAAATGCTGAGTGGGGGACCTCAGGCTTGGAGGCCAAATCCCGCCCTTCTGGGGATCCCAGTCTGGTCCTATGGGGTTCCTCAGATGGCCACACTCCCTTTGCCCCAACCACTAATCATTTGGTGATTTCCCACCTTTTATGCAGTTTTGTCCCATTCAAAAAGATGTCTCTCCTAACCCTTAGTTAATGGCAGCAAGAGTTTTAAGCCACAATATGCTTTTTTTTTTTTTTCTTGCATTTTTGTCAGTGGCCCCAAATCCACAGCCCTCAAGCTGTTCCCTGTCCCTTCAATAAATGTATTTCTGGTCTTGCACAGCATGACAGTTAACCTTACTAAAAGTGTGCCCAATATTTTAATTCCTCTCACTTTCACAACTCTGCAGAATTTGAGTTATTTGGGTGGCCATGAAAACCATCTGAAAATGTCTGAAGGTGACAAATCTATTGCTTTTCATTGTCCCAAGACCAGCACATGCATCAGTTATCTGATTTGCACCTTTCCTGCTTTGGTTTTCAGTGTTGGGTGAATTTACCTATTATCTGGAGCATAACTTAATTTTTTGTCTTTTTACCTGCTCTTTCTAACCGAAATTCTATACCCAGAGTCAGCACTCATGCTCTTTCTCCCTGGCAGGACTACTCAATTGATTCCTGACTAGCATACAAATATTTCTTCTTCGTGGTCTCTGTGCATCACACACTATAGGCTCGTGCCGGCGCCGAGCCTCATTCCGGAAACTTCTACAGCCTAGACTCTTGGCGGGAACCCCTCCCCCCACCGCCCTATCGCACATGCTCGGGTTCCCGCCTACCTCAGTTCTTTTTCGACCGCTGTGCTGCTTGCCTCGCGGAAGACTTCTCCGAGAACGTTAGTTGATTTCTTGTTGTTCTCTAGCTTAGACTCTCTCTCTCTCTCTCTTCCCTTTTCCTCTTTCCACTCATCGTTGATTCTAAAAAAAAATAAAAAATAAATTGTTATTGTCCCCTCCTTTACTGACTTTCCAGAGTTCCCTTTGGCGTATCTATCTATCTATCTATCTATCTATCTCCCTCTCTCTCTCTCGCTTCCAGGGGGTTGATTGGGCTTCCTCTAGCGCCCTCCCCCCCCCCGAGTATCATTATAATGGCGCAAACAGCTCTGTTTAAGAACTGTGTCTCTTGCTGTGCCAAGTTGACCTTATCCGATGGCCACTCACGTTGCCTGCTTTGCCTCGGCGAGACACACGTGGTGGACGCCTGCGCGCACTGCAAAAAATTTTCTTGGCAGACCTGGAACAACAGGGCTAATAAATTCCGAGCGGTCCTTTGGAAAAAAGCCCTTGAAACTGTTGATGCCCGAGTCCGTCCTTCAACTCTGGCCGCCGCAGAAGCGCAGGCCGCAGATGCGCCGAAGGAACGGCCGCGCAAAACCAAGTCCTCCCAACCCACCGAAGGGGTTAAGGCGAAGAAACATAAAAAGGCTCTGGCACCGCCTGAGGAAAACGGCCGCCAGACAGTGGCAGCGGTGAAAACCATCTCTAAGCCTCCTAAGTCGAAAAAGGAGCACCATAAGAAAGAGTTGAGCACTTCGGCGCCACCTCAGTCGGGACCGGCCTCGGTACCGACACGATCCCCGGTACCGATGGCTCGGACCCTGCCATCGCCTTTGGCCTCGGTTTCCCTGCCACTTTTGCGATCGGCTCAGCCACAACTAGCAGCCCCCATCGCGGCGTTGACCAAGCGGCACTTCGTCTCGGTACCGAAGAACTCCTCGGGATCGAGCACGCAGGAGCCTTCGTCCACACTTTGCACCGACATCGGCGCAGAATCCCTCCTTCGCTTGCCGTTGGTATCGGGCCTCCATCTCTCGATGTCGCCACTTGCCTCGGTGTCGGGGGAGCGTTCATTTGATCCGCTGTCTCCTCGGGCTTCGAGAGAAGTGTCGCCGGTGTCGATGACAGCGTCGATGAGTTGTCGGTACCGTTCCCGTTCACCAACCCCATTGAGAGATTGGGATCGCTTCTTGAGTCACTCGATGCGATCGTGGTCTTCTCAACACCGTCCTACGGGACAGACCAGCCCCAGACAACGCTATCTCTTTGACCCCTACACGGGACAGAGGCTGGAAAGCGAGGAGACCTTCATCCCACCACGGCCGCCCAGGCTCCCTCCATCTGCTACGGTGTCGGTGCCCCCTCTGGATGTGTCGGTACCAGCGGCCCCGCCGACGCACCCTGCCCCTGCCGATGTCGAGACTCTGTTGTCCCCGCTATCCGCGGAAGATTACGCCTTGGATTCGTCTTCATCAGTGGATACTTCGCCATCCATTCCGTCGCCAGATGACGATGTGGGGACAGACAAAAGAGCTTCTCCAACTGTTGAAGTAGCATCGTTCACGGAGCAGATGCAGCGCATGGTGCAATCCCTGGGGGTGGAACCCCAGCAGCCGGTGGAACAATGCGTAGATACCATCTACAATATTATGTACGGGGAAGCTGCGGCCACCCTCGCCATGCCCCTGATTCCAACCCTGCTTCACACTACTAAAGAATCGTGGAAGAACCCTGCAACCATGGGCCCTGTCTCACGGCGCCTGGACTCTCTCTATAAGTTACAGGACAAGGACGCAGGATTTCTCCTAGTGCACCCCAAGCCCAACTCAGTAATCATAGAGTCGGCCCAGGGGCGATCTTCTAAATCTCAGCTCCAGTTGACAAAGAAGGCAGAAAGCTGGACACCTTTGGCCGCAGGGTCTATTCTTCTGCCGCGCTAGGCATAAAAGTCTCCAACTACCAGGCAATGATGGCACGCTATCAGCTATTTTTATGGGACAAGGTGTCTGCGCTGCACACACACCTCCCTGATGAAATCCGAAATGCGGCACAAATTTTCTAGCAAGAAGCAACGGCCCTTGCCAAGCAAGAATTGACAACGGCACGCCACCAAGTCGACTGTCTCTCGAAGGCCATGGTCTCAGGCATCACCCTCCGACGCCATGCTTGGCTGAGATCCTCGAATCTGCCACACGAATCTAAATCCCGCATCGAGGACCTCCCCTTTGATGGAGAGGGCCTCTTCAACACGTCCACGGACTCCACAATGGACATAATCCAAAAAGCTAAAAATACCACAAAGAAGATGGGCTTCTACCAACCCACCACTTCCCACTCTTACAGATCCAGACGTTGGGGCCGCCCACAACCGTATCAGCAGCGCAACTTCCAACAGCGACAACAGCGGTTCCAACCTACCTCCGCTCAGCCATCGTTCCAACAGAGGAAGAGTTATCCACAGGGTCGTTTCCGTCAGCAGCGTGGGCGCCAAGAGGCGCCCCATAAACAGTGCCTTTGACTCTCCCCGGGTCAGTCCTCTTCAGCACGAGACTGTCAGTCACCGCCTTCAGCCGTTTTACCATACCTGGGCCCAAATAACATCGGACAAGTGGGTCCGCAATGTAATCAAGACCGGCTACTACATAGAGTTCATTTCCACCCCCACCCCCACCCCCGGCCCGGTTCTATGAGACTCACGTCTCCATCAGACATCTTGCATCAGGAGGTGACCAACCTCCTCCAGAAGGGGGCCATAATCCCTAATTCCTGACTCCTGCTCGGAATGGCCCACCGGATTTTATTCCCGATATTTCACTGTTCCAAAGAGGGACGGCGGTCTCCGCCCCATTCTGGACCTGAGACACCTCAACGATTTTATCATGACCAAAAAATTCTGCATGGTCACAATAGCTGCCATCCTGCCACTACTCAGGCGCAACAGCTGGTTTACCCTCATAGACCTCAAGGACGCATACTTTCACGTCTCCATACACACTTCACACCAACGTTTCCTCAAGTTCGCCATAGGCCAGGAAGTTTATCAGTTTACAGTTCTCCCCTTCGGCCTCAAGACAGCGCCCAGAGTCTTCACAAAATGCATAGCCCCGGTCTGTGCCTATCTCCGTTCAGTTGGCGTGGAACTTTACCCTTACTTCGACGACTGGTTGATAGTTTCTCCCTCTTTCAAGAGGGTTAGGAGGGACGTGGCCACCACAACAAGTCTCCTACAGAATCTCAGATTAATCGTGAACAGTGAAAAATCAGTCTTTATACCCACGCAAAAAGTCCAGTTCTGCTAGACTCTGCTAGACTCTACAATAGGCAGAGCCTTCCTCCCGAAGGGCAGAGCACTCAAGATCCAGTCACTTGCCCAGAACGTCCTGGACCGTGCGACCATCAGACCCATCACTTTGCAGAGACTGCTAGGCCTCATGGCCTCCTCAGTGTATACTGTCAGGTGGGCACGCCTCAGGATGCGACCACTCCAACAATTTCTCTTAAAAAACTACGACCCATGTGTTCAGCCGAGCTGGACCAAACTACGCATCCCACAGAACCTCCACCCCTTGCTCAGATGGTGGACCCTCCAGCACAACTTGAGCGACGGGCTACCCTTTGTGGCCCTGAGTCCAACCCGGACGCTCATGTCGGATGCTTCCCTCCTAGGCTGGGGTGCACACTGCAACCATTTGATAACTCAAGGGCTGTGGTCAGCACAGGAGCAGAAATTCCACATAAACAAACTCGAGCTACTAGCGGTAGAGAACGCCCTACAAGCATTCAAAAGCCACCTGGTGGGACACCATGTCAGAATCGTATCAGACAACACGGCAGTTGTCTGGTACATCAACAAAGAGGGAGGCACGCGCTCACTGACGCTACTTCATCTGACGCTAAAGATCTTCGAGTGGGCACTTGCACACAACATGGTCCTATCCGCCATTCACATAGCAGGAACAGACAATATAAAAGCAGATATGCTGAGCCGCCAATTTCAAGGCGTTCACGAGTGGACGCTATGTCACCAGTCGCTTGCTCTCCTCTTTGCCAGGTGGGGGTCACCAGTGATAGATCTATTTGCATCTGAGGACAATGCCATATGTGAAGCATTCTGCTCAAGAGCAGGGCTGGGCAACCGCTCCCTAGGGGGCGCCTTCAACACGCCTTGGGGGAACGAGCTAGTTTATGCATTTCCGCCCTTCCCCCTAGTGGCCAAGGTAGTCGCAAGTCTCCAACGCCGCCAGACGGATGCAATTCTTATCGCACCGTGGTGGCCACGTCAAGCGTGGTTTGCCCCACTTCTCCGCCTGTCAGAAGGAGACTATTATCATCTCCCAATGCGCCAGGACTTAATCTCTATGAACGACGGGCTAACACTGCACCCGGACCTACGCACGTTAAGGCTCATAACGTGGCGAATCCGGCCCACTGGCACGATCTAAACCTAACTCTGTCAGTCCAGACCATCCTGAAGGAAGTGCGTAAGCCCTCCACGAGGGCATCTTATGACAGAAAGTGGAATAAGTTTGCCCAATTTAGCATTGCAAGAGGCCTCGACCCCAAATCCTGTGAGATTTCAGATATTCTGCTTTTTCTGCACTCCCTCTATGAAGCAGGCCTTAAAGGTGCCTCTATAAAGATATATTTGGCCGCGATTTCCGCAAGACATGACTTAATCCACAACTTTACGGTCTTCTCGCACCCCATTACCAAATGCTTTCTCAAAGGGCTGCACAACCTTCATCCACCGCTGAGGACAATGATACCACAACGGAGCTTGTCTGTGGTATTGGCTTCTAGACCCTTCGAACCACTGGCGACAATCGACATTAGGCTTCTGATGTTCAAGGTTGCCTTTTTAGTTGCCATCACCTCTGCAAGGAGGGGTTCGGAGCTATGCGCGCTTATGGTGAACCCGCCTTACACACAATTCTTCCGTGACAAGGTGGTCCTTCGGCCGGGACCCGCCTTCCGACCTAAAGTCGTATCAAGCTTCCATATCAACCAAAATATCGTACTTCCTACTTTCTTCAATGCGTCTTCGGCCCCTATCGACACCAAACTACATTCTGTAGATGTCAGACGGGCCCTAGCCTTTTACAAAGACAGATCGGCAGCCTTTCGAAAGTCCGACCGCCTCTTTGTCTGCTACAGGGGGAAAAGGAAGGGTCACCCCATTTCCACCCAGAGATTTGCGAGATGGGTAGTCCATACGATTTCGTTAGCCTATCAGGTAGTGAAGATGGAACCACTGGACGCTTTGAAAGCGCACTCCACACGTGCTCTAGCAACTTCCACTGCTTGGGACAGAGGAGTTTCTATTCCTGAGTTCTGCAGGGCGGCAACGTGGTCCAATGCTTCTACGTTCGTTTCGCACTATAAGCTGGACGTCAGGGCCAGAGAGGATGCTTCCTTTGGCCGAGCCGTTCTATCGTCCGTGCTTCAGTGATGCCTCAGCGAGGTATACCCTCCTCTGGTAAGTGTTTGCTGGTTATTCGCCCATAGTGTGTGATGCACAGAGACCACGAAGAAGAAATGCAGGTTGCTTACCTGTAACTGTAGTTCTTCGAGTGGTCATCTGTGCAGTCACACAACCCACCCACCGTCCCCTCTAGACCTCACTAAACACATGGGTCGAGGAGGTGTCGCTGCATGCTGTGCTCTTATTGGGATGAATTGTTTCATTACACCTCCTCGGTTCGCGAGGCAAATCGGTCTCATAGAACTGAGGTAGGCGGGAACCCGAGCATGCGCGATAGGGTGGTGGGGGGAGGGGTTCCCGCCAAGAGTCTAGGCTGTAGAAGTTTCCGGAATGAGGCTCGGCGCCGGCGCAAGCCCATAGTGTGTGACTGCACAGATGACCACTCGAAGAACTACAGTTACAGGTAAGCAACCTGCATTTATTGATTGGAGTGCAAAGGAATGTAAAATGGTGTTCTGGAACTGTCTGTATGTATCCCAATATATTGGTGCTGGATTAATGAAGCTTATCTCCCCTCTCCAGAAGTTGGAGCAGGGTTCCTCTTGAATGTAAAAGTATGCAATGCACATACAGGGTCCATATGTTCCCCCCCCCAGCTCCTTTCATTTGGGGAAGAAATTATGTCTGGCACTGATCAGCTTCATTGTAATTTGAGAGGTTTAAACCCTTTTGGTTTTGATGAAGCAATGAAGTAGCCATGTAAAATGACAAAAATCCACTAGTCAATGTGCATTTATACTCATAACCGTGTCATTTTACTTCATTCATCCATGGTAACAACTTACATATGGATAGCTGTGTTAGTCTGTTGCAGCAAAAACAACAACTAATCTTGTGGTACCTTAAAGATTAACACATTTATTATGGCACAAGCTTTTGTGGATTAGAATTCACTTCTTCAGATGCAAGATGCATATGAAGTGGACTCTGGTCCATGAAAACATATGTCAAAATACATTTGGTAGTCCTCAAAGTGCCATGGGACTCTTGTTTTTTCATTCACCTGAGCTCCTGGAAGCCACAAATAAATCAGCTAGGATTGTATGTACTTACTGAAGGCATATGGCTGAAGTTCTGAAAAGTCCATTGACATTTTTGTTTACCTGTATGTATGAACAATAATACTGCTTGCCTGTGAGTGACACACACACACACACACACACACACACACACACACAAATTAAAGCTGGAGTATCACAATCTATTTTTGATATAAAGCTTAGGTTAGGCTGAGGTTGAACCTAGACAAGATTGAAATGATGCTGGTGGGTCGGTCCTATGGTCCAAGGGAGGTGGTACATCTGCTTGTAATTCATGGGGCTTCCACAACTTAGGGCTTCTACTTTGGACTCAGGAAATCTATCTTCCTGTCGCCGATAGCAGGGGTGGGGATGGGAATGGGAGAATTCCAATTGGGACCCCGCTACACAAAAGCTTAATGACCCCTTCCCACCATACTAGTGGCCTGATCTGCCCCCACTTCTATTTATCTTTAAAAAAAAAAATCAAATATGCCAGGGCTAAAGAAGTGAAGGTTTGCCCTTAGAGTTCATCAGCAGACAGCTAAGGTGGAGGCAGAGATTACTAAGTGCCTCCACCTCCCTTCCAGTTGCTGTCTTCTCCCAGAAGGAACAGGAGAAGGAAACGGGTGCTTTAGCTTTGGCTACCTAGGTTTCTGAAGCAAACTCATCCAGTTATAATAGTTAGAAGTGTTAAATTGTTCTCCTAAAAAGCTTACTAAATTAATACAGTAACAGCTGCTGTATGCTTCCTTCATTGTTCTGTTGGTTCATCCTCATGGTGTCTTCATGGCTTGTTCAGCCCTTGGCATTCTCTGATAAGTCATTTGTAGTGGGTGCCATTTTACTTTCTGTAGTTGTAGTGGTTACTGAATTAGGCTGGGACTTTTTTTGTCTTCTGTTTTTGTTCTGGTGAAGGTTTCCCTCCTCCTTAAAAAGCAGTTATGGTTGCTTTTGCATAAAGGTTGAAGTAACAAAGGAGGATTATGACTTTTCTAAAGATTTGTGTCATATAGCTTTTCAGAAAGAAATTTAATCTTCTCTTGTTCATACTTGTTAAGGGGACATATGTAAAGGTCACAACTGAGCTATTATCATGCCTTGTAGTTTTACTTCAAATCATTGCAAAAATACACAGACTTAAAGAGCTAGATTCTGTAAGATCAAAACAAGGATAGGACTATGCATTTGTGTGAGGTATGTTTATGACTTCTTTTTAATTTTATTTTTAAATGTGTTCATATAAAAAGGAAAGCACAAAAAACAAAAAAGCCACAATGACTATCTTCAATCAAGCTACAAGTAGAGTACAGTCTACTGAAACAGAAGCAGAAGTGCTGTAGGAAGACCCCAAGTATGGGATACAACTGTTTTAGGCTTATCTCAAGTTATTCCAAAATGACTGATTAACATGTTGCTGGTGCATTGGCAAGATGATCTTTTTGCAGATTGAATAAAGGGATATTGTGTTGTATAAAGTGTGTGCATTTTGGTTTCTTTTGTCATTCTTCGTGGACACAGTTTTTGTAATGTGACTGCGTGCCCTATTTTATACAGACATTTCGTGGATTGGTCAGAGTCTTTCCTCCTTTGAGCTGTTCACTGAAAAAAATTACGGGGTGGTTACTGGAACCATCTCATATGAGGTGTGTAAGCTCAGATTTAATGCTGTGAGCCTATGTACACCAGTTGTTGGGGAACTTGGGCAGCGGGGGGGGGGTGCTATTGCACCTGTGTCCTGCTTGTGGGCTCCTTGTCAATAGTTAGTTGGCCGCTGTGGGAACAGAGTGCATTCCCTTTTGCTGGAGGTTGACCAAGACTGAACATCTGCTGGAACATAGTGATGGAATAGGCACAGCTGGTTTGTTTGGGAATTTGGGGTCAGTCTGTATGAGGTTATTAAATTTAATGCTCTTTTAGAATTATAATTTGTGTATCCTTACCTTTTTAAACATGACCTTAAAGTAAATTGGTGTGGAAATAAGAATCCATAAATGTTTGAACAAGCAATGAATATTGTAAGATGGATCAACAAAACTTTTAAGATTAAGTAGTTTCATAACAAAGGTTTAGTGGCTAAATTTAAGAGTGTTTGTTGGGGGACAAACTGGCTCAATTCGGACGACACGATAGTCAATGGTGGGGTAATAATCAACTTCACAGTTGTTCAACTAGGGGGTACTACCCACACAACATGGTAATAAATAATCAACTGTGGTGTGGATTAGGATCAGCGCTGAGTTGACTATGGCAGCATTCGGATGACACAATAGTCAAAACAACTGACGATTGTTTTCCCCATACCAGTTGTTTATTGTGTCGTCCGAATTGAGCCACTGAGTTTATGGTATACCTGGAAAGGAGCAAGAGAGCCTGTGGCTTCACTATGGTATAGTGAAGTCTGCACTACTACCTGCCTATTCTTACCTGTGTTGTTGCTCTCTGATCTCCATCCCAGTAGGTTGTAGGCAAAACCACACCAAGGCACACCTGGGGCGGGGAGGCTGCTGCACATTTATTTTATTGCACTGTCTCACTTTTGTGGCTTGTGGCACATTTACCAGAAAGGTCAGCCACTGCTGAAGTAGGGCAAATAATTTCAGTCCATTATGAACATTAGGTGTTTATATTAGTTTACTAACCTATATCCAGTGATGCGTAGAAGAAGCCCCCAGCCCTCCTTTTTATGATCCATGAATGCTTGTGTAGAAGGATGTGCATTTTTTGTTTTGTTCAGTGAGACAGTAGTTACTAACCCATCTGCTTGATACACAAGTATTAGTTGTTTGCAGGGGTGGACAACTTTCTTCCAACTTGGAAAAGTTTAGCTGCCTGGTCAAGTGATGGAGATTACTGCTTGCCACATGCAATCAGGTGAGAGGTCTAATGATGCAAGTTTGCATATAGTGGCCCGGTTCAAACAATTACTACAACGAAAATCCATGGCCTGTTGTTGGATTAGTTGCAGGTTGTTTCCCCCTCAAACAAGCTATCTCGCTCAGATTCAGATGACATAACAAGCTGTGCCCAAGTAGGTAATTAGGAAAATGGCATCTGGCACACACCAGGGTTTAAACAAGCCACTTGTTCAAGCCACAGTGATCATGTGAATTGGACCACTGTCTAAAACATATACTGAGGACATTTTGCTGTATAAAAATAGTTGGCGTGTGAAAGACAGTGCTGGACAAATTACTCTTTTTATGCAAATACAGAGAATTCTGTTGTGGATCAAAAACAATCAAATTATTTGTTGTTTTAGTGCTGAGCATTTCTGTTTTACTGATAGCTGTTTCATATAACTCCCCCACCCTCCTTTTGATAGGTATGTAGCGGGATGTGTGTTTCATACTGCCCAGCTGATTTGAGCTGTATTTAGTTTGACTTTTTATGATGGTCAGACTGTCATATCCTGAGGACTTGGGGTCTGTATTAAAAATATATCTATGACCCACATCAAGTTGTACTACTAGCTTAACTCAGGAAAAATGAAGGCAGGTTTACAGCACAATCCTATGCATGTTCATTCAGAAGTAATTTTCAGTGTGCTGAATTACTTATTCCCAGCGAAGTGTGCATGAGACTGCAAACTGTTTAAAAGGGTATTTTTAAAGCAGGGGTAGGCAGATATTTTGGGCACATTTGGCAATTTGAGAAACTGTCCTGAGCACCACTACGAAATGGCTTCCATGGCAGACATGGCTAGTCACAAAGGACAAGCAACCTCCCAAAAGACTGTGTACAAGGCAGAGGTGCGGTCTGAGCCCCAACACCCTAACTGACTCTTTGGAACCCACAGTCTTCGATGCCAACAGAAACCTATTTCACAGAAGGCAAACTCTTTTGCTTCTGACTCCCCTGTTCCCACTCATTTCCCCCTATCCTTTTCTTTCTTATTGCAGCTCACCACCTCTCACTCTCACCACAATCCTTACCTCCTCCATCCATTCTCACACACATGCAAGCACACATTGTATCCATCATATGTGCAAGCTGCATGCATGCATACATGTCCCTTCCCTTCTCCTCACTGCATATTCATGAAAAACTACACTCTCTTTCAGGATCCCTCCAAAATCCACCCCCAAACTCCCTTGCTCTCTCCCTCTTTCTTTCTGGCATACATACAGCCCCATCCTTTCCGACATACAAGCACACGACTCTCCCCAAATCCCCAGGTTCCCAGCACGTTCCCCCAGTCCCTGCTGCCTCCCTGTTGCTCTCCCTTCCCCTGTCTTCCTGCTGGCCCTTAGTTGGCTTACTGCTGCCCTTCCTACCACACCTCACACACACACACACCTCAGCTTACCACACAGAAGTGCAAGAAGTCCCTTTCTCTTTCCCCCCTTTGTTTTCTTGGTGGCTGGGCCCGCTGCAGAAGAAAGCACATTCTTCAAGCTGCCCAGCCATCTTCATTTCCTAAGAATGCCTCCCACATGTGGCCCAACGCTATTAGTGGGAAGTGAAAATGGTTGCTGCTTGAGGGCTTCACTTGTCATTGAAGTGGTCCTAGCTGCCAGTAAGAAAAATTGTTAATACTTTTTAAATAAAAAATAAAAAAGGAGGGATAGGTCCATACACACCACATTGCCTGCCCCTGTTTTAAAGGATGCTTTTATTAGTGCAGTCCATTAGCCAAGACTTTTGTAATGGCTAAACAGTGATGTGGTTGTTTTGGACTGATAATTCCTGCAAAGTCTATGCTTGTATGTTCAAATTATGTCTAGGAGGTTAAAATAAACGCCTATTTTAACATGCATGTCTTCATTTTTTTAAAAAACTAGGACTCTTCAAGATGTGGTTTTACAAAAAGTGCCATTGATCTCTGCTATAGAATAATAAGTTTTCTCTCTCGTGGAGGATGCAAAAAAGAGTCTGACCTTCATTCTTTAAAATGCCTTGTACTTTCAACCTGAGCCCACGGCAGAAATCCTGCAAAATGTTCTTTTTCTGCTTCGGGTCATTGCCCTTTGCATAGACTTGATTGTATTGTAGGCTCTTGAAGTGACTGATGCCATTATAAATAGATGGCACCTACAGGGTATTAGCAAGAAAGGGGGTTCTTTTATCTGTCATCTGTGCTCCCTGGTTTTTTAACTATCAATGTCAGATAAAAATGAGAAGGAATAAATATTTTATTGTAGAGCCTGATCTTCTGCATACTTAGGAGTAGGTTCCATTGGATTTGTTCCTGGGTAAGTATGCACAGGTTTGTAGCCTTAACAAAAAATAAATAAATCTGTGAATGTTTATTCTAACAAGCACCATTGAAAACAGTGAGACTTGCTTCCAGGTAATTGGCCTAGGTTTGCAGTCTTAAACTTCAATCTTGCGCATACATACCTGAGATGTACCTCTGAGTGAACATGCAAAGGATTGGGCTGCATCTATGTCATGTGTCTTATAACATACCTGGCAGTTACACGTTTAAAAATATATATTTTTGCTGTTCTAGTTATTATTCTGTTAAATCAGGGATGCAGAACTTCTGTCCCCAGGTCTAACCTGGCCTGCAGAACTTCTGTGGGCCTGTAGAATCTCCTTGGGTTCCTCCAGGGGCTGGGGGCTGGCCTCCAACCCCCGCCCCCGGAGGAATCCCCACTGTTACCTCCGACCTGAGATTCCCCTGCAGGAGGGGAAGATGGGAATGCTTGGTATATTTCCTGATCTCAGAAGACAAGGATGGAATTAGGATGGGCAACTACTCCATATGAGGCTGCCCCTTCCAGCTCCTAGATCAAAGGCTAGAATGGAGGCAGTCCCATGCAGTGCATCCTTGTTTCCCGTTTAAAATTTTATGGAGAGAATAAAGCTTTTAAGACTGGAGGGAGAATAGGAACAGCGGGGGAGAGAGATTTTAGTTGTTATGAGTGACCAGCAAGTGGCTGTTTATGCACTCAAACAGGATTACAGGATTGCTTTAGGAATATAATATAAGAAGTTGCCTCATACCAAGTCACACCATCAGTCCATCTATCTCTTGTCTACATTGACTGGCAGCAACTTTCATGGTCCTACTTTGAGATACGGGACAGAACCTGAGACCTTCTGCATGCAAAGCAGGTGTTTTGCCACTGAACTATAGCCCTTTGCAATGTGTACTGCCAGACCAAGAAATAGTGGCTTGCCTAAGGCTTCATGGTAAATCCATGGATTATCTTCCGGATTCCAGTCCTTGGTCCCACTAGTGTTTTCAGTCCGCGAAGCTTATACCATATTCAATTTGTTAAAGGTGCCGCAAGACAATTTGTTGTTCTTGATGTTTTCAGTGGCACTCACTCCTGTGGAACATATCTGATGGTATGCCAAAATCAGAGCTTAAACATACCCTGCAGATGTTGCAAGCTGGCTTTGTTCAAGCTGGCTTTCACTGTCTGGGATTAAAGCTCTGTGGTAGTGATGGTTCTAGCAGTATATTTTTGTACTTTTGATAGGAAAGCATTTGTACTTGCCATAATGGGGTCAAATTTCCAATAAATGTTGGCTCCACTATAGCCCCCTTCGTGCATTGTACAGGTTCTATTATTTGAAAGGGAAGTGGGGCTGCCCTGCCCCCACAGAATCAAGAGCAGTATTTGATCTCTAGGCACCTTGACACTAAAGCAGTGATCGCTGGAAGCCAGTAAGGATTTGTCAAGAACAAGTCCTGTCAAACTAATCTCTTATTTTTTGATCAGATCATGTCCTTAGTAGATCATGGAAGTGCTGTGGTGATAACATCTTGACTTTCTCAGAGTATTTGACGAAGTGCCCAATATTATTTTGATTAGCAAGTCAGTTAAGTGTGAGATGGATGACACTACTACTGGCTGGATCCACAGCTGGCTGGAGAATTATACCCCAAGAGTGGTTCCTTATCAAACTGGAGGGAGATATTGAGTGGGGTGCTGCAGGGTTCCAACCACCCTCCGCCTCCCTACCTGAGCTGATGGTCTTCAGTTTGGTGTCGAGGATCCTTCAGGCTGGTGGTCATGGTGGACCTCCAGCATTCATGCTAAGGGTGCCTTGCTTAGGGTGGCTCAGGACTTCATGGCTACAGTGACAATCAATGTGCTGTCCCAACATGACACCAACACAAGTAGCAGGGTATATTATTGACTTGATACTCTCAATTGGGTGGGAAGATGGTGATTGTGTTGTGGGGTATTCCTCTTTGACAACCTTATCAAAGTTGAATTGCTTTCTGCTGAGGGCCTTCTCAGTGGCTGCCCCGGGGCTCTGGAACTCCCTTCCCAGGGAAGCTAGACTGGCTCCCTCCTTGGTGTGCTTTCGGAGGCAGGCTAACACTTTTCTGTTTCAGCAGGCCTTTGGGGAGTAGTTGAGACCTTTGTGGATGTATTGTTTATAGTCTGGATTTTTAAATTATGTGTATTTAAAATGTTTTTAAAAGTTTTAAATATTTTAAAATTGTACTATGTTTAATTATATTTTTAATTTTTGCATATGGCTATTTGTTTTAACTGTACATGTTTTAAATTGTAAGCCGCCTTGGGTGTTCCATATTGGGAAAAAGGCGGTATATAAATAAAAATATACCTGGCTGGGAGATGACAATGGGCCGACATGGGCTCAGGCTCTCCCAGCTGGGTACTGTGTCAGTGAGCAGGTGAGGGAAAGTGGGCGGGGGGGCAGAGTAGCTGTGGTCTACAAAGACAATCTTAACCTGACCAGACTTCCTGTCCGGCAATTGAGGCACATCGAGTGTGTGTACCTGAGTCTGAAGGCCAGGGATAGACTAGTGTATCGGCCACCCCGCTGCCTATCAGACTCCCTGGCCGAGCTCACGGAACTGGTCTCGGAGCTGGTGTTGGATTCGCCCAGGCTTTTGGTCCTGGGCGATTTCAACATCCCATTCGAGGCCGGTTTGTCAGGTGCAGCTCGGGAGTTCATGGCATCCATGATAACCATGGGCCTATCCCAATTGGTCTCTGGACCTACACATTCAGCAGGTCACACCCTCGATGCTGTCTTCAGCTCCGAACAGACAGATCTGTGGGCGGAGGTAACAAATACCTCCGCATTGTCATGGACAGACCACTTTCTGGTCAGGGTTAGTATCACAGCTACCACCCGCCCCTGCAGGGGTGGCGGACCTATTAAGATGGTCCGCCTTCGAAGGCTGATGGATCCTTTTGGATTCCAGAAGGCCTTGGAGGGATCTATGGCTGGTATCGTCGACGATCCTGTAGAAGCCTTGGTTAACAGTTGGAATCAAGATCTAACTAGGGCTATCGACACGATCGCCCCCAAACGTCCTCTCCGACCCGCTCCTAATCGGGCACCTTGGTATACTGAAGATCTCAGGGAGTTGAAGCGGGAAGGACGACGACTGGAGCGACGATGGCGGAAAACTCGACTTGTATCTGACAAGACACGACATAGAGAACATCTTCGTTCCTATGGAGTGGCAATACGTGCAGCGAAGAAAGCTTTCTTCTCTGCACGCATTGCGTCTGCGAATTTGCGTCCTGCAGAACTGTTCAGGGTGGTGAGGGGTCTAACTCAGGCACCTTCCCCCCTGAACCCGATTTTACAGCCTTCAGCAGTTCGCTGTGATGCCTTTAATGACCATTTCACAGATAAAATCTCTCAGATAAGAGCCGACTTAGACACCATCATTATATCATAAGCTAACAATGGAGTGTCAAGTAACTCCGCAAGTGGAATTACACTGGATCAGTTTCAGTTGGTGAGTACTGAGGACGTGGACAAGCTGCTTGGACAAGTGAGGACGACGACTTGCCCTCTCGATCCCTGTCCTTCTTGGCTTGTTGTCGAGGGAGGAGATGCAGTTCGATCACATCTACAATGTATTATTAATGCATCTCTCAGGGAGGAGAGTTTTCCAACATGTTTAAAAGAGGCGGTAGTACGGCCGCTTCTAAAAAAGCCCTCCCTGGACCCTCTGGACCTTAATAACTACAGGCCAGTATCAAATCTTCCGTTTTTGGGCAAGGTGATCGAGAGGGCAGTTGCCTCCCAACTCCAAGCAGTTTTGGATGATGCAGATTTTCTAGACCCATTTCAAACCGGCTTCAGGGCAGGATACGGAGTTGAGACTGCTATGGTCGCCTTAGTGGATGATCTATGCCTGAGTATTGACAGGGGGAGTGTGTCCCTGCTGGTACTCCTGGGCCTATCAGCGTCTTTCGATACCATCGACCATGGTATTCTTCTGGAACGCCTGAGGGGATTGGGAATCGGGGGCACTGTGCTTCAGTGGTTCCAGTGCTATCTCTCGGGCAGGTTCCAGATGGTAATGCTTGGGGATAGCTGCTCTTCAAAGAAGAAGCTGCTATGTGGTGTACCACAAGGTGCCATCCTTTCCCCAATGCTATTTAACATTTATATGAAACCGCTGGGAGAGATCATCCGGAGGCATGGGGCGGGGTGCTATCAGTACGCTGATGCCACCCAAATATATTTCTCTGTGCCTTTGACAACATCGTCAGCTAAGGATAGTGTGTCTCCTCTGAATGAATGTTTGGAGGCGGTAATGGGCTGGATGAGGAAAAACAAACTGAAGCTGAATCCAGACAAGATGGAGGTGCTTGCTGTTTGGAGGTGTGTCAACCAGTTCTGGATGGGGTTACACCCCCCCTGAAAGACTGTGTTCGCAGCTTGGGGGTACTCCTGGATCCGTCGCTCCAATTGACAGCCCAGATAGATGCGACGGCCAGGAGTGCCTACTATCAGCTTCGGCTGATACGCCAGCTGCGCCCCATCCTAGAGTTGGAAGACCTAAAGATGGTAGTGCACTCACTGGTAACTTCGAGGCTTAACATCTGCAATGCGCTGTACATAGGGCTACCTTTGTGCCTAGTCCGGAAACTTCAATTAGTTCAAAATATGGCAGCCAGGTTGGTCACCGGTACACCTAGGGGTGACCACATAATACCAATCTTAAAATCACTCCACTGGCTGCCCATTAGTTTCTGGGCGATGTATAAAGTGTTGGTTATTACCTTTAAAGCCCTACATGGTTTGGGTGCAGGTTACCTGCGGGATCGCCTTCTCCCGTATAATCCGCCCCGCACACTCAGGTCCTCTGGGAAGAATTTACTCCAGTCAGCCAGAACTAGACTGTCGAGTGTTACCCAGAGGACCTTCTCTTCTGCCGCTCCCAGGCTGTGGAATGGCCTGCCGGAGGAGATTCGACAAATTAGCAGTCTTCTGGAATTTAAGAAAGCCGTGAAGACTGCTCTCTTCCGGCAGGCCTGTCCAGTTTAATTTTAAGATGTTTTTAATAATGTATTTGTTTTTATCTGTTTTAATGGTTTATCTATTTTATTGTTTTTATATTTATATTTAGTGTTGTTCCCCGCCTCGATCTAGATGGAGAGGCGGGTTAGAAATGAAATAAATAATAAGACTGGCAGCGACTGCTCCCCTCCACAAGGGTGATGGACCTGTTAAAATTGTCCACCCATGTACCTTGATGGCATCTGGGGGATTTCTGAGAGCCCTTGGGGTTTTCCAGTTGGTATGGCTGCCTTTCCTATTGACTTTCTAGCTGCTCTGTGGGATGCAAAGATGACTTGGGTGTTAGACAGGATTACTCCTAGGTGCCCTGCCAATGACAGAGCTTGTTCAGTTCCTTGGTTTATCAGGGAATTCGGGGCTATAAAGCAGTTAGGGAAATGGCTTGAGAGCAAGTGGCAGAAAACCCGCTATCAAAGCCTACTATGAGTCTGAGATGGTGATGATCAGGGTGGATTTGATTTAAATCAATTTTATTTAAATCATGATTTAAATCACAATTTAAATCACTATGGCAAAGAAACAATACTTGTCCACCGCCATTGCAACTTCACAGTGCCACCCAAAGTTTTTTGTGTGGTTTGAGGACTTCAACTTGGCCCACCAAGAGACGTAAAAGAGATATTTGCTAAGTACCTTGAGAATAAAATAATTCATGTTTACCTGAACTTGAATTCTACCGTCATGACAGCTCAAACAACAGACATATCCAGAGTAACATCTAGTCCTATTTATTGGCTGAATTTAACCTATTGGAACTTGAGGATGTGGAGACGGTGCTTGGAGACGGTGGATACGGTGCTTAAATTATGTGCTTGACCCTCTTTACTTTTCACATTGAGCAGGGCAGGATTGGCATCCAGGTCTAGGAAGTAGTGAACATTTTTTACAAGAGGGTGTGGTCCTTAAAGGAAGTAGTTGTGACCCAGAAGAGTCTAATGACAATCAGCCAGTTAATAATATTCCTTTCCTGAGAAAGGTCATTGAACAAGTGATTGCTGTGCAACTCCAGACTCTCTTGGATGAGACTTATTATCTAGATCCATTACTGTCTTTTTTCAGGCTTGGTTTTTTCACAGAAAAAAGGCCGTAGCAAGACCTTTGACAGGAGACTGACAGGGTGACTTTTAATTTTCCTGGATCTGTAATGGCCTTTGATGCCCTTCACCATGGTGTCCTTTTCGCTGCCTGGTTTGGGGATTTGGGGGCATTGAATTTCAGTGGGTCCATTCCTACCTGAAGGGCTGATTCCAGAATGTGGTGCTGGACGTCCTCTGTCATTTCTGCAATGGAGTTCCGCGAGGTTCCATCTTGTCTCCCTTGCTTTTCAACATTTACATGAAGTCACCGAATGAGGTCATGCTGGGATTTGGAATGAAATATCAGTATTCCGATACTACCCAGCTCTGTTTCTTCTTTTACAGGTGAGGCAGTGGATGTGTTAAATCTATATTTGGGGTCATTAGTAAAGGGCTGGATGAAGGCCAGTAAACTGAAGCTTAGTCCAGGAAAGTCAGAGGCATTGTTGGGCCATTTGCCCAAGGAGGTGGTCTTTATCCTGTTTTAGACAAAGTTGCACTCCCCCCAAAATTGTTGCAGTTTTAGGGGTGTTAATTCATCCAGCTTTATACCCAATAGCTTGTGTGCCATGCAGTGCCCTCCACCAACTAAAGCTGGTGAGCCAGCTGCAACTCCTTTTGGGCAGGGTTAACTTAGCTATCATTATTCATGCTTTGATAACTTTCATATTAGACTATTGTAATATATTTTACTTGTGTCTGCCTTTGAAGACTGCTCAAAAAGTTCAGTGCGTTCAAAATAGGTTGCTAACTGGGACTGGGCAATGGAAATATATCTTACATCTCCTCAGTCAGCCTCACTGACTCCCACTCACAATTTGGAGCACAGTGCTGGTGCCTGCTTTTTTAAACATCCTGCTTGGCTTGAGAGCTCAGTACCTGAAGGGTTGTGCACGCCAATAGACGCTGACTATATACCCAGACCATCTTCACAGGTTGGTCCTGTGGGTGTCTCTGCCATCTGGTGGATGACACCTTGGGAAGAGGCCTTTTTGGTGGTCGTGCCCTATTGGTGGAATGCTCTCCCCAAGGAAGATTGCTTGGCATTTTACTCAGTTGTTATTGTTCTTTGTGCCAGGCTGTCTTATTTTCCTTGGCTGTAGGTGACTCAGCATTTTCAGAGAGGAGAGTTTGTACAGCTTGAACTTCAGAGTAACTGTCTGTATCTCTTGTGTTCTTTAGTTTTGCAGTTATTTAGGATATACGTTTAACAATATAGGTGCTTGTACTGAAACATTATGGTTGGCAGCCAGTATTAGGCTATGGTTGTCTAAAAAGGAGTGTTAGCATGTTGCATTTCCTGGAATGTTTTTTCAGGCATCTGTGAACTACTACTGTCTTTCCTACAAATCCCTGTAGTAATTCTGACAAGTTGGTGAGCAATTCATATCACTACCAAACATTTATCTATTGGCAACAGTACTTGATCTCCATCTGGATGGTTTATAACACAAGGCAACACAGAGCTAAACTGTTCAGTGCGCAAGTACACAATTATGTAACTGGTGCAGTTGTTGGCTTCATGTGATACTAAACACAGAGAGAGAGAGAGAGAGAGAGAGACCTTCTAGATCTTGTCATTTCAGAGTAAAGTTTGAGAATACATTGGTACAAATTTGCTGTGGATTTCAGTGCTCCACACAATTAATTTATCCTTCCATGTTTCATCGTGTCTAAAAAAATTACAGATTCGTTTGGGAGAAGATACCTATCTTAGACTGTAATACATTATGCAAAACACAGAGTTGCATGCAGTAGCCTTGCAGTATTGCAAGGACAGTTGCTTGTTTCCTAGTTGTCAAGTTCTCTTAATGCACATTTGCTGCTGAGAAGTTGGGAGAATTCTGCTATGTTTGTCCAGCCAGGCAAATACAGCAGGGCCATGTTATGGCTGTTAGCTTCCTGTGTTACATTACTTCCCACAGCTATCTAGGACTAGTTGCCCCCATGTTAAGTTGAATTCATGGGTCTTGGACTTAGGGCAGAAGAGAATTTTGAGTCTAGTGGCACAAAATATGTGTGGCTCTAGCTGAGTTTGAGTGATCACTCTGATATTAGAAAAACATTACTGGAGACATAGCAGGATGATATCAGACTGAACCACCTTAAGTCAAAGAAAAGTTGGAATCAGCATTCCCCAAGTGCAATTTAATTGGCAAAACAAAATTATTTAACATAGACTCATCATGTTCAGCACTCAGATCAATATGAGAAATAAGATGGTAATGCTTTAAGTTGCTTCCTTCCGGTATAATTGTGCTTTATATTGGAAAACTAGTAGGTGAAATGTATACAGTTCTAGGCCCAGTGTTTTTGGGTTTTTGCTCCACTGACAATTTTTAATACGTTGAGTATTACATTGGTATTGGTTTGGAAAAAAACATTGAACTGCTCAAACAGATGAGGCCTTCAGAGTCTGTTTTTATCCAAGAAGGGTGGGGAAAGGAATTGAATTGTACAAATTGTTCAATTCATTTTCTTCATAAGCAGAAATGTTACGATCTGCAAATGAGATCATTTCTAAACGCTGAATGATTTTTCTCCTAGTTGGCTGTAGGTTGTTGTGAAAATTTGTTCAGCTGAGTTTACCTAAGGGACCTAGATTTGGGACAAAAATGTTCTTTAAAATCTTGCTAAAGGGGGTAGCAGGGAGGGGAGCTGTTAAACCAAATCTTTAAGTTATGGCCAAGAGTCAAAGTCTTACAGGGTTCACGAGAAACAAGGGCAAGCTCAGGCATGCTGATTTAATGGACTAGTTCTTTTTCTATGCGAAAGATCACAGCCATGGATTGAGATCTTTTAAAATGTAACCTTTAAAATATATATACTATTTTAGAAAGAGGAAAAACAATAATTTGGATTGTAGTGACTGCTACACTTGAGAAGATAACATTGGTTCTTACTCAAACATCTGTTAATTGTTTTATTCCCAGATATAATAAGGAACAACCAGAGCTAAAGAAACATTGCAAATTCCTAGATATTAACATCAAAGTTTTAAATGCCAGCCTTGCATAAATTTCCCCATCCCTAATGCTGTCCAGATGTTTTGGACTTCAACTCCCAGCATTCCTGACTGGGGTTGATAGGAGTTAGTCTAAAACATCTGGAGGGTACCAGGTTGGGGAAAGCTGGGCTACTATAGTTTTGGGAAAGAGGAAGATATCTCTTACTCAGTCCCAGGAGTGGGCAACTTGTGGCCCTCCCGGTGTTTTCGCCACAAATTGCCCTCCTCTGGTGTAGCGCATAGTCAGCCCTTTGTCTCCTACTGGGCAGGGATGGAGTGGATATCCAAAGCTTGTACTACTGACCATAAGCCAAGTTTTCCAGTCTGCACTGTAGCTGTAGAATTTCACAATGAGAAGCCTCACATTCTTGGGAACTCATCTTGGCTACATATCAGAAATTCAAGCTAGTCCTTAGCTAAATCTTAGTCTAGATTCTTAACCCACACAGTCTTCAGTATAATGAAAGTGAAATGATGGCAGACAGCTAAAAAAACATACTGGGATTAGCCAGCATCTTCCCAATGCAGGAAAGTAAGTAATACATTATTTTGCTTGCTTGCTTTATTTTTGTGGTTGCCCTGAGTAAGGGTTACTAGGTCAGAATGCCATGTTGTTGTTTCCCTCACATAATACAGTTTGTTCTGATCTCCTGAGTGCTACATGGCTGATTGTGCAGAAGCATAAGGCCAACAACTAATGTATGTCGGTACTATGCCTTTTAAGATCGTTGTGTGTGTTCTTTATTTCTCACTGTTTGACATCGTCATCATTATTACTTTTAATTTGTATACCGCTTTTCCACACAAAGTGGCTCACAGTACAAGAACAACAATTAAAAAGGAAAGAATGTATATCAATACATCAATTGCAATAATATATCATTATAACAACCCAAACAATTCATTTCACTAATGCTGACATAACATTTCAAATTAATTATAAAGAAGGCAGTATCAACCATTAAGACTCAGTGGGTCTGTTCAGACAACATGCTATGCCATGGTTAAGCCGCCAACTCTTTTGCAGCAAATGGTTAGTGAGTGTGTTTAAATTGTGGTTATGTTGCCACCATAGTTAGGAAAGGTTCACATGACACACTAAGCCATAACATTTAGCTCAAAATGCTTAACCATCATGGCTTAGTGTGTTGTCTGAACATGGTCTGTATCAGTGTATATTAATCAACAGTGCATAAAGTGGATAAATACTCCAAATTATTCCAATGCGTTGAAGCATTAACAAACACACAACCAATAACTGTTTCCCCAAAAGTGGCAAATGCAGTAAATTGCAACGAGATTTCTTATAACCTGCAGCCACTGATCTCTCCATGCCCCATGCTTTCCTTGTATTTATATTTTAGAAATGTTGTAAGTTCTTGAATGGATTCTTGGTCAAGGAGCTAAAGCCTGATTTCTTTTCATGTCATTGTGTGTGTGTGTGTGTGTGTGTTTGTTTACATTCTTAGTCTTTCATTATCCCCCCTGCCCCCTTTTCTTGTTGCCATAGGCTTTTGGAAAAAAATCTTCCTACCTTAGGATATGAATGATAAGCCAGACATAATTAGAGCAGAGGCTCTGATATTCTTGGGACTCCCATCTTAAAACTATTCAAGCTGGGAGGCTTTTCCAGATGACTCAATAGTATTGCAGCATATGCAGGGGTGGAGAAGTGGCGAGATAAAGTGCTTTAAAGACTTGCTTTCCCCCTACCTTGCTAAGGAGGGATGCACTGTCCAAGCTTGTTTTGTTACTTATTTAATTTTAAAAATCTGGAGTCTCTGTGGTTTGAAGGTTAAACAGATGCTGTCAGCTAAAGGTGTAAGTGAAATCTCCCTTTGCTTCTCCTTAATGTTCTCTCTCTGGCTGTTTGCTCATGCAAAGGGGAATACTGCCTATATATTTTTATTTACAGAAGACAGCTTCTTGGTAATGTATACTGAGACATGTTACTAAAAACAGATATGATATCCTTGTTCCACCGCTATGTGAGATACACCTCTAAGTGCAGAGGGGTGGGGGAATAATCCTTCTGGGTTCTGAGATAAGAGAGGATCTGGGAAGGATTTCCAGTGGCCAAAGCAAGAGAGAATACTGTTTCTCTCTCTGCCACCTTCCCCATGAGCTTTGCTTCCAGTATCTTGAAAATGTTTCACAGTTAAGGGGCAGTAGTATGATGGGACTATCTCTTGGATCAAAGACAGACTGTGTGTGTGTGTGTGAGTGAGAGAGAGCTCCCCAGATCATGCTCCCACAGTCAATTCTTGGCTTCTTCATAGAGAAGATTGTTTTTGAGAGAACCCTATGTCTAGCTTTCTCCAACCTAGATCAGTCCAGATGTTTTGGCCTACAGCTCCCCTCATTGTTGGCTATGCTGGCTGGGGCTAATGAAGATGTAGGCCAAAATATCTGGAGGAACCCAGTTTGGGGACGACTGGTCTAGAACATACACTGTTCAATTGTTGCCATTTGCAGTGCATTCTTAGACTGTAATAATGGCGAAATATATTATATTTTAGTTGGCCCTAATACAGATATTGCTCTACAGTGGCCTTTGAATTTGCTCTTTTTAAAGGAAATCATAGAATAGTAGAGTTGGAAGGGGCCTATAAGGCCATCGAGTCCAAGCCCCTGCTCAATGCAGGCTGTCTAGTTGCCTCTTGAATGCCTCTAGTGTGGGAGGTTTCTTTTTCCTAGGTGTAGAACTTGGCATATATTCCTATTCAGTTTCTTTCTGTTGTTTTCAGCCCAGCCCTCCAGCCTATCAAGATCACTTTGAAGTTTGTTTCTGTCTTCCAGGATATTAGCTATCCCACCCAATTTTGTGTCGTCTGCAAATTTGATAAGCATTTCCTGCACTTCCTCATCTAAATCACTAATAAAAATGTTGAAGAGCACTGGGCCCAGGACTGAGCCCTGCGGCACCCCGCTTGTTACCTCTCCCCAGTTTGAGAAGGTACCATTGATAAGCACTCTTGAGTCCAATTCTGTTTGTGTTCACATGCTAGGTTTTGTGGAAGAAGAAATTAAGTGGACCCCCCCCCCCCCCTCTGTTCTAGACTCAAAAGCAGAGGAAGGCGGATGGGGAATTTCATTGATAATATCTTTGTCAGGCTTTTTGGTATAGTTTTGTTATTGTAGCAGTGGCTGAAGGAACATGTTTCAGTAATGTAGTTCCTGGTGCTATAATACATTCTTCATCAATGTGGGCTGGATTGAAAATCACATAAGCAAAAGGGCCTATCCAAAACCAGTGGATCCCCCCCTCCCCCTTTACAAACAGTTCATTGTAGCTAATCATTCTTTATTCCTGCTTCAGCACATAGTGAGTGTCTGATACTTTTTTTAAAAAAGGTGTAAAGTTTTTTTTCTTGATGTTTTAGCTACCAATGATTGATAAGAACAAGTTTTCCTCCTTCATCTTATAAATCTTAAAATGGTTTGTTGGCCAGTTCTTTCATATAGGAATCCTATTTGTGCCTTTGTTATAAAATGCCCTCTTAAAATATTGAGATCTTAATTTTAGCCAAGGGTTCACTAGTGCTGATTTCCAGAACCTGTTTTTTATTGCTGAGACTTGATCCTGGTACAAGAGTAGCACCAGTCGTAGTACTAAAGGGGTGTATTTATGAGTTTGTGCAGATTGCCTTTCCCTTACTCACTGAATAGCTATAGCTTCTCACCACACCTCAAACATGCACTACCATCATAGGGGCAAGACTTCCAGAGATATTTAAGCTCTTGCATGACCATGTTTTGTCACTAGGTCTTTGAAGTTTAAAAAATAAAGAGTTTTCTGTTCACCCTTTTGTCATACCTATCATGTCTCACATAAAATCATAGATTACTAGAGTTGGAAGGGGCCTATAAGGCCATTGAGTCCAAGCCCCTGCTCAATGTAGGAATCCACCTTAAAGCATACCTGACAGATGGCTGTCCAGCTGCCTCTTGAATGTGTCTAGTGTGGGAGAGCCCATTAACTTCTTAGGTAATTGGTTCCATTGTCATACTGCTCTAACAGGAAGTTTTTCCTGATGTCCAGCCAGAACTGGCTTCCTGTAACTTGAGGCCATTATTCCATGTCCTGCACTCTGGGATGATCGAGAAGAGATCCTGGCTCTCCTCCGGGTGACAACCTTTCAAGTATTTGAAGAGTGCTATCATGTCTCTCCTCAGTCTTCTCTTCTCAAGACTAAACATGCACAGTTCTTTCAATCTCTCCTCATATGCTTTTGTTTCCAGCCTCCTGATCATCCTCGTTGCCCTCCTCTGAACCCCCTCCAGCTTGTCTGCATATTTCTTGAAGTGTGGTTCCCAGAACTGGACACAATACTCAAGATGGGGCCTAACCAGTTCCGAATAGAGGAGAACCAGTACCTCGCGCGATTTGGAAGCTATACTTCTATTAATGCAGCCCAAAATAGCATTTGCTTTTTTTGCAGCCACATCACATTGTTGGCTCATATTCAGCTTGTGATCTACAACAATTCCAATATCTTTCTCGCTTGTAGTATTGCTGAGTCAAGTATCCCCCATCTTGTAACTGTGCATTAGGTTTCTTTTTCTATTCCACTTCCCTTATCAGTAAGGTATATTTTGTCCTCTTCTTTCTAGGGATAATGATTCCGGGACTTCTATGTCACATGGCTTAATCTCTGGATATGAGGTTTACTTAAATATATTCTGGCTAGGTAACCCATGGTGGGTGGCAAGCTATTCTGGGTCGGTGGTTATGCAAACAACCTACTGTGCTCCCATCAGATGATTAGACAAACTACGCAGAGTAATTTTTTTTCACACACACCCTCACCCCTCCTTCCCCTCCAGTAGTCCTTCTGCCTAGCTGGGCAGGTATCCCAGCTTCCTTTGTGGCAGATTCAGAGATCGCTTGAGAGAAGCAGAGCAGTGGCAGCATTTTTGTCCGCTCTTGCTGAGCAACTCTGTAGGCGATCTCCATAACCTACACTGTGTGACAGACAGCACACTAACCCACCATAGGTAAAATAACCTTTATGCAGACTGTGGGTTCCCAGTGGGTTATTTGAGTGGGGAAACATCCCACAGACATCATGCTAACTGATCATGGGTTATTCTGGAAAATAAACCTTCATGGGTTAGCGTGTTTTGTGAACCCAGTCCCTGGTACCAACCTTGGACTGCATTTTGTATCTGACTGCTTATCTGTGTTTTGGAACCTTGTCTGCTCCTCAAACCTCTATCTTAGAACTCTCACTCTTGTCTCGTAAAACTGTTCCTTTCACCATTGCCTGTTTATTGACTTGCCTTTGGATTGCCCCTTAATTTGCCCTAACATTGAGTCTGGCCCAACCAAACAGGACAGTTTGTTTCCAACTACATTGTGTAAATGGAGAACCTCATGCAGGAAAATCTCCTCCTGAGGGATCAGGTGGCTCAGCTGATGGCTGCTGTTGCTGCATTACAGACCCAGCAGGTCCAGCTGCCTGCATCTGCGGTTCCCTGCTGCAAGTGTCCTGTTGCACCCCCAATAAGTTTGATGGTTTGCCTGACTAGTTCCCGTCTTTCTTGGCCCAGTGCAAGTACATTGATTTGAGCCCAGAGGACCTCCCTGATGACTGGACCAGGGTAGGTTTCCTGATCAGCCTTCTAACAGGGTATGCTGCTAAATGGGCTACCCTCTATCTGCTGTAGTCTACACTGTTCCTGACAGACTTTGCTAGATTTATGCCTTAGATGCACCTGACCTATGAGGATCTCCTGAAAGCTAAGGCTGCCAATTGCTGGGTTTGGCAACTCTTGTCAGGGAAGGGAAACATAGGCGGAATAAGCTAACAACTCTTGCCTGCTGGCCTAAGACTTGGTTTGGAATGAGGCAGCCTTAATGGGCCAGTTGCAGGAAGGATTAGCAGATGATATCCTGGATGGGTTAGGTTGGATGGAAAGGCCTTCAACCGTAAAACAGCTTTGTGTACGGGTAGATGGCCATCTAGAAAGCTGTTGTGTGGCACACCGTTCCGCCATGCCTCAAGGGACCTCCTTTCCATCTGCCAGATCTTGGGCATTGGTGTCTACTGTCATCCCCTCTCCTCCCTTGGAGAATTCCATGCAGTGGGGCAATGCATGGCTGATACCTGAGGAAAAAGCATGGAGAAGTTGAGCTGGCCTTTGCTTGTGCTGCGAAAAAGCAGGACATGGATCACAACTCCTTGCCTTTCTTTCCATTGGCCATGTGGCTAGGGCTGATGGGAATTGAAGGCCAAACATCTGGAGGATACCCGGCTGAGGAAGGCTGCTTTGGTTCCAAGCCATTTTGGGCTATAAAGGTTAAGGGCAGCAATTTGAATTGGGCCTGGAAGCATATTGGCAGCCATTGCAGCTGGAATGACACTGGAGTGATAAATTCAGAATGCCTCCCCACAAAGCAACTGTTGACTTCTACATTCTGAACCAATAGAAACTTTTGAACCCTCTTCAAAGAAAGCAACATGTACAGCACATTACAGAAATCTAATCTGGATGTAACTAGGGCATGAATGACCATGGCCAGGCCCAATTTCTTCAGGAAGAGGTTTGGCTGGCACACCAAGCTGAAGTTGCTGAAAAGCAGTTACCTGGGCATCCAGGTGCAGTGCTTGATTCAGAAGTACTTCCAAGCTATGTACCTGATTCTTATGGGAAGTGAAACCACATCCAAAACAGGCTGAACACCCAGGAAGCTTCAACCAACATTACTCCCAACCTGGATTAAGTTTCAGCTTGTTTACCTCTATCCAGTCCCATCATACACTTCCCTAGGAACAGATGGCGATCAAGGAGATTGTCATTGACATACTGATGTCATACAGAGACTTGAGCTGAAGTGCCATCTCCCATGTTTTCTAAGGCACTGGGTGATGTGGTGGAATGTTCCCCGTAGCCTGTAAGCCAAAGCCCATGGTGTGGAACAGCACTCCCCAAGCACCACCTTCTGGACTCTTCCGTTAAGAGAGGACTAGATGCACTGAATCCACATAACCCACCCCAAAGGGTTACCAAGGTTGGTGACATTAAGAGCCACTAAGAAGTACAGGGAAAGAAATGGTTTCACTCCCCTTGCGATTCTCCTGTCATAGGTTATTTATCTGGGCAGCTAAGGCTGTTTTGGTCCAAAGCCCATGATGAAAGCAAGACTGATGAGGAATAATCATCAGGTAATCAGCTTCTTCCAGAATACCTGATGCTGAGATGCCACCACATATACCATCGTCCTGCCCAAGAATGGCAAATCGGGGAATGGATGATAGCTATCTAGTGGGGAATGGATAATCGCTATTCAATGAAAGCTTATTTCAAAAAGGTTTCAACACAACCTCTTTTAGATGTGCAGGGACCACACCCTTGCCTCAGTAAAGCAGTTACAACTTCTAGAATCCATACTGCCAGTTCCCCTCTGAAAGTTTATAAGCCAAAATAAGCAAGGATCCCAGACCACAGTAGTTGGATTCAGTTCTCCAAGAATCCTGTCCATGCCCCAGATTATACCAGTTGAAAAGTTTCTATCTATCTATCTGAAAAATGTGGCTATATAGTTGTTGTTGAGACTGCAACACTCATCATCTCTTACCATTGGCTATTCTGACTAGGGCTGATAGGAGTTGCAGTCCATCGAGATGTGGAGGGCCACAAATTCCCCATCTTTGATTTATGGCTTTAAAGGTTGTTTCCCCCAAATAGCCACCCTGAGAACCCATGATTGGCAGTAAGAGTTATTTTACCTATAGTGGGCTAGCATATTGTCTTGCGCCAGCATGGGTTATGGAGATCGCCTACAGAACTGCTCAGCAACAGCAGCCAAAAACTTTGCCACTGCTTGCTCCTCACAAGCAATCTATTCTCACCTCAAAGGAAGCTGGGATACCTGCTGGGCAGGGTGGGAGGAATACAGGAGGAGGAGGGGTGAGGGTGGGGGGCTGAAATAAACTACTATGTAGCTTGTTTGCCTGATCGTCTGATGTGTTCGCATAACCCGCTACCAGCATAGCTTGTTACCTGCCATGGGTAGCATGACATGTGAACAGAGTCTTGTTCTAAGGCCATGGAAGAAGAGTATAATATTTGAAAATACAAATACATTTGAAAGTGCGCACTGGAGAACCAGTGTGGTGTAGGGGCCAGAGTGTTGGAGCTGGTAGATCTGGTTCTAATCCCCACTTGACCAATGAAGCTCACAGGGTGACAGACTCTCAGCCCAACCTACCTCACAGGGTTGTTGTTGTGAGAAGAAACTGGAGAAGAGGAGGATTATGTACATCACTTTGGGTTCCTTGGAAGAAAAACAACGGGATATAAATGCAATAAATAAATAAAATAACTGAAAAATATATACAATACAATATTGCCCTTGGCTCCAGGTTCCTTCCCCCAACTTATTAACAAAATTTGCTCTCATTTCTTTGCTGACAATGCAAATATCAGTGCTGTGTAGGTGGCCACTGACAACAGATAACAGACTGCTTCTACATTTGAGATAAAAACACCTTATTATCCCAGAGGGAGCCATTTTGCAATATTTAAGGTTTGCACGGCCCTAACATCACGAGACACATCCCAAGCAAATACCCCTTGCCTGCTAATTCTCTTGCTCACCTGGTCATTATTATTTGCCCCCTGTCCATTATGCAGGGCTTCCAGGGAGTTAACCAGTTGAACTTGATTAATCATTGGTTGAATGTCCCCCTTATAAGCCCCTGGGTTGGCAGGGCCAAGAGCCTCTTATGAAACCTCAGGAGACAGCAATATATTGCTGCAGTAATAGAGGGGCAGCCAACCTCCATTCGCAGCATAGCTCCTTTGGGGTCCCCCTAGGGAGTGCTAGGAGCTTCGCCATAGCTCCAATAATCTTACCATCCATCCCCTGGAGTTTGAGTTTGTATGCAATTTAAAATTCCAAATTAAATGTTGACTTTGCCTTATGTCATATGTGTATTCATTCATTAATATTCAATTGAAAAGTAATAGTAATTGCATGGTTGATTGTGCTGTTTATTAGACAGGTGAAACCCCAAGCAAGCTGAGAGCTTGCTTAGCTGGTTTTCTTTCTATTAGCAAAGCTAGTTAAAATTAAAGACTGCAGAAACAAGGCAGTGCGGGGGGGGGGGGGGGAGGTAGGATTGGTTTAGGATTTTGATCATCAGTTCTGTCTGCTTAAATTTCAAGGCATCCTGGGAATATGTTGTGGCCAGCACAATAATCTTGTGGGGGGGGGGGGCAGTCTAGAAATCAATTCCCTAAATGGTTTGTTCTTAGGTGCGGCCTTTTGAATTCAAGTTTGGGGAAGGCGTGTATTTATATGAGCATGCCTTTCTGGTTTCCTCGTTCTGAGACAGAGCAGTCTTGGTAGCTGATGCTTCTGCTTTCTTCTCTCTCTGCGCTCCTCCCCCCCTCCCCCCCCGCCTCAATGCAGCAGTGAAGTATTTTTACTTTGCAAGATGTCTTTGCTTTTAAAGCTTTTCCTTCTAGCTCAGAGACTCATGATTCGAAGGGTGTTTCAGGCAGATAGGGGAAGAAAAGAGGAACTCTTAATTCCCTACTGTCCCATCCCTTAAAGAAAATTAGCAGTGCCCGTTGGCCCCATTTAGCTTGCCTGGCTGCTGCAGTATTTATAACCCTTGCAGGCTGAGCTCATACATTCCAGTCTCCTCCTCCTTCTGAGCCTGGTTATTCCTTTTATTCGTTTTCTCTGTCCTCCCCGTCTCTGTAAATAAATAAAGGACTGAGACCTTCCCAGCATCCATCTGTTTATTCCCCCCCTCTCCCTCCCTCCTCCCTCTCTGTGAAGCGATGTTGGTCTACGGAGAGAGGCGTAAATCGCCGTCGCCCCTTTGCGCATGTGCACACAGCTCCCTTTTTGCAATCAGCGCCATCTGCTTAGATTTCCAGGAGGTTGGCCTTGTCAGTCAAGCAGCCTGTAATGCTGGCCTGGCATACACACAAACGTGGTAGTGATGGTGGGGGTGATGAGTATCCCTGGCATTTTGTCTCTGCCTTTCTGGCCTTCTCCCTACGCTGCAGTGGTCTGCATTATAAGCTCTTTAAGCAGCACTGACTGCATTTGCTCTCTTTGCTTTGTCTGGTTTTAAAGCAGAAAGCCTGGCCGTGGGAAAAGATTCCTGCCCAGCCACAGATTTTTATTCGCTTTGTCTGTGTGAAATCTGACCTGTGCTCTGCTAGCAAGCTTATTGTTTAAGGCTGGAGGTGGGGAAGACAACATTCCCCTTTGGAATGCAGCCTGTACTGGGAATTCAGCCTTCTGATTTTATCAGGTTTGCAAGCTCCAGACACTTGCTGCTGTTTTTAGCTTCTGCTTGCTTTTGTCTATTCCAGGAAAAGCAAGGATAATATTGCAGCATGCCCACATATTGAAACTCAAAATTTTAGAGGCCCTGACAGTGACTGTGTGGTATATGGGTACTAATCAGGAGGCTTCATCTAACGTTTCCGCCTCTTTCACTCTTTTATTGTGCTGGCTTTTCAGAGGAAATTTTGTTTTCATAGAAAGCATTTAATATCCCCCCCAAGAAACAAACTACCTTTCACTTCTGTTGCTTGATGGAAGACACCCATTACACGACTAGAGATCTTGCATACTTCTGTGCCAGATGAAGTTGCTGATATTTAATTTTGTATATTAATTTTGGGGATGATTTCTCAATGCAGGTGCCAAAACTTTTGATGGAGCAGCTGATACAGTTGCTAGAGGCAGGTATAAAGAAAAGAGCAAGTAGTGATTGTGGACAGCTGTCCATGAAGTAATAGAACCATCATTAGTTGTGTGGGAGGGCAGATTTGCTCCCTTTCTTGAACAGTGGAGACAAGATCTTGGATTAGGGGCGTGTGTACCCCTTCCATTGGTTTTTGATGATTGCTGACTCTCGTGCTTTGTTGCCCTTAAAATAGACAAACCTGTTACCCCAATTAAAGTTGTTTTGAGAACCATTGGTCTGTTTCACATCGTTGCAGAAAGTGTGAGGTAGAGTCTCCTGAACCTGACAAAGCATAGACAGTTGCTTATAGGAGGCATGATGCTTCCACATCATTTTTGATCCCAGGAAGTGGAGTGCTGCCAATTCCTTGGCAGTCAGTGCTATGTAAACAACTCTGTGGGTTATGTACCTAGTTCATAGTTTAGTTTAGATAATACAGGGGGCATTGGGGCTTTAAACAACTGGTTAATATTGGCAGTTTATGTTGAAGAGAGCGTCACTGAATGCACAAGCAAGTTTTGGAACTCAGTATGTAAGTGCCTAGGACACTTCACATGTGGATCATGGAGCCCCATTTAAAGTGACACAGATTCCACCCAGCCATCTGGCTATGTCCTGGGCATGATGTCATGTTTCTTAATCTGAACCCTACATAAACAGTTAAAGCCAGTGAAATAATCTGTTTAAGAAATGAGTCCTGATTTACATCTTCAGAAAGGAGACACTGTGGGTGTTTTGCCATATTTGTGCAGTATCCACTCTTATATAAAATATATGAATTTATGTACACATACATACACGCAAATCCAAGCACACATAATTGCTTGAGTGTATAATATTAATGCATTAAGGTCTAATCTTATGTGCAAACATCTAATTTTTTAAGCAGAAACCCTTTCCTATACGTGAAAACAATGTGTCAAATTTGTTTGTGCCAACTGAACATTTGTTTGCCTAAGGCTATAGGTGTGCAATAGCTCTCTATATCGGCACATACACACATTTTACCCCATGATCATCTTGATAACAACAATACAAAAACAATACACAATAAAACAGGGTAATGTAATAAATATTGGGGAGACATTTGTGTTTTTGTCTTTTACTATACTTTGAGAGCATCTAAATGGAAACCAGATAACATAAACTTTACTGAATTCTTTTGCAAGGCTACTTTGCTCCTCTTTGGTGCATTTTCTATATTTTCAGTCTAATCTAAATCATGTTTATTTTGAAATAAGTCCTATTGATTACAGACTCTGTCTCTCAAAATGATTAGTGTTGCAGATCATCTCTTCTTTTCTCCCCCTTCCCCCAATACAAAGAAAACCTACCTGATAAAATCTCTCACTGCTATGGAATGGGGTATTAGTGATTCATTTTTGGAAGGATGAATTTCTCTTGGATAGAATTATAGCAGAAGTATTTTTGTTTCCCCAGACATTACTTGTGGATTTTCTGATTCTGTTGAATATTTTTCCTTTTGAAAGAACTGCTTCAGCAATTCCTCATTATTAAAAGATTGCTGATTAGTTTCAACAAAAAATATTCAACTGCTAGAAGGTCTATGTTGCAGTGGCCATGGGTGCTAGTATCATATATTGAGCAATTTTAAAGCTAGAAAAATATTGGGCAGAGTAAGCACAGAACAAAGCTTAATCCTTGTTGTTTATATAGTGTTTTCCCCTATGTACTGAATGAAATTAATAAACAGTATTTCAACAATCCTTGTAGCAGCCCTGTAGGGTGAGCTGCTATTTCCATTATATGGATTATATGGGGAGTGGGGGTGTCTGTGGTTGTATGATATTGACTTGTCTAAGGCCATCCAGTGAATTATTGGCTGCGCTGTGGTCTTGACTTCATGGCTTTATGCCCTTAACAGCTCTATGCTAGCTTCATATATGTTCTCTTGTCCTTCACCTGTTGAAACCTCAATGGCATCTGCACAGTGCAGTACAAAATAAAATGGTTCCCTATTTGACATACCATTTCTGAACAGGGAATTTCCCTCTTTCTGGTAAATGTATTTGTAAATTCAGTTAGATACATAAAATTGGCAGTTAATTTCAGGTTGAGGGGGAAAGTAGAGAAGTGTGGATTAAAAAAACCCACTTGGTCTTCAGTTTTGTCAATTAACCCTGAAATAAATATTCAAATTTTCAGTTGGCAGAGGAGTGGAGCCAACAGAAAAGGATTAACACCTCTTGTGTCCAAAGACAGAACCAAAACAAAGTTTCTATATCCACCCTGACAGGAGGAAAAAAACTCTCAGTCATGGATCTGCCCCCTAGAGAAGAGCAAGGTTACCTTGGTTGCTCCCAGGTAATGCTGGGATAGTAGCCTAAGGCTCCAACCCCCCCCCCCCAAACAACCTCCATTCTCTTCTGCACTCCCTCTCCTCCCATCAGTGATTAGGCAGGATAGAGCATAGTGAGACAAGACTCGTTCCATTGGGCATGGGCCAGCATTGTTCCTGCCTCTGCTGGTTCACTGCGATTACCACTGTTGCCTCCTGGGATGAGGAACCCAGTGCAACCTAGCCTCCATGTTTCCATCCCCACACCTTTCCACCAAGGGGACCTGGCGCAACTTAGCCCTGACATTCCCCTTGTTCATTGTTGCCGTGGAGGGCAGGAACCCAATATGGTAGAGCGTCCAGCATTTCCTGTAGGTGGCTTGGTAGCTCAAGTGCACAGGAATCTAGTGCTACATAGCGCTTGCATTTCCTGGTCATATATTGGTTGGAATGGACCTGGATGGAGGTAAGCAGCCTCAACAAGGTGGGAGCTCCCACCTTACCTCTCTTTCCACCACTGTTTCAACAGGTGGGGAGCTAGCAATCCTGACCCCTAGTCTCTCTGCAACATATCCTCCAGTGGAGATGAGAGTGGTCAGGGTGGGTGCAGCAACCTAGCCACAGTTTTCTTACTAGCGGCTGCTGTTTGCTGTATCCATTCACTATGGAAAAATACCAGCCGCATCAGTTCCTCAAGCTCCCCCATAAGAGTATAAAGAGGCCCTGGTCCAGGCCAGATCCCCAGAATCTTTTCTCATAGTATTTTGTTGGGGCTCCTGGGAAAGCACATTTCCTCCCAGTCCAAAAGAGATAGGTGGAATAGGTGACATTAGAGGGGTGGAGGGTACTCCTTTAGACTCAGAAGCACCCTTCATCTTCCTTTCATTACTTATCAGCATCTTTCTCTCCTGCTCAACTTCCATGGGCAAAAAGACTGATATGATTACGTTGGGAGGCTAAATGTTCACCTCACATAATACAATGGACTGAGGACCTAACAACGCTATCAACATTTGAACGGGTGGTATATAGGCAGAACTCGTGAGTGGATAAATATATGGATATTTGGTCTGCTTTTCTTGAAACCTATGCATAATCCCCCCCTTTTAATGAATGTTGTTCTTGATGGAATATTGATATTTCCATACATGTAATTTTTTTCATTTTTTTTTCATGATTTTTCTTCTGTTCTGCTTTGTTAAATTTATAATAAAATGGGAGGGAAGGTTAATTAAAAAAAATCCACGGGCAGGAGATGAAGGGGTAAACACAGTCGCCATGGGTAGGCAGAGGGGGCAAGTAAGCACACACATTATCTCAAGACTCCCAGTACTTTTGATCTAGAGTGCACATCTCGTTCCTTCAAGAACCAGTGGTCATCCTACTATCACTCTTCCAAGCCAACCTTAGCCAATATTGGTCACTTTGGCAGCCAGCAGAGGAACCAATCCATTTCACCCCTAATCGGGACCTGATGACAAGCCTTTTGGGAATCTTTGGGAATTGATCACCTTGATCAGTGGGCACTTGAGACTGTCAAACTGGGCTTTGCCCTCAAGTTTCTATCTTTCCCTAGGGATAGGGTTTTCCAGTTCCAGTCTCTAAGGATGGGGGAAACCATCTGAGAATACTTTCAGCCATTCAACAACTGCTAGACATAGGTAACAGAGAGATCCTCAGCTGTGTTCTCCGTTGTCTTCACAGTGCCCTAAAACAATAGAGTTTGGCAGGTGATCCTGGCCTAAAATTTGTGAGTAGGTTCCTTTGGTCTCATGTTTTGAATGGAGACAGTCAGGTCAGCAACAGAGGCCATCCAGTCAGGAGACTTTCTGGTTTCCATTGATCTGTTAGAGGCCTGACTCTTTGTTCCTATCCATACTTCTCACAGGAGGTTTCTCTGGACCTTCTACAACAGGCTTCAGTATCAATACTGGGGTTGGCCCTTGGGATTTCTATTTGGATGACCTCCTGACCCAGGCCCAAGAGTTTGCTCCTTCCCGGAGGACATTTGCTGGGCCAACCCTACTTTTGTTATGGCTTGGCCGAGGCATCCTTCAGTGCTGCAGCAAGTTTTATGAATCACCTCACTTTGCCAGTAGAAGGGGATACTGCTATTGTATGACAGTTTTCTATTGGTTCAAATCCTCTACTGAGTGAAAATGTGAAGCGAGACTTACCGTGAAATATTCTTCTGGTCAGTGGAGAGTGGATCCAACAGTCCTGCTTTGGGATGAAAGTGACTGGTGCTGTGTGAATTTTTTGCTGTGGGTTCAGTATTCAGGTTTGCATGGTGCTTCAATAGTATCTAGGCCTCTTAAGCCTCTGCCCTATCCAGCTACTGCCATTCTCCCTGGTTTGGGGAGAAGGTTGTTTATATAGTTGCTTATCTCTGAAGTTCTGAGTTGGGGGTCTGGCTCTATTGCTGATGTCAAATTCTGTATCTGAGGGGAGGCTTCTTCCTCTCTGGGTGGATATAGGAACTTTGTTTTTACCCTGCCTTCTTGAGGAGTTGTTAACCCTTTCTCATTCAGTTCACTCTCAGCTGATGCTGGAAGCTGTGGTCCATCAGATCTGGAAGGGAATGATTTGAGTCATGGATATGATTAATGAGTGGCTTAAACTGTCATCAGACAAAGAACTGGGGCTGAGGGAGGCTTCACTTAATAACATCCTTAATTTTATTGGAAAACAATGGGTGGGGAAATTCACTGAGCTGGAGATGCCATTCAGGAATACTGGCAAAGGAATTGAGAAGGGAAAAAATGATTCTAGTGACTCATAACTAATATTAAACAGGGGAAAGTATTTATCTTCATAATGTTTTAGCAGTCAGATCAAGAACACATTTTTCTGAACTAGCAAGTGTGGAAGATATTCCTTAAAAGCCAGTGCATGATTTGGGTCACGTATCAATATTTGTGGTGCAGTATGTAATTTGTTTTATCTCCTGCCTCGTTTCCTTTCAGAAGTTCAAACTTACTGTTATTTTGCCTACTTTCCCTTTTTCAGGAGAGTGGATGTGGAGTTCGCGCCAATTTTCATTTTTTATATTGAATAGTTAGTGAGTGTTCATGGAGTAAACTTTTGTCAAGAAAACCCCCTGATTTTTTTGCCCTTCAGTTTTCCATGTTTCTCTCATTTCTAATGTTAATTCTGGTTCTATTACCTGCTGCATGCATACTACAAATCCCAGCATGCTTACTCAATAAAATGTCAAGGAGAGAAAAACACTTCCCTCATGCTCTGTCTGTGAAATTCCTCTTTGTTGGATGTGTTTTATTTCCAATATTTATATGCTGCCCTGTAACTGGGTTCACAGGGCACCTTATGTTGCAGTTGAAAACAAGTTAACTTTTATAAAATAAAATAAAAACAGCAGAACATGAAGTCGGCATAAAAATATATGGCACAGATAAAATAAATCAAAGGTATCACGGATTGAAAAGCCTAATTGAATGGTATTTCACTGGTGCCAAAATGGCATCAAGGTAGGTATCAGGCAAGCTGCTCTGCAGAGGGCTTTCCACAGCCAGAGTGCCACCACTAAAAAGGTGGGGCACTCATCCAGAAAAGGGCCTCTGAAAGGGACAAGGTCCAGGTAGGTAGATATGGGAAAAGGTGATTCTTCAGATACCCTGTGTTTGGTTTAGTGCTCCCCATAAAATTGCAGTTACTGTACTGCTTTAAGACTTCCTTTTGAAATACCAAAACTTCAGAGCTCCAAGTGAGGGAAGAATTAAAGCAAATATACTTTTAAGTAATGGAATGAAGGAATGAACATATTTGCACGACACTTTGCAGATAAAATTGATTGTATCTGTGCCAACTTGGATGCCATAGTTGATAACAGGTCCGGTGGATGTAACTTTGGCTCTGCTTATCTAGTTACAATGGATACTTTTCAATTTGTACAGCCTGAAGAGGTGGACAAAATCCTTGGAAAGATGAAGCCTACCACTTGTGTTCCCTTCCTGGCTTACAAAAACAGAGGGGTGGGGGAGTGAATGGATGAGTGAGTAAATGCTCCTAGTTAGTCAAAAGGCAGATCAAGGCATAGGGATTCATTCAGCCTGTGCTGGATGGGGTTATGCTCCCCCTGAAGATTCAAGGTCACAGTTTGGTTGATCTCTTGGATTTGGCCTGGAACCTGGCTGCTCAGGTTTTGGCAGCGGCCAGGGTTGTGTTCACATAGCTGAGTGTGCCAATTCTGCCCATTCCTAGAGAAGTCTGATTTGGCCACAGTCATGCATGCCTTAGTTGTATACCTTTTGGACTTCTATAATGTACTCTATGTGGGGCTGCTCTCGAAAACTGTTCAGAAATTTAGCCGGTCCAGAATGCTTAGGGCAGACAGTTGATTGGGACTGGTTACAGGAAGCATGTGATTCCCTCGCTGCAACACCTACTCTATGACCTATACTGTTGGGACCAGTCTATCTGAAAGACTGTTTTCTCTTATACAAGCCTGCCCAGGTCTTAAGATCTACTGAAGAGGCCCTTCTTTCAAGACCACCTCCTTCAGAGGCATTTTTGTGGTAATGTGAAAGAGGGCCTTCTTTGTGGCTGGTCCCAGGCTGTGGAACTTGCTGCTGAGGGAGGCTAGATTTCTGCCTCCTCTGCTGCCCTTCCACCACAGGCAAAGACTTTTTTTTAATTCAGGCAGACCTTTGGTGTGTAAACGAGTCTGTGGGATTGGATGCTGTTTTTATTCTGTTATTTGTTGTATTTTTAATTGAGTTTTAATGTATTTATTTTATTATTGTTTTATTCAAGGTGTGTTGTGATTGTAAGCTGCTCTGAGTGCCATTTTTTCTGGTAGAAAGGCTAAGTACAACTTAAATAAACATAGGAAAATTGCCATTTTGAAAAATCCACCTTCAGTAGAAATGCGGCTGTACATACATAGACACTTCCCTTCTATTTCTATGTTATCAATGACTTCATATAAATTGTTGCTCAGCTGATCTGTAGTACTGCTGGAAGCTGTAGGGTTTCCCCCCAAACTTTCCCCTATACTCCTTTTAGGGGGAATTCTTGGGCCCAGTCAACACACGCTGCAGAATGAGGTAGTAGAATGGATGGTACCACTTCAGGATATAGATTGAGGGATAACATTTTTCAGTGTTTCACAATGTGTAAAAAACAAAAAAGTCCCTGCAAATGTAAAACAAACATAAATGTTTCCTAACATGTGAGGAAGAGAGATAAAAGACCAGCGCGCTCACTGCCATGTGCTAGTTTTCTACATGTAGAGAGGCTTCCTTTTTGACTTGGGAGGCAGTCAAAAACTTGGAAGTTATATAGTCCATTCCACCACCATAGGACTCTCCCACCTCATTCGGTTGCATTTCTAGAATCCGCCTCAGATGCCTTTGAAATTTGTGAAACTAGGCTGTAGAAAACTGCCCAGGTGCTGTGTGGAAATCCAGCTGGGATTAAATATTATGAGTCTGTAACTAGGATTTTTTGCTGCTATTCCAGTGTGGAAGACTGATTCCCTTATATTGTAGCCACTACGAGAGACTTTGATCACTATGTCTATGGCAACTATCATTTGCATCTTCCCTGTCTTAGTCTTAATTTTGACTCACTTGTGTTTCACCTTTGCCACATCTGCGTGAGGTGGCAGTTCAGTATTAGTAAGTTAAGATTCAATTATGGTTCATAGCATTTGTAAATACTGAAACGAACACAGCTTCTAATAAAAATATTTTTTAATACAGCTGAATATAAAGTAGTAGAGAGGGTGGGTAATTTGTGGCTGTCCAGATGTTTATACTTTATACTTCCGGGCGAAGTATAAAGTGTTGGTTATTACCTTTAAAGCCCTACATGGTTTGGGTCCAGGGTACCTACGGGATGGCCTTCTCCCGTACAATCCGCCCCGCACACTTAGGTCCTCTGGGAAGAACTTACTCAAGCCAGTCAGAACTAGGCTGGCGGGTGTTACCCAGAGGACCTTCTCTTCCATCGCTCCCAGACTATGGAATGGTCTGTCGGAGGAGGTTAGACAAATTGACAGTCTTCATGAATTTAAGAGAGTCATGAAGACTGTCCTCTTCCGACAGGCCTATCCAGATGAATTTTAAGATGTTTTTAATGTTGTATTTTTCTCTTGTTTTTAATTTTTTTTAACTGTTGTGATTTTTATGTTTTATATTGTTGTTGTTCCCCGCCTCGATCCGGAGGGAGAGGCGGGCTACAAATAATTATTATTATTATTATTATTATTATTATTTTGCTTACAACTCCCATCATTCCTAACTATGCTGGCTAGGGCTGATGGGAATTGTAGGCCAAAATAAGTTGCCCACCCCTATGGTAAAGTGTATGTTTTATGTGTAATGTACGAGATCCCTGGCAACTCCAGTTTAGGGGGCTATAAATAGCAGAACTTTTACCAGTAAGTTAAAGGTTTTCTGACAATATTTGCTCAGGCAAGCCAGTAGCTTGATTTGGTAGAACACAACTCAGTATATTTCTATAAGGAAAGAAGAGGAAAGGCTATAAAGGATTGACTCATTTGGCAGTAATTTGGAAATAGTGATAATAGTGTTTTGGAATTACAGTATAGTTTGGGTAAAAGTGAACTTGGTTTGGAAGTTGCAAAAAGTAGCAAATGTTTGGAAACAGCGCTACATTGTTTTCATCTGTCATGAAACAAATCCTAGCCTTCACTTAGGCTACTTCTTGTTTTGGTCTTGTTTCAGTATACTTTTTATTGTTGTTTTTTCCTGGTTATTTTAATGTCTTTTTAAACTTTTTTTTGCAATGGGCTGTTGCTGGCTTTCAAATACTGCATTCTTATTAAGTTCTCAGAAGTTGCAGTCCATACTTACTCCTACATAATTCAGTCCTTCTTACTTCTGAGTGGGCATTCATAAGCTGGATTTTTGTACTCTGCTGCTTCTCATTTGCTAGTTCTGAGTAGACATGGAGAAGTGGCGATTTGTGGGTATGTCTTTTGATAGACATGCAATGGAATTGCTTGTGGATGCTCTAAGAAAGTGCTGCTAGGTCCCAAAGCTGTTTTTCTGCTTCTCTTGGAGATGTTGATGATGATGATGATGATGATTCCCATCCCCTGCACACTCAGCTTTGCAGACATGCTCTCCATGTTCCCTTTTGCAATGGATTGTTATTTTATTATTTTGTGTGGATGACTGACCCCCCCCCCCCCATTTTGCACTCATGTTCTTAATTCACTTGATTCTCTGTGGAATCGGAGTTGCTACTGGAAAATGAGAATATGAGACTAAAGGACTGTTTTTGTGTAGTTGTGTGTATTCCCCCGCTTTTACACTCATGATCTTAAAGTTCATGTAACTTTGGCGACCCATCCTCTGCCCTGCCAGTCCCAGTAGGCATCAGCCACCACTGTTGGGTAGGGATCAAAATAGTATGTCACTAATAGCAGAGACAATGCATCTTCTGGAGTCATTGGGAGGAAAACAAATTGCTGTTTCTGGCTTGAGGCAAACTAATTCTTTTGGTGTGCTGGTTTAGAATGTGTTGCATCCAGTCTTAATCTGTCTGCTACTTGCTTCTGACAAACTTTGTGACCCCCTGGTTCGTATTTTCACACTTAACGTTTCTATTTCTTAAGGGGTCAGTCTTCTGTATTAGATGTAATGCTGTGAGTAGTTCTGCTGACTTGATTTTAGGGGCTGTGGTAGATAACCAACTTAACATGACTCATCAATTAGTACTGTGCCAAGTGTTCTCAAACTTATTATTTTTATTTGCGTAAAAGGAAGTCTCTCTCTCGTCCCTAAAAACTCCTTAAATGTTTATTTGTGCCTGTTTGCTGCCCTTTTCAACAGCTCCTTTTTGTAGTATTAAAAAAATCTATCTTCTGCTAGTTCTGAGATTCCAACCAATCACAGTTCATGTAGCTAGTGTGATAACACGAGCCACTCTGATTTAGCGTTGTTTGTAAGGGCAGGAGGCATTTTCCCACTCTGAATGGGGTTGGGGAGAATCACAACAGACTTTTTACCCCTGTTTTTCCGTAGGGGTGTGTGTGTGTGTTTTGCAGGGGACATACATGTTTTCAAAAAGCACCCCACTTAGTTTTGACTCAACCTTATTGTCAATGGGATGCTACACACACACACACACACACACACACACACACACACAAAGGCAAAGGTATTTCATGGTGTTGTAGCATGATTTCTGAAACTTAAATTGTAAAAGTCCCTTCTCTGTTTGGAACTGTAAGACCTTATTTGGAATCCTGTTTCTGTATTTCCGTTCTGGAAATTTCCACTCCATTTTGGAAGAGAGCTACAGGAATGATAAAGACACCAGAAGATAAATTGTTTTAGAGAAGGCTGAGAGGGCACAAGGACATACAATTGTCCCAGTCTTGTTATGGGTTTGACTACAAAAAAAACAGCAGTCAATTGAAGCTATGGATGAGTATTTATAGTAAGTAGGAATGTTGTAAGAGCCTCCTAATATTTTAAGAGTTCATCAGTGGAATAAACAGGCTAGAGAAACTACAAAATCAAGAAAAGGTTGGACAAACATCTGTTGTGGATGTGTTAGTTACATGTCATAGAGTAGGAATTCGGGTGGTCTGACCTATTGGATCCCTTCCAGTTCTTTGATTCCATCATTTATGGATTGGGTAATTCTCTCTCTCTCTCTCTCTCTCTCTCTCTCTCTCTCTCTCTCTCCTTTTTATGCTGAGGTACTAAAAAGGCAAAGGAGTAAGCATGGGTGGCTTTCAGTTTAGGACAACATGTGTGTTCAGTCACTTGTACAGAATGCTTCTTTCCTTCTTTCCAGGAGGCGACGGTCAGAATGGCAGTGGGCAGCAGACAGAGCAGCCATTGTCAGTCGCTGGAACTGGCTTCAAGCACATGTCTCTGATCTAGAGTACCGAATCCGGCAGCAAACGGATATTTACAAGCAGATTCGAGCCAACAAGGTAAGAAAATAATGGGGTTAATGGACAAGTCTCTTCTGGGTCTTCAGCCCCTACCTCTGCAAATAAATACCTCCTCACATGGCTTGTCTTTTATCACACATATAAAAAGCAAAATAATTCATTTTGTGTTTGGTCAGGATTTTACAGCTTCACTGTCCCTGGGTTCAAGGTCACCAGACAGTATTGTATGAATGCTGTCAGAGGCAAGTACATATTGGCAGAAGTCGTAGAGGCACCTCTCTTGCTTATGTGACCAATTTTTCTAAACCACCAATATATTTTGGTTAGTTAAATGTTTTAGCTGATCTTACAGTTTTAAAGTACATAGTATTCAAGGCTATATTGTGTACCTAAAGGCTAGTTCACACAATCCTTGTTAAGCAGAGCTGAAAACAACGGGGGCGGGATCAAAATGCAAGTATATTTTAGCTTAAAGCTCTTACAGCCAATAACTAAACCTTCAGAGAGGCATTTTAACTTTTTAGAATGGGGGAGGGGAAAGTGCACAAACAATAAGAAACCAACAAACAATCAATGGTTAGGGAAAAGGGGGTGGGGGCAGGGATGGGGGCGTGGCCAGAAAAAGGGGTCACAACCCTAATTCAGCACACAAACATATTTGAATACACGGATTCAAATCCAGGCATTAAGAACTGTGCACTCAAAGGCCTGGGCATGGATGGATGAGTCTGACTGTTTTACTTTCTCTGACATTCAAATTTTTAAAAACCTCTAGTTCTTTCTTTTCTTTTTATGAAGAAATATGTGAATTTTGGCAAGTTCTCATAAAAAGAAATGAAAAAAATAACCAAATAAAATACCTATCCCAAGTCTATGCATGTATATGAGTAGAGCCCTTCCATCAGTTCACCCACCAGCCCCTTTTCTCGTAGTCAATTGATAAAGTAAGTGCTGGGGGGTCTACTCATGTACAAGTGTGTGCTCATATGACTGGTTTTATACCAAGGTTCTGTGCATAGTCCCAGTGCCCACTTCCACAGGCTGCTGCATGTAGACACGGGCTAGAATGAACAGTCCCTTACTAGATATGAATGTAATATACAACTACACAGAATGTACATAACTTTGTTTAATTCATTTAACAATGTACATTCCCCTACTTGTCAAAGCTTTTTTTGTTTTTTCTCTGTTTATTCTGACTGTACCTTTAAGGTGGGGCCAAAAGACTAGAATGATTTCCTGATATTTTCAGTTTCTTCTATCTCTTAATCCACTTTCCCCCAAATTCCCTCTATTTTTATTTATTTATTACATTTATATCCTGCCTTTTTTCCTTCAAGGAACGCAAGGCAGTGTACATAACCCTCCTCTTCCTCTAGTATTCGAACTGGATGTCCCCAGGTTTTCTCATGCATACTTCCATTCCTGTTCTATCAGAATAATTTCTAAATGGCAAGTACTCTTGTAGACTTGAATTTCAGAGAAAGTCCCACAGATCCCAATAGGACGTGACAGTTGCATAGGATCAGGCTACAAGACTTGTGAAGCTTGGCAGAGGAAAAAAGTTTTGTAATACAGGGAGAGAGCTTGTTTGCGTTCACTATCAGGAAGTTAGGACCCAGTGTGAATTCTCTCTATCTGCTACCACACTATTGGAATCTAAACCAGAGTTTGTATCTGCCACTTGTTCTTGTTTTCTCTCTACTAGATTTGGACAGGGAAATCAATTTGGGTATAGCCCTTTTATCTTCTAGTTTCATCAGATATCTTATACCATCAGCAACAGCAAATATAATCCCAAAGAATAGGAACATATGGTGAGAATAGGTGACTCTCTTAATTACTTTGGCTTGCTGAAAACGCTAGGGGTGCACTTTGCCATTAACTGCTCTTGAATTGCATTGCTGTTCAGGATAGAAAATAGAATGGCAGTCATGTGCCAGTAGATGTAAGCTATCTGCATTAATCTGCAAGTAATAATATAATGCAGCAGTGATGGGAGAGATAATAGCAAAGATGGGAAAAGGGTGGGTTAGCTGGTACTAGTGTTTAGATCAGTGAATCTAGGATGAATCAGGAAAGACTGGGAAGTGTGTTCAAGGAAGAATTTGATGGATGTGGCGAGGAAGGGGGTGCAGAGGCAGCAATAGGAGAAAATGGCCCATCTGGAATGTAGGAAAATTAAGGTATTTTCAGACATGCCCACAGGAGGTATGGAAATGTAGATAGCCCAAACTTACCTTGTTTGTACTCATTGAGATACCCTTCAAGGTATTTGGCTGCATTTAACACCGCATATACTTTGTAAAACTGGGGAACTGGCAGATGTGAAGGTTGCATGGCCACAGCTGAACCAAGGCTGGAGGCCCAGCTGGGACTGGCTTTATTTCGGCACCAAGTTAAGACATGGCTTTTTAATAAAGCCTTTGATGGCTAGATCCACTTGCCCTGCACACTGTCTTGTTTTAACTGGATTTTAACTTTTAAATTTTTGTATTGGTTTTCATATATTAATGGTTTAATTGGTTTTAGAATTGTGTATTTATTCTATTTTATATGTATGATTTTATTTGTACTCTGCCCTGAGATCCCTGTGATATAGGGCGGGATATAAAAGTTTGAATAATAAATAAATAAATAAAGCTGGAGGGAAATCACCGTCAACCTCCCAGAGGAAATACCAAATCCAAAGTAGGGACTGCCACATTTGCCCATCTATCTGGTCCAGTATTATCTATTCACTAAGATTTAAGGGCATAGATTTTATTGTCAACCCTGCTGAGATGGTTACTGAAGATGGTGGAGATTGAACCTGGGACCTTTTGTGTACAAAGCAGTTGCTCTCCCATTCTGCAACTTCCCTTGATTATAGGGAGTGACAAAGGTAATTAAGTAGATCGATGAGAATTAACATGTTGGAAGCTGAATGAAGAAGAAGCAGGCAAATAGCCTGTCCAGGGTAACAAACTGGTGTTTATATTTTACTCTGGATAGCACTATAAGGAGGACACATTGCATTCTCCAAATCTCTGCAAGCTGAATGTACTATTTCAAACTCCTCAATCAATTGTCCCATTGAATAAAAAGTTCTGAGTTGGACAGGACAGTTGGACAGAATCCGTTTTGCACATGCCATGGTCAGTTGTTGCAAAGGAACTGAGAGAAGCCTGGGTAGGCTTTCCTGAAAGCCTAATCCAGCCTCCCCCAACCAGCCACATTACAGACGTGTTGGATTACAATTCCCATCACTCTAGCCAGCATGGGCATGCTGGGGATGTTGGGAATTGTAGTCCAACACATCTGTTGGGCAGCAGGTTGTGGGAGGCTGGCCTGTTGTTTTTTTCTTTTTCATAGGTATGCTGGTATGTTGAAAAGAAAAGGCTAGCAAAATGAATTGCCTCACATTTTGGAACATTTTAAAAGCAAATGAACAAGCAAATATTGAGCCTATTATACTTCTCTGTGCACAGATGTGATTATATCCAGGCTTGGGCATATTTAGAGTAGACCCATTAATGGGATGAGTTAATAACTAATTTAGCTCCCATTGATTTCAGTGGGTCTACTGTAAGTATGATCAAATCTGAAGCTGGCCTGATATAGCTTGCAGCAATGAAGAACAGAAATATCTGATAAGGTCAGTGTTGACAACCTCTTGGCTAATCAAGAGGAATGTTTTTATAATGTCTACAAAGACTTCAAAAAGCAAAAACAAATTTCTACCTCATTGATAATGATTTCCATGTCAGAAGAGGAAAAAAAATAGTACAGCACCATCGTATTTGTGACCCAAGTAAGTTATGTTGTCCAAACACGTAAATAAAATTCATATTTATCCAGTTTGGAGTAAGGCAACAGCCAGAAATAGGAGGCTCTCCTATTTCCTGTTAGGTTTTGAGTAGCAAAGTAAAAGTGCTGACCTTGGAACTGAGTGGGGTCAGGGTCAGGGAGAAGTGGCAAGTTACCGTAAGTCATGGTTCTTGTTGCACAATTAGATGAGGTTTCTCTGTGGGAAAGAAACAAGTGCAGGTTAAAATTTTATCAGCTGCAATATATGTAATGGCTTTGAGTGCAGCTGCGGCTCTAATTTTAAAACATTTTAATACTTCTTTTCAATGAAAAATTGCAAAGCATATCTCTATTTTAAAATAACAATGTTGTAAACAAGCTTTAAAAATGGCTAAATCTAAACAGTGGACTGTTTTCAGAGGTAGAATGAGAAGTTAAGACCTGCCCTTCAAGGTAAAGGAGCCATACACACGTTCACAGGAAGGGCATTCCTAAGATCCTGGGTTCCACACGTGATAGAACCTTTAGCAAGGCCTCCTTGGTCCCTGTTTTGACAGGGGAGGGAGGGTTTGTGTAGGAGCTCTCATTCTGCATTCATCATTTAATGCTGTGTGCAAGTAAAGCATCAAAGTTAAAAATCTAGTTTGTCTCAATTTTGTTTTACTCTTAAGATTCTTTTCTGAGCTGAGACATTGAAGGAGTCACCCACAACTAGTCTGTGAATATTTCTTTTCATTCAGTGTTACATCAGTTGGATTAGGAGAGAAGGCATGGCCACATCAGTCTATTCCTGGTCTGTGTTGCTTTCACATGAGTTCATCCATACGTCTGTCCTGTTTATGTTGACTGTAGCCATTCTTTTTACTCAACATGCAAATTTGCATTTAAGTAAACATTACTCGCTTATTTTATTGCCAAAATTCACATTTTGCAATATATTTTAATATTTTTTGAGCGGATAAATTGTTGATAATTCAGGAAATGCAAAGTCGTGATCTGCACGTTATCCTGGGAGTTGCAGGTCAAGTTAATTCTATAAGAATTCTCATAGGAAGTGAGTTTCTCAAACATCCCAAGCAAATGTTTCTTTGCATTCCGGATCTATAACATCCAACTGTCCACCCTGTAGATTATGTTAGCTAAAACACAGAAGTTTTGTGCTTTGTGACTTCTGTGGAATGCACAAAACCAAAAATGGGCAGATTGGCCCTTCATCTACTGACCACATCCCCTGCCAGGGAAGCATAATTTCCCTTTTTTTTTTACCATAAAGACTTACAATTTGAGCTATGGCTGTGCCTGTGATAGAAATATGCATTCTGTGCTACAGAAGGAGGACTCCATAAAAGCAAGGCTGTGGGCTGGTGATAATTCTGTTTCAGTTTTCATGGTTTCATCAAATTGGCAGAAGAACTGGAACCATGCTGGGAACAAAAGCAGGAAGTCTTGGTGAAATGTTCATGTGGTGTTTGTTAGCTTAGTATGACTGTTCCCAAATCAGACATGGACTGAGCCCAGCACAGGAAAAGGAGATGGAAATATTCTCAGCCTGATGATAATTCTAGACTACTTTTGCATTTGGAAATCTGTTATTTGATACTTGTACCAAAATACTCACCTGCATCAGAGTATTGAAATCCTATTATATACTGAGAGATTCACAATTTTTAATCTAGTCAGAATTAATTGTCCTTTGGCTGGAGTCAAAACCCCTTTGTTGAACTTCCAGCAAGCATCCTTTTATTGTTGTGACAGAGGGCTAGACAAGTGACACTGGATGGAATTTGCTATCTGAAGTAGTTCCTTGCTATGATTTTTGCTATTAAAAAGAAATATTTGTGGGAAGCCCATCAGTCTTTTCTTCCTTTGCTGTTGGTGCAATAAATCCTGATGTTTACATAACATGGTTATTTTCTGTGTTCTTCTGTTTTAAAAGGAGTTCTTTGTGATGTGCTGTCTATGTGACTCGAGGAAATGTTAACCATGTAGATGAAACCCCTTCACCCAGCTCCCCTCACCCTCTTTTGCTCAGCCATCTCTGCTTCTGTTCTACTTTATGTAAGCTGTGCAGGGCTGGCATCATTTTGCACATGCTGAGGGGCACACCTCTGCCATGGGCCCACTGCTGATCCACAGAGATCCTTGACCTTGTTGCTCCATGGTGTCACTATCTGTTCTTGTGTCTTCTCTGAGCACATGTGGTGTGAAAGGGTAGAAGGAGCAGCATGCACCAGTTAAGAACATAAAAGAATTACACCAAAGCCTATCTACTCAAGCATTGTGTTTACACAGTGACCAAATAGCTGCCCACAAACAAGGCATGATTGCAATAGCACCCTCCCGCTCATGTTCCCCAGCAACTGGTCTGCAGAGGTATGCTGCCTCTGATATTGGAGGTGGTATTTAGCCATCATGTCTAGTAGCCATTGACAGCCTTCTCTTCCATAAATTTGTCTAATCGCCTTTCAAAGCCATCCTAGTTAGTGGCCATCAGTGCATCTTGTGCTAGTAAATTCTATAGTTTAACTCTTCACTGTGTGAATAAATACTTCCTTTTATTCCACCCTGAATCTCCCACCATTCTGCTTCATTTGATGACCCTGTGTTGTAGTATTATGAGAAAGTGAGAAAACCATCTCCCTATCCACTTTAACCACACTATGCATAGTTTTCTACACCCTTATTATGTCTCCCTTACTTGGCTTATTTTGAAGCTAAACAGTCCCAAATATTGTAACCTTTCCTCATAGGGGAGTTTTCCAGCCCCTTAATCATTTTAGTTGCCTTTTTTCTGTACATTTTCCAATTCTGCAAAATGCTTTTAGAGGTGGGGATGACCAGAACTGTACATAGTATTGTACTGTATATGATGTGGTCGCATCAGTGTGGTTGTATAAGGCATTTACTTTCAATTCTTTTTCTGTTTATGGCCCACATGGCATTTTCCTTTTTCACACTAGCCACATGCTGGGTCAGTGTTTTCATTAAGCTGTCCACTACAACTCAAATGTCTCTTTCTTGGTCAGTCACAGCTAGCTCAGCTTCCATCAGTATATATGTGAAATTGGGATATTTTGCTCCAACATGTATCACTTTACACTTGCTTACATTGAACTGCATTTGTCATTTTAATGCCCATTCTCCGAGTTTAGAGAGGTTCTTTTGGAGCTCTTTGCAATTTCTTTTTATTTTGACCACCCTAAATAATTTAGTGTCATCTGCAAACATGGCCACCTCACTGTTCATTCCTGATTCATTTATGTGCAAATTAAGAAGCACAGGTCCCAATACAAATTTCTGTGGGACTCTACTGGAACTCCCTCCATTATGAAAATTTACCATTTATTCCTGCTTGCTCTTTTCTGGTGTTTAACCAGTTGATCCAGATGGGGACCTTTCTTATTCCATGTTTGCTAAGTTTGCCAATAAGTCTTTAGTGAGGAACTTTGTCAAAAGTGTTTTGGAAATCCAGGTACAGAGGCTGGTCTTAAGAACATGTTATATATCTTTTATTAGAACATCAATAATTTCAGATTTAATTTCTGTAAGAACTCGAGGATGGATTTCAGCTGGACCCAGTGATTTAGTTGTTTTCAATTTGCCAATAAGATCTAGAACTTCATCTCTTATCACCACTATTTGCCTCAGTTCCTCAGACTTCTTTTCTGAAAATATCCGTTCAGGCACAGGTGTCTGCCCTTTGGTACTCTTTTAACTCCATCGTGATTGAACAGTCCAATTGCCTCCTAGCTGGTTTTCTGCTTCTGATGTATTTAAATAATTATTTATTGTTGGCCTTGTTATTATTAGTAATGTGCTCCTCAAAACAATGTGTTGCATCTCTTCCTATCAGCTTGTATTTCCTTTGTGAAAGTTTGTTTTCTTCTTATTCTTCTCATTTGGGCAAGACTTCCAGTTTCTGAAGAGAGCCTTCTTTTTTCTAATAGCTTCTTTGACACTGCTTGTTAACTATGCTGGTGACCTTTAGGATTTAGTGCTACCTTTCCTGATCTGCAGGAAAGCTGAGCATCTAGTTAATGAGAGCCAGTGTGGTGTAGTGGTTAAAGTATTGGACTGAAAGTCAGGAGATCTGGATTCTAGTCAGCTGGTGACTTTGGACCAGTCATAGACTCAGTCCAACCTACCTCACAGGGTTGTTGTTGTGTGGATAAAATGGAAAGGAGGATGATTATGTATGCTGCCTTGAGTTCCTTAGAGGAAAAATGTGGGATATAAATGTAATAAAATAAATAAATAATTTTGAATAGCCTCCAAGTATTTGAGGGAGATTTAACCCATAACTCCCCCTTTCAATTTCCTTTTTCCTCATTGTTATAGATACTTCCTCTTTTGAAGTCAAATGTGACTATTTTTGACTTCCTGGCAATTTTCCTCTTACATATGAATTGAATATGAAATCAAATTAAATATAAAATAAATTCAGTTTGATAGCATTATATTCACTGTTTCTAGTAAGGAATAAACCCAGGGCCGTTTCCACTCTGGTCATTCCTATCTTTTAGAGTATTGAGAAATTAAAACTCTTCATCATGACTGGAGCATGCATTTATCCAGTCAATGTGAGGGTAATTGAATTCAGTCATTACTACAACACTTCCTTGTTTGGATGCCTTCCTGATTTATTTATTTAAATCGCCATATCTTAGGGAACAATAGTATGTCCCCAGTACCAAATTACTTTTGGAGCCTGATATTGTCATTCACTTTGTCCACATCATTCACATTTTGTGAACGAGTCTGCACATTTTAAGGTTTCTAGCTTGCTTGTCGTGATGTGCTCTTTGATGTACAGAGTGATATTACAGTTAGGTTGGGCTCTCACTCTGGGTGGATGTACACATTGGGTCCAGAGGAAGAAGGGCAAGTGAATGGGCAGTGGTAACAGTGGCAAGAATGAGGTTGACCTGGTCAGAGATGGGAGTCCACTGATGACCTCTTGCCCAATAGAACTGCAAAACCTGGAGCCAATACTGAAAATGGGGACGCTGATGTGACCTTTTGTATAGGGTTTAGGATTAATGAAAGGGTGTTGAAAACTCTGTACATACCAAGTACTCTGGAAATAATAATAATAATAATAATAATACCCCTTTATTTGACTTGTAACAGTTCTGTGTAACTTGAAAACCTGCCTGCTATAATCATCGCCCAAATAGAAGGCATTGTCAAATTTGCTCTGTATTTCTTGTTCTGAGATATTAAAATCCCATGATCTTGAAATAAGAGCTGTCTGTAGTAAACACACGAGCTCTAGCAAATACAGCTTGTATTTTGCCTAGTGTACATACATTCCTATCTGTCTGTCGTATGTACACAGCCCTCTTAGATTTGAAATTGGATTACGTTTACGAGAAGAAACTCCCACATGAGTCCCTTCCATTCACCCATGGCTTAGATTGTACTCTGCTAAAGTTGTGACTGCTTCTGCGAGGTGAACTTCCAAGAGGTGTGATGTTCAGACTTCCTAGAAATTATGGGGTATTGCATTACATGTGCACCGCATTTCAACTTCCCGTTTGCTGTTGAAGTGGCTTAACTATTTTTATTCCTCCATAAGTAGTTACTGAGAGCCCAAAAATCTCCAAAGCATTAGGAAAGGGTTGATATCCTCTACCCCATCTAAACAAGGAGTGGTGGGGGCAGAGAATGCTTAGGAAAACTAGGGTTGTCAGCTAAAGTTCTTTTAGCTGATTCAGCATCTGGCATGTAATTGCTTTAAATGCAAATAAATGTGCAAATAACCAAAAGTTCATGTACATAGCTTTTTTGGGGGTGTGAGTGTATATATGTGTGTCTCTCTCTGTGTACTAGTATATAAATCCTAAAATGGCTTCCAAAAAGTACAAGTTCAGGTCATAACTATTAGGAAAGATCCAGATTTAAGAAGGTGTTGATTTCAGCTGAGCACCACTCGGCTGCAGTTGCTTGCTGGTCTTATTGCTGGAAGGACAGTCACAGCAGTTTTACAGTAAGAGAAAAATCTGCTAGCTTTGAATAAAACTGAAAGCAAAGGGCATCTTTAAGGTTGCTTTTAATCAGCTGTTGTGGACAAACACACAAACACCTTGAATTGAGCAGTGAATGTTCTGCTTGTTGCAGGAGAACTAAAACAAGGAGCAACTCTTCTCTCTAGTTCTGACACCATCCAACTAACTTTTAAGAGAGCAACTCATTTCTTTCCTTCCTACTCCCTGGCTCTTCCAGACTTCCTTGATATACGCACAAATATGTGTGAGTTATGCTGGAATGGGTCTTCTCGCTTGTTCCTTGATTTCTTCAGTGGAGGGATAGCAAATCACACGGCACAGTGGATAAAAAAGTGTTAGCTAGTAGATGAACTGAGAGAGAGGTCTGTGAGAATCTTCATAGATGCAGCAAGGTTTAAACAAAGGGCGGGAAGAGGATACGTGTGGAGAAAGAAGCAAAGTTTAATTATGGAAATGCAATAATGGACTTAGTCCTTGGAGTTGTCTGAAGGAGAATTTGACCTGACAAAGTGCCACCAACTTACTCTCCCCTGTGCCTTTCAGGGCTTGATTCTCCTTGGTGAGGCGCCTCCCTCTGACCCTGTATTAGGTGATTCAGCCTGCACTCTGAGTGCTGACGTCAAGCTGGAGCCAGGGATTGACAGGCTGGTAAGTACTGAGGGTGGATGAACTTGCTCAGATAGCAGGCCTCTCCCCCCCCCCCCCAATATTGCTAAATGTCCTTTAGTCAATTTCCTTACCTTTAGAAGTGCTCTGTGTATATACTACTTGTAGGCTGTCCTACCATGAAAAAGACATAGTCACATTTTAGCCTTTAAAAACTTCAATAAAACCTCTGCTTATTTTATTGTTCTCTCCCCCCCCCCCCCAACAGTATTTGGGGAAATCCCAGTTTACATACTTCAGGGTTTCTATATAGAGAACTGTGGGAGCAGCCAAAATTTGCAGGTGCAAGTTGTTGAGCTCAGAGTGCACAAAGCACACAGACTCTTATATGGGAGCAGATACAGGGCAAGGCATAGCGCTCCAGATATGTCACTGGATCAACAGATGCTCCCTGTTCAGTGGCTGTTCCTTATCCGCAGATCTGTCAGTGGAAATTGTTTCTGCATGCAGACTGCATTTGCTGCTTTGGGCCATGGGAAAGAGTGGTACATTGTTTTACATTTTTTACATTTTTTTTGTATTTATAGGCCAAATTATTCTGGAGAAGTTTTTTGGGGGGGGAAATAAGTCAAAATAAAATGAAAGAAACCCAAACAGATTGGCAAACGAAGAAATCTTCAGTATTTACTAGATTCACAGTACTAAATGGTGGTTATGTCATTTTAATACCCAAAATACACCTTACAGTTCTTCTTTGAAAGGTTTCATGGAATAGTTCATAATCAGTTTTCCCCCTTTAACCCTACTTAGATTTTTGGATGAGACTAGGGCCAGATCTACACCAAGCAGGATATAACGGTATGAAAGCAGTATATAAAAGGCAGGAGCCACACTAAGCAGGATATAGCGGTATATGATATATGTCTATGGGCCCCAAGAGATGTCAGTGCACTTCAATACTTCTATAAAGCAGTAGTATGGCTCCAGCCTTTTATATACCGCTTTCATACCACTATATCCTGCTTGGTGTAGATTTGGCCCAGGTTTGGGTAAGGGGTGGGGGCAGGAAAACCCATCATCTCTTTCCCTAAACCTACATCTCTTCTGGAACATGGTCTCTGAGTGGATAATATTTCCCAGAGAGTGTGAATGGCCTTATATCTATAATTCAGCCTTCCACTTGTGGCTGTGTAAGCTTGCCTATAGTCAACAAGCAGTTGAACACATTTTTTTAGGATTGTGCATTAGTGTGGTCTAGAGATTAGTATTTACTCAGTCACAGTGCTGTAACACAATTTCAAATGCTTAAAAATTAAAATCAAACGTTTGTTTTAATGTTTAAAATTTCTGTTCTTCCTTTCTGACAAACTATGACATTCAAGAAGGCTTTCACCATGTTCATTTCAACAACTTGAAGATGCATTGTAAAACTACCAGTATAACAGCAGTTAAAACTAGGGGTGTGCACCGTATCGGGTCCGATCCACAATCCGGACCTGATCTGGGGGAAATCGGATACGATTTCCGATCCCCGCATCTGTATTGTCTGATCTGATCCAAACCGGTCTGGAAGGACCCGATCCAGTTCGGATAAGACCGGAGGATTGGACCTCCTCCCGCTCCTCGCACTCGTTACCTGCCGGGGCCATCCACTACCATCGGCAGTGGACGGCCCCGGTAAGTGAGGGGCGGGAGGACCCCCCCCCCCCACTTACCTGCCAGAGCGTCCGCTTTCCTCCGGTGCACGTCTCTACTGAGAAACAGGCTTTGCGGCCTGCCTCTCAGTAGCGCGCCAGGTGATCATCACCTGGCGCGCTACTGGAGGCAGGCCGCGAAGCCTGTTTCTCAGTAGAGATGCGCACCGGAGGGAAGCGGACGCCCTGGCAGGTAAGGAGCGTGAGGGAGGGGGCTTACCTGCCAGAGTACCTGCTGCCATCCGCTGCCACCCGCTGGTCAAATCTACTGAGAAACAGGCTTCGCGGCCTGGTTCTCAGTAGATTGGACCAGTGGACGGCAGCGGGCGCCCCGGCAGGTAAGGAGCGTGAGTGGGGGGAGGGACAGGGAGGGGGGAGTTAGGCCGCCACTCACCTGCCCCCATGTTTTCGCCATAGGCTTGCATTGGGGGAAAGCTTTCTTTTCCCCAATGTAATCTTATGGCGAAAACAGCTAAAATGGCGTCCGATCCGAAAATCAGACATCCGATTTTCAGATCAGGATCGGGTCCGAACTGAACCGGGAAGCCTCCGATCTGATCCGATCCAATGCCTCGGTTCCAATCCCAGTTCCGATCTGGGGGGGGGGGGGGCATGCCCATCCCTAGTTAAAACATTCTACAGCATTAGTGCAACTGACTGGGAGAAGCAACCAAAAACAGTTTAAACAGTGCTACAATTGACATGGAGGAGAAGCAAATTTTAGGAGTCAGCAGCAAATTTATAGGAAAAATTGTATCTCACCTTTTCACCAGAGTAGAACATGTGACTTCACTCCAACCTAGATATTGGCCAGGCTCAAACTCAGAGATAGAATGGCACCAGGTTGTTTCAGATTAGTCTCTGTAAAGTCAACATTCTTAAGTACTAGCAGGAAATGTTTAAATACATGGATGACCAGGCACCCAAGACCTTCCTGGCTATGCCTGGACATCTCTTAGGGTGCTTATTATTTGTCATGGCATTTATTTGCTTGTAGTTACATTATCTGGCCTTCTTGCAAGGTGGGGTTGGGGATGGGGACTCTTTATTGAGTGTATGACAGAACTCAGTGGTGGAGCACAAGGTTTGCATGCAAAAGGTTCCAAATTCAATCTCTGGTATTTTGGGTAGCAGAACTGGATAGCAGAAAACTTCCTCTATTGGGGGGTATAGAAATGTAATAAATAGTAAGTAAATCTGGGAAAGATCTCTACTTAACCCCATGAAGAGCATTGCCAGTCCTAGTAGAACATGCTGTTTGTTTTTATAAATATACCACTGGTCTGGCTCTATATAAGGCAGCTTTGTATTTCCTGGCCCACAAAAATTGTGCAGATGTGATGATAAGGCATATCAGCTATGTTTGCCTAAGCAGGTTGCAGGTTTGTAACCATGTTAAATTGTGCCTGTGCACCTCTTTCCTTAGAGCAGATGGAGCAGCAACACTGATTGCCAAAAGACTGCAACTAATTTTCATGCTTTTGATCAAAGGTCGTTAACATGGAAATTACCGTTTGCAGAATAATGCATGCAAATACTAAATACACAAACAATCCAGGCTGCAAACTTATATTTGGTGGTGGAGCTGGATGTAACCTACAACTTTATTAACCTGACAGTGTTACCCTCAACTTCGAAAAACCCTTGAAATACCTTGAGATGGGGGTATTAATATCAGCAGAGAGTTGAAAATATAATGATTCTGGCAATCAGTGCTCACATTTGCACACACCACCGCTCTAAAAGGCTACCGGGGGGGGGGGCATGATTGGCTAAAATTGGCAGAAGTCAGAGAGTGGATTTAATTAAGGGCCTCCCTGTCCTTTCCCGCATTAATTGCGTGCTGCTGGCAATATTCCTACACAAAGGTATAAGAAGCTGCCTTGCAGAGAGTTAGAATATTGTTGCATATAGGGTAAAGCTGCCTAGTCTGACTGACATTGGCTCCAGTGTTTCAGACAATGCTCCTTCCCAGTGAGGATGCCTGGCATTTATCAGTCTGAGGTGCCAGAGATTAAGCTGTATGAAAATCATTTAGAGTGCAACCACTCCCTTTTTGAGATGTGCAGCAGGACTCTCATTGTCATGGACACTTACTCACTGCTTGGATGTCCCATCTTGGTACCATACATCACTGGATGTTTCAGCTGCTTTGGGGATGAGACTCTCATCCTGCCATCTACCTCTTCAAGAATCTCTCTTCCTGTCTACTTGCCTTTTAAAAGTATCCTCATACCATTACCACATATAACGAACATTGACTGTGTACAGAAAAAATGTGCTGAGCAGGGATAACAGAACAGATCCATTAATACATGCATAACCCATGTGGAAGCCTGTTCATTGGGCCTTGTACACCAGCATGCTCAGCAGTTTTCTGAGTTGGCACATGGGCGCTTTTTAGAGGGCTGGAAAAACAGCAGAGTCTTGTGGCAATTTAAAGACTAACGTAATTATTATGTATAACCTTTCATAGACTAAAATCCACTTCATGAGATGCTTAAAATTTTCTCTTTAGTAAAAAGGCTGGTATTTTTTGCATTTCTGTCTTACCTCACTACTTCCCCTCTATATCCATGTGTATGTGTGGCTGCCAACAGAGAATAACACTCCATCCATCTGATGTAGTGGAATCTAGTCCACAAAAGCTTGTGTCATAATAAAGCGGTTAGTCTTTAAGGTATCACAAGACTCATTTGTTATGTTTGCTGCAACAGTCACACTACGGGTCATACTCTCTGTTAATAAGAGGACTGAGTGGACAGTGGGGTTCCCCCTTGCCTGTCTGTATAGCATTCTTCCTACATCCTCTTTTAAAGTGTTTAGTTTTTGTGTGGATTCAGTTAATTTTGTTAATTTAAAGAATCTAGAGTGCCATGAATATATTATGCATTTAAAATGACATTGAGATAGAACAAGCATCTAAATTCAGATATTCAACCCTAAATATACCTGTCTGAATGCGAAATAGTCAAATCAGTTGTAAATTATTGCGCCATTTCAGCTATCCATTCAAATATGTAATTCCAATGTGGTTAAGGCATTTTCCTCCCAAGTTTCTTTGCAGGGGTAGCTTGCTTTTAAAAAGGGATAACTAGAAAAGACTTATATTTTTATACACGTGCTTGGAGGCTTTGCACTTGTTCCTTGCCTAGACTCTTAAAGTGTATGAAAATAATTATGTGGGAAGAGTTAACAAACCATTGTTTTGAAGAAGAGATTAACAGCCTGTGGATCAGCTTTAAAAGGTCTTTCCTAGGAAACGGCAAGGTGTGCTAATCATAGAATCATTGAGCTGGAAGGGGCCTGTAAGGCCATTGAGTCCAACCCCCTCCCCTGCTCAGTGCAGGAATCTTGTCATGATATTTCTGTGTGAACCTATATCTTCTGAAATTTACTATAGGAAGAGGGTCTCAGGTATGAAAGCTGCCTTCCATAATAAAATGATAGATTACATGATGAATAGACTGACATTAAAAAGAGTGAGATCTGCCTGGATGACTTTTGCTCTGGAGCAAAGCGTCCCTTGAAGAATGCTTGTGAAGGCTGAAGGAAATGCTGTCTCCTTCGGTGTCCCTAATTCACCAGGGTATTGAAATCATCAACCCATGTACCAGCCTCTTGTACTCCCTGTTGCTTAGAGACAAAAAGACAGCTGTTGCAGAGATAGTGAACTAAACTCTTGGACTTCCAGTTGCCAAGTCACTCTAGGTATTTCTAGTGCCATGTCAAGGAACAGGACAGAAACAATGTGCCCATCTTTCTAGGAAATCAATGTCTGACAGAGTTTCTCTTTCCCCACACCCCTCTACAGGGCACTTGCATCGCCCATCCGTCAGAGAACTTTTGTACATCCATTGGAAATACCCAAGAGTCCCTACCTGCCAAAACCTGTGGAGTGCCGAGACCGGTCAATGGAGTTATTAACACGTAAGTCTCTCGCAGAGACCCCCATGAGAGAATATATGTTCAGTCAATGCACCTTAACGGGCATCAGCAAGTCCATGATGGTACTAGAGCTGGTAATTTTGTCTGCGTCAAACTATTCCTACTGTTCATAACATTTATTCAGCATCAGTTTATACCTTTTCCAGAAGCCCTTTGGTCCAAGTAGAATAGTCTGGAGACCAATGAAGGGTCGGAGCAAGACTTTATTAAGGACTTTGGGCAGGAGAATGGGGTCAAGAATGGGCTTCCTATGTTCCTCAGTGGCTGCGTTCAGACAACATGATAGTCAACGGTGGGTAATAATCAACTCGACAGTTGTTTATCTAGGGGTACTCCACACAACATGATGGTGTGAATTAGGATCAGCATCGAGTGACTCATTCCCCACCTTCTTTCCCCCCTCAATCCTTCTGCTAGTATCTCATGAGCAATTGCTGCTGAAAATCTATCCTGCCTGCTGGACTAGAGCGGGAGCCACAGCTTTGACCGCTCTTGCCTTGAGACTCTGTGGTTGATGAAATAACCAAGGAAATAACCAGTGGTGCCCTCCACACAACACGATAACTAATAGTGGTTCAAATAGCCAACTCTGCACAGCGTTGGTTATTTGCATTGGTTATTTCGGCCCAATGACCCAACCATTGGTTTAAAAACTCCCTCCACACAACATGATAACCCGTGGTGTGTTAAATAACCAACCGTTGACCATTTAAACCACCATGAGTTATCATGTTGTCTGAACCCAGTCAGTGAAACTTAATTTCTAAGGGGTGACATATTTACCAAGGATTTACGGTGTTAGTCAGGTTTTGGCTTTAGTCTCTCGCTACAAACTTGGATTTACTGGGTGGACTTGGGCATGTTGCTCTCTGTTTTAAAACAACGGGAACTTAGTTAAGTTTAATTGATAGGATGGTTGTGATGGAGGTCAGAAGACAAAAATGCCTAACATGTTCCTTTTCTACTCTTGGGTAGTCTGCAGCCAGGCTTAACAGAGCATGCTCAGGTTGACGGCTCAGATACTGAGGAGCTTTTGCGTAAAAAGCAGAGACTAAATGCCGTGTCCTCAGCCCCTGATGGAACCTGTGTAGCAGCCCGCACGCGCCCTGTCCTCAGCTGCAAGAAGCGGCGGCTCGTTCGGCCCAGCAGCCTAGTGCCACTCTCCAAAAAGGTCAGCATGGAAGAAGATGGTATCATTTCTGTATTTCACTTGGTAACAAGAATCAATATGAAGAATGAGGGTGGTAGATGAGCGACCTACAACTGGGAGTGAAAAGAATATTGTGGCCCAGTGTAGGAAAGACCTAAATATGAATTTCCCCATTTCAGTCTTAGTACCAATCTCAGTAGAAAATCTGTTCACCAAGGCCCTGTGATGTGCGATTAAGTAAAGTTTGCCAGGCTTTGTGGTGGTGGCATTTCTTAGGCCTCCCCTCCCAGTGCAGTTGCCCTGCTGCCTCTCTTGGGGGAAGGTAGCTTATGCCTTGGCCTGGTAACTAAAGAATGGTCAAAAGAAGGAGCTTTTGCCTCCCTTAGCAACTGTTCTACTCTATGGAGGGCAGCTTCACAGGTTTGCAAATCCTTGCCATATAGTGTGTTGGTCTTGAGCCAGTCACCCCCCCCCCCCCCCCCATTTCTACAGTAGGGATGGATATGTCTCGGTTGCAGGGTTACTGAGAGGATACGTCAGTAAGGGGTGGTAAAGTGCCTTTCAAAGGAAAAATGTACTGTGTTGATACCGGGATCCTTTCCCCCAGCAGGTTTAAGGGATTGGCTTGCAACGTTGTGGAAAGTTGAACATTTGAATTCAGACCATCTTTGATGGTAGAGAATTAATGGAGAACACTTAGGGAGGGTTGTGTTATCTGCATTAAAAATAAAGCAAAAGTTATGTACCAATTTATGTTTCAAACATAGCTGAATTCAAGTCCGTAAATGCTGTCACTTTATGCAAATTTTACATATATATGCTTCTTCTTTGTTTGCTAGTTACAAAGAGTGACAATGGAACAACCCAGAGTTTTAAACCATGGTTTGTTATTGGCTAAAACTCTGGGTTGTTTCTTCCTCAACAGGCCAGAGTTGCAGAACTTTATTGGGTTGTTTGCTAGACTGGATGCAAAGTGGAACTGGTGATCGGCCAGGAGGCCGCCTGCTTGCTCGCACATGACCCCAATTAACCATAGGTTAGTTAATTAACCCATGGTTGATCATTACATGCAACCTGGTCAGAGGATCTACTCTAGGATACAGTCTTTGCTGTTAGCAGCATTGTGAAAAGCGTTTTAAGAACTGCTTTTCTTTCTGCTTTTTTTAAGAAGTTGTGTATATGGTTAATGTGGCATGTTAACATGGGAAAGAACCATTTTCATGAGATGGGAAATGCAGCTTCATTGCTCGTTAAGAGACAACATTTGGGGGACAGACCCTATTTGCCCAGGATGCTTTGTGGGGCTTCCGAGCCCAAAGTTGTGTCAGGCAAGCCTGGATCAGTACACAAGAACTGATAAAAGTTGGAAAAGAGCATCTGTGCACATCTCCTGAGGGATAATCCAAGATGCTGTCAGTGGCAGTACATGACATAAGCAAGCCGACTTCTTTTTCTAGTTCTGCAGATATTCAAGCCATTTCTCCATCCCTCCTTGCATCCAGGTTCATCGCAATAGCATGGGTCGGTGCAGTTGTGATGTGAACCCCATGTGTGTGCTCTGTGGCACTCGGAGTTCAGTGCCTCCAGAAATCCAGTATGAAGCCCCTTTGATGGAGCGTCTCTCACAGCTGGACTCCTGCATCCACCCTGTCCTCTCATTCCCAGATGGTAAGTGACATGCCTTTCAAAGGCCCTCTATTAAATGTGAAGACTGAAATCTGAATTTATCCCCTTCCCCAGCCTAGTGTGAGAACCAGTATCCGGGGCAATGGAGAGGTCCTTTTTATCCAGCTGTGCAGGCTCTGTGGTGATTCCTTGGAAGTGGGAACCTTGTTGATAGTGGCTGTTTGTTTCCCTCTCCCTGCATTCACCGAAGTAGATAGGCAAGCAGCCACCTGGTTTGCAGAGCTTGAGTAGTTTTAGGACAAAGTGCCTGGGAAGGGATTTGTTTTGGTTCTCCTAGGGCTCTGAGCCACGTTGGCACCAATTCCCCGGCATTCCTGACCTAGTTTGCCGATGGCTGTGCTGTATGGCGTGAACTGCAGGAGTCCTAGTCGGTATCATTTAAACAGTTAGGCAAGCAAGCGTCCCTTTCTCCGCTGAGTTCTCGCTCCACTATGAGAGTTGGTTCATTAGGTGTTGTGCCCTCGTCTGGACGATTTGGTATCTGACTGGAAATTTCCAGATGACGTAATAACATCATAACAACCTTGGTGAAAAGGATGTTAATCAGGGCTTTTAAAAAACGCTAAGAGAGCGCCACCTGGGGGCCCTCAAGAGACCTGCTGCTTTGAAATACTTGGCTAGAGAGAGAACCGTCTGTTCCTCGCTCAGCAGGTCACGATGCTGTTTGGCGCAGTCAGACGTTGGCTAGCAGTGTAGCAGGGAGCTTGAGGAAGAGTAAACTAGATAGTTGCATTTTCAGCTGGACTAGCAAATCAGTGGGGATTACTTGTCTTAAACAGCAGTGTCCTTTCTTTTCTCTCTCATGTATACATACACAGACGCAGATACAGATACACATGCAGATAGAGAGAGCCCACCCACAATGCAACCCTCTTGGATACCTGTATATTCAGTGGTTAGCATCTTTCACCTCCTCTTGTGTCTAAGCACATAGCTGTGGTTTAGAGAGGAACCATAATTGTCGATTGTTCAGAATACACTTGCAGTGTGTGCGCGCGTCTGTATCTTCTTCCCCCGTTCAACCTGGCACTTAAGCTACTTTCTATTAATATCCCCAACTCACACTGTCTCATCAGCTGCTCTCCTGTTGTCCAACTGGCCTTTCTACCTTAATTTCCTGCCCTTGTTAACAATTTCATTGATTTATTAACAGTGATTGTATACTGGTCATCAACTGACATTATCTGGATGGTTCTCAGTAAATATTTAAGACCCTAAAAATGAAATAGATAGGAATTACACAAAATAAAACAAACTACAGTATAAAACTGAAATAAATAAAGCCAGCAGCACCATCCCACAAATCTAGTAGAGAAAATACACTAAAATATCTTAAGATTAAAATGCCTGGGAAAATAGAAAGGTCTTTCCCTGGCATCAAAAAGACTGTGGAACAGTCCCAGGCGAACCTCTCTGGGGATGACATTTCACAATCCTCTCTTGTCCTCTAACCTCTGCTTCAGTGTTCTGTGCCTGGTCTTTATTGCTGTGCCTGAGTGTTGCTTGAAGCCCAGTTAATTCCCTTCCTTTCTACTTCACGGTCTGGGTGGGTGCAGAACCCATCAGACTCTCCCAGTCAAAAAGAAAAGTGTCCAGTTTCTCCCTCACAACGTAAGATAGGTGGATGTAGCTTGCAACGTCCAATCTTATTTGCTTCTGGGCAAGCAGATTGAAAGAACAGTAATGGAGCGTGGCTGCGTGTATAACATGCACACAAGTCTGAATACTGGATGTTGGGGATCATTGCCCCTGGGCAACATGGCAATCTGTGTTGGGGTTAACATTCCTGTGATTCCTTGCAAGACAAAATGCTAGGGTGGATGGATTTAAATCACATTTCCCGTTGATATTATATCTCATATTTCCTAAACAGTGTGCAGTTCTGACCCCTAAGCATGTTAATGCACAACTAAATGAAATATTATTTACACTGTTAATTGTTTTTTGCATCTCTTTTTTGGACTGTATGCGTTTTGTATGCTTTCCCTTTTTTTATCTTCACTTGTAGAGGGATTGTCCATAAGATATGACTAGCACCCATGACAGTTTGCCCAGGTTAAGCATGGTCTTACAGGAATAACCTATACACTGGACAATTTTATTTTCTCTTCTTTCCAGTGTTGCTTCTTTCTGCTTCACTTTGTCCTGGCCCAGCCCCACCCTCACAAAAACGAAGTAGCAAACAAAAACGAAATGACTGTGATTTTACAGTAGAAGTAAGATCTGGGGGAACCACAGCACTTCGTTTTCATCAGGTGAAAATGAGATGCTTTTGTTTGGTAGGTAGAGTGTAAATATTCATATTTGAGAAATGATCAAATTGGTTCTTCATTTACGCAAAAAAGGCCTCCTTTAACTCAGTGTATCTGATAGAAGCATTGATTTAGTTTAGAAATTAACTGTAGGGCTAACACGCTTATATTGAGGTTATTTCACATTAACTTCGTTATTATTTGAGAGAAGGTTAGTATTTGCCATTAAAAAAGGTTTAAAATCTATTTAAATCTGGAGGGTGGGGGTGGAATTTAATAGTTGATTTTTATCCACCCAGCAAACATATTGACCTTGTTTCGCATGTCTAGCTAAATCACAGTGGATTATTATTGTGGGTGGTTGTGGGGTGGCTTAGCATGATGTCCAAACTTGGAGCAGTTTTTCTGTCATGGGTTGTTTTTCACAAAAAAGCCTCCCTGAGAATCCATGGCTTTGTAGTAAGGAAGAACCGAAATGACTAAGTGGCTGGCTCAACAAACACCATGACCTCTTTCATATGGGCTTGAACTTCTGGTCCTTAAACTCTCAACTTTTCAATGCTACTTTTGAAAATGTTTGGAAGAGTCACTTGTGGACTGATGATCTATAAAAATGGTTATGTCAGAGTCCACCTGTGGCCCTTGTTCAGGGCAGAGGTTGGCTAGCTGCAAAAGAGAGCTTGGCTGTTCTGGACTCTTCCTTATTCCCCAATCGTCTATTTTTCCTGTGCCTGTCTTCTCTTGCCCTCCTTTTTCATACATGGAGACGGATAGCACAGCTCTCTCCGCCTGCCCCCTATCCCATTGCCACATGCACACACATTACATAAACAGTGACACAGCTGCCTGCATGCCGGAAGCAGGATACGTTGTTAAAAATTAGGTCTCTATGCAAGTGTACTGAAATTGTATAATTTGCTGCATTTTTTCTTGGTTGCTTGATGCATCACTTTAGGTATCTATAGCAGCTTTAACTGTAGGGTCATCTTTCTCTTGGTCACATGGCTTATGAGACACTTGTGGTACTGTTTTTCCTGGCCTCCACTAATGCTTGAGTAATCTGGTGTTCTTTGCTTTATAGACAGTTCAAACTGCCTCTGGTAGCGTTTTCTCGTTCTCTCTCATCCTTGGTGGTCACCTATGAGTCACCAGATGTATGTAATAGATGCATTTAAAGATGATGCCTCTGTTACTCCGCACCCAAAATGTGTGCCTTTATTCTGAATGAATGTGTAGTAATACTGGTTCCTCTGTATGTGTGTGTGTGCCTTCTCCTGCAGATGTACCAACGAGCTTGCATTTCCAGAGCATGTTGAAATCCCAACTGCAGAACAAGCCCTGTGAGAAAATCAAGCCTCCCAAAAAGCTCACGTTGAAGCACCGGCCCACCATGCCTCCCAGCGGCCTGTCCGAGTCTGCGCGCAAGGACCGTCACAAGCTGGTTAATACCTTCTTAGCTGCAGCCAGTAAGTGTCGTCATATCTTAATTTTGGTCTTTCATTGTCAGCAGCTACCCAATTGCTCCTACTCATTTGTCCCATTGCAGAGTGAGCTCTATGCATGGGTTAGTATGAGCCAGGGCTCTGCCTTGGAAATTGTTCTAATGTACAACTCAACCTTGGAACAGGTGAAATAGCAAACAAGAGAGTGCCTCTGAGCATGTGCCCAGTACTTTCCCCTGCTCTGTCAGCACAATCAGGCTCTACATGTCTCTACAGGGCTTCCAGGTTGGTGGATGTAACTCTGAGGCATACTTGAGCCTCAGCATACCCTTCTCTTTCTTTGACCTCTAGCAATGTGTGTACTCTTTTACATAATCTGTACTGGAGAGCAGCTGCGTAGCTTTAGTTCAGTTTTAAAAAGAGGGGTGGGGGGAGTTGGTCAAATATTTTACAGTGCAGTACACTCACAGAGAAGAGACTTCAGAATACTTAAAATTTAAATACGGGCTTTTAAAGACTCTCTTCAGTGTGCAAACTCAGGCAGTAGGGCAGCTAACTAAATCAAGAGCCAATGTGGTCCACTGGACAGAGCAAGTTCAACTGGTTCTTGAGCCCAGTCGCACCTCTTGCTATGGGGCTCCTTTGTGTGGCCTTGGGCATCACTCAGCGTCAATAATAATAGGAACATAACCTCATGGGATTGCTGGAAAGACAAACACAGTAAAGATTATGAAGCACTGAAGGGATTAACAATGCAACACAGTGGCAGAGTGGAAGGGAAGGGGAAAGAAAATGTCACATTTCGAAGATGCAAGAGTCTATTTTACTCTGAGCCAGATTATGGCTCCATCTAGCCCAGTGCTTTGTATGTTCTAATGAGCAACAGTTTTCAGGCAGAGTTTTCCCTTAATCCTGCTGCTTGAGATCCTTTTAACTGGAGATGCCAAGATAGACCTGTGACCTTGAGCATCCTGCCATTGAGCTAGAGCTCCTGCCCTCCCATCTCCTCACACAATAGGAACGGACCAGGTCTCAGGCTGTCTGACCTGGAAATGCTTTTGGACAAGATCCTAGATGTCTGTCGGAGCCTACTAGATACGTGTTGGTTGCTGATGCAGGAAAGGTGCTCTGCACATACTTAGACGCACACTCATTCTTTTGCATACTTTGGGGCTACGGTTTGGCACTCAGAATCAGTTCCACCGCAACATTAAACCCTGGCTACATGTCCCTAAATGTACAGGGACATAATATATTATGAGTGTGTGCATGACTCTTCTGTCATTTTGTATGGCCGTTCCTGTACGAACATCAGGAGTGTTGTATAGAATTGAAGCAGCTGAAAAGGTAGGTTATCACTTAAAATTGAGGAAGTTGCATGACTCTGTTCTTGATTTGCCAGAATGTTTTACCGTGGTAAAGTTAAGCCAACCATGTCTGCCTTCTCAGCCCCACTAGAGAATACCACTGGTATAGTGTTCCAAACTTATAGGCCTGAAGCGAGCTGTGGAGAATGGAAGCTGGGCCTTTAAAAGCCGTTTGAAGTCTGGGTGCAGCTAAGGAGCTCTACACGGCAGCTAGCTTTGCAAATAATGTCTTGCAACAGCTGCTCACTTTCCCTGTGCCCACCCACCCTCCCTGTCCTGCCCTCCTGCTCCATTGCCACTACACCTGCATGCACTCCAATGGCTGAGGGAGCCCTGCCTCACTTCCTTTCCTCCTATTCCAGCACCTCACCACCAGGTTTAAAGGAATGAGACAGGTCAGGTAGCTTTGAATAGTGCAACTGCATTTGCACTACACCTGTAGGAGCAGATGGTAAGCTTCAGGGGAGGAAATAGGGTCGGTGTGGGTTGTCACTTAGAGGCAATTGCTGCAGACGGCACTTCTGTATTGTTCTGGCCATAAAGTGCCATAATGCTTGTGTGAGTTCCTGGCCTCTTCTGGATCTCTGCAGCAGGGCCCCTTGTGTGACAGCTGTGCCCTGAAGGCCAGGAAAGAGAGGTGAAAGCAGGGCGTTTTCATGGCTCTCTTTCTGTTCCACTCCTCAGCTTGCTCGCATCACAAAATCGAGCCAGACAAGGCACACAGGCAGTCCTTAGACGATCTAAGGGCTGCTCCCAAGGCCGAGAGAGCGCCTGAGCGCTCGCTTATCCTGACTCCAGTTCATGAGAGAAAGCGGTTGCGGGACAGCTCCTCCGAGAGAAGTGAAGGTAGGCTGGCCACAGCCAGGTCTGTCCGGGAAGAGCTTGGGTTTCACATTCCTGTTCCCTCCAGCTACGGAGAAGGGTGCTTGCTGCTTCTGGGGAATTAAAGAGGACAATGGTGTCAGATACTGCAGCCTCTCTTCTTGTGTGCTTTAACAGCTTCTTCCTTCAGGGAAGTAGGTCCTGCTCGAGGAGGTCCCTCTCTTTCTTGTGCACTCTATGGTTCTTTGATGTAGATTGCTTGTTTACAGGTTGGTGCAAACATTTGTGAAAATACGGCTATTATTCTGTTCACCATCTTTTTTTTTCTCCCCCCCCCCTTTTTGCACAGTGTTGAAGCACCACACGGATATGGGAGGCCCGAGCTACCTGTCAAACGCAATGACCTCCACAGTCCACAGTCCCCTTATGCGGCAGCTCTCCACCTCCTCAGAAAACTCCACCCCCCCGGCCAGTACAAGTACACTAGGCGCCTCCAGTGCATCTGTAAGTACCTGGGGAAGGAGGGTTCATTTCTGGGGAAGGAGGTTTTCGCAACGTGGAGTATTACGTGAGCTAGGGTGTGTCTTTATTTAGCACCTTCACCATGTACAGGCCCATGAAGGCAAATAGCTTACAATCTAAGATTCAGCGTGGAAGAAACAACAAGGGAAGCAGAGGCAATGGAGGTGAGGATCGGTAAATAGGAAAGCAATAGGCAATTACTTCAGTTGCACATGCTTAGGCTGGCTTAGAGTTGGGAATGAGGAGATTGTGCCCAAGCCTTCACGAAAAGATGGGTTTTGAGGTTTTGCTTCGGTCGTCACTGTTACGCGGAGTAGAATTGAGATTTAGACGCCCACCTGAATTTTGAGTCTGGGACCAGCTCTTGCTCAAAGTTAGTCAGGTTCACCTGGTGTCAGATTCTCAAGTGAGAAAAAATAGGCATGTGCTGACTTCAAGATATGGCATTGGAGTCTGCAGCAGATGGTGAAGGACACCATAACCACAGAAAAGAAGCTTCAACTGGTGCAAAATGCATGCAGCAGTTAGGGTGCTTACCAGTGCCCAGTATCAGGACCATATTATGCCTGGCTTGAAAAACCTGCACTGGTTGTCGATTGCTTTCTGGGGCACAATGGGGTATGTTGGTTTTAACCTTTAAAGCCCTAAATGGCTTGGGGCCTGGCTATCTAAGGGGCTGCCTCTCTTGCTATGATCCTGCCTGAGTATTAAGATATGCAGGAGAGGCCCTTTTGAGGACACCATTACATGCAGAGGCCCATTTGTTGGACAGACTTGAAAGGACTTTCTCCTGAGTTACCCCCAAACTATGGAATGCAGTCCCTCAAGAATGGTGAATGCCGCCCACTCTTTCAGCCTTTAGAAAGGGTTTAAAGGTGCATCGCTTCAAATTAGCCCTTTAAAATGTGTAGTTTTCACGCTTTATTCTTTTTAATGTTCCTGTTTTTTATTGTTTGAAGTTTTTAATCTTTTACATTAGTGTGCACTGCTTTGATGGCTTTTTAGCAAGTAAGGTGGTATATAAACATTCATAATAAATAAATAAAATGGGATTCAGTAGGTGGTGAAGCAGTGGGCTTAGGTGAAGAAAGCAAAAGCAAGCTTAGTGGCAGAGTCTCAGCAGCACATCCGGAGATTCCAGGAGTTGTTAGTAATGGGCACTAACTTTGATTTGGATTTCTAAGTTTTCTTCGCAAGCGTTTGGGAAAAGTTTGTCCATTTTCCAGGAGTTCTCTCCTGGCTCATAATGTCAGCGCGTGTGTGCTGATGGGACCTTGCGTTATCATATTAACCCCTACAAACTGCAGTTTGGTTTCATTTGCCCTGCGCTCGTCCCACGCCACGATCCATGGCAAAGAACTTGGCCATTCCAAGACGAACAGAATGCTGCCATGAAGAACCTTGACTGCGGAACCTTCTCTGTAGTGGCACCCACCTTCTGGAAACCCCTCCCTCGTGCGGTTCGGGAGGCAGAAAATGTTACAACTTTTAAACGCCTCCTGAAAACATACCTTTTTACACAGGCTTTCCTTGGCTTTTAATGGAGCTTGTTTTATGCTGCCTTTTTAACTTTTTGGTGTTTAAATTTATATTGATGTTCTTAGGTTTTTTAACTGTTTATTGCCCAGAGAGCTTCAGCTGATGGGCAGTATAAAGATGTAATAAATAAATAAATCTCCTCCCTCTGCCAAACAAACCTGCAAATGGTGCTTGGTTTCTAATACAACTGAGTGTTACAAGCTGGATGAATATAGGGGTTGGATCCAGAGATAGCTGGGTCAGCTGTGCTCGTGGAAGTGGCCTTCCCAGCCCCCTCCTTCCCACAGCAGCCCATCCAGCCCCCTGAAAATACTACACAGAGTCAGGGGACCCTGCTGAATGGGGTGAGCTGTGGTGTGGAGGGGAGCAGGAATCCCCAGCATCCTGGAGGAGGGACCATCCATGAGTGGAGCCTTTCCGTTTGCAGAGGGCAGATACAGGATAATGACGGACTTCAGTGACATCCCTAGAAATAACAGAAAAAGTTGGGGACTTCCTTGTGTTTAAGTCCTGGACTTGGCTAAATATGATGATTGAGGTGCAATGGTCCGTTTTCTGCAATGGTCCATTGCACCTTGCAATACCTTCGGGCAGCCTTCCCCAACCTGGTGTCTTCCAGATGTGTTGGAGTACAACTCCCATCATCTGTGACCATTAGCCTTCCTGTCTGGGGCTGATTGAAATGGAAGTCCGATGCCTCTGGAGGGCACTAGGGATTGCCCTTTCACCTGTACCTCATCCAGGAAGACTCCTTTGAGGTAGCTTGTGGGCTCAAATATAGTACAACAAAGGTGTGTGGAAAAGAGGCATTCTTTCCTGGTTGCTCTTCAACTAGAATTGCCTCTCTCCTCGGAGACTTTGCCTTGCTTAGAGACAGAGGCCCAGTTCGCTAGGTCACTGCAGCCCATCGTCGTTTATTTAAGCTGTGATGTGTGCTCGTGTGTACCAGGTGACTTTTGAATATTCCATCTGCAACTGTGGCATCCGAGTCTGGCAAGGGTGGGTTGTTGGTGTGGTTAACAACACCCGCAACCCCAAAGCAGCCCATGGGTTCTTTGTGGTTTGTCAACCACGCCAACAACCCACCCTCGCTGGGTTCAGACAACATGATAAGTTGCAGCAACCACCCGCCATGGCTTGAATATTCAGAATGGCTGCTGGCACATGCCGCAACCCACCGTGTCTTAAATAAGCCACAGTGGATTGTGGCGATTTTGTGAAACAGCACAGTATCTTGGCTAAGCTGGTATTGAATGTGGAAATGAATATTTCATAGAGTTTTTGTCTTGATGATCGTATATTATTATTATTATTATTATTATTATTATTATTTATTTTGAGGGCTTTTGGATTTGCATTCCATTCATGAGGAAGGTTCCTATGCCTAGAAGCAACTGCACAGCAGGAAGAAAAGTTGGGCTTCTCTCTGTGCTGCTGCTACAGGCAGAAGAGCTCTATTTTTAAAGCTCAATATGGGGGTGAGTTTTAAAAATGTTAAAACTGGAAGCCCTCAAGAAAGGCTAGGATTTAGATCTCACGTTGATGAGCTTAAACAAGTTGACTTATTATTCATTCAAGCAGGTGTAAGTAAATAGAGTTTTCTCCTACATTTCACTACATTTCACATGTAATACTATGATAACACTATTGGAGTTTTATGCAAGTTTACCTTTGTCCTCTCTTAAAAATGAAAGTAGAGGAGAGAGCTGCTGAACTGGTCTGGAAGTTTGCACCTCCTTCCTGGTTGGTTCATACTTCATTGGGCCTCTCAGGTGCCTAAATAATAGAGGCCCCACTGATGCATATCAAGTGACTTTTGCCTAGCCAATCAGTGCCAGAATTTCTGTGTGTGTAACAATCCTATTCTCCAACATTACTAGGTTGCATGTGATGAGGTCCATTAAGCCCCCTGGTGCCCATGCAGCACCTCTCCCAGCTAATCTCTTGTCTCAGTCATCCTGTGATTAAAGTGTAGTTTTAACAGCAGTAGATGCATGTATTCAGTTTTTACCCAGCTAAATCCACCTTATTCAAATTGAGGGGGGAAAGGAAGACACTGAGACAATGGTAAATCGTGAGCAGTCTCTATAAAGGTTTTATTTATTGTTGTTTTGTTGTTGTGTGTGCTGATGTTGGTTTTTCCATGTCTAATTTCCATCCTAAGAACCTTCAAAGTTAGGCACAACTTTGAGAGCGTAAAACGTAAAAAGGACTTATGTTAAAATTTCCCCATAGAGCCACAGAGCTTATCCTAGATGGCTTTGGGCAAGTCATAACGTAAAACCTTCCTCTTGGGATCCTTGAGGTTAGAACAAGATCTGAATACTTTGTGATCTGCACTCAGCCCTTAGAGCAAGGAGGGGAGAATTCAGTGTTCCCAGTTCTAAATGAAGGGAATATACAAAGCACACTTAGCAACAGAACAGATATTGTCATTCTTCTTGGAAGGGTGGTGGTGGTCTGTGGATGAAATCCTTGTCACTAAAGGAACCCTGCTGAAATGGGGAGAGCAGTAACAAGGCATGACAGTACTTTGGAAAACTGCTTAAGAATGGAACAGGGACAGTTGCAACTATAAGGAAGCTGCCAGGGATTCCTCCTTGTGTTTCTCTGCTATGAAAATGTGGAACACATTGGTGCATGGATGGTATAGCCAAGGAAGATGTTCTTGAAGTGGGGTCTTGGGGAAGAGACAGAGTTCCCAGGCATACACTGTGAAGATTATGCATAAGCTGGTGAGGTGAAATGCGCAGAACATCTAAACGCCCTTTGTTGCCGTGGGATATTAGGAGGAGGTGTAGAGAAATGTCCTGAAGGGTTGAGATTTAGGAGAATGGTAGGCAACCTGGTGCTTTTCAAGATGTTTTGGACTACAACTCCCTCAATCCCTTACCATTGACCATGATGGGAGTTGTAGTCCAGAGCATCTGGAGGGCTCTGGTTTGCCTACCCGTGCCCTAGTTAGCCTTCTTTTTTCAAATACACAGGGACTTTGAAAATGCTCAGTTGACATTCACACTGTGTGGGGCATGGGCAGAGAACTCTAAAGACTGTGAGGAAGGGTGACTTATTCTCTCTCTCCAACAATGGGCCCAGATCATACTTTCTTTGGGATTGTCTTTGCTATAGAGATGATATAAAGCATGCCCCTATTTTCCACCCAGCTTACTTCCTTTGGCTAAATGTTGTTTCTTTCAAGTGTATGAGGTGCTACTCCACAAGGGAGAACTTGCAGCCTGCAAGCGATACTCAGGAAAGACCTCAGGATGATTATCCTTGACCTTGAGTTATTTCGTAGCTGTGAATTCTGTTGATCAAAGATGGGTGACCCTGCTGCGGTTTTACACTCTTGCTTAACCTGGGATGCAAACAGAAGTTAGTTGGGCCCTGAACTTGCCAGTGGTGGCTAATTCCTTGTCATTTACCCCTTGAATATTTAAATGAACTAGAGGTCAACTGAGTTCAGGGAGCTCTTATTCCAGGATAAGCAATTGATAAACAGACCCACAAGTATGTAACTGCACCAAATGGTAGAGATACTCACTTCTTCGTTGTGGAATGCACCAAGTGCAGGGATACCTAAAGACATCAGCCTAAATTCCCTGGAAGAAATGTAATCAAGAAGAAACAATAAATTCCCCAGATTACCTCCATAGTGCAGAACTGCTTAGCATTCCTAGCAGAAGAGCTTGGAAAACGGCTTTCAGGGTTTGCCTTGAAAGCCCACAGTACCAAATTCTCCTGGTGTGTTTTCTGTGACTCAAGCTCTTAGGGCAGCTATTGGGTCTCATTCAGTCACCGGACAGAGACAAACACCAGAACGGGGACCCTTCCTTGCTTAGTGTGTCTGACTGGTCTTGGAATTATTTCCTCTTCATCTCATTCTTTTTGTTCTGTGTTTGTTTTGCAGCAGCAGCCAAGGAGGAGGAGAGGAGAAAGCTCCTTTGACATTAACAACATTGTCATCCCTATGTCTGTTGCTGCAACAACCCGTGTAGAAAAGCTGCAGTACAAGGAAATCATTACACCGAGGTATGTCCAGAGACTTAGCATCTATCTTCAGCCTTCATATTCTCTCTGCTCCTGGAAATCCAGTTGCATGGTGTAGGGCAGGGGTTCTCAGACCTCTCTCACCCCCCCCCCCCCCCCCCCGGTGGACCACTTGAAAATTGCCATGGGGCTCATTCTACAAATCAAGCCACATACATTTTGAACAAATAATTTGAAATAAATATTCTATATTTTAGTCTTGCCTTTCTACAGTTTTCTGGGGGCCACATGAATGCAGACCACAGTTTGAGAACTCTGAGTGGGCCTAGACTCTGAGCTGCTTCCAGATAGATAGATTAATTAGGGTCAGATTAACCATTCTACAAAATAATCTATAGCATAGGGCCCCAGCTTTAATTGGGAGGGCGGAAGGAGAGCTGAGACACGATCTATCAAAGACTTTCTAAATATGGGAATTCTAGCTAATATTCCTTGTACCGACTTCCTTATAAAATTCCCTGTTGTTCAGGGTGGTCTTTTCATCGCTAAATAGGGGTGGTTGCGGCCACATTTCAGTTGGAAAGAAAGCTTGCTTGCTTGCTGTGTCCAGGGCACTGCTTGTAGGTTAGATATTGCCAGCTCTAGCCATGTAGCAGGAAGAAGCCGTGGGGCTGTCCCTCTTGGCTGAGAGTCCACCTTTTTCCATTTAGGAGGTCCTGTGTTTTAATCTCTGGTTAAAGTGCTCGCAAGTGCTGGGTCAGATATTCGGCTAGGAAAATCTGCAACTGCATGAAGAGTGGGGTGGATGCTCAGGGGAGAAAGGAGGCGTGAAACAATCCACTGCTTCTCTCTCTCTCTCTCTCTCTCTCTCTCTCTGATGCCTGTGTTTCACAATGGGTGTTGGCAGCTCTTCTGAGCAGCAGCCACAGTGTCCCAGTGAGGGGGCTTTGCGCAGTGGGGATTGGTAACTACCGAGAGGCATTGGTAGCACTATCCCGGAAACGTTTGCTCCTATTTCATTATTTCCTTGCTCATACTTTTTTTTGCCAATTGCAGATGGGCTTAGTCCTAACTCAAGTAATCTTTTTTTGGTGGCGTGGGGGGTGGGGGAATTAATCTTTTTAGAAGCAACCATGACTTGCAAGGCTGGGAAATGCCTCTGTTCAAGGCCTTGAAGAGCTACTGCTGGTCAGAGTAGGTCAGCCTCCCTTCTCCCCCCTCCCCAGCTCCTGAATGGCCCGGCTGGTTGGGGATGATGGAATTTGTAGCCCAAGATATCTGAAGGGCTCCAGGTGGAAGGATGCTGAAGCAGATAACATTTGAGTGGACAGATAGTTGGCCTGGTATTAAGCCGCTTCATGTGCTTAAAGGAGGGGAGTTGTTTTATGGGGCAGTTTGAGATGAGGCTGCTGCTTGTAGGTTCCAGGGGAGATAAAGGTTTGATTGAGTTGGGAAAATTGCTTTCAGCATAAGCAGGTGAGAAAGGCCTGCTTGGAGAGGAGAACTGACTCTCTTGGGCATTGAGTGCCGGTGAATGCCGTAGGGGAAGGAGCTTGGACCACAGGGGCTTTGGCTCCGGTGCCTTCTTGGTCCTGAAGCCCACTTGTGTGGCTGTGGGCACATCGTTGCCTAAGTCTCACTTACTGGCTAAGGTGGTTCTGAGGCACAATGGAAACGCGCCTTTCACTTTCTTGGATGAAAGGCAAGATATAAATGCGATAAAATAACTTCCGCTGTGACCAGGAGGCATTTACGGTGGGTTTCCTCCAAGTCACTTGTTTCTTGCCTGGCTGCGCTTGCTGTACCTAATGCCAGGATATGTGACTGACTGTGCTTTGCTGACCTGTGTTGCAGCTGGCGCGTTGTGGATATCGGTGCTCTGAAGGTGAACCCGGATGAAGACAACGAAGAGGTAATTGTTCTCCTTTGTGGCATCTGCACAATCCCATGTGTGAAATTCTGTGCACCTGCAGACTCTAAATATAAATACTAGGCTCTTCCAAAGCTTAGAAGCGCAAGATGCTCTTTAGCCAAAGGAGAATAGCAAAATCGAGCATGTTGGTGACTTTTTCTCTATTGTAAATTACAAATCCTCCTCCTCCATCCAAAGAAGAGATCTCTCGCAGGCAGCCTATTACCATTCTGTGGAAGTGGGGGTACCTGCCTAGAGGTCATTCTGGTGACAGAATAGAAAGCGGAATGGGCAGCCACCAGCTTTATCTAGCATTTCCTGGGGAGGGGCAGCAGTGCAGGACCTTGCTTAATAATTAAAAGCCATACCCAGAACTATATTTAGGCCTGGCTGAGAGTTCACCGTTATTTTAAACGTATACTGTTTTTATATGTTATCTATTTTTTATGATCTGATGGTTTAAAATTTTTGTAGATCGATTTTTAATGTCCAAAGTTTTAATTTTTGTAAAGCGCCCAGAGAGCTTCGACTATGGGGTGGTATATACATGTAATAATAATAATAATAATTAATAATAATAACCTGATCACCATGGAAATGGCTTCACTTCCAACTCCTCCTAAAACCTACTGGCTTCAGCTTGTAATGGTTCTGTGGGATCTGGCAAGGTATCAGAGGGTCCACAGACTTTCAGGCTCAGATGTGCAAGTTGTGTTAAACGTGGAAGATTAAGACCGCACTAAAAACCCAGATCTGCTCACATCTGCTGGCTGATAAATTGGGTGCAAAGGGCAGAAAGAGGCCTGGAGGTGGTGACACTTCGTCCTTGGATCTATTCAAGAAGAGACGACTTTTCCAGCGATCATGCGACATTCCATGGCTACTGAGTATGTTCAGTTCTCATGCTGTCTTTTGAGTCCAGGGGGGAGCTGCTCCCTACTTTTTTTTAGGCTTTTAAAGATTTTCTTTTGTACTTTTGCAATCTCAGGGTTCTCCCAAGCATGCTGATACCTCCCACTTGGGATCACCGCAGACCAGTGGGTTCTTAACTGTGGTACACAGTAGAATTTCTCGCTCTTTTCTCCCCCTCCCCCTGACACCACAAAGACAGACAATTTCTCTACCTCAAGTAATGGACAAATTTATGAAGTTGCTACGCTGATGGTTCCTAGAGCATATTTTCTCTCAGGTTGTCCATAGGGCAATTTTAGGTCATTCCTTATGGGCAAGAAGAGAGATGGGTGGGGACAGAGAACCATTTTTCAGGTCTTGGGTGTCTAAACACGCTCGTCTCTGCAAGATCTGGCAACAAGGTCCATCGGAGAGCCATGCATTTGGACTAGAGTGCAGGTGCCATCGGCGTTCCTGCAGAAAAACAATCTTGGTGAGAGACGATTGGAAAGCAGTGGCATGATCCTCTCCTTTGGCGCTGTGAAACACTGTGCTGTTGCTGTCGCTCTCCTCCAGGCAAGAACTCACTTCTCACCCAAGTGTGGGATTTGAACAAGCAGAAAGCAGAGTTGCATGTACTGCAACTTCAAACGCTTTCTCTGCAGTCACACATCCTACTCGCCTTCTCCTGTGTAGAAGTGTCTGGCATTTTTCAGCACAGCCCTGTACAGTCCGGAAGGAACGGAGCAAGTGAGGAGGGCGTGCCCTAGTCTTCAGTGGAGGCGATGGCTGCCAAAACCGTATCTCTGGGCTGCCTGTGAGAGAACTTGTCCTTGGAGGGAGTGGGGTGAAGATGGGGAGGTTTGTGTTGATATTGTGGTCACTTCATGGAGAAAAAAGTCACCCACCTGCTGGGTTTTGCCATTTACCTTTGGCGAAGCTTCTTGTGAATGTGCCCCAAGTGGGCCAATTTAATCTTATCCTAAGGAACTGGACCTATGTGGCTGAATATAAACCTAATCATGTGAAGAGTATGTTCCAGAAACTTTCTGTAGTGGAGAGGGAGTATTGTGTGTCTGTTTTCAGCATGCAATGACTTTTCTCCGTCAGCAGTGATTGTGGAAGCTCAGCCTCTTGTCTCCAGAGTTCATGGTGAGCAGAATGGGATTCCTGGAGTAAGTGAGAGGGAAGCGATTCTTCTCCCTTGTGGAGGAAACAGACATTTCAGTGTCTCGCATGTCTCTTCGTTTATGAGCCAGGATCCCTTCATATACTCGCTCCTATTTTTTGCCAATGAAATAAGATTATGCAATATAAAAAAGGGCGGCGTGAAATGCAGAGAAAAAGGAGAGGAGCCTCTGTATACACTGAAATATATTTGAGCCCATCACTTTTCAAATACCTTCTTCAGGACTGCTCTTAGGCAGTGCCAACTTGAGTCTTTGGCTTCCAGTTCTGTTGGGCTCTATAAATAGATTTCTGGGCACCTGGAAGCTTAATCCCCACCCCGCTGTTCAGTATAAGCAAACATGGGCATATGTTGTATGTGTAAACCATATTTTGTATATAGAACTTGGCTTCCCTTGGATCAAAATTTTGTTTAGTTTCATATGTTGCCAGCCAAGTGAATAACAACAATACCTGAAGTTTTTGGTTTGTAGAAGGATTATGCCGAGAGACATCCACATAGGGACAAATCCTTTTATTGCAATTAAGCAATATGGAAATGGCTGCTGCTTGGGCTCACAAATAGAAGAATATCCGTACGCTTTGCAAAAACGTGGCTTGTGCTTGTAAACTCACTTGACTTGGTAAGGGCAGGGAGTTCCAAACATATCTTTTAGTAGGCCAGATCAATTTTCAGTGCATGATGATGGTCTTCCTGCCACACACCTCGTCACCTCCTAAAAATGGATCCTGTCATGAGAGAAATGAGAAGACTGTTCTATGGCCAAGCTATGTCATGCTTTATGGATTTGTTGTATGGAGAGGGTGGATTTTGAATTGGATGAATCAGTATGAATCCAAGATAAATTGCCCCAAGTATGTGTATGCAGACATTACTGGAGTTGTCTGGATTGCCTGTCCCAGCAACACCTGCACGGAAAGCTAAGGGTGCGTTGGACAGGCTCTGACAAAACAGCACATGCTGTTCTGGGATGGGTGGGGGAAGGTGTCCGACATCTTTATGAAGTCCCAGACAGTTCCCTGCTAATCAGTGAAACCAGTGAAATGCAGTGTTCACCTTGTGTTATTGCTCTTCCAGATAGAGGATCTATCTGACGCAGCCTTTGCCACTCTCCATGCCAAGTGTGAAGAAATGGAGCGGACGCGGTGGCTGTGGACTACAAGTATGCCACCCCAGCGGCGAGGCAGCAGGTAAGGCTGGCTGCTGCTTCAGCAATGTAGTGTGTCTGTAAGCCCAAACGGCTTCATGATGGGTGGCTGCTCTTCACTGCTCTTCCTCTGTATTGCCATACAGGCAGTATCTGTGTGGAGGTGTGCTGAGCTTCCTTTGGGGGGGGGGGGGCGTAAATGAAGAGGCAGTGGCGGAGGCCCCTCTGGAACTATAAAGGGTGCCCAAAACATATTAGGCTAACAAGAGGGGCTACCTTTAGGAACTGCAGTTGGTCCAGAATATGGGGTCTAGGTTTGAGAACATTATATACTGGGAACAATGACGAGTGATGCTATTGGCTTTTCATAGAATCATAGAATAGTAGAGTTCGACTGTTTTAAAGCCCTACATGGCTTGGGAGAATGGTGCATGGCAGTTTATAAAGCATAAGTGGATATATCCTTGATCTTAGGAGTTTACACTCTAAACTTCAACACAAGGAAGACAACAACAAAAAGACGAGGGATATGGAGGCTGGGGTAGACCTGGGAAATACATGTATTTGTTTCAGTTATGTGAAATTGGGTTTAGTTACAGTGGAGTATGAGAACGAAGGAGTTTTGCCAAAGGTTGATGGCCTTTGGGCGCTTTTGATTCTCTGAATAAAACATCTATTAGTGTGGCTTTTAACATGTACAACAGAGATACCACTTTAATTCCAGGTCTTACCGATCAACAGATGGACGGACAACCCCACAGTTGGGGAACCCATCTACCCCTCAACCAGCATCACCTGATGTTGGGAACTGCTATTCACATTCTGACTTTCCCCACACCCACTCTCCGCGCAGTCCCATCAGCCCAGACCTGTTCTCTGGCCCTAACACCCCTCTATCCCGGGATTCCGTGCGACATCTGTCCACTGAGGACACACGTTGTTCCACACCGGAATCTGGCCTTGATGAACAGGTGAGTGGTAGGTTCCTTTCTCAGTGTTAAGCAAGGGCCCATAAATTTCCTTCACATTGTGGATGTTAATAGTTAATGGGCCGTGTTGACTTATTGCCTGCTTTCCATTTACATTATTACATGTGTAATAGTTATCAAAACAATAGTGCTGGAAGCCAATTATCTGAAGAACTAACATTAATGTATAAGTGTACTCACTATGTAGGTGTGTTTATGCTAAGGCTAGAGGCATCTGAGCCAAGATGGGAGAGACGGAGTGCTTATTGTCAACAAGAACATTGATATAGTGGGTGCAACTGGAATCTGGTGGAATGGAGTTCTCGAGAAAGAACAGGGAATGGTAACAGAAGCACTGTGTGTGTGATAATACCAGGTCCGGAAAGTAGGTGATTACTGGGGACATACTAACAACTTCCCTGATTTAAACAACAACAAAAAAATGCTGACAGGGTTCTTGAGATGGAGACAGAAATAAAGTAGGCATTCAAAGGTCATCTTTGCTGGGTTCACATGACACGATAAGCCATGGTGACAGCCTGCTGCAGCTTGAATGCAGGCAGCATGCATCACAATCCACCATGGATTGGTAGGTTGCAGTGATGGTCCAAAGCCAGTCACTGGCCTGGTGTGCACTATTGAAGGGTGGTTAACAACCCACTGTGGCCCGTTAACCACCTTGTCCATGCCAGACAAATTTGCATAATAACCAATGCTGATGCAGTTTCTCATGTCATCCAAAACTGGTGAGGGTGGCTTGTTCGTGTGGGTAACAAACCACGTGGAACCCATGGACTGTTGTAGGGTTGTGGTGTTGCGGTGTCTTGAGTGTAGACTTTAGAGGTGGGAAATCCAAGTTCAAATCCTGACTTGACCTTGATGCTCAGTAGGGCCTTAGCTAAGTAACTTAACTGATTTCATCTTGACCTTTCCCCACAAGATTGTTGTGAGTATTAACGAGGGCTGCAAGTTTCTTGGTATAAGAGCAAGATAGAGTAAAACAATTAAATGTTTCCTTTTTTCCTGTAGAACAGAACAGCAGTGATTGAAGTTGCAGGAAAGTAGATTTAGATTAAATATTGGGCAGAATCTTACAAGAGCAGATTAACATTGTCCATGATTGAAGGACTGTTCATGTGCTGATGACCCCTTCTGCAAAACCCTACCTACCACTTGAGCACTGCCTTGGAGTGGAATAATAAAGTAACATTCTAAACGATTTGTGGGATCTCCTCTGGAGATTTTCAAGGATAGTTTGGGCAAGCAGGCAAACACTGGGATGCTTTCCTGAAACAAGAGCTTGTTCTATAAGGTCCCAATCTTCCAACTCCGATTCACTTCCCTCTATCCAAACAAGGCAGCACCTTTTTCAGAAAATGCATTCGCCTCAATTTTTGTCATGTACTTCTAGATCTAATGTATTGCTGTCGTGGACGTGGGTAAGCAGGTAATGGCTCTGAGATTTTCTGAACGATATGGGATGAGGAGCAGGTGGATGTTGAAACCCTACTGTGACCAGCCATCCTTTGCCTTTCAGACTGTACAGCCCTGGGAACGACGCAGCTTTCCGCTGTCCTACAACCCCAAGACAGAGTGCGAGGACCAGTTGGATCCCCAGGACCGGTCATCACGATGCACACGGCGCACATCCGGAAGCAAGCTCTCCCGAGACACAGATGGAGCATCCACGTCACCCACCCCTGCTTGCCTCAAGAGCCGGAATCCAGGGGCAGTGGCCACAATTCAGCGGCCAACACACAGATAAGAGATGGACAGGAAGAGGAGAGCAAAAAGCAATCCACCAAACTAACTCTTGGCATTAAAGCTTCTGAAATCTGCGTTTGATATTCAAACATCCTGCTGGGAATTTTCACAGTTTTTAGTGAATTTAAGGAGTTTAGAAACTGTTTTATTTTTTTTTCCTTTCCATGTTTCCTTGTCACGCACACCTTGTCCAGTGCTGTGTGGTCTGATGAGGAGAGCAAACTTGTCTCCCTTTCCCATGCTTAGGTGAACACTTCTCAACCAGGAGAGTGAAACTGACTAACTGACCCTGGAATTAGTTCTCTGGTGAAAGGGTACTTTTACCTTCTATTTCTTTTCTTTTTCTTTTTGCTGTTCAATGTCTGTTCTCCTCACTTACCACCATCACTGTGCCCGCTCCCTCCCCTAAGATTCTAGTGGAGTGAAATTAGTGGTGAAAAGTGATGTCTTCTGAATACAACTTCCCTTACTATCTGTTCTGCTCATGGGCCATACTGGCACTAGAAAGCACTTGCAATGCAAAACTCTCTATCACTTGTTACCCTAAGGGATGGCTTCCCACTTATAAGCTCCAAGGAGCTCTAACCCTTCGCTCACTCACTTTGCCTTGTGCTGCATTATTCTTTTCTGCTGTCCATGACTGCTTTTGAATCGACCTCTCCATGATAAAGAGGAAGTGTTCTTGTTTGTGCTAGAAAAGGCAATTTCCCATCAGCACTTAGGTATGAATTTTGGAGCAGTTTCAGTCAGATCATATGGTGTTGTTTAGGATATTTTTTTTTACTAGCAAGTTAAGAGTGGGGAGAGGGCTATCTGCCCAGCATTTCAAAAGGAGTGTTCCATGATAGAACACTTAGACTTCCTTTTCTAAATGTAATTTGTAATTCTCTTTCCTTTACCTGCTATTAATAATTTACACTTCTGTGTCCTTTTTTTAAAGTTTGCACTCTGCCCATTCATTTGAAATCTGCTCTTTCTAGATTGCAATATAGTAGTGTTGAGCCTTAAAGTACTGGGAGAAATGTCACAGGATACAACTACTTGCCACCCCAGATCCACAAGCCATATTTTAATGATGGTATGTCACTGTTCTTGTTTCTTTCCTTCCACCCTCTATATAAAAAGACTATGTAGTCTTATGCATTGCTTGAGATTGCATCTTACATTTTAAGATACGTTTGAGTACCTAAATGTTTGGATTTTTCCAGAGAAAAATAAGACTTTTGTTTTTCACCACTGTTTTAACTCCACTTCGACACAAAACTTATTTGAAAGCAAGCTTCTGTCAAATTTCTTTCCTTCTACTGAAAACTTCTTGGGCTGACTATCACTAAGCTCAACAGGTTTGGATTCCTTTTAATTTAAAAAGCCGCTGCCATCACCTCCCATCCTGGGTGACCCCCAGATTCTGCACACCGGTCCATCTGTAATGTTTTTCTGACCCTAGCGGTGTGGCTGTTGGTCCCTGTCCTGTTGTTAGCATTGCGCCTGTCTTCTGTATTAATCACATCACCAAAAAGGAAAAAAATACATTTTTTCTCATTTTGTAATTGTAATGAAATAGTAGCTAAACTGCTTAATGGTTGGGGTTTTTTCACAATTTTCAACATTAATGTTTTTGGTTCTGTTCTAGTTTAATTTCTTTTAAAAAGAGGAAAAACCCGATGCTACCATATCCCTCTGCATTAAGTGCTTTTCTATTTATAAGGTTGAAAATTCTGAATAACCCTCTTAGCGTTATAAAGGAAAAATATACAAAAAATCCCACCTCGTATTTTGTAAATATTTCTTTTCCTGCTTCAAGCTGTGTAATGTCCTTGTTATATAGAAATGCTTTTCTTCAGAGAAGCTGATCTTTGTTTAATGTCTTGATTCTGTTGGCCAAAGCACAAATGTGTGCTTATAAAAAAAAAAAAAGATTAAAAAAATTAAAAAGTTAATAAAACTCTGCTAAATGTCTTCTTTGGAAAAAAATTATGAGAGGAAAGTGTGTATGACATACTAACAAAGCTACATTTCAAAGATAAACAGCTTTTTCAGATATATAACTGGATGATCTAGTAATTAACAGAATACCTGCATTTGGGACATGGAGTAGAATATAAAGAAAGGGAAAAGTTCAGCCTAGCTTTTTTGGAAGGGGACCCGGCTTACAGTGAATAAAACTGAGTGTCATCTGCATATTTTTGTCAGGGTGGGCAACTTGTGGCCAGCACAGTCATGAGGGATGAGGGGGAGTTATGGCTCTCCAGATGTTGTTATTCTACAAATTTAGGTTGATGCTATGGCAAGTATTTACAAAGGATTGAGTGTGTGAAAGTGGGAACAACTTTATAACTTTGTGGGAATCAACTATGGCTAGAATGCTCTGGCTTTCTCACCACTCCAATCCATCCCATCCACAAAGACAACTGATTTAATATTGTACTAATGTTTTTTTATTTCCAAATTCACTTTTACAGCAACAGTCAGTGTAAACCAGTTGTTAAAACACACAAGTACAATATGGACAGTCACAGACAGGTAACTAAGCTAGGATGATCATACGGAGATTGCATTCCCTTCCCACCCCCTCCCTGTTTCCCTCCCCCTGAAAAACTTTAAAGGGAGTTGTGGGGTCTTCCAAACTCCATTATCCCTTTTTGATACTTCCAAGTTCATGTAACAAAGCCCATTTTTCTTTTTAACTTCAAAACCACGATTTTCATCTGTCAAGTTTTAACACCTTTTCAACCCCCTAGATATATTTATATACCAAGACAAGACATCCATCAGTCAGTTTGAAACCCTCATGGTCTAACCATCTGCAAAAGTGATGCCTGTGTGTCCTAAAATAAGCCATAAAAATCAAAACCTATGATTTAGGGAGATAGCAAAATTCAGGGTGGGGAAAAGTAATTCAAAATTCAGGGTGGGGAAAAGTAATTCAAACATTTCAGTAATGTGTCATATGCTTGAGGAAGGGGAGGATTTGAGAAATGAATTAAGTGGATAGATGCCAGGGCTCTTAATATGTGAGAGAAAATGGGGGGAATGATCTTTTAAAGATGATTGCATAAGCCCTAAATAAAATTGGCAATCTTCTGTCTTCAGCATGAAGTAATGAAAAGCAAAAACTGACAAAAGTAACACAAGCTTTTTCAGCCCAATCTGTGGCCTCTAACGTAAGTAAAAATTAATTACTATGGCTGAGTGCAAGTTCTCAGTGGGAGGATCTCCCAGTTTGTTCACTTTTAAGATAAAATATATATAAACTTCCTAACACAAATACTAAGATAACCACAAGTTTTATTTAAAATATAGTACCATACAGTCATTGGAGATGATTGAAGGACTGTTCATGTGCTGATGACCCCTTCTGCAAAACCCTACCTACCACTTGAGCACTGCCTTGGAGTGGAATAATAAAGTAACATTCTAAGCCATTTGTTCCTTTTCTTTCAACATTAGCCCAGCCTGCTTCATCTTAGCCTACAAATCCCAGTCCACTTTATCATCATTCTACTGGATGTTCTATGGATAGAAATAAGAGACAATAACCTCTCCCCAGCCCTCAATTGACCTGATCTTTAGCAAGTGATTTCCACTTGAATTTTATGCAGCAACTTTATTCAAACAGAGATACGGTGATTATATGGTGCCATTGATGGACTTAGCATTACATTTTGAGTGACTGTGAAACACTAAGTGTAAATAGAAGTGTTTTGTTAGATATTTTCCTGCTATGTTATTCCCTGGAGAAGCAAGAGATTTGAAAAACAAAGTCAATGGGGCAGTGTTAGCTGTGGCACATTTCAATTAGAAACATTCTTTAGAAAATTATTTTGCTGCATAAGCATCAAAAGCTAGAACATGCTGAGACATCAGCCTATTTCTTTACTACTGTGCTGCCTCATACATTGTGTTCAAAATCTAAATGAAAAGAGGTACTAAGTAATTTGTGCAAGGGTAGTGATAGTCTAAATAGGTGCTGTAGAATAATCTGGGATTCCACAGCTATGGGTACTAGCCTTTTTTGGAGAGGAAGTGGCTAGAAAGAGAAGATCACACAGAGTTCTTTTGGGAGAACTTGAATCATGGTATAAAGAGCCTAATCCACATGTTGGGATTCAGTAACACCCTAGGAAATGGAGACTACAGCAGCTGCTAGAACAGAAGCCCCTGATTGCTTTGAGCACCTTCCTGTAACAATCTGCATGCTGCAATTTCCAGCTGCTGTGGAACCTTATTTCCTTATTCCGTCCGTCCCCCCACTCTCCACCATTGCTATAGCCACCTAGTGGTGAACTTGCTTTAAAAAGCCATGCTGTGTAGTATATTTGGAAATGTTTAGTTCTTTCTTTGTTTATGTGTTGAGGTTAAGGCAACTTTATCTCCCTCACCTGGCAATTTTCAAATGCATTAACAGAACTCAGCTATATGCATGTATGAAGGGGAAGACAATATACTGTAGAATCTGTATTATTCACAACTAACAAAATTGACTGCCCTCCTGTATATCTGTATATCTAAAATATGTTTTAGATTTAATGGAGGAGGATGCCCTTTTCTGGTTTGTTATTTTGTTGGTTACTCCCAACAAAATGTGTTTGGGGGCGGGCGGGCAGGAGATGCTCTGCTTGGAAATTATATATGGATAATAAAGATTTGATGATTACACCAGCTCACACAGTGTTAGCTGAGGGCAACTGGCACTCAATGGAGCCAATGAAAGCTGCACTTTGAATGGAGTCCACGTACTCTGATATAATGTTTTCAGTTAGCCTGGGAGGATTGGGCCTACTGAGGGCCTCTTTCCAAAGCACAGCTACAGCTCAAACCACAAATTCTAAATGGTAATGATGAAATTGGTTTGCAAAGAGGACACATAACCTTATCATTCAAGCAATCTCCCCAACTCCAACAGGTGGACTAAAGAGCTCTGCTAGTATCACAGCTTGTTGAGCTAGTACAAATATGCAGCGTTCAGAAAACTGAACACAGATTTGCACCATGCGCTATATTTTGGCTTTTCCCTGCCAATCTGAAACAACAGTGAGCTAAACAGGTTTGAAACTGAATGGAGTTTTAAGTCCCTGCTTGGTGCATTGTGTAGGTTTTCTTTGAAACATCCACACCTGCATGATCAATGCACACACACATAACTAAATGTATGACCTACCTCCACTGAAAAGCATTGCATTTAAGGTGATATGAAACTTCTATCCACGGTGTTCGCTTTGTTATAATTCTTTCAGATATACACGCATCAAATGACAAACATGACGTTATGAACAGAGCACCAGAAAAATGCACATTCTGCTAAATACACGTCCTCCCAAGGAATTATCATTTCCTCATGACACTTGCACATATCTTAAACAAGTGTATCTGTGTCTTAAAAATAATAGGAGGGGAGAAAACTAGATCCACATCTCTGCTTATGCACATGCAACCTTTTCAAGGAAACTCAGCCAGGCCTATTGGACAGAGCACAAGGAACAAATCTGCTATCTACCAACCCATGAGTGCTGTGAAGCTGCCAATTTCCTATACTGTCATAGAACTGCTACGGCAGAAACAAAGAGATTTGTCTAACATAATGGACTTTTTGGGTGGGTTAGAAGAAGCTGCAGGAGGCAGGGTAGCTGTTATGCATTAGAAACTGCAGTGGAGGGAGAAAAAGATGGCAATAGTCATTGCTATGAAAAATTAAAAGCAATGAGTCAGATCAAGACTCTTGGCTAAGAGTAACTTAAATCCCACTGATTTCAATGGGTCTACTCTAAGTATAACTCTACTCCAATAACCTATAATTTGAAGTTTTCATTGAACAGAAGAACAAGGTGTAACATTGTCCCTCAGAATGTGTCATTTAAACAAGTGCACAAAGGGAGCTGGAAGGATTTAAATGCAGTTTGCCTTGGTGCTTTTTGATTACATTAACAAAGTATTGGCCCTTGTATGCAGTGATACGGCTCTAGCTGCACCCCATTCAGGAAAATACTCAAGCTAAAAGTAAAGAAAGGTGTGTGTGTGTGTATTGTAACTGAGTTTTTGCCCCTTTCCAAAATGGAATGCAGAGGAGTCCTTTCCCAAGGTCTTCCAGTAGATGACATTTCACACTGAAAATTGTGTGTGTGTACATTTGAAATCTTCTCTAGACCTACACCAACACAAATGTCTGCAACATAGCAGGAAAACACCAGGGGTTGATTAGGAAGATTGCTAAACAATCAATGTGACAGGTTCTTTTCTATCTTCATGGGGACAAACTTGGCTAGCTACTGCACAAGTGGAGCAGCAGACACCACACCCCTCTTTCTCAAGACTGAAATCTTAAGCAATATAATGTTGACTGCGAACCGATTACATTTAGGAGATTGAGACAATTGGAAACCAGGTGTTTCCAGGTTATTAATAATTTGAAATCCTGAGACCAGAGATAAATTAATCAATGGGAATGGGGGAACAGGTTAAAACAGCCCATTGATAGAAAAAAAAAGGAATGGCAGGGGATGCAGATGTAAAAAGGAACAAGGGAAGAAAGGCCAGAGTGGGTTTGTATCTTCTTATTCTCTCCACCCACTTAAAACACAATCACAAGCCTTGCTTGGCCAAGGAAGCAGACACTTCATCAGCCAATGTGGCAAGCTGTGGGGAGTCCACCATGTTAATGCTTCCAGTGGAGGAGACGTTGCTAAGGCGTCGTGGAGAGGTATCTCCGGATGCAGTGGGTGACTTATAGACAATTTCAGCTCCATGGTCAGTCTTGGCTTTGGCGTTCTCACGGAAGGTCAACTTGTGGCTCTCAATCTAGAACAAGACAAAGTGATAAGTGAGGACAGGAGAGTAAAACAGGAGAAATTGGAGGAAGTTGACACCCTTTCCCACCAACCACCTTAGCTAGCGTTTGGTTGGTATGCCAAGTAGTTCACTCAGCCACAGTTCCTCTTCTCCCCAACACTGCTGTTTTCGCAAATGCAGTGATGTATGATCAGCGTTGGGGAAAGCCAGGCTCTCAAATTTTTATATATGATCCGATTGGTATTAATTGTAAAAGACCTGATGAATCTTAACACTATTGTATAATGTTGATACAAAGCAAACTGGGTGATAGGACAGGATGACTTTTGCACAAAATTGTTGCCTTCTTATAGAAGCACTTTCTCCCACCATTGGAATGCCAGAGCTTTGAGGGCTGATGCAAGTTTGTTAGTCCACAAGATTTAAAGGTACCGTTTTTAAAGCTGTTACTATAGAACATAAGCTTTTTATTCAACAACAAAAAAGACACAACTAGTATGGTGTGTTCCCTCCCCACACCTCTAAACTTTTGGTATCTAACTCCCTTTTCGCTCTTACAAAGGTCATGACAACAAGTAACTACTTACTGGCATCACATGGGTGCAAGTCGGGGAATGGGCTCTCCTCAGGGATGGGGGGCTCCGTGATGGGGGAACGAAGCCCAGTCTTATTGGGGCAGTTTTGTGCACCGTTCGTGTCTTCCTTGCCCTTCTCTCTCTGCATGTGGGTGGAGAAGGTCAGTGGGATGCAAAATAGCATCGTCAAATAAGATGACATGAAACAAAAAAAAATTCAATGGGGAGGGAGGGACATATGGAATTGGAGAAGGATAGAGTATAAGAAATACAACTGCAGTGTGTAGAAGAAGCCACAGGAATTTGCGATGGAGAATTTAAGAGCTAGGGAATAAGGATTATATAGCACTGATTTGACCTGGATGTTCTGGTACTATTATGTCCTATTCAAAGGATGGCTGCAGAATCTCATTAGCTTGCAAGCTATTTGCCTACAGTTACACTTACAATGAGTTTGAAATGATCAAAAATGTCTTGCAAACTAATCCACATAAACAGTCTGATGGCTTTGTAAAGATCCAAGGACCACATTTTTAGAAGTTAGAGCACAATCTCCCAGCAGTAAACACTTAAAAGGTCTGTAGCATCCTGCAGTGTGGGTGGGCAGACCTCTGTCCCCTACCCAGCATACTGTTCAACATGTAAGCAAACAACTGCAACTCCTCCATGATGGAAGCTTGCCAAGTTCTGCTGGTGGGAGAGAATAATTGAACACAACTTATGGGTTAGATTTAGACTTAGTCACACTTAGAGCAGAACCACTGAAATCAATGGTCCTTGTTAGCCATGACTCTAAATATGATATACATCTAGTACTCTACCTTTTAACCCTCCCTAGAGCTTTGCTCCAAAATCTACAATCTCTTTTCTCTACAATTAGCAATTAAGATAAATCATGAAAATGTCAAAAGTGGCATAATTTGTTCTTATTCCACAGCAGGATTCTTTCTAAATGCCCTCACTTTCTGGGAGCACAATCTCACTGTGTTCACCAAGTCAAAAAGCAGGTGCCTAATGTAACAATGGAAATTTCATAACTTCTCTCAGGAAAAAGAACACAGTGGGGGAAAGGGGAGACAATTCAGATGTTCTATCTACATTAAACCTCATCCTCATGAATCCCCCCTTTAATTCTAGTCTGGTTTCTCATGCCACTACCATTCACTGATGCCTCTTCCTTCCTGAAACACACAGCTGTTAACATCCGTGTAGGTCCAAAGTTGTACTTAGGTTCACTTCTAGTCAGAGTGCCTGCGAGATGTTCCTTCTCAAATATCCTGAAATAGGTTCAACTGTAGTCCAGGAAATGCAGAAAGGAGAAAAGAAGTGAAAAGAAGTGGAGGGTGGTCAAGGCCAGAAGTTGTGTGAATGGCATTGAGAGAAGGATAAGGAAGCAGAGAAGTTCTCCCATCAGAAGCCAGTGCACTTACTGGAAGGAGCCAATGAGAGCTAGAAAGTTTTACAAGTTTATTAAAATGAGATGTGTCTGAGAGGAAAGGGCTGAAATGCACGTGAGTAGAGCCTCCCTCCCCGAGATAGGCACAACAGATGAAGCAAATACAAACACAGAAAAATGATTACTTCTATTCCTGCATCACTCCCAGAATGCTGTTTCAAAACATATGTTGCATTCCTGCTGCTAAGGCCCAAAAGTTGATTACCAATTTATGAGAAAAATAACCCCGCCTGGGCTGCTCTTGTACTTTTAACAACAGTGTGATATACAGAAGTCAGCAAGTGAAGCTTTTCACAGCATGAAGGCACCAGATATCACCACCTGCTAACACATGCTGTTGTGGAAGGCACACTTACAGTGGCCAGCTGAAAAACTGGCCAGCTTAATTTGAAATAGGAGGATGGAGGGGCCTGGTGCTGCCAGAAGCACAGTAAGCAAACATACTATGCCAAAGTATTAACTTCTAACCACATATCATTGACTTCAGTGGGGAGGAACCAGCTCTGCAAACTGACCTGATAGAATAACTGTGTTGGCCATCTTTGTATCTGTCTCCCTATGGACTTTCAAGTGTACATTACATAATTATATATGAACCATATCAGATATTGTCTTAGTTTCCAAAGGAGCTAAAGAACAGAACATCCCTACCCCCTGCCCATTTTGAAGCATTACAGCAGGGATAGGCAACTTGCTGCCTTCCGGGTGTTTTGAACTAAAATCCCCATAATGCTTTGCATTGGCCATGCCATTTGGGGATGATGGGAGTTGTAGTCCAAAAGATCTGGAGGGCACCAACTTGTTTATCTGCATTACAGCTTTTGCCTCTCTTTGGGCGCATACAGACATACCTAAAACCAGGAGATGAGACATTTATTTCTCCCTCATTGGTGCTGCAAATCAACAGGCATACTCACCTCCGCTTTAGTAGAGCCATTGGTCCATGCATCAGACTATCTGTTTTTTTAAAAAACTGTTTAAGTGCTACTTGCACATTTGTGCAATCAAAAGGGAAGCTGGACTTACCGTAAAATTCACCCTGTTTAGTTAATAGGACAGCAGGCTAGCAATATCAGCTCTCCTGGGTCTCCAAAGGCAAGGTCAACCAACTTATACCACAAGCTGGGAAATAATTTCCCTCTCATATCTTGGAAGAAAGCAATCATGTATTAGAGGAAAGATTGGCAAGAATCCTAAACTGGTTTTAACACTGCAGTGGTTCATATTGTAAATTGTGCTGTATGTATTGTATAGATGTGAGTATTTATTTTACCACTGAAGATTACAGGTCAAAACATGTTTGGTATTTGGAATGGTTATTTTTAGGTATAGATTTTATAACACAACATTGTTATAACCACAACATTGCATTTTTACTGGTTTGATATATGTTGTATTTGTTCCCATTGTTTTTATACACACACACACACACACACACACTTAACTAGATTGAAAAGTTATATATAATTTTATCCACATTAATTGTCACCAGTGCACCCAACCCAGACACTGTTTTATTGTTGTATTTCTCAGGGGTTGGGAGAAATTTCCTGTTCTGTTTCAGCTTGGTCTGGGTTTCCCACCTCTCTCACCTGTAGCCCCTTAATGGGAAATAGATGAAGAGAAAAAGAAAGTAACATCTATTTCTGCCTCTGCTTCCTTCCCCTTCTTTTTTTGTCTTTTTCCCTACGGTCAGTTGGCAAAGGCTTTAGGCCTATACCCTGGAGCTCAGCCAAACTGCTCCTCTTGGTCAAGAGCCAACAACTGAGAGGGAAGCCCTGTCCAGCTGGCAAGATAACTCCAGTTGGCTAGTCAGAGAAGGAGTCAAACTTTTCTGCCTGTTGTCCTACCACGAAACAAGAAGGTCCATGTGGTGCCTTTTAAAAAAAGTTAGTTTAAGTTACAAGTCTGCTCTTCGGATGAAGGGGTGAGGAAACGGGATTGCGATATCAAAGCCACCAGCTAATTAACACTGTGCACAGTCACCTTCAGCTTCAACTCACAGAACTACCCTTTTCTAACCAAAGTGCTGGAAAGGAAAAGGTACATCTCAGAACAACATGGTGGGTATGCTTTCTGAGCCTTATTTTTAGATATGTCTGTATGCACCCTCAGATGCCTCTTGGAAAATATGCAAAACTTGATAGAGAAGGACAGAATCCTTCTAAAGGCTAAAATATTAGAAATGATCTTAAAAAGACAACTAATGTGCACTCAGTCCAAGCCGACATACATGTTATGCGCAAACATATGTGGAGACCCGGGCAGAGTCATTTAGTACAAGGAAAGGTTTAGATATCCCTTCCTCAGTTTTTCTTTGCTCTCAATCAGATCAACATGAGAGGAGTAGGAGCAACATAAAGAACATTTAAAAAGCCACCAGGGCTCTAATATATGATTTAGCATGTAATATGTAGTTAGTCCATCAGGCAGTTCCCTTTGAATTCTGAGTGGGGAAAGCTGCTGAGGAAATACCCTTCATTGCTAGTCTGGCAAATGTCATAATGGCCTTTAGTAGGCATTAGAGATATTCACAGAACATGTATGGGGAGAAGTGGGGAGAGGCAGAACTTTTACCCTTTTATTTCCTCCTCCAGGGGTATGAGTGATGTTATCTAATGAGCCAATTTTCGACTGCACTTTATCTTTGAAGTCCAGTTTCTCAGATTTCACCTCCACCAGTCCACCACCTATGGAAGAAATAAGTACAGGGTTAACAGATGCCAAAAGGTGTTTACATCATTGGCTTCTGGAGAAAATAAAGTACCTCCTTTTAATGTGTTGCTTTCCCTTGAGCAGGTGATGTGTTTGGTCTCTTAACTTTGAGATAAGGAGAAGCAAATAATAAATTCTATTCCTAGAAAGCAAAGCACCCTGCAAGTTCATGGAACAGAATGCCAATCTCACACAGTCTGTAAATATACTTTGCCCTCAAGTTTTATTACATGTCCATACGCCATTCAGCATCAGAAGAAGTGGTAGCTGTAGTCTAATAGTACCCATCTGAACTACATGCAACATACTGTAATAGTAGTGGCACAGTGGTCATCAACAGATAAGAGGAAAGGAGAGTTGAGTTGGAACATTTTGGGCAGGATGGGCTTGTACTACCAAGTCAAGAAACATTTCCCTTGAAGAGGCTTGTTCAGTGTGTAAACTATGGCTATAGGGAAGGAATCTTCACAGGTGGGCGTTTTGTTTCACCTGCTAATTTGTGGCTTGTTCATTTGACTGTGTGCAGCTCAGCTTGTACTGAAAGTAAACACCAACAATTAAACATGTCACAATTGTGCATGTTTTACATGAAATGTTAACAAGTTTGCAGATGCCAAGGCAATAAATACTACTAATACTCTAGACCAGGAGAGCAGAGCCACATCCCCTTCCCCTGGTCCCACCCCCTTTCGAGCTGTATAAAAACAAGTATGTGCTTTTTAAAAAACAAATAAATAAAACAATACATATATAGTCATCAACATCACCTGGTTTATGATGAATATTGTCCAAAGAACCACATTTGGATGTTATATGGCTGAGATCCACTGGCTTGTAAACAATTTGTACCTGTGAGAACAAAATGAAAAAGTGCACACGGTGTTTGGGGCTGGGATTTATTTTAATTTGGAAAAGTATGTTTGCCTAAAATATGCAGAAAAAGTGAGACAGATGACACACTGGAACCCAACTGGAAAAGAAATGCAGTTTGAAAACCTGTCTAAAAGACTGATCAAACAAACACAGGCAGAAGGAAAGTGTTCCACCAATAACCGTGAAGCCAAAGCATATGTTGTAGCAAAGTCTCCCACCACAGGCAAGCATGCACAGACTTTGACTGATTGGTTTTTAAAGATTAAAAGTAAAGTACCGTATTTCTTCAATTGTAAGACGCACCTTAATTTCAGTACCACCAACAGAAAAAAGCTTTGATTCTAATAAAAATAAAATAAAACACTAAAATATATCTAAAATTTGAAACCTGCGAGTCTAAGATGCCATCGATTCTAAGACGCACCCCATTTTTAGAGACATTTATATGGGGGGAAAGTGTGTCTTAGAATCAAAGAAATACGATAACAAGGACAACCATACATTAGTAAAGGTAGATATAAAACCATATCATCCAGAGTTTCCAAGCAAGTGTATCTACTATTCCAAAAATTAATTAAGTATGCTCATTTTAAAGAAAAAATGTACTTCAATCTTCCCTTGTTTCTAATATATTTGTCACTTTAATTTTGTCCATGTTATTCCAGACTAGCTCAACTTTATAAATTTATTTTTCTTTTTAAATAAAATGGGATTCCAATTGATGCAGCCATGCATATATATAGACTTAAATTTTCCATTAATATATTCTAAGAATATAAGAATAATCAATGGTTCTAAAGGCAGTAGAAAGCCATTATTTCTTTTATAGTTGCAAGCACTGCTATCCATAAAGATTTAAAATGTCTTGCAAGATCACTTGTGGCTCTAACTGCCATTATGTTTATTCATTTCTACAGCATGCACAAATTCTTTACCACACCTCCAGAAGAGAGAGGTGGGAAAACAATGGTAATTGAAGGTGCTTAAATGAGAGTGGGAAAGTGTGGAGAAAGGGTTGGGGACAGAAAGAAAGGTATCATCAAATAAAATATGCTACAGAAAATGTAAAAAAAAAAAACCCAGAAAAAAACTAAATACCTTTTCTGATGTGAAACTTAAGGTTTATGTCCACAAAAACTGAAAGAACAGAAATAGTCAATGTGCATTGAAAGGGTTGTTTTTTAAAAAAAAATAAAGGACGTTTAAAAAATATTGTGACAATGCGAATGGTACCTGAAACAACAACGGGATGGTAAGCATATTGTAGTAAAGATTCATTTGTCCAGAAATAAAATATATTCTGAATACATGCAATCACAGCAAAAGTTCATCAAAATTCACTGTTGTCTGCCCGTCTCTCAAAAATATACCAGAACAACTGAATTTTCAAAGCCCCTAATTAAGCAAATAATGTTGAACACCATCACAAAACTTTGGGCGTGTAATATTCCTTACTATGAATTATCTATTACTATCACCGTACAATTGTGACACACTGAACCATTTCACATCATTAGTGGTGTATGTGTGTGGCAGGAAGGAACTTTTCAACAAAGCATCCCTGAACTTTTAAATTGCATACACAAGTTAACAAATGAACAAACATGCATGAAAGGTACAGGTAAAAGCAAAACTTATATTAGTGGAAATCAGGTTACAACAAGCATTAATGACATTGCAGAAAGGAAAACAACTTGAGAAAAGACAAATGGCATATTCCCAGCAGCCTTCCAGTCCATCCTTGCTGTCTGTACCCCTCCTCAAGCCACCAATCAGAGGGATGTTGAGCATTAAGTTCCTCAGCTATCAATCGTTACCTGCTACCTCCCCCATCCAACTTACAGCCGTTAACTGGGCGTTCCCTTCCTGCCCCCACCCCCAGAGGAGCATTTTAGAGGTTCCAATTTTCAGTGGCTCTTTCCACTTTGGGCCTGGAAAGGCTACTATGAACCACTGTAATTTTTTCAGAATTCCCAACTACAAGCTGCCACAGCCCAGGAGGCAATCCAGCTGCTAGGAGAGGAGCTGCAAATGAGTAAGCTTCAATTGAAGCAATTGAAATTATAATTGTTTAGATCCATGGCAAAGATCAATCTATCCACTGGACTAGGAGATATGCTAACTATGGGTAGTGAAAGCAGAAAGGAATTCTAACCAGCCTTGGAGATTGTGATAAAATGGCTCCAGACAAGTTGAAATCTCAAGTAACTAGATCTCAATTAAAAGGATTTCCCTTTTTCATTTGTCCTATTCCTTCATTGTTGATAAAAAAATCTTAATACTTTTGATGTTACCAGCAGAAGAAAACAGAAGAGGAAAGCCCAGTTAAACACTTCTGCACATTTAGCCACCTCTTTATGAGAATGGTGTCTTATACTCGTGGGTTACCTACCGCCTTAATATTTCTTCCTCAATTTTACTATGGCCCAAAGATCTAGTTCATAGGAGTCCCACTAGGCTAAAATCAATTAGAACAAAGAAAAGCCTCCCCCACCCAGCTCTTTATTCGTTTTAGTCATGTAGCACAACAAGCAGACCGCAGAAACTAAAAACCATAGTGGTTGGATTTTTCTATTAGGAGGGTAGGATTGTGTACCTTGAGTTATGAATAATGTTCTCCTTAAAGTCATGTCCATGGATTGTGGATTGTTGGGTTTAACCAGATAAAAACATCTCTCTCCTCTGGCAGTGCAATCCCAGAACTAAGTCCCACTGAGTTCAATGGAATGTGCTCTGGAGTAAGTGTGTATACTGGGTGCCTTTGTCTGCCTTTGGGAGTCTCTAACAAAGGTCCTCTCCCTGTTAACTCATGAATATGAAAGAATATGTTCTTTGATGCCTCTGTCAAATGCTGTGGCTGTATTATATGCTCCTAAATGTTTGAAAATCTAGTACCTCAAGAACCCTGCATTTTGTAAAGCAAATTTCTAGCACTCTTGGTGGCAGAGGAAGTACAGATACATGTGTCAGGGTCTAGTGAAGGTTCAGAAACTAGAGTTGGGCTCATCAGATCTTTCAGTGATCAGTAGATAAACTGTGTGCCATGCGCAATTTTCACTCACACTAATATCAAATTCAGAAATGGAGCCAAAACGGGAGGCGTGGCTTGGCTCTGTTCAAGATTTAAGCCTAATCTTTTGATGTTGTGAACTGTGGGCACAGTAAGCATTTGGAGACTGGCTTTAAGCACTATCTTTTGCTTAAAAGTGGGGGGAATAGTGAGGGGATGCATCAGAGACTGCAGCCCAGGAGGGAAGCTGCTAGAAAATCGGGGTCTCAGAGGCCTTGACACTGACAGCCTATTTGACAGTGCAGATGAAACTGAGGAGGCCGTAATAGCGCAGACAAAGCCTAAGGTGGGAAAAAACAACAGGGAGTCAGAGGAGAATGTTAGCAACCGTGATCTCCTCCAATACATCAAGCAATTAAAGCATGATTTAACGGAAAGCTGAACAACAACCTTTAAAACGCTAGAAGGCACAGTAAAATAATTAGCCAACAAACAAGCTGAAACAGCCGTATCTGCAAACACAGCCCTGGAAATGGGGATGAAATCACAATCCCAAAATAAGAAAATGGCAGATGCGGTGAGAGATTTGCACATTCAGCTGGAGGACCAACAAGATTGCAGCAGACGCCAAAATTTTAAGGTACGGGGGATCCTGGAAAGAGAGGATGGGGAATACATGATAGCATTCATAGCAACCTGCTTACTGGCCTAAGCTTAGAAACACAGATCTCAGGAGAAGACATAGACAGGGTGCATAGATCCTTGGGGAGGGCAAACAACAATGGCGGTCCCCCAAGACACATTGTTGTATGTTTTGAAAGGTATAGGAAGAAAGAGCAAATATACAAAGCTTTGCGCAATCTCTGTACTATCAAATATCAGGACTTCTACCCAGACATCCTAGCACATCGTAAGCATTTTAAACCTTTCACAGATGTTCTCCGTATTGCCAACATTCATCACCGGTGGGGCTTCCCCTTCAAACTAGTGGTTCAGCATTATGGCCGTTTCTACACAACCTCATCCAGAACCCAGGTGATTGCCTTACTGAAAAGCCTGCATTTGGATCCTCCAGACTTTGTTACAGATTACACCCCCATGGGCTCATCTGGCCATTTTCCAGATTGGTCAACTGCTCAAGGGCACAATAGAAGGGCTGGAATTCAACGTTGTCCAACGAGGGCAGATCACTCTCCAGACTGCAGTAACTCCCCTCACCCAGACTGTGGATGCTCACTGATTTGAATGGTTTACAAGGGAGACTTGGCTTTCACCCAATCTCCTGTAATCCCCCCTCCCCCCCCCCCACATATTTAATGGGTGTTCGTTCAATACCTATAACCCCATCTATGGGGGTTTTCAGCAATGCCCATGGTGATTTTCATATCAGATGTTGATTTGCTTTTCCTCCTGTTGCCCCCTGGAAATACCCATAGGTGACCATCACTTCCAGTGATTTTGCGGAGGTCTGTTTTGGTCAGTCCTCAGCCAGTCAGTGGCATTTGTTTGTTATGTTGGTTTGTTATATTAATGTTGTTCAACATGGTAGTTCCCTTCACGTGCACGTTTTCACAGGGTGTCCTATATTCTCTATATCGCTTTCTGTGCAATAGTTCTTGTCATCTAGGCACTACTTACCAATAGCTCTGTTTTTTCTGGACTCTGATGGCTGACAAATGGAAAAATTTATCATTTAATATAAAGGGTCTGGGTTCTGTAATAAAATATGCCAAAGTGGAACTGCTGCTCAGGAACGAGCGACCTGACATAGTTCTGTTACAGGAGACCTGTCAGAAATCCCAATTGAAAAACAAAATTAAGGCCAGATGGATTAAACACTATGTATGCTCTCCTGGTTCGGCCAAATCAAGAGGAGTAGCCATAACTGTGGCTCACCAATGCCCATTTCAGATCTTGAAAACGTGCTATGATTCTCAAGGCAGTTACGTTTTCATTTCAGGATCCTTGGGTTCTGAGCAACTCACGATTGGCTCTATCTACACCCCTAATGTTAATCAACGCCCATTCCTTCATGATATGTTTTCTACCCTAGACGCTTTTAAAAAGGATCAGTTAATCCTCGAAGGTGACTTTAACACTGTACCCAATGATGAGATGGATCACTCTAAGGCTAAGTCTGGCTGACCCCAATCCTTGGCTTTTCTCATGGAACTTCTTCAGGAACAGGGCTTGTGTGATATTTGGAAAGTTCTACTTCTGCGGGATAGAGTCTTTTCCTGTCTCTCTGCAAGGCATCGCTCCTACTCTCACATCGATCGCCTCCGCTAGTCTGAGCCCTTAAAGGACAGAGTGGCTACAGCTGACATAGGCAACATCGCAATGTCAGATCATGCCCCAATTTGGATTGACTTGGCACTTTCAGAAGATCGCGCCAATTCTTATTTCTAGCTCTTGGACCCTCATCTTTTAACTAAACAACTGGTTTGAGAACAACTGCAAAAAGATCTCTCTGAATACTTCCAGTTCAACGACTTGCCAGAAATCTCAACTGTTATAGGATTGGATTAAAACGGTTCTTTGAGGATTGTGCAGATACAGAAGAAGAGAGAGACAGAGCACATCAAGCTACTGTCCGATATTTCTAATCTCGTAGTGCTTCATAAATGCACTGGCAGTCAAAGGACATATGGACATCTGATGGGTACACATACCGTACATAGATCTTTGACATTTCTTAATCATTATTATCATGAGTTTGACAACAAAAGCTCTAGGCTTTTAGCTAAGGCCTTATGCAGAAAGACAGCTAAATCTCAGGTCTTACATATCAAATCACCTCAGGGGGACCTTCTTTATAAGAATGAGGAAATTTGTAAGGCATTTAAAGATTTCTACCAAAAGGTATATACTATGGACAACCCTGAGATGGCGAAGATAAGACGAGTTCTTAGACATGTTGACTATACCCAAATTAAAAGTAGAACATAAAACTCTCCTTTAACAGACCTGTAAGAGCTGAGGAGATAGAAGAGGCCATAAAATGCTTAAAAAAATAGGAAATCATCAGGCATAGATGGTCGGGGGTGGGGATTTTATAAAGCTTTTAAAGTCACCTTCATTCCCTATCTACTGAGATTATTTAATTTTATTTTAGAAGGTGGGGAGATTCCAGAATCCTGGAAATGCACATGCTTGATAACCATTCCTAAGCCAAAACGAGATCCTCACCTAGTTAATTCTTATCGTCCAATAGCACTTCTTAATCAAGATGCTAAATTCTTCACATCCTTGCTTGCTCATCGTCTGAACCAGTTTATAACAGAATATGTAGACGAAGATCAAACAGGATTTATGCCAAGTCAACACTTAGCAGATTCAGTGAGCAGGATACTTAACTTAATTCCCCACCACAAAAGCCAAAAGTCCCCTCTGGCACTGTTTTCTCTCAATGTTTTCAAGGCATTTGACCGCCTGGAATGGCCTTTTATTTTCTGCTTATTTCATAAAATGGAGTTTGGTAATCGATTTCTTAAGGTGTTGAAGCAATTATATTCTGATGCTAACGCAACAGTGTGTGTTAACTCTTGGGAATCGAAAAGGTTTCAAATAAGTAGAGGCACACGTCAGGGCTGTCCACTCTCCCCAGTTATCTTTGCCATTACAATAGAAGCCCTGGTAACCTCAATTCGGGCAGACCCAGCTATATCGGGACCTAGAATAAATGGGAGACATCATTGCATTAACCTTTTTGCTGATGATATATTGCTTATGTTAACAAAACCTAAGGTTGCTCTTCCTGCTCTTCCCACACATCTGGATGCCTTCAATGAAGTTGTTGGTCTGGAGGTCAATTATGATAAATCTGATTTGCTCTGTGTTAATACCCTTTGGCTGAACAGAAAAACATTCAACGAATTTCCAAAGTCACTTTGAGATTTGGCAGTTTTAAATACTTAGGCATTCAGATCACTAAGGAAATCGAACAACTATGTATACGCAATTTTGATCCTTTATGGAATGCGCTAAGAAAAGATATGACACTTTGGAAGAAACTTAAATTATCCTGGCTAGGCAGGAATGCGGCCCTGAAAATGACTTTGTTGCCTGTCTTTTCTATTTCATACATTGCCAGTAGAGTTTCTTGGAAATGAATTCAAACGTTGGCAACACACTCAAACCACGTTCAGCGAAGGGGACAAATGCATTCGCGTCAATCAAGTGACACTATTCTGGCCAACTAAACTAGGGTGTTTGGTGTTCCAACCTTAGGCTGCATCATGATGCCTTTCAATTGAGCAACTACTCAAAATCATTAGAAATGAGACAGCAATCCCATGAGTGTCAACTGAAAGCGCCCCCTGTATCCCTACGACGAGACAGCAATCCCATTTCTTCCATCACTGAAGAAACATATACAAACAATTAAAAACCCATTTTGAAAGCAAATTTAAAGGTATTGGTGAAATTGTTTGCACCACTCATCCCCCCAACCCCAATTTTAGACCACCGCCAATTCAGAGATCAATTTAAGTATAGACGATTTGCAGGTTGGGAAGGGAAGGTTTTTTTCATATTCGTGATCTCCTCATACACAGAAAAGTCACATCTATGCAACAATTAGAGGCATCCATAACATTCCACACTCTCTTACTGTATTTGAGAAAGCTTACCTGACTTATTCTAGAAAGGTTAAATGGGAAGCTTCTGATATATATATATATATATATATATATATATATATATATATATAACATAATGTTGAATTGTCAATTCCCAGATAAGGGAGGGTTAAAAATGATTTGGGAACATGATCTGTGCATGATTCTCACTTAAGGTGAATGGAAAAGCTTGTGGCAGTCAGCGCCTTCTAAAACAATATTGGCAAAAATCAAAGAGCTCACACTGAAAATCACTCACAGGTGGTATCCCCTGTTGGACTACGTCCCCGCTCTGTTGGTGAGATTACTCAGTTCCTGGTACTTATATTCATCTTTGGTGGGAATGTCAACAGGTCAAAACTTTTTGGTCAAACATTACAAACATTATTCATGTTGAAGTAGAAACTGATCCAGCACTGGCTCTACTTTCTATTTTTAGGGGTGCCAATAGAAACATTATCCCCAAAGCCTTCTTACCCACTTGCTGGTTGTGGTCAGGTGGGAATTGCCCACTTCTGGAAAAGTAACAAACCTTGTGCCCACCAATGCTAGTTTGATAAGTTTTGGCAACTGGCTTTAAATGATGTTGACTCAACATAGCAGGTTAGCAAGAGGGGAAATAAGATCAGACACATTTTTGGAGAACTGGTTGGACTTTTTCCGATTTATTAATATGAATCCTGGTGAACCTAGTCCTCCACTGGCCCAAGAATCCTTTTGGTCAGAGGTTCTAACTTAACCTGCATCTTTTTCTGTACAAGAAGGTATAGATTTGGTTAAGATTTCTATATTTGCTAAGTGCTTTTTATAATATGTATACCCATGCTTTTTACAGCGGTGCTGTGGGAACATTCGTATTGTTGTTGAGTGTTTTCTTTTATTCTGTGTGTGTAATGTATTTGTCCTCACTTGAAAATCACTAAAAATATTTTAATGAAAGAAGAAAGAAATGGAGCCAAAACGGGGCCACAAAGAAACAAGAGGAAGACATGCTTGGAGGAATACTGAGGTTTGCAGAAGTACAAAAAATATTTTAAATAAACAACAGGAAGCACACACCCCCGCGCCCCAAAACAATAGCCAAGGGAGGATTAAACATTTTCAGTGGATACCAAGAGCCACTAAATGTTGCATCTTAGTTGGAAAAACAAAGAACAAAAAAAACAAGGGGAGAAAAAAGAACTGGCTTGCTTGAGCCCCTAACAGGTGAACGGCATGGAACACTGAACAGGAGCGTTCCTATTAGCAGGTAAGGCTATGCCGCAGTGTTTTGTGGAGCTCCTGCTTGTATCTCTATATCTAGTCTCTTGATTCTGGTAGACATTTAACACTAAATTCTATACCCTTTCCTTTTCTACCGTCCACTCTGCTTCCGTAATCCTTGCTAAAAGTAACCTGAGCTATGGAAGCAGAATAAATTATGCAAAGTAAATCTAGAGAAATTAATTTGCTTAATTTTCCAAATTTACATCTTTTATTTTGGACTGCAGAACATGTTTCCCTGATGAAAAATTTGGATTTTTCCACTTTTCCATTTTTTTTATGCAGCCATGGTTATGCATAACTTCTTCAAGATATGTCTAAGACTGAACTGAGATTTACACTTGCTAGACACCTTAATAGATGCATTAGCACCTTCCATCACCTGAGTCAATGTATTTTCCCACATTAGTTTGAAAGCTGTGCATGATGGCAGCAGCCACATTAACATAATCTTGTTTCCAAATTGATGCCCCACTAGGTTTGTGCACATCCCCACACAGACAGACCCCGCTAGAGGTTTCACCAAGCCATATCTTTACTGGTAGCAGGTTAATTCACTATACATCACCAATAGTTGTCTGACTGAGCAGGCAGCATTGGCACTTCAGGGTTAATGCACAAGTCATGCCACTAATAAGCCATATTAATACAGTGCATTGAATGGTGTGAAAGTACTCACACTGCCTCCTCCTGCGGTGTGTTTGATATTATCCTTTGATCCACACCTGGATTGGACATGGCTAAAGGACAGCTTCTTATTAACCACCTGCACCTTTGATAGCCAGAAAAAGAACATGAGTGACAACTACTGCCATCCACAATGCAAAAGGTTTCTCTACTCAACATGGTAACTGCCATCTAAGAAAAAGAAAGAAGCAAAAGACGTTTCTCTAGGGAAAGTATCAGTTCCTTGCTTTCAAGACGAAGCTTCAAATTTCCACTTTGGTTTTCTATGAACTTCTGGCAGTCAGGCCTGAAATTAATATTTACAAAACAAACAAAAACAAAACCACAACACTGCACAGGCTGCTGTATTTCTAACATGGTGCCAAAACCCAATACCATACTTGTCACAGCACAGAACTACAACAAAGTGTATTTATAGACAATTTAAAGGTGTGTTCAGGTATTGCATCTGTGGTCCCCTCTACAAGGATTCGCTTTTGCGCCTGGTTAGCCGATTATGCACATAATCACGGAAGCACATTTACGCCTAATACCTCTGCACGAGAGGCGGCAAGAGGCGGGGAAGCGCATTAACGGATGACCAAAATGCGCTTTGCAAGTAGTTAACGCACATAATCGCTTGTTCACATAGGCCCCCTCCACAAGAATTCGCTTTTGCGCCCGGTTAGGCGATTGGGCGCACTATCCCTGAAGCGCCTTTACACCTAATACCTCTGCACGAGAGGCGGTGCTCCCCTCCCCTTCCCTCTGGCAGGCTGTCAAGTCCGTTTCTCTCACTCTCTCGCTTTCTCTTCCCCCACCACCCTCTCGATGAGCTGTTCTTGAAGCGCCCCCCGCGTTTTGCGTTTGATATTTTTGAACCGTCAGTGGGGGAGAGCTTGTGATCGGGCTTGGCAGCGCTGGGTTTGGGGAATGGGAAGGCAGGAACCTTGGGGGCAGAGCGGCGGGAGGGAGGACGGACGGAGGGAGGGAGGAGCAGGGAAAGCACACACACACACACACACACTCGGCTTTAAATGACTGCAGCAGCAACAGACAGACCTGCCAAGCTTTGCCATCTGGCTCCTTGCTTTGGCTGCTGCAACGCTGGGGGGGGGGGGAGGAGGAGGCGGAGCGAAGGAGGGGCCTCGATCACATTATTATTAGAAGTATTCGTGTTATTCTTGCGAGGATTTCTCTCTCCCCCGCCGCCCCATCCTCGCAATTCCCTATTCCTCCCGCTCTCTTCCTCGCCAACCTGAGCTCTCTCTCTCTTTCTCTGCGTGGGGTGGGCTGTGGGGGGCGCCGCCAGCACGCTCCGCATCCCTGTTGTGAATTGCTCGCTCGCCCCCCCTCCCGGCCCTGCAGAGGCTGCTGCTGCCGGGGGCGAGGAGGAGGAGGAGGAGGAGGCGGCAGAGAAAAGTTGAGCCTTCCTCACCCCGCGAGCCGAAAGACAGAGCGAGGAGCGACCTCCTCGAGAGCTCGCTCGCTGCACGTCCGCCACGACTGGCTGATCCCCCAATCTGCGCCGTTGCAGCTGGGGGAGGGCTTTTGACAGCGGCGGCAGCAGTCAAAATGCGCTTTAACTGCCGGAGCAAAATAAAAGTCGCTATTTAACGCGCATTCGAAAATGCGCATTATCGGGGAGATAACGCGCCCGTACGCCCGTTTTGCGCTCCGCTGGTGTGGAGGTAAAATTTATAATGAGCCTTCAAGGCTCATTAAATGTCTCGTGTGGAGGAGGCCATAGTCAAAATGCGCTTTAACGGCCAGAGCAAAATAAAACTCGCTATTTAACATGCATTCGATAATGCCCATAATCGGAGAGATAACGCGCCTCTATGCCCGATTTGTGCTCCGTTCTTGTAGAGGTAAAAAAATTTAAGCGCCTTGAAAGAGCTTTAAACCTCTCTCGTAGAGGCAGCCTGTGTTGTATAAAATATAGCTGAACTGTTGGTTTTGCAAATGAATCTCTGAACATCCCAGGATTCACTGGATAGGACAAAAGACTGAGGCTGTATACTTGAGAATAAATCACACTGAACATATTGGGACTTTTGTCTGAATAAAAATGCACAAGATTTGCACTGTTGAAGTAGCTATACTTTATTTACTTGTATATAATTGCTTGGAGAACCACCAAAAAATTGCTGCAGGTCTGGTACATAAACACATGCAGTTTATGGATCTTTATTGTACTATGCCCATTAAGTGCAGTAAACGCTTCAATAATCATATTCACCTCCTGGTCACTGTTAGCATCCATAGAGTGACTATGAAATCTGAAATCAAACCCAAACTTTTATCAGAGTTTAAAAGAGACAGATATGGCGCTTCCAGAGCGGTGGCTCCTATCGTGACTCTTCCTCCGAACGCTACATACAAAATCACAATGGAGTTCTTGTGCAGTGGGTATAGCGCTTTTTGTGTGTGTGCACACCTTGCAACATTCCATCCACAGCAGGGCAAGATCTACACTACTGCTTTATAACAGTATTGGTGTACTGACAACTGTTGAGGCCCATGACATATTCCATGTATCGCTTTCAAACCACTTTCAGAGTGTTCTATCCTGCTTGGTGTAGATATCCATGTGGGCATGCCCAGTGTCAGCACTGGGCAGGGGGTGGGGCAAAGGAGGCAGCAGCACTGCAGCTAATGCAATTTTTTTTTAATTGCCCAGCCCTCAAGCAGGAACGCTGGCCGAGGCAGCTATAGGCACCGCCATCACCACCATCACCTTTCTTGGGGAGACAGACGATGGCAGCAGCGAGCAAAGCAGAAGTGTCTCCATCTGCGGTACTCTGGGCAAGTGGTGAGGGGAGAAGTGAGCTGGGGAACCCAGAGCAGCACCATTGCTGATGCTTTGCCACTCTGGGATAGTGGAGATGCCAGAAAGGGCAGTGGCCAATCAACAACTGAGAAGAAGCACCACCACCTGAACTTCTCCTGGCTCCCCATCCCTTTAAGATGTTTCCTGGTGCTTAGAGAAAGTAAGACAAAATAATAAATATGCCATGGGGCCCGGAGTAGAATGGGCAGCATCAACATCAGTGCCCAGTAAGCTGCTATGGGGGGAGGGGAGGGTAACTGGCCATGAGGAGAGTAAACTGCCATGTAGAGCCGACACAGCGTGTGGGTGGGGAAGGGAAAATTCAGCTGAGCTTGCCCTTTTAAACCAAATTTTAAAACCAAGCACTTTTAAAATTTCAGGACTATCTTGCGATTAAATCAGCAACATTTAACATGTTTAAAAGTAGAAGAAAAAATAATAATAAAAAAACTCAAAAAATTATATGGCAATAGCACTGATTGGAAAGACCCAAAGGTATGCTTTTTTAAAAAAAACACTTTTAACTGAAGTGCTACTGTGTGAATATTTTAATATTTAAAAAAAACAAGAAAAAAACAAACTACCAAAAAAAAAAAAACCCCCAGCTAAACTGGTGCATAGCAGAAAGGTAATAATGACGGTGTGCCAAAGTATAGATGGCATATCAGCCCTGAGTGCCATTTTTCTTGGTGGAAAGACGGGGTACAAATCAAATCAATCAATTAAATGGCCTCACCCACCCAATACATCACTGCGCACTTCAAAATTAAGCCTTTTTAAAAAGACTGAAGCGTAGTGCTAAGGTGATCTACACCTGGCAAAACTGCACTATTATTCTGTTCTTTCCCCCAAAAAAAGTTGGATTTTCTGCACTCTGAGAAAAGAGAGAACATGCAAGCAAAGTAAAAACACCAGAGGACAACGATTTGATGACAGCATGTAGATATCCTGTAAAAACTGAGTGAACAAAACGTAGCAATTCCACAAGAAACAGCTAGTGTGGAACACCCATAGATAACAGTACTTTTAATCTTTGTTGTAGTTTGTGGGAAGTGTTCATCTGTATGGTTCTGGTTCCCACTTCTTTGAAATGAATGGGAGATGCATAAAGGCACTCTTAACTATCTATTCTTTTAAAGGTGAAGCATAGACATTATACACAGCTAAAAATGACTGGCCTGAAGCACCTACCAGAGAGAGGCACAGCAGCCTGTCTTACCACCCTAGGAACGAAGACCAACTTATTCACATTTCACCCAGAACAAGCAGTATCACTCAATTACAAATAAATTCAAACAAAATTATCTTCCAAGTAAAACAATGTTCCCACAAAACAAGAAGATTGCATCATCACTAGAGGAGGGAGGGGTATCACCACAAACAGATGTGATTCATGGCAATTGTGTGCAGCTGGCAGAGCAATTCTATGGGGGTGGGGAAAGGCGAATCTGTGGAAGAGGAACCACACAATCCAAAGCCCTGCCAGGGTCATGTCATCCAGGGCAAAAGGGGAGGGGTGGCTTCTTTTTTAAAAAAACACCTTTCTTGGCCACAGCCAACCTTGTTTGATTTCCCTCCCATTAGAAGCAATGGGAAGGAATATACATATTTCAGCTCCAGGGCCGGCGTAGTTTTTCTTCCTTATCTGGGGCTCTCTTGATCCAACCCTGGTATGCCCCCTTTTCAGCTCCTACAGTGGCAACAGAGCTTTCTGCTGCCCAAGCAAGGAGACTTCTAACAGTGGGCTATTTATGAACAGAGAGGAAGGACTGCAATATCCTACTCCTCCGAGACACCCTCCTTGGAACCACAGAATTGTGCCTTCAGTGTTCTCTTCCAGCAGACTCACACAACCTTGTGGGTCATATTGATCAGAATTGCAGTTCACCCTGTGGTGAAGAGAGCTGTATTCACTCTGTGGCCAGACCATACATCAACATACGTTTATTGCACTAACAGCAAAGTAAAGCAGTTACAAAACTGAAACGCAGACTGATTCAGTCCCACAATTTACCTCAGAGAATTAGTTTGTGCAACAAATAAATATCCCAACAACTTTGCTTTGCAAATAATTCTGAATGTATTGCCTTTGGGCTAGTCTAGTGCAACAAATGAATGTTTTCTGTGGTCTAATGTATTTTTTTCATAGCGTTAAGAAAAATATGCATTGGTGCTTAACTTGCAGCAAGTTATCTGCTCTGGTGGGAAATGGTAGCTTCTTTCTGATATGTAATTCCTAAGCCATATTATTGAATAGAGCTTCACATCCCAGCTCTCTTAGTGGTCTGAGGGAAGCTACAATTTGTCAGATTTGGTCCCTATAGCTGTAAAATGGGGATAATAATTTCCAGTATGTAGTTGGATGGTTATTTGCAGAGACAGCAGAAATTAGAGTGACCAGGGATACTTTTTGGTAGATTTCAGACTAAAATAGTGATGTTTCTATGGTCAGAAGCATTTATCAGAAGCTGATTTTAACATATTAACAACTCCTATAAGTAGGAAATTCTTATAATCACTACCCTTGAATTGTTCATACATTCTTGTTTTTGTTTGTTTGGTATTTTGTCTTTAAATTACTATGTGCTTTACAGCTTGGTATTACTTTGGCTGATTTTTAAAAATGGCACTGACTTTTTGCTTTATTTCCAATGTCAACTGTTTAGTTATTGCTGACATTTTTGATACAAGGGCATAACACTGAAACATGCAAAGTGGGTTATTAACAAACTTGTATCAGAATCTCCTCCCAGAGGAAAAGAATCTCTCAGTTCCCTGCTATCCCTCTTCCAAATGCTGCTAGTCGAAGGCCCAGCACCAACTCCTAAAATTAAGCAGTGAAGTAGATTCTCTAGCAGTTGAAGTAACCTGCATGCATAAGCATGGCTGGAGGATGTGCTGTTTCTCATATGTAGATCATTTCTATACTCCTTCCACATGTTGGAAACAGAATTGCTATGCTGCCCACAGAAGCTGCAAAGAGACAGCTACAGAATGCCTCACTTCTGGTATACCTCTAACCATGTACAGAGTGGTCTCTGATCACTGAGGTGGGCTGAGGTCAGAACTAGGAAATGATACTACTGTAATTTAACATGGCATGGGGAAGATGAAGTGCATATATATTTCCTTATAGTGCAGTGGTTCTCAAATTGCAGGAAGGCTTTATGTGAGACTGTGAGACACCCAGGACAGGGGAGTTCCAGATAGGGAGCTGATCCTCCAGCAGGCACAGCCAGAGGCACTTTCTTCTCAGAACAGAAGTTTAGTATTGCAGGCGGGAACATAATTGTTATGCAACCCACAGAAACTGGAAAGTGGCAGCTACAGCACTTCTCGGAACATCTGGCCATAGGAGCACCTAAGTCCAAACTTATATATCTGCCCATATAAAACGATAAGGTATGCTGGATTTACCTTTCCGCCCCCTGGCTGATGCTTCAAATTCTCAGTAGAGCCAATCTTAGACTTGATATTCTTCAGGTCTGGCATGGGGACAGGAGCTGTCTGCAAACGGTTCTTGGCAGAAGAAGGGGATTTGGGCGGGGTGCGAACCACTGCCACTTTCTTGGGCTCCCTGTTAGGTGGAGTTGGCAGGGAGGGTGTGCGGGAGCGACTGCCAGGGGTTCCTGGAGAGCCAGGGCTGCTGTAGCCACTTCTATCTCCAGACTTCACAGGTTCACCTACAATTTGAGATCAAAGTACAATATGTAAGTCACTATTTTAAATTGACAAAATTTGCATATACTTTCAGCAACTCTGGTATTAAACCTAGCATACATATTGTTCTTATTCAACAATATTTTAATTATGAAATTGATAAAAATGAGTCAGTTCTCAAAGCTCAAATTAAATGTACTTTTTAACTCTTGTGATAAACAAAGTCCAAACATCAACGTTAACACCATTGTCTGCCATCAGTAGTACTAGCTTGGCAGTTTCTGAACAGGATATAGAACATTACTACTGCAAATGAAACAACACACACACTTGATAAAGATAGGAATTATTTGCAACCCACGAGCTCTGTGTGACCATCCATGATATTCATCTGCGTGCAGAACCTCAGCCCCAGGAGCCAAATCCAGCCTTCCTGTGCTCAGAATCCAGCCCACCTAGGTTTCCCAGATGGCCATGTCTCCTTCCCCTGGCCCCACCCTCTTTTCCCCAGCCACTGACCATCAGGTGGTTTCCTGGCTTTTGTGCAGTTTCCCCTCATTCTAAAAAGTTCAAATGCTTCTCGTACAGCTTAGCTCATAGAATCACAGGGTGGAAGAGACTTCAGAGAATCATTTAAGTCTCTTAAGACTTGGTTGATTTTAATAATGTATTAATTTTATATGTTTTTAATCAGTTTTATATATTTTATATTGTTTGTATTGATGTTGTTCCCTGCCTCGATCCGGAGGGAGAGGCGGGTAAGAAATAAATAAATAAATAAATAATTATTATTATTACTACTACTACTACTACTACTATATTTTACGTTGTTTCTCTCATTGTTGCCACCTGTCTTTCCAACAGAAAGGGAGATTAAAATGATTTTAATATGTAAAATAGTATTTTACATGCAAGGCGAGTGCTAATGGAAACATCAAAGATTCACAGAGTTTAGGTCAGTGCCAGAACACTGACTTGGGATTCTTTAGGAATGAAGATGGAACAGAAAACCTTTATTTTTTTTACCTCTCTCAGATTTTGCTGCTGTGGTAGGGGGTCGCCTCTGCTCCTTCTTAGCAGCTGAAAGAAAAATAATCCTTCAGTGAACCTATAAACGTTTTATGAGTTATCTGCTCTGAGTAAAAAGAAGCAACCATATAACAATGGAATAATTGCTACGTAATGGAAATGAATGGCATTGTTCTAGAAGATTAAATACCCAAAGCAATCGCATCTGTTGGGAAAGTCAGTTCGCCAAGGTCCATTGGATGTCAATTGCAGAAAACTCCAACTACTTTATGCAGGTTCCTTAAAGTTCAGCTTATGATTTTGAGTGAGAAAGGGCAGTGAGTGCTACCACATAGACAGCTCCTAAAACTAACAATTAAAATGCATGTGTAGCTATTCTGTCTTTCCCCCCCTTAATGAGGTTTTTTGTTGTAAGAAAAAAGGCAGAAGAAGCAGTGGGAAAACACTGGAGGGAGATAAATAGGAAAGGAAAGGGGTACAAATTCCATGTCTGAGGCAGAGCGATTGTGCAATAAAACCCTTGTCTGGAAGCGCCCTACTTCTCATGTACTTTTATTGAAATTCCAGCCTTAAGGCCCTTTTCCATTTCACTTTAGAGAAATTAAATTATGTTAATTCAAACCACTCTCTCCTCAGAATCACTTGTTTTTTCAGAGTGTTTCTCTCCACAGGAGGTATATGTGTTGGTGGTCACATCTACTGCCAAGGAGAATGCACTAAGAAAGGATTTTTATTACATTTCTATAACGCCCAATAGCCCAGACTCTCTGGACACTTTACAAAGAAGGAAAGCTATAAAAATACAGTATTGTAATGTATTTTACAAAAACATGTATATACAACTTATAAACACACACGCACACACACATATAAACATTTTTAACAACAATTGGAAATCCCAGGACTTGCTAAAAACCCTATCCTATGCTGTCAAATGCCTGAGAAAAGAGTAATGTCTTAACAGGCACCAGCTGGGCCTCAATGGGGAGATAATTGGGAGGCCACCACCAAGGCGGCCTTCTTCCTTGTTGCCCCTTGAGATGATGATCATAGTGTACAGGTAGATTCGTATGTAAGAGGTGCCCCATCAGGCACTGTGCTCCCGAGCTGTGTACCTTGCAAAACCAGCACCTTGAAACGGGCTCAGAAATATACAGTCAGCCAGTGCAAGCAGGACAGAATTAGTGTTATATGTTCAGACCTACTGGTCCCTGGTATCAATCTATGGCTGCCACATTTTGCACAAGCTGCAGCTTCTGAACTGTTTTCAAAGGCAGCCCCACATAAAGCACATTGTAGCAATCTAACCTGGAGGTTACCAGAACACAGACTACTGAAGGCAGGCTATCTCTGTTCAGATAGGGGCAAAGCTGGGCCACCAACTGGAGCTGGTAGAAGGCACTCTGTGCCACTGAGGCCACCTGAGCCTCAAGTGACAAAGATGGCTCCAGGAGAAGCCTCAACCTGCTACCAACCTGCTTTTTCACACAGACTGCAATCCCATTCAGACATGACAATTAATGGCAAAATCATGAGGCCTTCATATTCATATGCGAAAGAGACCCCAATAAAACTTAAACAGTAGTTGTTTTTTTTTTTTTTACTTTCAGGAAATTACCCTGGCGCTATGCAGGACAGAATCAACACACAACAAACCTCTGCTCTTACCAAGGCTGGGTGGTGTCTTGGGAATGGTGGGGGTTTTGGCAGGGATCCGAGAAGCACTAGCTGGGTTCTTCTGGTTCTGTGCCACAGCAGGACGTGGAACAGCTATCTTTGTTGCACTTTTCATATCCGGACCCTGGTGACAGAATGGGGAAATGGTAACATTTATTACACTTTTCACAGATTAAAAAGGGAGAGCAAATTACTACTGATAAGGGGTTTCCTCTTTCATTTTCAACCTAATTCTCAGAAACCTAAGGAAAACATTTACTCACAACTCGAATACTGGCTGTACGACTTTACCATGTGCTTATTACGTGTCTTGTATGAGGCTTTCCAAGTACAATTTTTTTTCTTTTCTCCTCTCATTTTATTTCATTAATGATTTTCATTGTGAATCCCAAAGAAGTAAACCCAGCAATTTGTCCAGCGTCAAGTAAGCCTATGGGTAGCTAAAATTTGAACAGGTCTGTTAAGCTCCAGTCCTAACGCTATACCTTCTGTACCATAGTGTTGATATTGTACCAGTGAATACCATCGAGGAAAGAAGAAGAATGCAGCTCATGCTACTTTGTTCCTGGGCTTCGAAACACAAAAAATTTCGGACAGATATTCCCTGTCCTAATACTGTTACATAATCCTTTTTACACCCAATGATTGAATGCACACATTCTGTTTCCTTTATGTAGAATGGAAATTTGACATCTAGATAAAGAGAAAAACATGTGGCTGTTGAATAAATATTTCACCATTACATCAGCACAGCCCTCTATGAAGATTCATGAATGAATGTCGTAATATGCAAATAGTTTTGCCATCTAGAAAATCTGAGCAACAGGTCAAATGTATTATACATCTATTGCCTATGTAAAGACTATGTCATAATTATATAGGCAATGCCAAGAAAATAAACTTAAACACAAAAATAAGAATGAAGAAGGATTTAAGCATAGTCAATGAAGTTGGTTAAAGGAATTTTCCTCTCTACCTTGCAAAGTTGTACAATAGCCACTGAGCCTTCTTTAAAACAGCCACATCTCCATTTGAGCACATTAATGTATCAAGTGACAAGTTTTCTTGACTTCATTCAAAGTGAATTAGAGTTAACTAAACACAGTTTAAATGCTTTGTGAGGCTGTTTATCTAAGCATTACAAGGAGTTATTCCTCAACTCAGCTATAAAAAAACCACTGGTCAATCCTAGCTATGTCCCTTAAAATGGCAGAAAGAATTGTAGGAGAGTAGGGTGGTAACATCTCAACATCTCCACCTTAGGAAACAGCAACATAAGTACAAACTCTTTGTGAATACACACTTAAAATCAATGACAGGAAGCTGATCAACTAGGAGAGAAATAGATGTATCCACCATTATCCCCTGTCAACTCCTTTTTTATAATTTCTTTACCTTGCCTTTTTTTTCTTTTGTTCCTGTATTGGTTGGTCGGGATGTGATAGAAGAGATGTGTTTAGGGGTGGAAGCTGGTACTGAGAACTCAGCAGGGTTGGAAGGTTGTTTCAAAGGGATAGAACTAACAGGGGAGTTTCTTTTGGGGGTAAAGGCGGATCTAGTTTTGGGGATTTTGATAGAGGAAGGTATGGACGTCTTTAAAAAATGTAAACAAAATACAATTAAACCAAAGGTCACCATGAGAAAGAAATAATAATAATAATAATAATAATCTCGAAAAACATTTTCAAAGCCATCAGTACCTACGTAATACCCATCCTCACATACTCATTCACAATCATACACTGGTCACACACTGAACTTGAAGAAATAAACAGACTCAATTGCACCAAACACAAAACACAGCATGCTTCATCCCCAACTCATGCATTGAAAGAATAAAATGTTTTAATGTTAGCTGTTTTATGTTTATGGTTTTAAATTTTGTATATTGTCTTTGGCTATCTGTAATAATAATAATAATAATAATAATAATAAATAATATTAATATTAATAAATAATAATATTAATATTAATAATATTAATAAGAATAAGTGTAAATAATAATAATAATAATAATAATAATAATCAGCAGGAAAGGAGGAAGAGGTCTACTGGACATTTACAGAATTCATGCTAAACAGATAAAATCACTCAGAGAATTCTTCCACACCAAAAACACCCCCATTCATAAAGCCGTAGTAAAAGCAGATAAAAATTACACCTCACTCAATCTAGCACTACAAAACGAAGATCAAACACAACCACTCCCACTCGCAGAGAAAAGAGAAAAATGGGCACAAAAAGTACTCCATGGGAAGCACTACAACGTAACACAGAGCCCACAAATAAACAAAGAACAATCATACAAATGGCTCAGGAAGAGTGAGCTATTTCCAGAAATCAAAGGATTCCTACTAGCTATACAGGATTAAGTTATAGCAACCAAGAACTACCAAAAATACATCATAAAAGATAAGTGTAACAACAGACCTATGCAGGAAATGCCATCAGTACCAAGAAACAATAGACCATATAACAGGGGGATGTAAAATTCTGGCAGGAATGGACTATACAGACAGACACAATACAGCTGCAAAAATAATTCACCAACAACTGGCCATCAAATTCAACCTTATCAAACAACCTACACCATATTATACATATTCATCTGAAACAATCCTGGAAAATGCAGATCATAAAATATACTGGGACAGAACAATTCACACCGACAAGACAATACCTTGCAACCGACCAGACATAACGTTCATAGACAAAAAAGAAAAACACACATACCTCATCGACATAGCAATACCGAATGACAAAAATGTTGTTGAAAAGGAAGAATTAAAGAGACACAAATATACCCCACTGGCCATGGAAGTCAAAGAACTATGGCAACAGGAAAAGGTCACAATTATCCCATTAGTCACATCAGCCACCGGCATTACATCAAAACAATATACAGAAAACCTCCAGAAACTGGGCCTACCAGAATACATCCACATCAACATCCAGAAAGCAGTCATAATTAAAACATGCTGGCTATACAATCTACCAGAAAAATCTTAAACCACAGAATTTGGGGATTTAAGTATTTTTAAAGAATTTAATAAAAAAAAACCTAGGCTTACACCTACAACTCCCAGCATGCCTTGGGAAGGAGGCCAGAATTACTGTCTTTTGACGGCCATTGTGAGTGAGCGGGTGAGTGGCTGATGTGTGCCTTTCACAACCCAGACTCCTAAGGTCAGTCTCAAGCAGTCAACTCAATTCCACATAAAAGGAAACAACCCACATAAATAGGTTGCATCTATTTGTGGTGCCTCCTCCTGCCCACCGTGCATGGTTTTAAAATCTTAACTAGATAAAAGCGTGATTTTGAGAGGCTGAACTCTGAACATGCTCAAACCATCCCATCCTGATATTGTTGTTTTCTCAGAATCTGGGGAAGCGTGCGTGTGGCCTTTGCCCTTAGGAGGGAAGGAAGAAGGGGAGCACTCTGCATATGTTCAGAAATAGGCCCGACGAAAGGGGCAAGTGCCCAGCCCAGGCTTCTGATGGAGCACTTGGTGGGTGAGAAGCATGGGCTGAGGCAGTCCCAGCAGGACTTGACTGGAGCTGGATGTGCCCACTGACAGCTGCTTACCTCCCCTCCTTGGCGATGCTGCTCCTCCACGCTCTTATCAAGGAGCAGCATCGGCAATGAGAAGGAGGAGGAACCTCTCAGAGGACGTGGGCACCTGCAGGTTGCCAAAGGCATGCTGGGAGGTGTAGTACTGGCACATTCAGTGGATAATTTTAAATAAAGCATGGGTTAGCAAACCAGGTCACTATGTGCAAACCAGGTCACTATCTCTCAATCTTAACTCAGCTCCCACTTTCCTGATGTCTCACTGTCTTTGTTCTTCTTCTACCTGACTTTCTCCAACTGCCACTAACCCTGCCCACCATTCCATTCTAGCCTCAGCTAGCAATCATTCCTCCATTCAATGGTATAATCAGATTTTACATAAAAATCATAAACTTTACTCAGTAATTCCTGCATCTGTGTTGGAATGTTGTGGTTTATTTATAACTGGGGGGGGGGGGGAGACAGCATAAAAAATCTCATCAAGTTAAAAGGCCTTGGGGAAAATAATCACTTGGCACTGGAAAGCCATTAATGCAGTCACTAGGCAAGCCTGCCTGGGAAAAAGAAATCCATAAGCAGGGTGCCACAACTAAGAAGGCCCGCTCTCCAGTTGTCTCCCATCATTCCTCAGAAGGTGTTCAAAGATTAACATGTTATTCAAGGTCCTAGGCTTACGCCTACAGCTCTCAGCATGCCTTAGGCAATTTAATTAGTTTAAAAGTTAACTTACAAGCCTAGCACTTGCCTACTACTTTAAGATGATTACCTTGCAGACATATATCTTAGGGAGCCTGAGCAATGCTGGGTAGCAGCTAGTATACAATAAAAGCAAGCTAACATTAAAACATACCTTAAAACTTCACACCTTTAAAAACAACCCTCACCACCAGAAGTCAGTCCACACAGAAATGCTTCCTAGAGATACTGAAGCTTGAATAAAACTCTATGCAAAAAGTTATCAAGCTCTGGCGCAGGAACGACTTGTCCAGACCTAGTTCAGAAATATAGAATAAAGGGTAATATCCAATAGGGGCCATGTGCGACCTGCTTCTTCCAGAAACTAGCATTTTCATTATGTTGGGTCTTGCCCCCGGAAGTGCTATATTGCAGGCAGGTGTGGACCAGGGCCAGTGGAGCTGGCGGCACATGTACGTCCCCTATTAGATATTACCCATTGTAGCATCTTGGGTATATAGGACAAATGAGTTGTTTAAAGGGAGTCAGATTGCACGTTGTGAGTTTTGGGGAACAGCACTGGGGGTGGGAGAAGAGTCCAACACCAGAATTAGGGAAGTGTTCAATAGTTCAAAAACAATACTTTATGGATAGTCAGACACTTTGAACATCTGAACTGCATTTAAATGTTTCTACAAGATAGCAAACAATCTGCTCCCCTCATAAGCAGCAGCAGCAGCAGCAGCAGCAACAACATCAACAACATTTCAAGAAAAGCCAAAATGCAGAGAGGAAGAAGAAAATCCATGTTGATGAACTTATCTGCTTACCTTTGGTTTTGGCTCTTCAGTCCCAGTCTCGTTTTTATCTTTGTTGTCAATACGAGCTGATAAGAAAGGAAAATTATAGTTATACTTTGCTTTGTGTGGCAGAAAGGGGCAGAGTTTTGTTTTTTTTAAATATCCTAAAAACGGCAAGCCGCTTAGGGTGCTTCCAGATGGAGGGCTCCAAGCACTACAAATCGAAAGACACAGTGCAGCTATTCTATCTTTTCCTCCTTAAAGGATTTTCTCTAATAAAAAGAGATGGAAGTAGTAGTGGGAAAACATAGGAGGGTTACAATTGGAAGACAATGATATCTGGACACCATATAAAATTATTTAAATGAGTCAGGGTAGATTGCAGGATAAAAAGCCTTGTCTGAAAGCACCCTTAAGACTCCGACTATAGCATGCAGTTCTCCTTTGCTCTTGTACAAACAGTAATAGGAAGCCTCCATTTCTTATAGAACTACTGTTTCTGCTTTGTAAACTTGCTTCTCTTTCAAGCTAAGTTTTAATGCAAAAGGGTAATCATGTTTTGCCCCAATCTCAAAAAGAAAACAGCCACACACACAAAATAAAAAAATCAAGCCAGCTGTATTGGGAGACAAAATACTGTGTGTTTCCACCCAATTGGTACCACTTTTAGCAGCTCTTCCAAGTGTTTTGTGTGAAGCTCTGTTTGCAGTGTGATGTCAGGAACTGGCATGACCACAGCAGCCTTTTAACTACTGAAGTAACAGTTCACTTCAATAGTCCCTCACAATTTCTAAACAAAATAGAACAAGAGTGCTGTGACCGTCTGCATTTAATTCCTTGAAAAAGGAGCAAACCAGTTAAAGGGTTTTCAGTTGTACTTTGGACCAACTAGTTTGCACACTCTCTATAGCAAAACTGTAGTGGGGGGAGGGGCAGAAAGAGAGCAAAGAAGAGCTTCAAAAGTGTGCATACTCTACTCCAAAAGAATGGCACTTTGTCTACTTAATGCCAATTCGGACATTACAGTACACTATGCAGCCATAAAGTAAACTCCTGAAAAGGTAAACAAAGATAGTGTGTAAGATATAAGAGTATTAAAAGGAAACCAAAACTCAAATTATTTTCAAGTCGACATAACAGATATCAGAGAAAAGGGGGACATGGTTAAGACATCAGATTCCCAGGCATTGGTATGTACAGAATATGTTATAGTTTTAAAAGCATATTCCTATGCATGTTTAGACAGAAAAAAATACCTATAAGTCCTTTGTAGGATTTTTTCTGTCTAAACATGCATAGGATTGCAGCCTAATGTAGATACATTTGTCTCTTTTCCTGCCTTTTTATAATAGACATATTGAAAATAATTTCTTGCTGTAAGGGCACTGCAGCAATGCCTGTAAGCCTCCTACAGGTCTCCTATACAGAGTGTAATGATTGGCAGAGGCATCTAGGCCTCTGTGCTCCTCCCACTTTGCATTTTGGCTAGATGAGCTTTTTCTCACACTTAGTTGGGGTGCATCGGAGCAGGAGAGAAGCAGACTGGGGAGGACTCGGGATACATTGTATCCTGGTTTTCCCAGTCTCCACTCCACCCAGCCTACTGGCATGCCTTCTTTATTCGCTCTCTGAGGTTGCCTTTGAGACCTAGGAGAGGCAGCCAGTGCAGTTCTCTCCACACTGGCTGCAAGGGGGGAGGGGGCAGGGAGCAGGGAGCACGGATTCTGGGACTCGTGGTCAGACCAGTGTCTCTGACCTTGGATCCAGGAATCCAAATTATCATATGGCCCCAGACTCTGTCTAGGATTGCCCCCCAAGGGTCTTACATTAATTTTTACAAAGGAAACAAAATATTTGGAAAACCTGTAAGAGAAAATGTGAATATTGCATTGTGACAAGAAACAGTTTACAGACGAACAAAGTAAGCATATGATAAATAAACAATATTTATTCAATGGAAGTGGAAAAGCTAAAGATGTAGCTGAATACAGGAAGAATCCTACAATGTTTGTCCAGGCAATAATTTTTTACCTAGAAGGAAGACACATACTTGAAAAAATTTCTACAGAGCGGAATATAGATTTTACAACAATGTATACATCCAGCCATATACAGAAGGATTTCTTTTGAAAATTTGTTTTTTTTCCTGAAGGTTTATATTATAATTAGAGGAGATATTACTGGCATTCTAAAATGCTGCATTGGAGAGTTCCCCAAAAAACCAGAGTGTGAAGTACACTCTAGATCATTTTCTTCTAGGAACAATCCAAATAGCAGTCATGTTTTCCAAAAAATACATATTTCTTGTTCCTTAAAAAAATTAGAACTACCCCAACTATCTCTCCAAATCATACTGCAATATTGATGGAAACAAAATAGTGGTTATGAAAAGGAATGGAGAGTGAATTATATAATATTTATTTATTTGTTTGTTCATTCATTAATTCAAAATATTTTTCGACACTCTTTGGTCAAAAGCTCCCAGAATGGCTTACAAGAATCAATAATTAGTCCCTGCCCTCAGGCTAACAATCTAAAAAGACACATGACATAAGGAAAAGGACTGGGGACTGAAGAGGAAAAAAACATAATGGTTGCCCAGATGGGATTGGAACATACCTATTCTGGAACCGACTATAATCAAGATTTACACTGAATCTTCTTCTTCTTCTAGGATGGCCTGTTCTTTTATGTTTTCTCTTGTGCAGTTTCTCCTCTTCTTTTGAGTTCAAGCTTAATCTGTTTCTTCTCCAATCCCCTCAGGGCACGAGGTTTCCTCAGAAGCCTTTCTGGTGGCAGTTGGGGGCTAGATGGTGGTAGCTTATCAAGTTGTGTCTTCTTTTCAGGGTATTTCAAAATAAAGACCATATATATATAAACCTGATTCAGAAATAATGGGCCATGCCAATAAACCACGGCTTGTTTGCACATATACAAGCTGAAACAAGTCCTCTTCCCCTTCTTTTGTCTTCTCTTGCTTTCAGTGGCAGAGGAGATTCTCTGGTTTTGTTCAATCTATCAAAGTATCACATAGGCAAAACATCATATAGTTCCCAGTTTCTTAAACCAGTTTCCCATGATGACCAAACCAGAAACTGCAGTTTAGTGACGCCTTTCAAATCAGGCAAACTGGGATCAGATTTTTAGCCTGAAATCCACTCAATACCAGATGCTGCTGTTGTCTTCATGCCTTGCTTTCGGGCTGCACAGAGACTTCTGGTTGGTCACTGTAGAAAACAAAATGTCTTCAAAGATGTTTGTCTGATATAAAAAGATTCCATGGAGTTGTAGGCCAGATCATTCACAAACCAGTATAGCCCTCTTTTACTGGAATGTAGCCCAAGATTGAATTTTGTAGATATGTTGTCCATTGCTATGAGTATACAATGACTGCAGGGTTAATTTGAGGGCTCACTTCTCAGTTACCATACATGTTGAGGTGATAAGCTTGATGCAGAATTCCCTCAGTCATGCAATTCCTTCAAGGAGCACTCCAGCTTGTCAGAATCATTCGATATTAATCTGTGCCTAGTCCAGATAGTACACATCCCTTTTTCTTTCTCATCTCTTCAAGTGTTTTGTTTTTCAGTGTCTCAGGAATAACTTAAGTCTTCATTCCAACCTCCTGTGCACTACTAGATTCTGACAGTTCTACACCTCCCTCCTTGCTACAATCTGAAGCTGGAGTTACAACCTTGTAATTTGATACATTTATTAAAAGATTCTTGGCATATTCATTAACTGCTCGGTTCAAAAAAGAATGTATAGCTTATTCCTTTTGGGCCTTGAATCTCTTCTTGTGGCTGTGATCCAAGAGCTTCTTTGGAAAATGTTTGTCTTTTAATTTCTATTTTCTTTTCTAACGCTGACAGCAAAAACATTTCCTCTGGAATAATCAAAGTATCATTGCTAAAGCAGTTCCCGATGAAGTTCTCTGCCCTAAAATTTATCCAGATCAATCAAAAGACAGTCAGGCAAATATCAGGTGATGTAGCCAAGGCCTTCTCCCATATAACTGCTCTGAAATGCTCTGGATTTACAAAGTCTAAAAGCTCTCTGTAAAATCTGGATACTCCTGACAGGATTTAACAGCATTCCTCTCTCTAGAGCACACAATAAGCATGTATAATGGGATCTTTCTTCCAAAGATATAGTGCTTTAACTACTCATGTGAGCAATTCATGATTGTCATGTTCACTAGGACCATAGCTGAAGCTAAGGATACACTTTAGGAAGGGATTTCAGTACTCAAAACTACCCCATTACAAATTCTGAATCACTGGACAAAAGAAAACAGAAACAAACAAACAAACAAAACCAAGGACTATCTGCTTGCTTGATGTGCAAGATAGAAAAAGCACCAAGTATTTTTGAGTAGAGAGAGAAATGCAAGTTGCTTACCTGTAACCGTAGTTCTTCGAGTGGTCATTTGTGCATTCACACATATGGGCTCTGCACCTGCGCGGAGCTTGTTTCGGAAACTTCTAAAGCTAAGGCAAACATTTTTGGCGGGACCCCCTCCCCCACCGTCTACTGACTCCATGTTCCCGCCTTTCTCCTCAGTTCCAAGAGACCAACTTGCTGGCCCCATAACTAGGAGAGAAACCGCTCGGTATCAACAGTACATTTACATCGACACCAAAGTGGGGATAGTGGGTGTGTTGTGTGAACACACAGATGACCACTCGAAGAACTACGGTTACAGGTAAGCAACCTGCATTTCTTCTTCGTGGTCTCTGTGCATCACACATATGGGTGATTAACAAGCTCAATTCCTGGTGGAGGGTAGGTGTAGATCAATGTTCCCTCGCAAGACAAAGAAATTGCTCTCCCCAAACTGCAGTTTGTCCTGGTACAAACAACCCAAGCGGTAGCGTGTAATGAAGTTAAAGGACTTATACCAAATAGCTGCTTTACATAAATCCGGGATTGACAATCCCCTGCCTAAAGATGCCAACGTCGATGCACTGCACATCAACTTAGCTGTTACAGGACTAACGAGTTGCAATTCCTTCAACTCGTAGGACAGTTTAATAGCATGTACAATCCACTCCGCGAGTCATTGTGACTCTTGAGTTTTATGAAACTTGTCTATTCTAGCCCTGTGTGGAAGCCCAGGTAGGGTGCATCAATACTGAGGCAGCTAACTCACTCGATCTATGTAGTGTTGATATAGGCCTCCTCCACACGGGGCGTTTAATGAGCCTTGAAGGCTCATTATAAATTTTACCTACACACGAGCGGAGCGCAAAACGGGCGTACAGGCGCGTTATCTCCCCGATAATGCGCATTTTCGAACGCGCGTTAAATAGCGACTTTTATTTTGCTCCGGCCGTTAAAGCGCATTTTCGCTGTGTGAACAAGCGATTATGCGCATTAACTACCTGGAAAGCGCTTTTTGGGCATCTTTTAATGCGCTTCGCCGCTTCCCGCCGCCTCCCGTGCAGAGGGATTGTGAGTAAATGCGCCTCCGCGATAATGCGCATAATCGCGGAACCAGGCACAAAGGCGCATTCTTGTGGAGGGGGCCATAGCCACCAGAAAAACAACCTTCCAAGAAAATTAACGTGATATCTGAGGGTGTCATTGGTTTAACTGGTTTCAATGTCAGAGATTGTGGCCTGACACAGAAACTCCATGCCAGAATGAAACTCCCGATTAGAGGAGCCAGATTCGCAATGCCCAGAGGAACCCCCTAACAACAGGATTGGTGCAAAAACAGGTAAAGCAGTTAAGTACCTGCATATCAACAACTATTCCAGCCCTATAGCGTATAGGGGGTGTAAAATGTAAGGACATCATTAAGGAGGCTGAATGGGGCTTGAGACCCTAAAGATCCAAGTATTTAGAAAAGAATCCCATTGTGCAGTATACGACTTTTTCGTTGCCAGGCTACAGGCTGGATGAAAAATGGAATCGATCTCATGTCGAAAGTACTTACGGTATTGGGATATCCCATGCCATGGGTCTGAGCATATGCAGGGGCATAAACTATGGGGCTCAAGCCCCTCCCCCAGATTTCCCAGGGGGTCAATGCCTCCACCAGGATTTTCCAAAGGGGGCAATGCCCAACCAAGCTCACAGCCTGATTGAAAGATTCCTCACAGTCTCCAATTGTCTGTATTCTTATGTGTTTGGGGGTCAGTCTAAATTACATCCAAGCACATCCTGCTTCCTCCTCAGCTGCCCAGCAGATCTACTTGCAAGACAAAAGCCACTCTCCTTTTGTGTCAGGGTCAGCCTTCCCCAGATTCATTTTCTCCTACCCCCTCAGGCCTTGTAGGACAAAACGTTGTTCATTTAGGAATTACAGTGTGGGTACATCTTGATGAGGGTTTTGCCCCAGGCTGGGGTGGATCTGGAGTGGCAACAGGTCATCTATATGACGCAGCTGACATCCCAAAGGCATCCAGGGGCAAATCCCTGAAGCTCCAGTTTAAAAAGTCAGGCACTTACGCCGACTTTTTTTTAATTTTCGGAGCTGCGGCGGAGCCGATGGTAACCCCTGATTGGTTGCCATTGGCTGGACAGGGAAGTGGGTGGACCACCATGCCCCCCCCCAAAAAAAAATTGAGAAGTCTACGCCCCTGAGCATATGTAGATCAAGGTGTAAGACTGTCTCGATACCCGGTAAGGAGCATCAGTGCTGACAGGAGTCGGAGGAGCCTACTCTGTGATATCTTCAGAAGTAGAGTGAGCCACACTTGTCTCGGCCACCGAGGGGTGACTATGACGTAGACTGTGAGGACTACACAATATTAATATTATTATACCGCAGTACTCATGGAATGAGAGGAAAAACAAGGGGAACAGGTAAATAGACTTCCAGTTCACTCGACCTGGAACACATCCAGTTCCCCGCTCTCAAACAAAAACAGACGACCAATTGTGTTGTGAGGTGTCATAAAGAGTTTTATCTCTGAAGTCCCCCTTTCCTGAAAAAAACTCGAAATAGAACCGAAGATTTGGCTGCTACTCGTGTGGGTCCCTCTGAATTCTGTTGAGCAAGACCGTTAGATAGTTGTCTCATTCGCCAAAGTTTAGGGCCGAAATGAGATTTCCCTGTGGATGGTCCCTTCAAAAATTGTCATTAGGGCAAATACAAAGAGTGGGTTCCTCCTCCACTGCTTACATACCACAACACAGGTGTGTTGTTCGTAATAGCCCGCACTCTGTGATTGGTCAGATAAGTCTCAAAAGTCTGGAGCGCCTTCCTTACTGCTATGAGCTTCAACAAGTAGATGTGGGGCATATTGTTTCTCCCTTGCCACATTCCTTGGGGTCAAGAGGGCTTCAAAGAGATCCCCAGTCAAACAGGAAAGTGTTTGCATGAGGACTTGAGATGGGGAAGGAGGTGGAAAAAGGCATGCCCCATAGCAAATAGTCTGTGCATAGTTCGTTATTGAGCCTTTTAACCCTTTAACAGTGGTATTGTTTTAAAAAACTGTCCAGAACTATCCTTGCCAGTCCCGCATTCGAAGCCTTGCCCGTCGAGCAACCGTAACTGTGGACATCATTAGTCCAAGAAGTCTCTGTACTTGAGACGCAGGAGTATCGTTATTGGTTATACGCCTGCCTGTGAGAGTAGAGGGGAAGAAGCTCCATCCCAAGGAAGATAGGCTCTCTCCACATTGGCATCGAGAATGCTGCAATAATGGAATTGTTAAATCCAGGGTGAGTCTGGATTCTGGGTTCACTATGAGGCCCAGAGAGCTCAATAAATTGAATAGTCACCCTACCTTCGATAGCATTTCCTTCAAGGATGCCACCAGAAGCCAGTTGTCTAAATATGGGTAGATTTCCACCCCTTGTAGGCGAACAAACACAAGGACCAGTGCCATACATTTTGTAAATATTCTGGGGCAGGGCTTAGGCTGAATGGGGGTACCCGAAAGTAGGATATGTGTCATCAGGAATTCCTGGTTCAGACATACATATTGAGCCGTCTCAAATCCAGAACAGGCTGAAGAGATCTGTAGAGGAGTGGACCAAATATTCAATCAGAGAGTGATATAGATCTTCCGAAGGAGGTCCACTCTGTACAGCTTGTTAAGGAAATGTTCCCTAACTCTCAACTTGAAGAATCACCAGGAACAGGCAGAGTTCAGTCCAACAGGTTTATTCAAAACAACGTACGAAGGAGAGAGAAGTGGCACATGGGTAGTACCAAAGCTCTCTGAATCACACAGACAAAACTCTTTCATTTATCTCTGTTACAGGCTTTGATGTCACATACCACTCACCCCCTCCCTCCTGTGATGGATAAACGCCAATAAATGTTTCAACTAAACAATTTCTTAAACCATAATAAAACAATACCCGGGGCTATTGACGCCTCAAAGTAATTTATTGTTTCCTGATAACCTTCGATCACTGATACTTGGTGTTATTTGGTTTTCTCTAACGGCCAGAAATTTCCTTGCGAAGAACTGAAAATGTTTACATTGGGGGTGCCATCTTGTCTGTGTTGAGGGCCGTTAAGTCATGTCCAATTCACAATCTCTTCAGAGGAAGAGATAGCGAGGCTTGTTATTGGGAGAGGATGTTTTGGTTATATCGTTCTGTGTTTTTCCTCTGAAAGCCAGAATGTGAGGTATGAACTTTACCCTGGTGCAGTGAAATATGTTTCTACTTTACCTTAAAATGTTTCTTTAGAGGCTTGGGGAAACTAGTTTCCAGGTTTTGATTTTATATCAATGCCCAGATCAAAATTCCTTATCAAGCTACCCCATCAACAGGTGATGCAGAAGACAGCAATGTTGGGTCCGACTGAGAGCCCTCTAAGGATTGAGGGGAATAATAATAATAATAATAATAATAATAATAATAATAATTTATTTATTACCTGCCTCTCCCAATGGATCGAGGCAGGGAACAGCATCAAACATAAAATACAAAACTCATTAAAACACTTAAAACCAATACATCATTAAAATACCAATAAAACACCAATAAAACAGGTTTAGTTCTATGATTTAACTCATCTTCCCCAAGCTGATCTTTTTGACAACCCACAGAGTGGGGCTGGAAAGGGGGAAGAGCTAGTTGGACATACTGACACATTCACGACAGTATCATGAGTCAACTGGTGAGCCCTGTGGACAAGTCACAACGACAGTGCTCTTGATGGAGCTGGAGGGAGTTGCGAGAAAACTTCCTCCAGTGGTAATCGTGATACTGACGGAGCTGCTCGGTATTGAGAAAGGCATGTGTACCAATGTAGGGGTTGGTATCGATGCCTGGTACGGGAGTTACGGGTCCATTGCAAGAGGTGTCCCCCTCATAACTGATGTCAATCTCTGTACTGGCACGGCATTCTCGGGGGAGGCAACCCAATTGAAGTTCTGTCCCCCCCTTTTTTTTTACAGGGACCTGAGAATGATGCCCCTAGACATCACAGGCATAAAAACTCTCTCCGTTGAAATCATAGCACTCCGGTCGTAGCCGCTCTAGGGAGCAGCCCTGTAATTGGCAGCTAGCCTGTAACGGCTGTGCTAATTAACTTGGTGGAAAGATGTCTACTTCAAGCTGCATGTTAGATGTCTCGTCTTGGTACCGAGAGCTCAGTACCAAAGGAGGCAGTTGAGCCTCAGCTTCTGATGTCGATTCTGCCTGCTAGACATCTCATCTTGACATCGAAGCTGCATGTTAGAAGCTCCGGTATCGAGAGCTTAGACCTTGGTACCGAAGGAGCCAGTTACGTCATCGCCGCCAAAGGGGCCATCTTCGGTATTTGGGGGGGGGGGAGGGAGGCTAACAGCTGTGGAGGGGTCGGAACCCGTTCTCTCTCTAGCTGTAGAAACACAGGTAGAGAGCATCCAGATGGTTAGGGTCGGGGTCCGAGGACGCTGAGGGGCTCTCCTCCATAGAATCGCTCCACGGGATCAGTCCCAGAAGGCTTATGTACCTGGCCTTCTTAGATATCCCTTTACTGTAGAGACAGCTAGGGAGCATCCAAATATTGGAAGATCGGAATGACCCATGGTCAGAGTCAGGGTCGAGGACGCAGAGGGGCTTTCCTCTGTAGAATCGCTCCATGCAATCAGCCCCAGAAGGCTCTGGCCTTCTTAGATATCCCCTCTTGCTGTACATACAGCCTGGGGAGCGTCCAAATGTTGGAAGATCGGAATGACTCATGGTCAGAGTCAGGGTCCGAGGACGCAGAGGGGCTCTCCTCTGTAGAATCGCTCCATGAGATCAGCCCCAGAAGGCTCCGGCCATCTTAGATATTCCTCTTGCTGTAGATACAGCTAGGAAGCGTCCAAAAATTGGAAGATCGGATGAGGCACGAAGAGGCCATGTCTCTAGTAGGTCGAGGAGCCTGTGCCATAAGTGTAAGCTTTTATCTGCAGAATTGTCATACAGTGGCGACAGGTTGCGATGACCTGAGCCTCTCCCAAAACAAATAAAACAGAGAAAAGTCTGTCTGCTGGGGAAGCTTGCTGACGCACTTAACACATTTTCAAAAGGGGCCTTAACGGCCGTGCAATCCCCCCCAACACAATCCAAGATTGTTGGAGAATAAAATATCTAAAAATATAACAATAATAAATTAAGACTAAAATGAACTAAAAACGAAGTAAAATAACTAAAAGCCTTAGCACTCTAAAGCTTTCTCCTCACAAGAAAGACAGACATTCCCAACAAGACATCCTTTCAGCAAGGCGGTCGAAAAAGAACTGGGGAGAAAGGCAGGAACACGGAGTCAGTAGACGGTGGGGGAGGGGTTCCCGCCAAAAATGTTTGCCTTAGCTATAGAAGTTTCCGAAACAAGCTCCGCGCAGGCGCAGAACCCATATGTATGATGCACAGAGACCATGAAGAAGAAGCAGCAAGTGACCCCTTACCTCAACAAAAGGTTCAAAACTGTGATGTCGTATTATTGTTTCTTTATTGAGAAAACACTTTGCTTCTTTAAAATCCTCACATATGAAACCATAAGGTTACCATGAAGACCAGTACGGATGTTCTAAAATAAGGTACATATTTTCTACTCATGCAACTCCTCAAAAGGATAGGATAGTTTAAGATGCCTGAAATGGTATTTCATACAGTGAACAGAAGAACTTTTTTGAAGTGAATGCAGAGTCGTTGGTAAAGAAGGTAACTGACTGTATTATTGGGGCAGGGAGATTGTTAAGGATCTTCTACTTTGTATATGGGTCTACAGCAGCTGTTACCTCTGGTTCTTGTGTCACCCTATACAGTGAGGAAAAAGTAGCAGAGCAAAATCCCCTTTATCATTTGAGTTTTTACACAAGGCTTAGAAATGTATCTTTAAGCCTCTTGTACATTATTTGTGCCATGTGCAATGATAGAACACAGAAGATAAACAAAAGAATGAAAATTATAGTCATTGTATGTTTTACATTTGCATTAGAAATGTAAGCCAAAGCAAACATAAATGAAACATTCTTAGTTTGACACATGCCACAATGACCTCTAAAAGGGATCAGATAAGTTAAAGTAAGAATGCATGATGAAAATCAGAGACTTGCATGACTAATGAATCACAGCTCATAAAACTAGGTTCCAATGAAGTCCAGGATGAATTAACCCTTATTCTTTTTCTAAATAGATTTAATCTTGCCAGTTTAATTAATTGCCTATGTTACATTTCACATGAAGCATTTCACATGAAGCAAAACCAAATGCGATCGGGATGAGTGAGTAGTAGCATCCATTCAAGATAAACATGCACCCACACTAGCAACTTTATTTTTTTGTCAGTTCATCAGGTGAATGTCAAAACAGCGGGATTCAGGGAGACATGTGCAAGCTCACTAGTTATTTTAGCAGCTTTGCCTTCTTTAAGCAGAACAACTGAGCCACACACGCACATGCACACACCTTTCAGAAGTGGCAATCGACTGCTCTGTTTTCCTGACGTACAATTTGTAGCTTTCTTTCTGGGACTCTTTTGTAGTTCTGAGATCTGCACAGTATCCACTGTCTCCCCTTCCAGGGAAATGTTCTCCTCTGAAAGCTTGCCTACTTCTAGCACATTTTCCAAAATTACGCTCTCCTTCAGGACATTAGCTTCAACTTCAACTTGGTAAAAATGTTCATAGGGGTCCAATTCTTCAACCCTGGCACACCTTTCTTCTGGTAAGAACGGCTTTTTCTCATCCAGACTGTCCAGCTCAGCTGTTTCATTAGTGTCCCTGCCTTCCTCCTTTCCCTGCCCAAAGTCGTCATCTTTCAAAACACCTCTGAGGTAGAGGGAGCCATCAGCTGTTGGAAAATATGCCTTGTGAGCAATTCCCATGGCTGATTATCACACTAAGCAGAGCATTTCTCACAGAATTCCCATCCCTCTTTTTAGATACTTAAATTACTGGTCTAAATCCTGCACCTACTTTTGGACACTGATGTTGTATATACTCCAATGACCACTTTGCTAGTAAGATCTTGCAACTCATTATGAATTTTGAAGGCAGCCTCATCCTGGCCTTTTAAAGCTGGGTGGAACCCCAGGTACCCATCTGGTGTCTTTAGCATGGTATGTGAGATGGTTCCACCGTAACTGCCCTTTTGGCTTTATCTATCTGTATTTATTTATTGTATTTTTATACTGCCCAATAGCCGAAGTTCTCTGTACAGAACCTCTTTCATAGTTATGCAGATATGGGTTTTACATCCCCAGTCTGTAAATTTCCCAGAAAAGGTGGAAACTCCAGGAAAGGTGAGGTCAGCTGCAATCTGCATTAGATGGTTTTATAGGCTCCAAGGTAATTTAACTAGATTAGATTTATGTGTGCCTTAATTCCAACTGCATTTGCAACATGCTCCTGAATTTTTGGTTCTGCTGTCCCGAACAGTAATAGGGAATTCAGTTCTTGTGATATGCGATAAGGGCATTAAGCATGGCAAGGAGTGGGCATGCATATATCAATACAAAACCACTTTTGGAATGCTTTCAAATTAAACATTGGAATGGAGATTATTTTAAAAAAGCAAAACTGAGTGCCACAGCACCATCTGCTGTAACCAACCCAGCTTTGGTATAAAGCAAATTTTGTCCCACATGGCGAAACTAGACATAGTCGTCCGACCCACAAATCTGCTTCAGTTGAAAAAGTTACAATTCTCAAATGTGAGATAAAGTTCTGAAACACAAATCCAATTATTTATCTTACCACATGGTCTATCTAGCATTTCAGAATAATAAAGATCAAAATTGGATATATCCATAAAATCTATTGTCACAACAATTCTATCAAACAGGGAACCTTTATTCCCATTTTAGAGAAGATAATTAGAGTTTGTAACACAAACACACCTATAAATTAGGTCTGTCGGTTAATGATCTGCAAACTTTTATTTTCATAGCATCCACCATTATTCTGTAATTTTATTAAATTGTAGTGTTTATTTACTGCTTTATTATTGTGGTGCTAAGTTTATTTCTTTTATTGAATAATATCCGTTTTGCTTTATATATGACATTTTTTTTTAAGGCTCACAGCTTCAGGGCCTAGACAGACAGGGTTCCAGCACATGCAATTGTCACTTTCCATCCTCCTTCCCTAACATTTTCCTAATTCTCCAGTATCCTTTTTGAAATAGGTGGCCAAAACTCTAAAACAACACTGAAGGTGTGGACACAATGGTCCAGTTTAGACGTAGAGATAAGTTGTGTGCATGAGCCTTGGGCTCATGCCTTCCCCTCTCTCTCCTCCAGCATGGCTGAAAGGAGATTGGAAGCTTTTGTTTCCTATTTCAATTAAACTCAGTTTAACATTTTGTCCAAACCTGAATTGTGGTTAACCTGTGGCTAGTTGAAAGAACTCAGTTTCATAAACCTGTGTTCGGCTTGTTTTGACTATCCATAGTTAAGACTTACTATAGTTTGACCAGGTTCAGACATAACGCTTAACTGCAGTTAGTAAAAAACAGAAACAAATATATAGAGGTATAATTGTTCAGGAATTTTGTGTTCTGTTCTTGATTATAAAATAGTTGTTTTTAATCTAGAGATTGCTCTTCACAGGACAATCAACAATTTAGCCCAGGAAACCAAAATTTAATGGGAAAAGAAAGCTAAAAAACTACGGAAGCAGAAACAAACCCAATTTTACTGCCTTTCTGACTGGCCAAGAGGTTGGGAAGGGGAATTGAAATAATATATAAGTAAAGCTAGCAAATACAATTGAGGAGAGCGAGTGCTGTTGGAGTAAACAAAAGCTGAAACCAGAAGAAAGAACTCAGGAAAGAAAGGGCTGCTGTGGATCAAGACTCCAGGGACAGAAAACATTCTGATCTGAGAGGCTAGAAGCTATACTGCCAGTGGTCTAGGATGAGCTGAAACTGCTCCATTGCTAAGTACTGATTTAAGCAGGGAAATAGTCTAGATTAGTCTTAGAATAGGTGTATATGTGTTTCCCTTGTTATTTTCTTGTCCTGTTACTCTTATCACAAACTGTGAAAATTGTGTTAAAACTATGGGTAGGGTTTACAAAACAATTATCACAATAACCGCTTAAAACTGCTGACTTCTAAGACCTTTTTAAAAAGCTAGATTTGTCTTTTATTTAATTTTGGCCTTGCTATTCACCATACACCTAACTGCCTTACCACACTACTCAGTACAAAGAGCTGACTAGATCAGTAAGTAAATTCTAGAAGTCAAAGGCCTGTTTAGTGGAGGCAGGCATGGAATAAATATGTCCATTTACTAGCAGACCAATGGAGGGGATGGATTAGCTGGTTTGCCTGCTCTCAAACTTCCAAACTTCTTCTTGTAGCTACACCAGGAAGGAGGAGAGGATGGGAGCACATGAGCCAGGGCTCACTGTGGCTTTTCCCCATATCAATAAACTACAGTTGCTCTCCTTTAAAATGAATAGGGGTACCTCTAGACGGTTACTTTTACCCGCAGTAGCTTTGGAGTGGCAGCAGGTAGATTACTTGATGCTGCCGTCACTCTAAAGCTACTGTGGGGAAAAGCCCCAAAGCTCCGCTCTAAAAAAGTCGGGCATTTACCCCAACTTTTTTAGCTTGGAGCGGGCTGGGCAGGGAAGGGAAGGGAAGGGGATGGACCAGTGAGCCATAAGCTTGCTGCACCGCCTCCGCAGTCCTCCCCCCTCATTTTTTAAAAAAAATTTAAAAAAAACATACTGTGGAAGAGGGGGGCCGATGCTCCCAGCCACGGGCGCAGCAGCGGCGGCAGGAAAACCCGCTGTGGCACTCCTTCTGCTGTAGATGGGCGGAAGGAGCGTCAATGCGGGGAGCGATGCCTGCCGCCGCTGCCGCAAAGTGGAACAGGTGCTGTGAAAATGAGGGCAAGGATAGAGTGTGGGTCCCCAACCTTTCTGAAACATGGGCACATTTGAGAATTTGAGAAACTGCTGTGGGCACCACCACATAATAGCTGTTATGTGGTTAGTCACATAGCAGCTGTGGAAGCTGGCTAATCAAAAGTAAGCTAAGGGGGGAGGCAGAAAAAGAAACAGTAAGGCTAGAGGTTGTGAGGGAGGAGTAAATTGCAAGGCATGGAGGTGGGGACGGAGAAAGGGCAAGACTAGAGTCTGGGAAAAGGAAGAAACAGCAAGGTAAAGAGGTGGGGAGAAAACAGCAATGCTAGAGGCTAGGAGGGAGCCGAAAATAGGAAGACCAAAGGGTAGGGGAAAAGCAATGCTAGAGGTTAAGATGGGGAGAACCAGTGATCTGAGGAGGTGGGGATGGAAATAGTGAGGCAAGAAAGAGAGCAAAATGCCCTAACATTTCCCATTTAAAAAAAAACATTTTTTTTAAGGAGATAGGGAGTGGAGAGCTTTGTGGGTGCCCTTGGAAGTCCAGCTGGGCACCACACTGGGGACCCCTGCGACAGGGGATTCAACAATAAAAGTGTATGCTGACTGCTTATATTTTTGGACTGCAAAATCTAATGGCATGCTCAATTCATACCAGTAGTGTAAAAGCTCAGCATTTTAAGTTCTGCAGAACGATATCAAGCTTACCTTGAGCATCTTCTGCAGCTTGGTCCTCATAGTTAGGAGTAGAGACTATGCCTGCTTCTTCAGCTACATTTTCCAAATTGAGGATAGGAAAATGGTTTCAACATTAAAACTAGTACAATGCAAATGCCTCTAATCTTTCTACCAGTTTTACCCATTTTCCAAATGCAGTATGAGTAAATTTATTGTGTGCCAGCACATTTAAATGAAAATTAGATTAAATGGTGAGGAGTATCCCCACTAAAAAGAAAGATCAGAAGTGTTTAGCCTTGAGATGTACTCCTCAAGTACTTGAAAAGTTGTCACGCAGTGGAGGGCCAGGATCTCTTCTTGACCATCCCAGAGTGCAGGACACGGAATAATGGGCTCCAGTTACAGGAAGCCAGATTCTGGCTGGACATCAGGAAAACTTCCTGTTAGAGCAATATGACAATGAAACCAATTACCTAGGGAGGTCGTGGGCTCTCCCATACTAGAGGCATTCAAGAAGCAGCTGGACAACCATCTGTCAGGTATGCTTTAAGGTGGATTCCTGCATTGAGAGTTGGACTTCATGACCTTATAGGCCCCTTCCAACTCTACTATTTTATGATTCTATGATCTACTCTTGAATCATTCTCAGCAGTGAGCATGTCAAACACTTGAAGGCAGATTCTGTTAAAATTGATAGAATCTGACCCTCAAACATTTTTTAAGAGGAAGAAATTTGACCGCCAGATAAAATGAATATATTTCCAGGTTTCTCAAAAGTGAAGCCATACTATCCTGCAAAATGAAAAGTTATATTAACAGCCTGATAGTCTACAGAGTTAGACATATGCCCAATTAGATCAATTGGCTTAGACAGGCCTAACATTGCGGCTGTTAGGAACTGCGAGCTTCTTCCAGACTGACTTCCACCAAACCCAGATTTTATGCATGTCCAGCTCAAGATAAATCAGTAGCCAAGAGCCTGTGTAGTACAGCTGTGCCCTTCTGAAGTTGAGTTAATTGAAGATACAGAAAACAAATTGTTCAGATTTTCCCCCCCTTCTCATTCCCTGGAATGTCATTTTTGAAGGTCTTAATCCACGTGTCCCTGCTCCCTCCATAAGGCATTATTAAGACCTATCTGCCATTTGGGCTTTGTTTTTAAATAAGACATGTTTGACAATATTCATTTATTTGATTTTTGACTTGAGGACTCTCACTAGAGGCTGCTTCTTACAATATTGTTTTGAGTTTGAATTGTCATGGGGTACTTCCAGGTGGACAACTAACAGAACAAGCAGTGGTAAAACACAGGTTACAAATGGAAGAGGATGTTTCCTGAACCCACCTGTAAAATTCTGTGTATCAGGCATGTCTGGAAGCACCCTTGATTGTTGTTAATGGGTCTGTTACTACAGTTTTTACTTGAGGTGTCATCTGATAGAGTCAGGAATTTGACGAAAGAACTTTAATGCTCCCTAGTGACTGGGGATGTTTTCCTTAATGGCCTGAATGTCTATCCCTCCTGCCTTTGGAATATGACACCTATCTGAGATAGTGGGAAGAGCAGAGAAACAACTTGTAGTAAGTCTGAATCTAGAGAGAATTCTGTGAGTTTAATTTAGGGTGACCAGATAAAATCCAGGTCAGGGCTCATGTCACTTTAACAGTTGTAGGGAAAAGGGAATTTCAGCCAGTGTCATTTGTATGCAATTAGTTCTTGGTGATATTCCCTCTTCATCACAACTGTTAAAGTTGTAGGGGCCCTGCCTTCTTTTGTATATGGTCACTCTAGTATAGTGCCTGCACCTTTAACTGTTGTGATGAAGAGGGAATTTCACCAAGAACTAATTGCATACAAATGACACTGGCTGAAATTCCCTTTTCTCTACAACTGCTAAAAGTTATATGAGCCCTGACCTGGATTTTATCTGGTCAGCCTAGTTTAATTGGACTAGAAGCAGCCTTGGCGGTGTGTGTGTGTGTGTATGTAAAGGAGCTGTGAGGACCCATGCAGTTATTCTCTTTGGAATTCTGATTCAGGTTTTATGCTTTTCCTACCTGGTGTAGGAGACTTTTGCTTTCAATATATTCTGCTTCCATATTTCTAAAAGTAACTTAGGTTGTTTACCTGTAATTAACATTTGTGTAGTCTTCTGTGCAGCCACACATATGGATTCTGCACCTGACCAAAGAAACATCTCAGAAACCTCTAGAGCTTTAGAACATGGGAGCTGGCGCTTGCCCTCTCTCCTTGAGTGGGCAGATCCCACACAAGGGGCATATGTCAAGGGACAGTTGAGTGCTGTCCCATTCAGTTCCTACTGATCTCCAGGACCCTATCTGCATCTGCAGCAAAGAAGTAGGGGAGTTTGTATGATTGCACAGAAGACTCCTTGAAAAACACTAATTCCAAGTCAGCAACTTGACCTTTTTTTCATGGGTTCCACGCAGTCACACATATGGGAGATTACCAAGCTCGCCCACTCGGAGGTGGATGCTAACACATCAACTGAATAAGCTCTATAAAAGCTGTAGAATGGCTCTCCCAAAGGTAAAATGTGTCCTGGCTCTGATACCGATATTATAGTTATTGATAAATTTTAAGGAATAGACCATACATCTGATCTGCAGAGGTCTAGCAGAGATATACCCTGAAACAGTGCTGCTGAGGCAGAAATATCTTATGTGGAATATCTCTTCAATAGTGAAGGGGGGCATCATGTCTTAGGTCCCCTCTACAAGAATTCGGTTTGACACCTCGTTGTCCGATTATGCGCATCTTCTCACAATCGCTTTTACGGTAAATCACTGGACGCAGGAGGCGGTTAAGCGCATAACCGGTGGCCTTACTGGTTGTATGAAATGTGATTTAGAAGTGTTTAATGCGGAGAATCACTTGTTTAAATGGTCATAAGGTGCTTTAACGGGCGCGGTAAATTAAAACTCGCTATTTAACGCGCATTCAATAATGCACATAATTGGAGAGAAAAAGCGCCTCAACCCCTGATTTGTGCTCCGCTCTTGTAGAGGTAAAAATTGTAATGCACCTTGAAAGAGCTTTAAATCGCTCTTGTAGAGGCACCCTTACTAAGATATGAGTTCAGTAGTTTGTTACCTAATGAAAGGGATGTTGGCTTCGATCCTGACTTATCCATACTGCAGATCACGTCTGAAAGGATGTTGCAGTATCCAAACAGAATGCCAGAGCTCTTTGAACATCTACTGTATGCAAGGCATGTTTTGCAATAGATGGAGAGCTTAAGTTTTGATTAATGTGGAAAACTGTCACCACCTTTAGCATAAAGGAGAATTCACAGCACAATATTCCTTTATCTCCGTGGAAATGTAAATAAGATATATCTACCCAAGGGGCTCTAAGCTCACTGATCCAACCGGCAGAAGTGATGACTAATAAGAAGACAAGAAACAAAAAAGTGCAAATCAAAAAGTAGTCATAGGCTCAATGGGGAAGCCCCATTAACAGGACAAGTTCCACTGAGATGTGGAGGACAATTCACGGGGAGAAAACAGAAAAGTTACCCACTGGTGGGTTCTCCATCCAGAAATAGCTGTCAAGTACATCTTGAGGAATGGCAAGGTCGGATGGCTGAAGATGCAAATCATACTGTAGCAGCAGCTGAATGGAAGTTAGAGGTAATGGTACATCTTCACTTGCTGTATAAACAATTTAACACTTCAATTTGGCAGCATAATACTACCTACTGACAAGTCTCTTGGAACTGAAGAGTACCTCACATATTGAGAAAGGAAGATTGGCTGAGGCTGAATCCTTCAAGCCAGGAGTGTGTAGAGGTTGTGGTGCAGAATGCCCCCTATTCTGTGAGAGGTGGTCTTCTATCAGAGGAAAAGTGGAGGGCATGCCCCAAACCATGTGAACCAACTTGGTGAACCAGAGCTGGCAGGGCCAATACAGACTCATACTAGTCAGTTTGTGGATCTTGGTGATCCACTGCAGAATTCTGGAGATAAGAGGGAATGGAGAAAATTGAGAAAATAGATCCTGTATCCAAGGAGCAGAAAACATGTCTGCCTACAACTAAGTATCTTAACCTGTGTGATGACAGAACACTTTTTGTTGGTCCAGTTAAAGCAATCTTGGGGAAACTCCTGCAGTTGATAAAGTCTGGGTAGTGCTCCATTAGTGGACAACTGCTTGGTCCAGACCAAGGGCATTCTCCATGATTAGTAGATGTTGTGTATAACTCAGATGTCCACACAGGGTCATGGTGTAGGAACTGATACCTCCTTGTTCATTCACAAAGTACATTGCCATAGTGTTTTACTATGCAACCTTGGTGGTGCAAGAGGAATGAGGCAAGGGCATGGGTGGCTAGCATTTCTAAAGCAATGATATTCAGACGTCATTGTTGATATATAAAGAGCAATGTGCCCCAGCCTTATAAAAAAGCATCCATCTTGGCCATCAAAAAGATTTCTTTATTTCCTCAAAAAGATTGCTGGAATCCATCCACCCAAAAAGAGAAAATCGAGGATCTAATCTGGCACGAAGAGCAATTTCTACTGCTAGGCTTTGCATTAATGAGATAAAACAGAAATCACTATTGGAGAAGCCTCATATGGTGTTGCACCAGACGGATCACAACCATTAGCATAGCAATATAACCAAGGTGGTGTTGGATTATGTGTATTGGCTGGCAGGGCATATGAAGAACTGCACCAATAAGGGAAATTATAGACTGAGATCAGATGATCATGAGGGGAAAAGAAGGCATAGTGGCTTCTGCACATGTGGGTTGGCATATCATGTGAACCTGGCACACAGTGGGGGTGGCTTCATACTCACCCTACAACTCATGAGGAGTTGTAGGGAGGATACAAAGCCACACCTGCCTTGTTACATGGCAGATTCGCACAACCCGCCAGCCCACCATGATGGCTTCTTTTCCCTCTGTGATCATCTGAACACCCCCACAGACTCCTCATGGCCACAGTGAGCTGGATCCATTCCATGGGTTGGAGATCAGATGGGGCTAGATTGACAAGAGTTCTAGGATGGTAAGGCAGTGACATGTCAAGTTGAGAAAAACAGGTGTGACAGACTCTGCCAAAAGTAGTTCATCCTTTATTGGGGAAGAGAGTAGTTTACCTGCTATGCAAATGGGTAGCAGCTGTTGATGGTGACAGTGGGCTCCTCTTCACAGTGTCTTTTGATGTCGCAGCGGTAGGCGGCGCGACATGCATTTGCAGTCGTTCCGCCCCTTTTTACAGGCAGGAGCGCCACAGTGGGCTTTCCTGCCACTGCCGCGTCCGCCAAGCGGCATTCTTACAAGAAAGGTAAGTTTTTAAATAGGGTGGGGAAGAAGGGGGATGGTCTGCGGCGGTAAGATTTGTTTTTATTTTTTATTTCTTTTATTTTTAAATGGGATAGGGAAGAAGGGAGGGAGGTCTGTGGAGGGGTGGAGGTGGTGCAGCGAGCTTATGGCCCGCTGGTCCACCACCTTCCCTGCCCAGCCCATGGCAACCAATCAGTGGTCACCATATACTGTGGCATGCCTCCCAGAAGCTCCAGAGCAACAGCGACAAACAGCAAAAGCCATCATCGTGTCACTCAAAGCTAAAAAAGTCAGGCTAACTACCCAGCTTTTTTAGTGTAGAACTTTGAGGCTTTGCCCCTAGATGGTTTCGCACGGGCGGCAGCATCATGTAACCCAACTGCCACCAGCGCTAAGCCATTTTGACTGAAACTGTCCATCTAGAGGCAGCCAGACATACATTTTGCGAAGTTTTGTGGAGTGGCTGACAGTTCAAATGGAAGTACCCTGTACTAAAATAAAAATGGCAAAATGGAAATATTTTCTGTGCTGAAGTCTGGTGGAAATATAGCTCTTTGAGGTTGACTGATATGAACCATGTGCCTACCTTGAGTAGTGAGATAATGCTCATCAGGGAAATCATATGAAACATTTTCAGACAAATGTATCGATCGACCCCAAATGTCTGTAACTGAGCAAAAACCTCCATTGTGCTTGGGAAAAGAATTGCAAAATAGGAGGAATAAAACTAAAGGAAGCATTGCCTGGGAGGGACAGCCTCTATTGACTTTTTCTTCAGGAGCAAGTAGAGCTCTTGAAGAAAGAGATAAGAGGGGTGTCCAAAGTGAGAAGGCTATGATCCAGAGGCAGCCTATAATGAGGTAAATTGATGTGTTAGATGAGAAGCAGCAGTGTACCTTCCCTCTGACCCCTCCCACTGTCACCCATGCTTAGAGCCTGCCATTTCTTCTTTCAGCCAGCTTGGGGGGGGGGGGGGGTTCGTGGTGCACCTTTGATTCCTGGACATCCACTGCGGGAAAAGAATAATCAAACAGCACCAAGCTGCTTTGCCTCTTCCTTCATCTTCCCATTCGCTACACTGTGCTGTTTCACTCTCTTCCTATCTCTTATACTACTTGGCTAGAACAAGACACGAAAATGGTGGTTGCAAATCCAACAAAGACCCCCTCTAGATGGATTCCGTTTGACACCTGTTCCTCCGATTATGCACATCTTCTCAAAAGCGCTTTATCGTAAATGCTTGTATGCAGGAGGTAATTGAGCACTCAACTGGTGACCTTACCGGTTGTTTCAAATGCGCTTTACAAGTAGTTAATGCGGAGAATCGCTTGTTCACATAGTCAAAATGCGCTTTAATGGCCGGAGCAAAATAAAACTCGCTATTTAACGCGCATTCGATAATGTGCATAATCGGAGAGAAACCGCGCCTCTACGCCCGATTTGCACTCCATTCTTGTAGAGGTAAATTTTTTAATGCGCCTTGAAAGAGCTTTAAATGCCTCTTGTAGAGGCAGTCAAAGAGACAGTCTTACGACAGTGGGTGGTAATAGGAAAAATGTCTGGTTGTGATTGACCTGCAACAAAAAAAAGGTGCATCTGCCAGCCCGGGCTGCTGTGTTTTGGGGTCTTGCGCCTTCCCCAGTACTTCGGGGGCACACTTTAAAAGGTGCACTTACAAAGCTGCAGGGATGATCCAAATAAAAAGTTAGTTCCCTTCTTTTAAGATCTGTATTTTCCCCACTTCCCTGGAGAGCAGCGAAAGAAAAGAAGCCACCTCCAGCTAGATTCCTCCTTCCTTCTCTCTAATCCTGCTGTTCTTTTGTCCCATCCTTTGCCAAATGGAAAACACAACTTATAAATGGAGTGCTCAGAGGAGATTGCTTGCCCACTTCAGTTATTTCCTTCCCTCTTTCTTCCTCTTCTCTTCTGCCTGTTACAATCAACCTATTAATTAGATTGTAGGAGTCTTCCTCGCTCGTCCACCAGGAAAAGGAAGACAAAATAGAACCTCTTCCTTTCCCCAATGGCCACCACCAGACTGCTTCATCTTCTTTCAGTCTCTTCTATGCAAGTTTACACAAATATCCTATTATGTTCAAGGGGGCAGCCAATGTACAGGTGGGTCTCATGTCTCTTTGTTTGACCGCCCTGTGCCATGGCTGCATCTTACACACTGTATAGGCAGGTGTGGCAGCAGGAGTTTGATAGTGAGCAAAGCTATTATATTATTATTATTATTATTATTATTATTATTATTATTCACAATAATAATAACAGGCACCATCCTATCCCAATGCTGTTCAATGTCTACATGAAACTGCTGGGAGAGATCATCTGGAGGCATGGGGAGGGGTGCTATCAGTATGCTGATGACACCCAAATATATTTCTCTATGCCTTTGTTAACAGCACCAGCTAAAGATAGTGAGTCTCTTCTGAATGAATGCTTGGAGGCAGTAATGGGCTGGATGAGGAAAAACAAACTGAAGCTGAATCCAGACAAGATGTAGGTGCTTGCTGTCAAGGGCCCTAACCTGGATTTGGAGATGTATCAACCAGTTCTGGATGGGGTTACATTCCCCCTGAAAGACTGCATTCGCAGCTTGGGGGTGCTTCTGGATCCGTGGCTCCAAATGACAGCGCAGATAGATGCAACAGCCAGGACTGCCTATTATCAGCTTCGGCTGATATGCCAGCTGTGCCATCTCCTAGAGTTGGAAAACCTAAAGATGGTAGTGCACGAACTGGTAACTTCGAGGCTCAACTTCTGCAATGCGCTGTACATAGGGCTACCTTTGTAACTAGTTCGGAAACTTCAAATAGTTCAAAATATGGCAGCCAGGTTGGTCACCAGCACACCTATGGGTGACCATATTATGCCAGCTTTAAAATCACTCCACTGGCTGCCAATTAGTTTCCAGGCGAAGTATAAAGTGTTGGTTATTACCTTTAAAGCCCTACATAGTTTGGGTCCAGGTTACCTGCGGAATCGCCTTCTCCCATACAATCCGCCCCGCACGCTCAGGTCCTCTGGGAAGAACTTACTGCAGTCGGCCAAGACTAGGCTGACAACCGTTACCCAGAGGACCTTCTCTTCTGCCGCTCCCAGACTGTGGAATGATCTGCCGGAGGAGACTCGTCAACTTAACAGTCTTTTAGAATTTAAGAAAGCCATAAAGACTAACCTCTTCCGGCAGGCCTACCCAGATGAATTTTAAACCTAAGAATTTTAAGATGGCATGATTGTTATTTTAATATTGTATTGGTTTTATATGCTCTTTTAATCAGTTTTATGTATTTGATTTATATTGTATTGTTGTATTTAATGTTGTTCACCGCCTTGATCCAGAGGGAGAGGCAGGTAAGGAATAAATTATTATTATTATTATTATTATTATTATTATTATTATTATTATTATTACAATAATGCTGCAATGAGTTGTATATGGATGGGGGATAACTTTGAAGACAGTTCAAAAGCTTCAGTTAGTTCAAAACTGAGCTAGGTTACTAACTGGGATTGGCTGATATTATCATGTGATGCCAGAGTTTCAACAGCTGCACTGCTTTCCAGTCCATTTCTGACCCAAATTCTTTTAAATCCCTAAACAACTTGGAACCAGAATGTCTAAAGGAACATCTCCTCTCATATGTACCTGCTCAGACCTTTAGATCATCTTTGGAGGCTCTCCTCCAAGTGCCCTGGCTGAAGGAAGGTAGGTGGGTGGGTGGCAACAAGAGGGCCTTCTCAGCTGTGGTACCCCACTCATGGAATGAACTCCCCAAACAGGTTCACCTACTGCCTATGTCATCTTTATACCACCAGGCAAAACAAAATCTTTTCTCCCAGGCATTTTAGAGACTTAGTTCTAGATTTGTGTGGCTGTTTTATTGATTCCTGTGCTGATTGTTGTTTTGCATTGTATTACATTTTATTCTTTTAAATATTTAGAATGTATTTATATTTTTAACTTTAGCATTTTTGTCTTTTAACTGTTTGTAGTCCACCAGAGAATACTGGCTTTGGGTGGATTTGAAATGTAATAAATATACTGCTGCTGCTGCTGCAACAGCAGCAATAATAATAATAACAATAATAATAATAATAATAATAATAATAATAATAATAATAATGTTGGTCTAGAAATACTTCCACAAGCAAGAAAAGAGATGATGATGATGATGATGATGATGATGACAATGATAATAATAATGGGAATAAAGAGGAAGGAGATAAAAGAGGGAAGCTATTATAGGAAGAAGTGATTGTAAAACAAGCTGAAGGGATGGATGAATCAAAGTGGCAGTTGGGAATAGGGTATAAGTTAAGTGTAAAAGAAGGGGAGAAGATAGAATACTTTGAGAGGCATGTGGAGAGGAAGGAAATGAATATAATTTTTCCCACTTAGTAGGGCCCCTAAATATTTTGCATCAGTGGGCACATTTGGAATTTTGAGTGTATCATGGGCACTCTCAAAAAATGGTGGCCATGGAGAAGCTTGCTCATTTATAAAATGGCTGCCATGGTGGGCATGGCCAGTCACAAAATAATTTCCCAGAAAGCAAAGTGGTGAAACTAACAGAAAAGTAACTAGCCCAAGAACTGAAGTACAAGGTGGGGGAGTGGGTTCTGAGCGCTAAAATACAAAACCACTCTTTTGAACCCAAATAAACATTTTGAACCTAAATATGGTACTCTCCCAGTTAAAAAATAAATAAATAAAACAACCGTAAGAAATAAAATTTAAATCAGAAGAGGCAGGATTAGATTGTTAGATCAGCAAATTCTTCCTGAAATGGAGAGGCTGAATAATGATTTGTCCAGAGCCAATGTCTCTAACTCAACTTGAGGAAGGTTGAATTATGGTCCTCTCCTTTCTACAAGGAAATAGCTGTAGCAAAGTATTTAACATTTTTCAAAAAGGGATTAAATATCAATATAAATTAACAGCAATTGCCAGCTGATTATGTCAAACTCCACCGCCATCTGTCACCATTTTGTGACTGATGGGTCTCAATATTTTTCAACTTTCTGGAGTAGAAAGTTTAAAAATCCCTAGTGTAAGCAAATGAGCTACTTCTACCTCTAACCTGCTTCTTCCTCTTCATGCTAGTTTGATGCTTTCCCCCAGTCTAAAGAACAGTACATGTTTAGATGAGCAGCTACCTTTGGTTGGGATATGTTTGCGCCAACTCCTGGCTTGGACAAAATATCTGAATACGTGTATGTTCTGCAATTTAATACCTTGAACCGCCACAAATAAATAAAATCTGGATTCCACCTCACTTCCTAAGATCTACCATGAAATCACTTGATCTCAGGCTTGGCTTGCTTTGTGACCCAGAGTGATCTACTTTGTGTGGATTTTGAGTCCAGTCCATGTATTCACTAATTCTCATGTGGCTAGTCTCACCTCTATGTTTTAAATGTACTACTTCTTTCTTTGTGATTGTGACACCACAGAGGTCTGACATCTGGAGTATATTACAATCCTATCACATACTGGAAAACAAGTCTAATTAAAATCAATGGGATTTACCTTTGAGGAATAGCAGGGATAAGATTAGCCTGGAGAAGTAACTGCTCATGGGTAAATGCAACTAAAAAGGGGGAGGGGATGGAAAAGCATGCATAAACCCATAGGAAATACTGTAGCTGATGGGTAGTATTTGTCTCCACCTCAATTCTTCAATTTCTTGGGGCGGGGGGCCTATGAGAAGAGGAGACAACCAGTTTAGTAATATGGATTATGTTAGCTCCAAATATTTCTCTAAAATGAACTCAGTGCATATTCAGGTGTAGTGTGCACCTTGACTTGGGGGAGGAGGGCTTGGGGTGGTCCTAACCAAATGTTTTTGATTGGTCCTAATCAAAATGGTTAAAACATAGTGAACTTGCCCAAGCATCAGCAAGATGAGACCCAGAACAGAGACTGGCAGAGGCAGACATGAGAATAAAGTGGATGTCATGCTCACTGAATCTGGATAGGAGTACAAAACTCCATTCAAAGATCCTGATTTGACAGAAACTGGCTTACATTTTCACTTGGTGGAAGGCAACACTTGCTTCCTGAGACATGTGACTGACGGTACAAAGAAAGTATGTAGGACAGAGAATGGTTCTAAAGCTAGTATCTAGATGCATGGTACTTAATTTTCTCTATGCATTCCAAGTCATCATCAGTCTGTATATAGAAGAATACAAGTCTTTCAAATGGGAGATTCTCAATTCTGGATCTAGCAGCAGGCTCAAGTAGTATATCTCCATAGTATGACAGATATCAAAATAGATTTTGACTGAGGGGGCTTCCAGATGAAGCTTTGACAGTGCTATTTTGCCCTCATTCACAGATTTTTATGGGAGGGGGTCCAGATGTTGTCACCTTTCTCTCGTAACTCTTCCATGTTTTTACTCAGCTTCTTCCCCCTTACCTCAGATAATTTGTTAAAGAAAAAAAAAAGACAGAACTGCTACACAATACCTTCTAATCAATAGCATTATGATTCCTCCAGCTGGAACTATTCTGAGACAATCAAGTGACAAACTATAGATTTGCTGCTTTATTAACCATTAAGCCTTGGACTGAAATACCTGGATAAGACATGTATTGTCCTCTAGAAGGCATTCTAGAAAGGGTGATACTCTTTCTCAGGAGTAATGCTCGTATTGGCCTATACATATAAAATAATTCATGATCTAAATAAAAAAATATACAGTAGGATAACACTTCCTGCCCAGAACATCTAGCTTCCTACACTCTGCATTCATAGGGCTGAAGTATTGCTTCTTTCTCTTTTTCACTTAGGCATGCTCAACCATCAGGGAGTAGGAGGTTAAGTGTTTAAATAGGAACTTCAAACCTTCATGTTATATACAGTACATGTTTTCCAAGCACTATGAATTCAGAGGTACTAATTACAGTTTTGCTCAGGACTCTTTGGCCACTTGCAGCAAGACTGGCCAAATAGGGAGAGCTATTGGGGTGGATAATATGTTATACAGGGTTATGTATAAGTGGAGGAGGCTGTTGAACTATCATATCCAAAGATATGGCCATGCTGACAATTTGTTCCAGGTAAAGGCAAAGTTATTCTGAGGGCAAGCCTAGTTTGAGATCTCAAATACATTGGTCTGGAAACTACTCAAAGTTTAATGCGTGTCTTCCGTATTGATAGTTGGGATGGTAACATGATTATGGATAATGAAATGGAGAAAGTAGAATTTAGAGCAGGGGTAGGAAATGTGGAGTCCATGGACACCAGTATGCCCCAGATACTTTTCTTGGGGCCCACTCTCTCCCACATTATAAAAAAAAAATACAAATATGTTTGTGTTGGAGCTAAAAAGTGTGGGTTTAAAGGAGAGATTTAGTGTGTTGGGGCTCAGAGAACATCTCTGCCTTGTTGTAAGTCTTTTGGGCAGGTTACTTGTACTTTGTGACTAGCCCCGCCTCCTATGGTAGCCATTTTGCGGTGGTGCCCACAATGACTTTTCAAATTACCAAATGTGTCCACAGGCCCAAAAAGCTGGCCTATCCCTGATTTAGAGCCTAAAGTATGATTATTAAAGAAGCACATGTTATCTGGGTCAAATATGGTACCAAAGCCAACACAACAGTGGATACTGGCATTAATCCAGAAACCTGCAAAGCAGGAATAATTGGGAACAAATTCCAACAAAGCAGGAATCAGCATCAATGAGACAGTGAATACTGGACCTGGAACAAAAGTATCATGAGTCAATGAAACCTAAAATGGGATTGGTACCAATGAAATGGTAGGCACTATAATTGGTGCAGGTAATTATAGTGAACTGAAGACAGTGTTTGGAAAGTCAACTCTGCCAAAGCAAGATCAGAACTGACAAGATGATGAATACTATAAGGTGACCCAGCTCTTAACATTGCAAGACAGTCAAAGAAAGTAATACCAAAAGCACTATCACCGTTGCCATGTCAGATCACATAGCTGAGTGCACTGTTGTGTATGATAAAGGTGTCACATACTGTGGCTTACCTACAGCCATGGAGGGCTGCATGTATAGGTTATGTCTTGGCATCAGATGTTCCTTGTAAATTTTGAAGAAGAGATCATAGAATTCTCTGCCTTGTTACTGTTTCTCATGGAACTGTATCTCACAGTACAGCAAACCAAGCTACTGTTGGGAATTCCACTCGCCATTCTTAGGTTTTCATGCAGACTGATACCAACTACTATAGTCCCTTGGGGCATATGCACCTATGATTGGGAAGACAAGATGGGCAACAAAGCATAGGTGCTGAATCTTTGCAGCACAGTGTGGGCGTAAGCTCCAGGGAGAAAGTGCAACTCCTCTTCTGATCAAAACCGGATAACCCGGTTATCGGAATTTCAACTGCAATGTGGACATGGTGTGTAGTTATTGATTTCATTATGAAAATAATTAAGGATAGGTTCAAGTGTGAAAAGAGCCTCTGGCATGGTGAAGGCAAGCTCCTGTTCAGAGACTGTTAGGGCCATAGCTGATGCCCGTGAAAGCCCACCTCCTGGGATGGAGGGATTTGGGCAGAAGCCAGGACTAGATCTTGAGATGAGAATAACTGGGTGGCAGGTTCCAGGATAGTGGCAGTTGATGTCTCATCTGGATGCTTCTTTTTTCTCTCTGTTCCAAGGAAACTTCTGTTGAGTTTGTAACTTTTAACTTGGAGTGGAACTAAGAGAGACATCTATGCTTAGCAGTTATCCAAGTCAATACTACCATAGGCACAAACACTGTACAAGAGAGTATCAATATCTGAAACAAAGATCAGTCAGAAGCTAAGACACAGAGGGTGCAGCCAAACTCAAAGCAGCCTCATGGCCAACTTTATAACATGGAGTTGGAGGCCTGTAAAGCCAGAGGAAGGCATTCAAAGGCTCCATCCTGCATGCTTGCCTAGTAAACATAAAACCAATGGAGCATAGACGGAGTATGACTTTATGTGTTCCTTGGTGATGGAGACCTTCCCCCTGCAAGCAAAGCACTGTTCGAGGGAGCTAGGCTGTACCATACAAGGTCAACCAGGCCAAAGATTTTAAGTGTGTGAAGAGAAAAATCTCATCTATGAGGAGAAATACTGGCATTTGTTAAACTGTCAGAGAAACAAACAATGACATACCAACAAGTAATTTAATTAATGACTGAATTAATTTTGAGACAAAACCGACAAAAGGTTTCTAAAATCTCAAAGTAGGAGAATATTCTCTGCCATGCTGTTTAGGTAGCAACCGAAAGCAAAGTGGGCAGGAAGGAATTTGCCAATCTCTCAAGGCATGCTCATATATGCAGGGTCTACCCATTCAATGGGAGTGGATAAGTGCCAGCTTCAACACTATGAAGCACTAGAATATTCTGAGATGTTGCTCTCTGCAGGCATACAACACATGTGAACAGAGGCCATGAAGAGGAACACATATTAAATACACATCTTAAGATCCCTGGGTTCTCTCATCCTAGGAAACACCCTGCAATGCTAACCCTGCACTTTCCATCACTCAGAAAACCAGGGAGCACATAACAATAAGTTAGGGGCACTAAATGGTATGGGAGCCCATGATGCTGCAACAGTTTTGAAGCTAAGCAGGTATGCACCTGATCAGTGGCTGGACAGGAGACCATTGGGAGCACCATGTAAGCTGACTCAGAGATTTCTAAAAGAAGAGAGGGGTATAAGTATGATAAATACATACACACAACGAACACATAATTCTTGTGTCAGTTATGAGTTTCCCTGTAAAATAATATGAGCAGCAACTGGCAAAGTACCACATGACATCCTGATGAGCAAGCTAGCGAAAAGTGGGCTAGATGGAACAACTATTAGGTGGATTCACAGTTGGCTACAGATTCAGATTCAAAGAGTGCTTATCAATGGTATGTTCTCAAACTGGGGGGAAGTAATGAGTGGAGTACCGCAGGGCTCAGTCCTGGGCCCAGTGCTCTTCAACATTTTTATGAATGATTGGATGAGAAGGTGCAGGGAATGCTTATCAAATTTGCAGATGACACAAAATTGGGTGGGACAGCTAATGCCCTGAAAGACAGAAACAAACTTTAAAGTGATCTTGATAGGCTAGAGTGCTGGGCTGAAAACAACAGAATGAAATTTAATAGGGATAAATGCGAAGTTCTACACCTAGGAAAAATAAACCAAATGCACAGTTACAAGATGGGGGATACTTGGCTCAGCAATACTACAAGCAAGAAAGATCTTGGAACTGTTGTAGATCACAAGCTGAATATGAGCCAACAGTGTGATGAGGCTACAAAAAAAGCAAATGTTACTTTGGGCTGCATTAATAGAAGTATAGCTTCCAAATCGCACGAGGTACTGGTTCCCCTCTATTCAGCACTGTTTAGGCCTCATCTTGAGTATTGTGTCCGATTCTAGGCACCACACTTCAAGAAGGATGCAGACAAGCTGGAGGGGGTTCAGAGGAGGGCAACAAGGATGATCAGGGATCTGGAAACAAAGAACTGGGCATGTTTAGCTTTGAGAAGAGAAGACTGAGGGAAGACATGATAGCACTCTTCAAATACTTTAAAGGTTGTCACACGAGAAGGGCCAGGATCTCTTCTCGAACATCCTAGAGTGCAGGACACAAAATAATGGGCTCAAGTTACAGGAAGCCAGATTCCAGCTGGACATCAGGCTTCCTGACTGTTAGAGCAGTAAGACAATGGAACCAATTACCTAGGGAGGTCATGGGCTCTCCTACACTAGAGGCATTCAAGAGGCAGCTAGACAGCCAGCTGTCAGGGATGCTTTAAGGTGGATTCCTCCTGCATTGAGCAGGGGAGTGGACTTGATGGCCTTATAGGCCCCTTTCCAACTCTACTCTTCTATGATTCTATGGCAAAAGATTTCCTCCCATGTGCATTTTAACATGGAGGCTGTTATTTATAGATCTGTGTGCTATACAAAGCACATATTTACTATACACACCATGAAGGAATTTTGTTATGTGTGAAACAGTCCTGATTCAGTCTTTTCGGGGGGGGGGGGGGCAGGGGGTACCATTTCCTTCATAGGAGGTCTCACCTGTAGTTCCTTCGGGTATCTCCGCACGCTGCCGAGCTGCAGTCCAATCCTCATGTGCTCGCTCCTCCACTAATGGAGCAGATGCATCTGAAATCAAAAAGCAAAATGAAGCAACTCTCACTTAAGTGCCCTGCAAATTAAAAATTCTTTGGACATCGGTTACTTTAAGAGAATTGAAGAATAACTTGCTGTAAAACATTGCAACACAAAAAGGAATTATGCACCAAATTTTCTCCAGATGAGCTGAGGATGAATTTGACAACCAAATGCAAGAGCCTACTCAACCTTAAAAAGACTGAGATATAAATATTACTAATAATTGCTCAAAGCTACACAAATGAACTTCAAGATTGAGCAGAAATTTGAACCTGAATCTCACATCCAAACTCCTTGCTCAATCTACTGCACCACCATGAAATTAAAACATATATTTCTCCCCACTCCCAGGTTCATTTCCCAGCCTATGGAGTCATCCAGAGCTGGCAGACATTCATGGACTCACCTTCTGCTCCTTCCAGTCTAAGGAAAGCATTAATGTGAATCAGGTTTATCTGCATAAGTGACCAGAATAGGAAGGTGGACATACCAAATGCAGAGAGGGCTGGCCACTGGGTCTGGTGGCAGAAATAAGATACTGACACCAGAAACTTCCTCAAGCAGACTGTCAGTTAGCTTAAGGAGATGAGTGGCGGTAAAGGCTGAAAAGTACCACTCATGAAGAAGTACAAAGTATATATCTCATACTCCACCCCGGTCTTCCAATCACAGTAAGGCAAGAGACAGAACATAGACAAGACAATCAATGAGATGAACAAGGGGAGGACAAGGAGATAATACTGTGCCTGCTTTTTATCTCCAATCCATTTCTGAGAGGAGATATTTAGACACAGACTGGCACACAGATCCATTGCTCTTCTTCATTTAGGGAGTTTTAGAGTGGACAATTTTGATGAGGAAAAGCTATCTTTCTTTTTGAAGATTCCCCCCAATGTTATTGATGCCAGGAACCTGAAATTTCTGGTGTCCAACACAATATTTCTATTTGATGCAGCTCTAAGCATATGGCTGCACTACAAATGAATTTGCTTTTATTTTGTGTATTATTTACTCTCTTGGCATGTATTGCCAACAATATTTGAATTTGGTTGACTGCAGAAGAACATTTAGAGAACTACTTACCTTATGAACTCAGTACTTCTTCAAGATTCCAGATTTAGAAGATTTCAATTGCCACATTTCATAATGATCAGTGTTATCAAAAATAGAATCTAATGGGACAAGTACTTATATACCAAGAATGTTTTGAATATTTGACCATTTAAGAGCATTTGCAGCCCAAAAGGAAAAAAATAATTCTTACAAGCTTAAAAACAAGAACAGCCATCATGCTTAATTTCTGCATTCTTAAAACAGAGCTTTAGATATAATAAGGGCATGACTACACTACAGGTTACCTTCAATCATGCCATCATTTTCTCCTGCCTTGTTTACAGGTTTTGGGATGTTTGCTACACTTTTCCTGTTCTCAAACAAGGGTGAGTAACTGGGCTGTCTTGCATGGGTAGCATTTGCTTATCTGTCAAATACTCTTAAGACTGTCCTTTAATTATTTCTATGCAATTGTGCATTCCCAATGCAATGGGTATTGGAATAATCACATGTAGAAAATGTACTCAGTTTAAACTAGAAATAGGATTTTTTCTGGGAGAACAATAACCTCACTGCAGCATGCACTTTTACAGGAATTGATTTTGATGAGTGAAGAGGCAATGATGGCACAACCATAGGATAAAATTCAGGATTCTACATTTTGCTAAGTGGTAAATAATAGTGTGGAAATGTAGCCCACTTCAAAATGGTATAATGCAAACCATGTAATTAATCTTATAAATAGCCATTCACCTCGCCACTTGTGGTATATAAGAATCACTTCTAGATGATCAGATAGGAAACCTTTACAAAAAATGTTTCTTTCAGATCACAAATAACTTTTTTTTTTAAGTGTGTGAGCTGGAAAACTAATTAAACGTATTTGGAAGGCTGCATGCAGCATGACTAGAACGATTGCCAAATGCTTACTGTATAGATGCTGTAGGACTGTGGTACATGATTTTGCAATGACCTGAAGTAAGCCAGTAGTGTAGACAGAACCCTAAGAGAAAGTGCCTTGATTTCCTTCAGGGAGTTGGAAAGGACTCCTTACAAATGAAGGATTTCTGTTTATTGCTTTTCTGAAGCCAGACTCTATGTAATCTCTATATACTGCCTTGAGAATATTTGGAAAAAGAATGTGAATATTTAACATCCTTGAAAATAGGATGCATCATTTGGCTGATCACAGATATGCTTGATTTGGGTTCACAAGAAGGAAACAAGACTACAGTTAATCCTGTCTTTAAGTAATTCTTGTTACAGTAACTGTCAAAACTGAATGCAAATCATTTAAAACTAGAAGCAGAGACATGAGAAAGCTTTCTTCTTCTAGGGAAAAAAACATTTTAGTGCACTTCTAAAAGATACGCTTAAGTGCTGGGTGCTATAAATTTAAAAGGAACGAGACAAAGAGCTCCCACCTTCTACAGTTGGGGTACTCTTAGCATCAGAAGCTTCAGACCCTGGTTCATCGGATCCATCATCAACTGGTATATGGAGGGGAGAGCCTGGAAATACACACATTCAGCACTCAGCATAAGGAGCTCAGCTTTGGAATATGGCCTGATGATTACTATGGAAAAGGTCCTTGATTTAAAGCCTCCTACTCATCCCCATATTGCAAAGAGTAGGTGTACAGACAATAAAAAGAGAAAGCAATGGTAGAAAGTACTAGGTTCAAGTTTCAGTGGCAGCAACAAAACAGCTAAGGAAGCTATTAAGAGCAATTGATCTGCAAGATACATCAACTAACAACAAAAATAAAACCAAACAGTCAAGAAGTCAAAAAGAAAACAAGTCTTTTTTCTTTCAGTTCAGATCATTATGATTGCCATTTTAAGTATCCTGTGGGTCATGTCTTGCTTGCAAGAAAGTGTATTTCAGGATACTCGAGCATGACAGTAATAGATACTTTTTATGGAAACAAACAAAAATGTGCATTCCTCAGACTACAATGCCCACCCAATGAAGTGAGAAAACAGATCGACAAGGCCAGACATGTACGCATGAACAATCTATTACAGGACAGAGAAAACAACAGAACACCACTTGTTGCCTATAGTCCCAGCTAAAACATATCAATGATCTACAGCCCACATTTTCCTCTCACCGGCCTGGAGTGGCCTGTATTTATTTACAGACAACCCCACCCCGGCAACCTAAAACAGCTACTCACTAGCAACAAGCCACATAATAAGACGACAAACGAAGGCACCAGATTCTGCAACAAACCCAGATGTCTGCTCTGTCCCTGTATCTCTTCTGGAAACATGATTACGGGACCTAACAATGTCACCCACAACCTTAGGGACTGATTCATTTGCTCATCCTCCAGTGTAATATACACTATTTCTGTCAGCAAAGCCCTTCTGCACTGGGCAAACAACCCAGTATCTACAGAAAATAATATAAATGGACATAAATCTGACATCACAAATAGCAACATTCAAAAACAAGTGGGAAAACACTTCAGCCTTCCACGACACTGTATCACAGAATTTACAATTGCTACAGTGGAGCAAAGACACTTCAAAAGAAGATTAGAATGAGAGTGCGGAATAAGAATTCATCAACAGATTTAATTCTATTACCTGAGGTCTGAAACAGAATTACGGATTTTTTCACACTACATGTGTTAATTGGCTCACCTAATACAGGGATGGTTGCTATCTGTATTGTAAATGACCACTATTAATAATTTGATTGTCATTTTCAGTATTTTCTGCATTGGCTTTCCTTGTGACCTCAGTTTACAATTCTCATCACCACCACAAACCAGTTCACACAAACTTATTTAAGCCACGGTGAGCTATGACCCATGCCAGAAGCCATTCTGAATATTCAAGCCGTGGCTTTTCATGTCATCCAAATCCAGGCAGCAGGGGTTGTGCAAGGATTTAACCCCCTACCACCTTGGGTTCGGATAGCACAACAAGTAGCAGCCATGGCATGAATATTCAAAAATCACCCTGCACACACCACAGCCAACCGTGGCTTAAAACAAGTTACAGTTAGCTGTGGTGATCATGCAAACTAGATCCAAATATATTGTATTAAAAAACCTGAAAGAAATTTATAAGAATTAGAATGATAATAAGGCAAAGTACAAGAGACTTAACAGAATGGAGAAAATTCACAGATAATTATAAATTAGAAAAAAAGTGTACAATAACACAAATATACATAATCTTAATAAAGCAGGCAATCAGGGTGAATGTAGCAATAAAACAAATATGGGAAAGAGACACTGAAGAGGAGAATGGGGAAAAATCTGTGAGAGATTCCCCTTTCAAACAATATCCACAAGAATAAAGGAAGGTGCACTAAAATTAGTTCAGAAGTGGTATCTGACACCCGTGAAGTTGGCAAAAATCAATAAGAATTTATCAGCTTATCAGAGGATGTCGATAGTCGCCACGTCCCTTGGACCTTGAGGTCTGAACAGTGGGCGCCCCAGCCCAGCAGGGAAGCATCTGTCGTGACCGTGAGAGACGGTGTTGGTTGTTGGTTGTTGGAACGTGATCCCATGCAACAGGTTCGACGGGATAGTCCACCATAGAATGGAGTCCTTTATCCTGTCTGGAGGGTGCAAAAAAGTACATCTGATATTGTGTTTTAGATTGAAGGATCAGAGAAACCAGTTCTGCAGGATTCTCATGTGGAGCTGGGCAAATTCTACTACAGTGGTTGTCGATGCCATGAGACCGAGAAATGCGGAGGTCGAGCTTCGATGTCGAATTGTGGTGGCCAGTGCAGTAAGTCTGACATCGATATACAGGTAGGAAGGCTCGGCCGTTCTGTGAATCCAGAAGTGCTCCTATGAACTGAATGGAAGTTCTTGGGGTCAAAACCGACTTCTCTGGATTTATGTAAAGGCCTAGTCGAGAGAGCAGTGTCGTGGTATAAAAAATGTCTCAGGAGAGTTTGTGTCTTGTTGGAGCGACCAGTAGCCAATCGTCCAGGTATGGATACACCTGTATCCTGAGAAGACAAAATGTGTGCACACAGCCGCCATACACTTTGAAAATACCCGTGGAGCCGTGGCAAGACCAAATGGGAGAACGCGGTATTGGTATATAGCGTCTCCAATGATGAAATACAGGTATTTTCAATGGGTCTTGTGAAAGGCTATGTGGAAATATGCATCTTAGAGATCTATCGATGCGAACCAATCTCCTTTCTTCAGCATTGAGCAGATTGATGTGAGGGACACCATACGGAACCATTGTGGAGTCAGGTAAGTATTTAGTAGTCTGAGGTCCCTAATGGGACGAAGTCCCCCGTCCTTCTTCGGTACCATGAAGTACCTGGAATAAAAACCTCTCTGCAGTTGAGAATTGGGAACAGACTCGACTGCACCCTTTTGGAGTAGAATGTCTATCTCCTGTTGCAACGTTGGAGAGGGCTTTGTGATTTCCACGGTACCGAGAGGAGGGAGGACATCGAACTCGATGTGGTAACCTTGTGCTACGATGGTAAGGACCCACCTGTCGTTGGTAATCAACTCCCAATCTTGAAGGTGGTTCGACAAGATGTGTCTGAAGGCGGGAGTCGCAGTTTGTTGATGAGGTGGTGTAACAAAGTCAGAGGTGTCGTCTGCCTTGTCCTTCGTTCCTATGGTAAGGAAACTTTGATCTCGAAGGCTGGTTTTGCCTTTTCTGAAATGGCTGTTTCTCTTGTCCAGCAGATTGCTGCTGTTGTTGGTATTGTTGTCAAGGCTGGCTGGTAAACGAATAGGAAGATTGAGGTCGGTACCATTTGCATTGTCTCGGCTGGTAAGACTGAGTAAAACCCATACGTTTAGCAGTAGTACACTCTTTATGGATGGCGTCCAAAGAATCATCAGTCTTTGAATTGAAGAGACCTAGGCCATCAAATTCCAGATCCTCAATACGGTGACGTGACTCTTGGGATAGTCCTGCAGATCGCAGCCAAGTATGGCGGTGAAGAGCAATTGCACCCACAAGTGCCTTAGATCCACAATCCACCTGATGTCTGGATGTGAGAATTTGTTGCCTAGATAGTTTCTGTGCTTCTTGTTGAAACAGTCTTGCCAAATTATTTTTGTCCTCTGGAAGGTGATCCATCAGCCTTCCTACTTTGTCCCATAGCAGCAGTTGGTATCCGGGCATGGTTGCCTGATAATTAGAGACCTTAATGCCAAATGTCATAGAAGAATAAATGCGTCAACCAAATAGGTCAAGCGGACGACCCTCCTTATCGACAGGAAAAGTATGTTGCCTCTGCGACTTGCCTTGCGCCGCCTCAATGACCACGGAGTTTGGTGGTGGATGTTGATATAGGAATTTGGCATCAGTCTGTTGAATCCTATGTAGTCCGTCAAGATGCTTTGAAGTCGGTGGAACAGGCAACGGCATTTTCTAGGACTGCTTAATTGTCTCCAGTACAGCTGGAAGGATCAGTATCGAGACTGGGCGAGATGTATTGGTAGCCACAGTGTCGAAAACCAGGTCTTGAGTGGTAGAAAGCACTTGCTCCACTGTGATTCCCAGAGTCTAGGCTATTCTACGGATTTGGTCAGAAAACTGTCCCAAATCTTCTGAAGGTGAGAAGGAACCATGGGGGTTCAGTTCGGCATCAGGTGAAGGAATAGATGGTTGAATGGATGTAGAGGATGAAGACTTAGATTCATAATCATCTTCCTCCGATATTTGTGAAATATTCGGTCGACGACGAACCTGTTGGAGCAAATTGGTTGTACTCGGTACAGAAGATTCTTGTGGTCTCTGTGTCATTGTAAGAGGACCCAAGGACTATAATTCCGACAAGGAAGATGGTTGAGGTTGTTGACTGGATAGGTGCGTCTGCACTGAGGAAGCCTCTCTCACAGTTGGTTGTGTTGGCTGAGGGACCGGAACGGTTAGATGTCGATGTAAATATGAAGGAGATGTATCTCGTCTTCTTTCATCATCATATCATCTTCCTGAAGAGGAGTACGAACAAGAGCTGCGCACTCTGTGTCGAAATCGGCAACAGGAGTGGTCTTCTGTCCCAATCCCTCAGTGACTGTGATCGACGTCGATCCCTCGGAGATTGAGGTGAATCTTTAGTATAACGACGATCGTAATAATCCCAATGATCGTAATATGTCGGTGACTGGACTCTCCAAGAGGGTCGAGATGAATATACAGGAGCTGTAGTCCTCGGAGGAGGTGAATCTCAAATCTCCCCTTCAGAGATTGAAGCAGGGAGCTGGTCTGCTTGCAATGGTACCGTGCTGATTGTCGGTATGGGAGATTGCAGCATTGGTGGCAACGGAGGCAGCCGTCTCGATGCTGAAGGTGATATTGAGGTAAAAAAATGATAGGGCTGTTGGACCTGGTTCAGCGTTGATGGTTCTCAACTTGGAGGAAGTACTATTTGGACATCTTCCAAAGATGGTGGAGAAGGCGGATCAACCGGCGGTGCTGGAGTTAGTCTAGAGCGCTTAGTGGCAATCGACTCCGTACGGGGAATCTTCTTAGACTTCTTGTTTTTGCCTTTGTCTAAGGACTTAAAAGGGTTTGATCTCGCCTTCCTGGCGATCTTTTTTTGCTAAAGAAGCAGTCGAAATCACAGCAGAGGTAGACGGTAGGTCTAAAGGATGCATTACCTCAGTGACTGATGATGAATCCATGTCGTCCATGGTAGCTGTAGTCTTAGGCTGATCCACAGATAATAAGGCTTTACTCCAAAGGAGTGCCTTAAGCCTATCAGATCTGTGCCTCCTAATCCGTTTGGAGAAATTTCTACAGAAGGGGCACAACTCAACTATGTCTCCCTCTCCAAGACAAATGAGACACAGTGAGTGCCTGTAAGATGGTGGAAGCTTACTCCCACATTCCACACATTTACAAAAAGGAGCCTAAGGGCCATACGATCCGATAGTATAGAATAAGAAAAGAAGAAAAAACAATAACGCTAAAAGAAAATGAAGAAAAAAGTCTCATGTTTTAGACTTCTCTATCTGAGTATATCCTGACGAGGTTTCCACAATGGCGGACGATAGAGAACTGAGGGTTGGGTGGGAACCCACGAGCATGCCCAGTACGGTGTGGGGGAGGGGTTCCCACCCAAAACGCCTCAGCTAATAAAATTTTTCCCGATTCGAGAGCTTGCACAGGCGGCAGAGCCCATATGTGTGATGCACAGAGACCACGAAGAAGAAATTTGGGATATAGCAATAAATGAAAAGCTGACGCAGAAGTTAAGAGTATATAGAGGAATAAAGAAAAGAGATACTTTCAGGATGGATTGGCAAAAATACACAGACTATATGAAAAAAAGAATTGAACAGAATAATTTTGGCAGAAGTTTACAGAAATCTGTGGGACTCAGAAAAGAAGAATATAAATAAATAACTGATTAATATACCACCCTGGAGTAGAAAAAGAGAATGAAAGACATAAGAAGAAAAACTTTGAAATGGACTAAGCGTGGGGAGGAAACGGTGAGGGATGCTGAATTAGTATCAATGTATTTTGTTTTTGGTTTCACTGTATTTTATTTTGAAAACTCAATTTAAAAAATACCAAAAAAAAAGGTCTGGGGGAGGTGGGCACTTGTGGCCTTGCTCCTACCGCTCAGCTATGCAATCCCCTGGATAGCTCACCGCACAGTTCACAATCGTCCTGCAGTCACCCATTTCCCCTGTGAGCCGCCCACTTCTCCCCCCTGAGTGTAAATGCTGGGCTTCCAAAAGTGTGCAGATCTGATCTTGTGCACAATAGCTCCCGTAAATAGCCATTTCAGCAATATTGGAGACATAAAATGACATCCATCGTGGCTTAAAGTGATGTTCAAATACACCTAATGGCTCATGGTCCTCCATGAGTTGACCAACCATCTCTTCAGCTTCCTGTATGGCAGTGGCAGAGCAGGTTGTTATTCTGCCTCAGGTACCAATAGGATCTTTCCCCACAATTGGGATCTCAGCTGTATTTCTCTGCTTTTTTCTCAAAGACTTGGCACTGAGGATACAACAGTGGACGCTGTTTTTTAAAAGGTGCATTCAGGCCGCCCCCGCGCAGGTTCGAACTAACTATCTCAAAATTCATTTTTTGGAAGTCCTTGTGGCAGAATACTAAACTACAATTGCTAAACCTTCCTGCTGAATAGTGAGGCAACAGAAACTTGCTGTGCAATCCACAAACTCTTTATTCAGCTAATAGCACCTCTTCACCTCTGAAGCAACCACAAAAGCTAAAGAGCTATCCTCTAGGCCTACTTCACAAAATAAATCTTTTTTTAAAAATTATATTTTATTATTTTAGGTAAAACAGTACAAAAAAGCAACAGTTCCCTCTCCCCCCCCCCCCCCGCATGAAGGACCACTGAAAAATATGGATAGCAAGGACAAAACAAAGTTTACAGTAGCAAGAAAAAAAGGGTCTTCCACCAGTTAAATAAAAGTAGTGTTTCAAAGATCACCATGTGTGGCTGGAGGTCGATATCCATGTTCCTTAGTAACCACATAAGAAATAAAATTAAACCAAGTTTTAGAATAAGTGGTGGTGGTCGTGTTGCTTTTTCAGTTCCAGGTTTCATTTGTTAATTTGTCCATAAGAGCAAAGTCCCAAAGCTGTGCCAGCCAGATTTCAAATAGATCTCCATCCAGGGATCTCCAACATTTGGCTATAGTGAGTCTTGCCGCTGTCTTCAGGTGAGTTATGAGGCCCTTTTGGGTAAGATCTAGTGCTGTCCCATCATATGTTGATAGGAGGGCAATTTTAGGATTGAGTGGAATAGTTTGGTTAGTGATGAGTTCAGCCTCATGAAAGATTTATTTTCCAGAATACAGAGACTAATGGGCAATCCCACCACATGTGGAAGTAAGAACCAATGTTATTACCACAATTCCTCCAGCAAGATACTGAAAGTGTGTTGTTAATTTTACTGAGAAGTTGTGGATACATATACCATGGTGGATAACCTTGAGAGCATTGTCTCGGACTTGTACAGAAGTTGTTTTAAAGGGTGTTTTATTCCAGATTTTATTCCACAGGGTTTCATCAATTGCCTCTCCGAGATCTTTTTCCCATCAGGCTTTAATGAGGCAGAAATTATAGCTTTATAAATCTGGGAAATTATCCCTTTACTCAGTGGATTACAAGTATACATTAAATTTTCAAAAACAGATAATGAGTAGCTTGTTCACATACAGTTGGTTGCTCTATGAAATTAATAACTTGATGAATGGTAATCCAGTTGTAATCTAAACTTTCTAATTGGGTCTGGAGTTCTGGACCGGTAAATGATTTTTGAGCTTTATAGAAGTCTCTGATCCAGTATAAAGCTTTCATTTCCCAGCTCCCAAAAGTATGCAATCTATATTATAGAAGGATGGATGGGAAAATAAGGGTGTTATTGGTGAAACCGGGGGGCATAGCTTGCTAGCCCATTGTTTCCATATGATGAGATCAGAAGCTAAAAATGGGTACAAAGTTGTTGGATCCTGGCCCTTTCTTAGATATTGGAAGGGTAGGCCACGTAAAGCCGCACAGTTTCTTTCGTATTCCATATTTAACCATGTCACTTTTTCAGAGCCTTGTACTATTAGCATCACATTGTGAATATGTGCTGTATCATGGTACCACTTCAAATTTGGTACTGCCACACCTCCTTGTGTGCTAGGTCTGTACAAAGTATTTTGCGATAGATGAGATTTCTTGCTTAAATGAATCGTCTGCTATTGTTTACGTTTTGATTCAGCAATATTTATGGGAATAACCTGAAACAGGTAAAGGAAGTGTGGTAGTGGCATCATTTTAACCGCCATGGTACGTCCCAGCCAAGACGACGTGAACTTAATCCAAGATTTTAGTTTCTGGACCGTTTCTGCAATAAGTGGTGTGAAATTGAGCTTTTCCAATTTGGTAAGGTTTTTTTGGGATGTTCACTCCCAAATATCAGATATGTGAGCTACATAATTTAAGACCTGTGAGCTTCTGCCATTCCATTATACATTCAGGTGATGAATGAATACACATGAGCTCAGACTTGCTACAATTCACGAGAAACCCTGAAATCTCTCCATAGCTTTGTAATTGCTTCATGACCGCTGGGATGGATAAGTCTGGGGAACTCAACATTAGGACTACATCATCTGCAAACATATTTACAAGATGAGTGTTGTTATTTGCCATCAACCCCGGGAGATTGTGATCTGTTCTTAATTCTATGGCCAGGGGCTCCATGGCCAGGGCAAAAAGCAGGGGAGACAAAGGGCAACCCTGTTTTGTGTCTCGGCCAATAGCGAAGGAGGTTGAGCACATACCATTTACCAAGACTCTTGCTGAACCTCCCTGATAAAGTCTCTTTAGAAGGCGAATGAAAGGTCCACCCAGGTCAAATTTGTCTAATGTAGCAAATAGAAACTGCCAGTTAAAGGAATCAAATGCTTTTGCAGAATCTAGCGCTATTATTGCTGTTGGGCCTGGGTGTTGGTGTCCCCAATAAATTGTGTCCAAAATACGTCAGATAGGGAAAGCAATTGAGCACTTTCGAAGAAATCCTGTTTGATCATGCTCAACATAAGTAGGTGCAACAATTGAAAGTCTGTGCACAAGTAAACTAGTGAAGAGAGTACATAGATTCAATGTCTTTGAAAGGTTTAGGTATTACTACAATGTTTGTGGATTTCCAAGCGTCTGGTATCTGGCCATTGTTCTGTATATCCAGGAATAGTTTTTATAAAATGGGTGATATTTGTTAGGAGAAAGTTTTATTTAAAAAATCCCCGTAAATCCGTCAGGCCCAGGTGATTTGAAGGATTTTAAATATTTGATTCCATTTTGTATTTCCTCCAATGTAAATGGCTGATTTAAATGTTGTTATGTGCTTCGGTGAATTTTGGGAGGTTTATTTTGTTCAGAAATTGAGCTAAATTATCCTTATCAAGGAGTTCCAGAGTGTATAACTTTTTGTAGAAGTTAGCAAATTCCTGTATTATTCTATCTTTATCAAATGTTTTGTTGCCATTGCCAATTTTTAAGGAATAGATTATCTTTTAGGCTTGGCGTTTTCTTAATATGTGAATGAGAAGTTTAGAGTTTTTGTTAATGAATTCAAAGTAATGCTGTTTTAAATATTGCAGTGTATTTATAATTTTAGGTATCTCCAATGAATTCAGTTCTGAACGTTTCCTAAGCAGTTTGTGATAAACGTGTTTGCTCAATGTGATTTTATCTTTGGTTTCAAGCTCATGGATCTCTTTTATCAAGGATAGTCGCTGATTCTCTTTCTCTTTTTTAATTCTGCTCCGCTCGCTAATGAATAGGCCCCTAGTCACTGCTTTTAAAGTTTCCCAGATTGTTGCTGGGGTATGGGATCCAGTATCGTTAATTCCAAGAAATTCTGGGATTTCTTTTTTATTTTGTCTAATATTAGTTTGTTTTGTGCCAGCCAAGGGTCCAGTCTCCAAGCTGGAGGTTGTGAAGGCCTAGTTCCCCAATACAGGGAAGCCTGGACTAAGGCATGTTCCGAGATCCCCAATGTCCCGATATTGGAGAAATGGACTAAGGATGTCCACTCCTCCAAGACCAGAACATAGTCCAGTCTCGAATAGACCAAATGACAAGGTGAGCAATATGAATAATCGCGCTCATCTGGATGAACCGTCCGCCATGCATCATATAAAGAAAATTTTAAAAGAATCTTATATAGCGGGATTTTAAAAGAGGGAGAGCAAGTTAGTCTTTGACCAGTCATTGTATTTCTACTTTTGTCAAAGTATTTATTAAGGACTAGGTTAAAGTCCCCACCCAGGAAAACATTGCCTTGCTTAAAGTTGTCTAAAAGTGTTAGTTTCATTTAAAAAGGCTTCCTGTAGAGAGTTTGGGGCATAAAGCTATCCGATGGTCATCCAAGAGTTACTAACAGTGCCTTTAATAAATAAATATCGACCGTCTGGGTCAGACTGAATGTCTTTGATTTCTAAACCTAATTTATCTGTGACCCAGGCAGCAACACCCCTTGATTTTGATGTTCCTTGAGAGGACAACCATTGCCCCCTGCAGAGGGCAAAGGAGCAGGGTATTGGCATGCTCCTTTTTTGCTTTGGTGAGTTTCCTGGATCAGAATTTCATCCAGGTTTTCGAGTTTCATTAATTTCCAAATTCTCCTACGCTTAATTGGTGAAGAGAGCTCATTTACATTCCACATAAGTACATTAACTTTAGCTATAACACTGAAAAATTAAGAAAGCAATACCCAAATCTGTAGTGTCTAGAGCTATCCACAGTAAGTAGAATTAATAAGCAACAGTGATACTCTCAGCAACTTGTAACTTCCCCCCATCCAAAACAGAAAGTACCCAAACCACTGATGGCCTTGACCATAGGGATAGAGGCCATATTGTAATCTAAGATCACAAATACAGTGTTAAATAACATGGGAGGTGACATAGCATTACTCCTCTCCTCGTCCCAGAGAATTGAAATAGAAAAAAAGTGATGTGCTTGCAATGGCTGAGCTAGAATCCAGATAACAGTATTCAAGCAGAGCAGGAACCATTTTGTGGATTTCTCCTTTTCTCTGGAGTCTTTTTGGTTTTCTTGTTCCCTCTCTTTTTCTGCTTAGTTTGCCAGCCAACGGTGTCTCGATCTTCTTCTTCTTCTCCAGGTTCTTCTTCTTCTTCTCCTTCTTCTCCTTCTCCTCCAGGTTGTCGTTGTCGTTGTCGTTGTCCTTCTCCTTCTCCTTCTCCTTCTCCTTCTCCTCCTCCTCCTCCTCCAGGTGGTGGTTCTTCTTCTTCTTCTTTTTCTTCTTCTTCTCCTCCTCCTCCTCCTCCTCCTCCTCCTCCTCCAGGTTCTTCTTCTTCTCCTTCTTCTCCTCCTTCTTCTTCTCCAGGTTGTTGTTGTTATTGTTGTTGTTGTTGTTCTTCTTCTTCTCCTCCTCCAGGTTGTTGTTGTTGTTGTTGTTCTTCTTCTTCTTCTCCAGCTTCTCCTTCTTCTCCAGCTTCTCCTTCTTCTCCAGCTTCTCCTTCTTCTCCAGCTTCTCCTCCTTCTCCTCCTTCTTCTCCTTCTTCTCCTCCTTCTCCTCCTTCTTCTTCTCCTCCTTCTCCTTCTCCTCCTCCTCCTCCTCCTCCTCCTCCTCGTGGTTCTTCTTCTTCTTCTTCTCCTCCAGGTGGTCCTTCTCCTTCTCCTTCTCCTTCTCCTTCTCCTTCTCCTTCTCCTTCTCCTTCTCCTCCTTCTCCTTCTCCTTCTCCTTCTCCTTCTCCTCCTCCTCCTCCTCCTCCTCCTTCTCCTTCTTCTTCTTGGGCTGGCTTCTCAAGATCCCAGCGGATATCAAGTAGTTTCTTAGCCTCAAGATGGGTGGTTACAGATTTGGGTTATGAGCAATTCGAACAGAAAGCCCCATCTGTAAGCTATCTTAGCATTTCGTAAGGCTGTAGTATAAGGTCTAAAATCCCTCCTTTTCTGGAGGGTGCCAGGACTTAAGTCTTGGTAGATTGCCACAGGGGTTCCATCATATTCAATTTTATCAAGAGCTCTAAGTTTAAGCATAAGGTCATTTTGATAGTATAGTTATTAAAGTGTATTATGATATCTCTAGGAGGCGCCACTCGCTTTGGTTTTGAATGGATCACTTTATGTATTCTTTCTATCACTTCAGGTTGGAGGTTAATTTCAGGGAGTACAGAATTTATCCAAATGTTAAAATCATTCAGTAAATTATTCTCACCAAAGCTTTAAGTCCTCTTAAACAACATCGATCATGATCCTGCATGTCCTCAAGTTGAAGCTGAAATTAAAACGTTCATTTAAACGTTTTAATGGAGATCTTATTTTTTGAGCTCTGTTCCATGGATTCATTTGCAGTTTGAGAGGTCTCTGTTATTGTTTTGTTCAAAGTGGCTAAATCTGCCCTTAGGGGTTGTAATGCTTTCGCCCAATCTTGAGCTAATTCTCTCCTAATTAATGTGACTAGTTTCAGTGTGGCATCTGTGTTTGTTGTTCTGATTCATTCTTCTCGCCTAGAGGGGCCTTAGTGGCCATTTTAAATCTCACAGAGGTTGTTCTTGTCTGATCTTGAGAGGGAAGCTTTGTTAGGGAAATCCAGGCCTCTAAGGTTGCTTTTTTAGCCCTGCAACTGCTTTGTAGCATGTTCCATCAGGGGATATCTTCAGAATTGCAAAATGTTGAGGTGAAGCTCAGTAGTGCTTTATATTTCTCCAGGGTGAGAGGAAGCTGTGGGCTAAGGAGCCATCTTAAGCTGATGACATCACCATCCTGCCGCCCCCCCCCCCCCCCGCAAAATAAATCTTTTGATGGGACTGTGCTTCTCCAGAGCTGGGACAAGAATTATGGGTTATTATCATAGTACAAAATGTAAGTTATCAGTCATAAGAATGAATATTTTATTCGCAATATGCTTAACGATTCAGCAATAAGGGTTCATGCGGCATTACTGATATGTTTGTTCACATTTAGCCAATTTGGTCTGTTCTCAGCTTTTATCTAACTACCTTCTCAGATCATCCCATGAAGTAGGCTATGGCTCCAAAATGTCATGCTGCCATAAACCTCTAAGATAGGACATATTTTTTCTTGTAATTGCAACACACTAACACAGCTACTTTTCTAGCATTTAAGACCACATTTACAGTCACATTTCCAATCATAGCCTTAACTTTTAAGTCTCCCAAACAGGAAATGTCTTAACTACTGAATACAAAACATGGACAGCAAGTAACATAAACATGGACAATGGTATTTTTGACTAGGATTCATGGACTAACCTTTCCTCAATTCATTTACACATCCAGGATGCATCCCCATATATCACTTTTCTCCATTTTTTTTAATACTGTGGAATACCTGGATTCAGCCCCATGGAAGAAGCTCCTTCCTGTTTCCCATCTGATAAGACTCACCTGTCTGGTTCCACCTAGCTTGGCTCACCAAATGGTCATCTGTCATATTGAAGTCCTGATGCTGGTCAGCCATCCTGTTACAAAGTCTATCTAGAAAAGGAAGACAAAAATATTATAAAACAAATGTCCCTGTGCAGCTCCTGCCAACTGCTTTGCAAGGCATGCTTTTCATACAACTTACTCCAATATTTCAACTACCCAATCCATACGAAGCAGAGTACAGCATTCATATTATCCTCCCTTGCAGTAGGCACCCCCAGAAAATATATGTTTTTAGCAAGCTTCTTTCAGCTTTTATATTTCCTTACAAAAGTGCTTTACAGTCAAATATAGTCTTCAAGATAGATGATTAAGACTAATGTTTTCCAATAACATGTAAATCAAATTGCAAGAATTGAAGCTGGATGAAGGTAGCTTGCTAAATGTCTTCCAAAAAGAGAAAGAAATATTTGAAGACCATGTCCAGCATTCTGTCCATTGGAAAGCTGGATGTGGCCCGCAAACTGTTAGTTGGCCATCTATAACATAGAAAACAATGTACTTCTAGCATGCACAGAACATGTTGTTCTGGGTGTTATAAAGAATACTAGGTTTCAAGTAAATCAAAGATGGATTAGTATTTATCTTAGACTACCATAACAAGAATGGAAGTAATTTGAAACCTCAGATTCCAGGCAGTCAGAAGATGAATTATTCATGATTTTTTTTAGTAGCAACCATTTTTTGTGATCAAGTGTTCAGCAGCAACAAATTCTTTTGCAATAAAAAATTTAAAAACCCTTAAGATGCCCAAACTAATCATTGAAAACATTACTTTCATCTGAGCTGCTTCCCCTCACCACTACTATGCTACATGCCCCACTCATTTTGGCAGATTTCTAAAGGACTGCCTTCTCATACACAAACCTTCCTGTGTTTTAACATCAACCCAGGGTGCCCTTACCCAAAGTAAGACAAATGTTGACTGGGGAAATGGCCTTTTCTGTTGTAGTATACTGAATGCAAGACGGTCTCCCTCAGGGGGGCTCAGCTGGCACTGCCTGTGATCTCGTCAGTTAAGGACCAGTTTGTTTGTTCAAGCTTTTTAATATTACCTTTTTTAATGCTGTAGTTTTAGCTGTTTTACTTAGGGATTGTACTAATACTGCTGTTTTAACATACTAATGTTGTTGTTTAAGATGCTCTAGTAAATTTTGGATTGAAGAGTGAACTGTCAATTTCCACAACAAAAAATGAATATATGACCCACTGATTCTATGTGATATGGCAATATGGAAAGCACAAGCTTCTGCCTTTTCTACTATGCAAATTTTGTATACAGAAGGAGTCTTTCATATGGAGAAGCAAAGGATCCTCAACTTGCAATGTGGCACAGATGAGCAATAAATATATCATGAAATCTGCTGATCAGCTACCTCAATACATCAGTTTATGCAATTACAAATACGTCCTAAATCAGGTAGAAAAACATTTGGTAATCAGGATATGTGCTTTCTGGACTCCCTCAATCAAGGGTTAAAATGTTTGTATTGGTTTATTTGAGACAGAATAGGAAAAAAATGAACTTAATTTAACAAGATTTTCATGTTGGAAGGAGAGGCTTTCCCACTTAAAATAAACCACTGTAATTATATATATCACATGATCATATTGGCTCTCTTCTTCCTGTTCTTAAGTGGGACGTAATTTGACTCTATTAATAGGGCAAGTAAACAAATTAAAAACCACCATGTAGTTTACAGCAAATGTAAACTACATGACTCGTTAAGCAGTTGTCAAAAATGTGAAAAGTATTATTTTTAAGTCACCAATTTAATATCTGGGAATAAAGTGAACTCTCTTCAAATTTACTGTGTCATATAAGCAAGTACCAAGTAGGATATCCAGTCTGCTGCAAGTTTAAATTACTATGCTATTTAGCGAACAGTCTCTCTCAAGGATTTCAAGCTGAGGCGTCTGAAAAAATTGATAACCTTTGACACAGCTGCAAGTAAAAGAAATATCTGCATGTCTTCTCTTGTAGAAGCTTATTAACAGCAATTTCTGCCTATGGAGAATAGTATTAAATAATAATAAAAGCCACATAAAGCAAACTCAACTAACATACAAAGACGTCTCGAGTTGTGATCCTTGTGTTGTCCCAAGGCCACAAATAACTTCTATCTGCAAGAGTTCAGTCCACAACAGTAGTCCAAGTGTGCTCCTAGTTTGTATCAGTAGATAGCATGTATGCATTTTGCAATTCGGTTTCACCTGCAATCCAGCTTCTATATGTACATGGAGTCCTTGCCCTAACAATGGGAATTCATAAAGACACGAACACCTTAGGGTAGGGATAATTAGGAGCAGTTACACCTTTGAATTTTGTTTTAGTTTCCTTTCCTTATTGTGGGTATGTTGACCTGGCTTCTTCGCTTCCTGGTCACTGAGAAACACCAAAGCACAGAACACAGAAACGCAACACAGAATGGCTGTCAGATGGATTTGGATTGGCTTTTTTTTAATGTTGTAGAAATTTGTTATCTGATATAGTTATATTTTTACTTTTATTTACATCTTGGGTTTTGTTTCATGTAGGAATCTACACTGTACCTTTGAGACTTAACAGGATTTAAAAAACAGTAAATCAATATTGGACTTGGACGTGCTAGCTTCAAATCCTATCTCAGCATGATCTCACAAAATAAGTTCAAGCAAATCACCCACTTTCTACCTTGGCTATTTTTACCTCTTTTGTCTATCTCATCAATCATATCAGTTGTAGATTTTTTTAAATCAGGAAACTCAAATACAGTACAACTTAAGTTCTTATCACAGAGCACCATTCCCATAGAGGCCATTTCCCTTATTTATTTACTTATTTTATTTATTACATTTGTATACCACTCCACTTCTATAAATAAAATAATCTATGTGACACTGTCCTCTATTCCTTGCAGATATAGAAATGTATGATCATGTGTGGAAATTTGTACATTATTACAAATCAGGGTATACCCCTGTCAGGGCCAGGGCTCCATACCAAGAATCAGACCTGTAAGTTGCTGTAAGTTGCTGGAGCCAGAACAGTAGCTGGAATTAGAACATTAGCAGGAAGTAGTTTCTGTTTTGTTTTGTTGACAAGGGGCCAATCTATACTGGTGATTTAGTTTGGAGGAAGAGCACTTTGGGGTCGTTTGCGAGTCCTTACAGTGTATTGTTTTTCTTAAACATGTTTCCAGAACGGTTCAGCTGCAGTGTGCTCCGTTCCCTCTGCATTAAATACTGGGCATGCCTATTTCTGTGACCTAGTTGAGGGGTGAGGTGCTTTTGGACACAGCCTTCTTCCCATTCACAAGCATTCCCTATTCACAGTATGTAGCCCTTTTTTCCCATTCAGAAAACCGCCGCTATGCTGTTTCAAGTATTCACAATAGTGCAACTGCTGCTGTTCTAAGCAGTGCTATTTTAATCTTTCACAACATCCCAATGCTGGATGAGAGGGGAGAGGTGTTGGGTAAACTACAGTGGCATAATTCAACACTTCCAGTAAACTTCACTGAACAGGGGCAGGGAACAACTCTCTCATTCGCTGAGCAGCAGCTATGAGGTTGATGACATTCACTTCTACTAGCTCTGACTTCATCTATCCAACCCCAAAGTAGGTACTGTAAGTGCTGTGTGACCCATGAAAGTGGGTTTTTAGGTAATTTACTCTGCTTTTCTTTCTTCATGTGCCCCTGACTGACCAAAGCCAATTTCATGAAAATCCAGATATGCACTATTCCTTCCATTTTCATGTAGATGACCAGCAGGCAAGGACAGATAGGCTTCTAGTTTTATAGAGGCTTCATACTGCCTGCCAGTCCAAGTGCTGAATATTCCAATTCCCTTCTGTGCCTGAAAACTGTTCTGGGGCCTGAGCATATGTAGTTCTGGCTCTGGATAAAGACAAATAGCTTACCTGTAACTGTAGTTCTTCGAGTGGTCATCTGTTCATTCACACATACGGACTCTGCACCTGCATGCAGCCTCAATTTGGGAAATTTCCAAAGCTGAGAAAAATGCTTTTCATGGGAATCCCCCCTCCACCTCAGAGGGTTCCCGCCTACTCCCTTAGTTCCTTGAGACCGCTGTAGTGGCCTCGAGACCAAGGGATAGGATCTATACAATTTTGTATGCAGGATGTAATGTCGACACCGAAGGGGGGATGGTGGGTGGGTCATGTGAATGCACAGATGACCACTCAAAGAACTACAGTTACATGTAAGCAACCAGTCTTTCTCTTCGTGATCTCTTTTGCATCTCATATATGGGTGATTGACAAGCTGACTTACCGGAGGTGGATAGGTATAGGTCATTACTGCAGTACTGCTGACAGAACAGGTCTTTCAAAGGCACAATCTCGTCGGGATTGAACATCAAGCTTGTAAGGAAAACAAAAGGTTGATGCTTTCGCCCAGGTAGCAGCTTGACAAAGTTCTGGGAAAGGTACACCCCGTTGGAATGCAGTTGAAGTGGAGACGCTCTGTGTAGAGTGGGCTCGTATCGAGTCTGACAAATCTAGTTTGGCCAACTGGTATGCCAATCTGATAGTGTCCACCACCCAAGAGATGAACCTCTGAGAAAAGAGGTTTTGCTATGATGGTGGGTGCCATCATAGCAGACAAAAACCCTTGGAGAATAATGAAAGGTCTTCATTCTAGATTTGTAGAAAAGTAGGGATCATCTAATATCGAAAGCATGGAGAGCACCCTCCAGTACCAACGACGAGCACTGAAAGTAGGCAGGTAGAATGACATCTTGATTCATGTGAAATTCCAAGCCCACCTTAGGAAAAAAGGTGGGATGGGTTTGGAGGACAGCTTTGTCCTTATGGAAGATGAGGAATCAATACGGACTGTGCATAGTTCCGATGCTCTCTGCACCATCGTGACTGCTACTAGGAACGCCACCTTCAGACAGAGCAGTCTGAGATCAATGGTAGCTAAGGGTTTAAAGGGTTTAGTCGTAAGCACTACAGAAAGGCTCCACTTAGACACAAAATCACATAGAAGAGGCTTCAAATTCTTCAAGCCTTTCATGAACTCTTTTGTCACTGGGTGAGTGAAAGCTGTAGATGCCTGGACTGTGGTATGTGATACAGAAATCACAACTAAATATACTCTGATGGAAGAGTATTTTCAATCCTCTTTTGAAAAGACTGGGGGGGGGGGAAGTCAGGACACCATTGAGAGGGCCACTGATTGGTTCAAAGCCAGAGTTCTTAGCAAACGCAATGAAAGACTTCCATTTGATACAATATGTTTTTCTTCGTCGATGATCTACGAGCTGCATCCAGGACTAGTCGTAAATCCTTGGAGAACGAGGGCAATGCAAGTTGCTGTGTATTCTCCAAGCTGTCATGTGGAGCGTCAACAAGTTGGGATGGTGAATTCCTTGGACAAGAGGCTTGGTAACAATGGAAGTCGAATGAAATTTCCCCAAGCTAACTTGAGTGGCACGGAAAGCCATGCTTGTCTTGGCCACCAAAGGTCTTTGCAATTACTCTTGGGAGGAGTGGAAAACGTGGGAACAAGTAGCAAAACTCCTTAGTCCATGGGTAGAGAAAGGCATCTCCCAGAGAGAGTTGACTGTGTCCCACTCTCGTACAGAATGGGAAGCACTACCATCTCTGGTGAGATGAACAGATATATCAATTGTGTGCCCCATCTGTCGTAATTCAAGGATGCCACTTAGGAACGTCCAGGTCCAAGGTCAGTAATCCAGTCCGTCAGTCAAAAGCCGAAGATGCTGTTGAAGTCCAGATAACAGTAGTAGAATCACAAGACATTGAATTGTAGTCAGGAAGCCGGTTCCTAGGGTCAGGATATGTCAGGGCAAGTCCAAGGTTTCAGGAACACACAAGAGAATAGTCAGGTCACAATCCAGGGGTCAGAATTTATTTATTTATTTATTTATTACATTTGTATACCGCCCCATAGCCGAAGCTCTGTGGGCGGTTTACATAGGATTAAAAACAATTAAAAACAATATACAAAAATTAAAACAGCAAAAACATACAACATACACACAATCTGTACATTTAAAAACCACTTCAACACTTCAAAAAACTACAAAAACAAAACAAAACAAAACAAACCCAGGCTCCTCAGATATTGCCAAATGCCTGAGAGAAGAGGAAAGTCTTGACCTGGTGCCGAAAAAATAATGTTGGCGCCAGGCGAGCCTCGTCGGGGAGATCATTCCACAATTGGGGAGCCACTACAGAGAAGGCCCTCTCTCTTTGATTCAATCCAAGCTTGAATCAAAGGCACAGAGCTGAAACGCACAAAGCAAGGCACAGACATCCAAGACGATAGTTGCTTTCAGCACTGGGGCTGAGCTCTGGCCAGACTTTTATGGGACGGCGATTAATGAGCAATTAGCGTCAGCTGGCCTGAAGCCCAGCTGGTCTCCACCAGCTTCTATGGAGTGTCATGCCCCAAACACTCCCCGGCTCAGCTGCTCCTTATCTCTCTCATTAACTGACTCACAACACCATCAAACAAAGAGCTGTTGGCTTATTCTTAACGAGAGCTGCCACTCATGGGTGTCGACGGGATTATGTGTCAAAGCATCTGCTAACAAGTTGTATTTTCCAGTGATGTGCGCCGCAGTCTGTGAAGTGTGCCATATCCTCAGATGGTGATGCTCGATCAAGAGCACTAATGACATCATCTGGTGATGGCACTGAAGGTGGAACTGAGTAGTAAGATGAGTCTGAAGGTAGTCCTCTATGGAATATGGAGACAAGTCATGAGCACGAGGATCAGTCTGGTGTGGTAGCAGCATTAGTGGGAGAGGCTGCATAGCCACCTGATGAGTAGTATCTGGCCGTGTTTCATTAAAAGACATAGGATGAGAGCTGAGAGAGGCCAATCACCGTGGAACAGGAGGAGGAGGGCAAGACAACGAGGCTGATAGTGGTGGCCTAAATTAAGGGGAAGGAGCCCCCAAGTATCTTGCTCTCTCCCAAAATACATCTTGTTCTCTATGCCAATCATCGTATTAGCATTGTTGGCGTGGTGGAAAGGACCATCCTGAGGACCTGCTCCAATCATGGATAGGAGAACAAGATATTTCTCAGCTGTGCTGGTCAGTGTGAGGCTCTCTCACCAGATTTGGAGGAAAAGATCCTGTTGATTCTGGACAGCTGCGAGCATAGGAAGGGGCACAAGGAGTTAGTGGCCATGGTGCCTGGAAGCCTGTGAATAGGGAAGAGTCCTGTATCTCCACTTCAGAGACCAAGGCTGCCTGTGTCGAAGTGGTCTCGGTATTGATATTGTCGGTGCTGACACCATGGGCAGCATTCAACGTATCGGTATTGCTGATTCCAGAAGATGAGGTGGAGGAGTTAAAGATGGAGGAGAGGATCATTTATGCTTGCCCTGATCCTTTTTCTTTTTTCTTTTTCTGCCCACCCAGTGCAAACTTTTGCTCCCTGGCTCCTTTTACGATCTTTTTAGTAGCAGAGATTGCCAAAGACCTGCTAAGAGTTGGAGGGCCCATTCAGCTCAAAACTTGGACCGAAGGACCTGGAGAAGCAGGCTGAGGAGGCAGTTTTAGTCTGTGTCTCCTTTCCCTTCTCTCTGTGCTCAACAGCTTTAGGCATGTCTACTGCCTCTAGGACTTTCCTCCACAACGCAGCCTTCAGGTGGTCAAAGCAATGTCTTCAGATTTGTTTTAAAAAGCCCGGGCAATGTGGAAAAGATTCCACAACATGAGCCTCTCCGAGGCAAAATAAACACAAAGAGTGTCTGTCAGTTGGGGGTAATTTATTACCACACTTGATGCACTTTCGGAAAGGCACTTTTAGTGCCATTTGCTGCCAGAAAAAAGACCAAAGAAAGTTGACTGACTCACTTGCGTAAAATTATATTTTATATTTAAGAAATGAAGTTCAGGAAGAAAAAATTGAAGAAAAAGGTGGGAAAAGGTGTAGAAAAGTGAAAAAAATATCTCAGCTGAATCACAAAAGAATGCTCAACAGAGCAAGAAGTTCTCTATGAGGCAATTGGTTCAGCAGTCGAAAGAGAACTGAGGGAGTAGGCAGGAACCCTCCAAGGCATGCATGCACAGTGGGATGGTGGGGGAGGGTTCCTGCCAAAAACGTATTTCTCAGCTTTGGACGTTTCTTAATTCCAGGCTCCAGACAGGCACACAGCCCATACGTTTAATGCACAGAAAATATGAAGAACTACAGGGTTAGGTCCCAGCTCACAATTCTATTTCTGTTAGTTCCAGGTCATGTGAAGTTGATGGGGATGGGGAGTGCAAAGGATGAGCAGGTCTTCTAGATGTCCTGAGCATGTTACACCAATTTTGCATCAGTTGCATTGGTTCATTTCTGTGGTCAATTTAAAGCATTCTACTAATCTTTAAATGATTTAGAATGGTTTGGAATTATTATTTGAAAAACTGCATACACACATATGAATCTGCCCAGACCCTGTGATTACCCTGAGAGACTTTGCTCACAGGCCCTTCACTAACGTCAATCAAGTTGGCAGGTACCAGAGACAGAACTTTTTCCCTTCCTCAAGTCTTGCAGCCTTTAAGCAGACTTTCAAACCTTTTAAAATTCCTCCATGGTTTTTATTGATTTTATTGCTGGCCTGCTGCATATATAATTTTATCTGATGTTTATAGCACATGTTATCTATTCCAGTGTTAAACTGCTTTTAATATTTTTATTGTAAGCTGCTTTCTGAGGGCTTGCCTAAAATGCAGGGTAGAAATAGCAACAAACTGAAAGCTTTTATATGAGTCAAGATGTATAATTCTGTTTACTCTGACGTACTGGCATGAGGAGGCTTCCTTGGCTGCTCCCACCCTCCCAGAATTCCCTCCTTTGGCTACAGATGGGTTGTGGTACACAGGCTAAACCCCTTGCCTGATACCCCTTAGGTCACCTGTTTAAAACTCACTAGAGGTTTCAGATTGGAAAAAATTCTCCACTTTCTATACAAGTTCAGGGTGGAATTCTATATATGTTCAGACAGAAAAATCCTCTACAACCCACAGCATGCCCCAGCCAGCCATCCTAAACATGCATAGGATTACACACCAAGAGTCTAGAGAATACTATATATGCAAATTAACAAATATTGGAGAAAGAAAACAGGTGTCATTTTATTGAAAAATGCAGCATCTTTATGATGTACTGATATTATAAGATCTAAGATAATGCACAACCTTATGCAATCGTATACTCATTTGACTAGGTAGTGCAAAAGAAGAAAACTAAGGTTTGTGAAATAAACCTGTAAACACAGCCTCTCAAAGTGACTACTAATCAGGGGGGAAATTAAAGACCACCCACATCTAATAAATATACATTTTGATGATATCCAACCCATATTAAAACTGTATGCCTGGATCATGTGGCACAATAATATTATAAAATAGGTTATAATTTTTCACAGGGCAATTATGTGCATATGACAGGAAGAGAAACATTGCGGGGGTGGGACTTCCGATATGCAGTAAACAGACCGGGATTGTATCTCTTCCCGGGGGAGAAAAACAAAAAAGAACAAAATCCCAATTATGAGAGCTTCAAACTGTAAGTGAAGAGAATTGTTTATTATGGGAATCATTACAGAATAAAGGGAAGTTATCTGCAAGGTTGTAGACAAACCGGCAGTCTTACATTTTAACGAACTGGGAGAGCAGCCAAGCTGGGATTGAAACAGCAGACGGCACGTATCTCGTTTGATACAACTTTAAACAAAAGCAAAGAATAATTTGTACTTACAGAGAATACTGGACATTATTAGCCAACTAGCTAATTAGCAGAGATCTAAATAAGAGGTAGCAGAAAGATCGAACGCCGCAACCATTGGCTGGATGCCAGATGACCAGCAGAGAGGGGGAAGTAAGAAAACCTTGCCATCGAAGTGGTTGAGAGTTAAAGTACACCCCTCTGACAAAAGTTGGTGTCGTCTGAATAGAAAGAATTCAGAAAATTCAGAAGCAGTCATGATGAATGGGAAAACGGGCCCGCTGGCAACCGGAAGTGGGAATCATAAAAATGGAGCTAAGCCAGGAGCAATTCCTAAGATAATGAAATCACAAACAGAGCCAATGTCCTCTGAAGCTTTACTGGCTAGTATTCAAGACATGATAGATAAACAGAAGCAGGAGCTCATGCAGGAGGTTAAGAAAGTCCAGATTTCTCAATCGGAATTACAAAGCAGTCTTCAAATGATTAATGATAAATTTGTATCCTTGGAGCAACAATCAGAGCAGAACAAAGATAAGATAAAAAAGCAAGAAATAATTTTACAAGAAATGGACTTACGTTTAATCTCTATGGAAGACAGAGATAGAAGATTGAATATACGCATCAGATTCTTCCAGAAACAGCAGGGGGAAAACTCAAAGATTTTGAAAGATAAGCTAATGCAATGGATTAAGGAGATGGATCCTCAAGTGACATGAGCTGAAGAAGATATTGAGAGGATCCACAGAGTTGGACCTAAAAGGAGTGGAATGGTCCTAAGAGACATAATAGTAAGATTTGCCAGTTTTTACACACAAAAAAAATTGATGCAAATCATCAGACATGCTGGGCAATTGATGTTCCAATCTTCACAGATAAAGATCTACAATGATCTTTGTTTTCAAACAATCCAATGGAGAAAGAGTGTGAAGCTGTGTACAACTACCCTGCGGAAGAATTCAATTGTTTATAGCTGGGGATATCCAGTATTCCTGAGATTTATATACAAGGGGAAACAACATAGAATAACATCATATGAGCAAGGAATGGATCTGCTGCGGAGTCTGGGCCTGATGGAGAAAGAACAAGAAAGAAAAGAAGAAGGGGCAGCAGGAGGAAGCAGTTTGTGACTGAGAAATGGATTAAAGAGGGATAATAAGAAGAGCAAAGGGAGGGGGAATTCTGTTTTGGTTCCATGTCAGATGTCTGCCGTTCCCCCCCCCCCCCCGAAGGGTCCTAAGAAGAGGAAAAGAGGAGCCACTGCCCGGGGAAACCCGGGGTTGAAGGTGTGAAAATGGGGGTTATATGTGGGGGGAAGGGGGAGGGAAGGGGGGGGGTAATTGTGACACATTAGGAGACCTACAGAAAAAATTAAAAATGGAGATATGGAAAATAAAGTAAGATTGATAACTTTAAATGTTAATGGGTTGGGTAGTGTTATTAAAAGAAAGAGGATTGAAGGGTTGTTGAATAAAAGGAAAGCTGATATAATATTTTTACAAGAAACACATCAAAAAGAAGACGGTAGAAATGAACTTAAAATGAGGAATTTGGATGTATATGAGAAAGCATATGGGACTTCTAAAGCAAGAGGTGTTGCGATAATAATCTCTAAAAATGTGCACTTAATGTGGTCAAAGTGGTAAAGGATGTGGGGGGAAGATTTATTATTTTACACTGTTTCTTGGGGGAGGAAAAATATGTATTGGTTAATGTATATGCTCCAAATGAAAAGTAAATGGATTTTTATGATAAAGTGTTTAATAATATGGGGAATGTAGAGAATGCAAATATTGTAATGGCTGGAGATTTCAATATGGTGATGGATAAAATGAAAGATAAAGATACTATAAAAGGTATCGGGAAAACGGGATTGGCAAAAGTAATGGAGCAAAAAGAATTAAAGGATGTTTGGAGAATAGTAAAAGCGGAAGAAAAAAATATACTTTTTATTCATCAAAATATAAGATTTTCTACAGGATTGATTATATATTTGTTTTAAAGATTTTGCTTTCTAAGATTATGGATTGTGAAATAGATGTAATTAAGGTTTCAGATCACACATTAATAAGCATGGATATTAAAATAAAGAAAGATTACAGGGAAGCAAAAAGGTGGAGATTAGATACTAAAATTTTAAGTTATAAAAGTATTGTGGAAAAAATGAAAAAGGAAATTAAGACTTTATGGGAAATAAATGAAATGGGGTAAACTCGCAGGGGATAGTTTGGGACACGATGAAAGCAGTAGTGAGAGGAATATGTATTAGAGAATCGTGTAAATTAAAAAGACAACAAGATGCACATAGTAAACAGATCGAAAAGGAGATTAAGGAATTGGAGGAACAATTTAGAACAAATAAGGATAAGCATATATATGCCCAACTCCAAGCAAAAAAGAAAGAACTTGAGGGAAAGGACATAAAGAGTGTTCAAAAAGAACTAATATATTTGAAAAGGAAGTTTTTTGAATATAGCAACAGAAATTCTAAAATGCTAGCAAGGTCCATGCAATCAAAGAAGGGAAAAAATATAAAAGAGACAATTAAAGATAAAATGGGGAAAAACTGTAATTTAATGAAGGGTAAATTAAAAAATTTTGAAGATTTTTATCAGGAATTGTATACATCAGAAGCAGATCCACAAACAAGAATACAGGAATACATACAGAAAAATTGGACGATAAGATTACAAGATAAGGATAGGGATTATATGGAAGCATTAGTGACGGAAAAAGAAATAGAGGGAATTACTGACAAATTGAAAGGAGGGAAATCCCCAGGAGTTGACGGGTTGGGGCCGGAATATTATAAGATATTTAAAGAACTTCTACTACCAAAAATGGAAAAATTGTATAATAATATAATAAAGGGAGAGAAGCCCCCGCCATCGTGGGAACATTCGTTGATAATATTAATCCCGAAACCAGATAAGGACTTAACGGACCCAGCATCATATAGACCTATTTCTCTAATTAATCAAGATTCTAAAATATTTACAGCATTCATGGCAACAAGATTAAATACCTTTATAATTAAGTATATAAAAAAGGATCAATGTGGATTTATTCCAGAGAGGCAAATGCCCAATTTAATAGGGAGGGTATTGAATATAATAAATACTATTAAAAGAAGGAATTTAAAAGCAGGGCTGATAGCTTTGGATATTGTTAAAGCCTTTGACTGCGTGGAATGGCCGGCGTTAAAAACTATTATAAAGATATTTGGTTTTGGAGAAAGGTTCATGGGAGTGATTAATCAGCTTTATGCAAACAATAAGGCGGAGGTAATGGTAAATGATGGTTTAACACAACAAATTACCTTAGCCCGAGGCACAAGACAAAGGTGTCCTCTCTCCCCAATATTATTTGCAATTGTTATAGAAATATTGGCAAATGTTATTAGGGAGGACAAGAGATTGAAAGGAATAGGAGGGGAGGATAAATAAAAATTAATATGTTTGCGGATGATACTTCATTGACACTAGAAAATCCGGGGGAAGTATAGAAGAAATAAAACAACATTTGAGAGAATTTGGAGAGATTACAGGGTTACAGGTAAATTGGGGGAAATCAGAAATGATGTTATTTAATTATGATAAAGTAGAAAAGGATGAGTGTAGTTTAAAATTAGATCTGAAGGTTAAAAATATAGTGCGCTATTTAGGAGTTTATATTATGAAAGATTTAGAAAGGTTAGAGGAAATAAATTTTAGTAGTTTAAAAAAACAGATAATGAAGAATTTAGAGGCTTATAGGAAATTAAAGCATTCATGGTTTGGTAGAATAGCGGTTATTAAAATGAAAATATTACCAAAGATTAATTTTTTGTTTAGAATGTTACCAATTAAAATAACAGAAGTAGAATTAAGAAGTTGGCAAAATATGATAAATACTTACTGTAACGGAGATAGAAAACCAAGAATTAATAAAACGAAATGGTATAAGATTCAAAGGAAAGGAGGGTTGGGACTCCCGAATATAAAGATGTATTATATAGCTAACCAATTAAGATACGTTATAAATAGTATAGTAGGGAAAGAGGATTTAGAATGGTTAAAGACGCAGACAGGAGAAATAGAGTTACAAATTTTTTTTTTTTAGTAAAATACAAAAGAATCAACTGAAGGACATGGAAAATCCCATCCTAAGGAATATCATAGAAATTTGGGGAAGGTATAAAAAGAAATTAATACCAGGAATTTCTCCTCTAACCCCAGTTGTTTTATTGGAAAACTTCCCAGGTAATTTGAGAAGAGAATTGGAAGGGCTACTGAGGGGGAAAAATAATTAAAGTGAAAGACTGGTTAATGAGACCGGTTAATAAAAAGCAAATAGAAGAAGTTCTAAAAGGGCAAAAAAAAAAATATGGTTCAGGTGTTTACAATTGGAACAATGGACTCAAAAATGGAAAAAGAAAAATAAGGATTGTAGAAAGGAAACAAGATTTGAAAAGCTAATTGAGTCAAGAGAGAAGGAGGGGGAAATAAAAGTAAAAAAGGTATAATAAGTGAAAGGTATAATAAGTGAAATAAGGGTGAGTCACAAGAAATTTTGAAAACAATCTGGGAAGAAGATTTAAAAATTCAAATCACTGGGGACAGATGGGGGAAGATATGGGAACTAAGAACTTTAAAGTTGTTATCAATAAGGATAAAAGAAAATTATAAAATAATCTGGAGATGGTATCTCACTCCTATAAGATTACATCAGATAGATAAAAAAATGTCAAAGCTATGCTGGAGGGGTTGTCAGGAAGTGGGGACTTATTACCATATGTGGTGGACATGTGAGTATGTAAAAAAATTTGTACTACTGTGGCTCAGCTACTCTCAGCTCCAGTTGATGTGAATATTGTAGACATCAGCATCGCTTTTGGCAAAAAGGAATCATTTCTACCTACTTTGCATGATAGCCCAGTCTATGACATGAGTGAGCAACCACCATCCCACAGGCTTAATCCAGCCTGCAGAGGTGGCCCATCTGTCCTGCAAGGCTTGAGCTCCCTCTGGCCACACCCCTTCCTAAGTCCTGCCCTTGAGGCCAACACATACATTGGGAGGAGGAGGGGAGAGATGCCCTTGTTACCTTGGATCACAGATTCAAGATAACAAGGCAATTCCCTACCACTGCTCTCCCTCCCAATGGGAGAACAAGCAGCACAAAGGGAAACCCTTGCAAGTGCTCGACAAGTGTACTTTGCTCCTCTTTTTCATTCTCAAGGTGGGAAATGGGAACCAGCATGAAGCCAGCTGTGCAGTTGTCTGGCGCTCTTGCAAGGGTTGAACAAGTCGGCTTTGCTCATCTTTGGCTGCTTCCTCATGGGCAAGGCAAAGAACAAATAAAGCCGACTGCACACTTGCCTAGCACTTTCAGAAGCTCCTGCAAGCACCAGATGAGTGGGTTTCACTTGTCCTTCCCCTTGAGAGGAAGGAGAAGAACAAGCAAAACCAGGTGCCTGGCCAGCTCAGCTTTGCCTGCCCCACATCCTCTCCTCAGTGAGAGAAGGTGAAGAGAGACAATGCCCCCAGCCAATGTGTCATGAGGCTGATTTACCCATCGCATTGGTTGGGGCAGCTTTGCTGCACATGGGCCTTCCCAATGGGAGAAGCCCCAGGTGCAACTAAGTTGGTTCCTGGCTGATGTGCCAGGTGGATCATTCACCCAGATCACCAGCCATGAATTAAATGATATCATTTGGTCCAGAAAGGGCTGTGAGTGGTTCATCTGCCCCACCATCCAAACTTTGTTGCCCAATCCTGCTCTATGAGGTGGGAATAATAATCCACTTGGGTAGATCACTGATTTGTCTTCAGTTGTTGCTATTGCAAGATGTGGTTCCTCAGGGTAGGCAGGTTACTTCAGTAGCCCAGGAAAGTCGACATTGACCCTACTGGGATGGCTGATGAACTTTTGTATATATAATTGCACTGAAGTTAATTGTTCACAAAACAAGGTACTATGAAATAAGATTTATATTTAGAATGAAAGACCACTAATAGATACACATACTATATGCATAAAAGCACAACCTATTTCAGATCCAGCCCAAAATAACATTTCTCCAAAGTCTCATGTTACTGAAGATTCATTCATGGTTGTCCATAAAATCACCCGACTCACTGAATGTTAGTAACATGGCAGCTGGAATCAATTAATTCTTTCATGGATGTAAACAGGGGGTCAAAGTGACCCGACAACATTAGAGAAGAGAATTCAATTCTTCTTTAATTCAATTTCTTTTCAGACCCCCTTTGAGAGGAGAAGTTTAGTTAAACTTTGGAGTTTGTGTTTTAAACAAAGGCAGAAACAAGGCCACGATTCTTCTACTCTGAAATTTGGCAGCATGTCTTAAGGTGATTATTACGCATGGATCAGCAGAAGAACGTAGGTTCAAGTCTTCTTAATTTCCTACTTTTTCAATTGTTTATCCTTTTTTCCTGTCAAATTTATATTTGCAACCCTGAGGATTAAAAACTTGTCATTTCCCCTCATCGTCTACATGGCAAATTACACCAAAGTGTTTTAGTGGTGGTGTACATGCAACCTGAGAGACCACACAGTATTTTTCACTGCCTTAGGCACAGATCGAGATCCATGATTTCGGAAAGGTAATAGACATTGGTTCTGAGAGTTCCTCTGCCAGCTCCTTCATTACTCTAGGATGCAGTTCGTCGAACCCTGGGGATTTGAACTCATTCAAAGAAATTAGATGTTCCTTGACCATTTGTTTATCAATCTTAAACTTTTTCCAGGGGGGTCATAAACCCGCTTTTGGGAGAAGACTGAGCCAAAGTAGGAATTGAGCACTTCAGTCTTTTCTTTGTCATCTGTTACCAATTTGCCATCCTCATTAAGCAGTTGAACCACCATTAAAATCAGCTTTCCTGAAATCCAGAGTACACGTATGGCTACACTCAGCTTTTGCTTCCTTTAAAATCAAGAACTCAAGTATGACATGGTCACTTTCCCCCAGAGTTCCTGTAACTGCCACTTTATCCATTAAGTCATCCCTATTGGTCAGTATCAAATCAAGGCTAGCTGTTCCTCTAGTCCCTTCCTCTACTTTCTGTAGGAGAAAGTTATCAGCCACAGATGTCAGGAATTTCTTGGAGGGGCCACTTTTGGCAGAATTTGTCTCCCAACAGGTAACGAGGTAGTTGAAGTCCCCCATTACTACTACATCAACTTCCTTGAAACACTGGCAATTTGCTTTTCAAAAGTTTAATCCTCGTCTTCTCCTTGATTGGGTGGTCGGTAGTAGACTCTGACTATCATGCTCCTTTTATTCCTTGTCCCATGTATTTTAATCCAGATGCTCTCGATAGGGCTCCCAGGCTCATCCTCTTGTATTTCTGTGCAGGTATAAGTATTTTTAACATAAAGTGCGACTCCACCTCCCTTTCTATTTCTTTTCTTTCTTTTTTGAACAAGTTATATCCTTCAATTGCTAAGAAGCACGTGTGGAGCCGCAGAACATGGTGCCCCACTCACAGACGGCATATCCCATGAGAACCCCCCTTCGTGCCGGGTCTTGCCACCATCAGAACAGGATGAGGCGAGCATGGCACCTGGTACTGATAGTGGGGGGGACATGGCACGAAGGGAGATTCTCATGGGAACCAGCGGCACTACTCAGTGGGGAGGGCAGAGAGGGGGTGGACAGGGGCAGGGATCATCAATACTCAGCCAGGTGTTAATAGTCAGCTCCACCATTGAATATTATCATGTCATGTTGCGGGTAACCCCTAAATAGTCAACCATGGAGTCGACTATTAACACACAGTTGACTGTTGTGTCTTCCGAACGCAGCCACTGTGACTTCACTATTAAGTCAGGGTTGTTGTTTTTCTCCCACCAAATCTGATTTTTGCAACGCTTTGCTTAATGAAATGTTCTGACATTTTGGGTAATCTTTTTGCTGGCATAATAAAATTATGGATTTTGGAATTTTACATGATTACAAATATAGCAAATAATTCCTTTAATGGCTGTCATGTTATTCCTAATCCATAATCAGGGATGTGCATACTCTGAACAAAAATCCAAATTCTGCAATGTGGAAACCTAAGACTCTGAACCAGTCAAACCTATGCAAAATCTATTTTGCTTTTATGATTCAAAGAACTTAATTTTAACCTTTCTTTCTTTTTTGACACAGCTTCTCTTGGTTCTGTTCAGTTTTACAGGGGACCAACATTTCTTAATTTTACTTAACCTTTGTTTCTAAATCACCTGACTTTTAATAATGTAATTATGGAGCCTAAAATTTATTATTAAATGAAACCCAAGATTCTTAGGATGCCAAAATCTAAGCCATATAGCTTAGATCAAATGGTTTTACCACGAAAGCAAAATACTTCCAACCCATTGCCCAACTGGAGGAAAGGAAACCAGTTCCTCTAATTTTAACCCAGTCCTTTATAGCAACATCACTTAACGTTCAAAACTTAAATGTACTCATAATACACTTCATTAGTAATACTTGCATCTTTCTGTGAAATATCAATAGACACTTTGCTTCTTGGATGCTTGTCCTCAATGAATGCAGGCTTTCATAAGAAAAGAAATACACAAACAGGCCTGCACTTAGCTGAATAGCCTTTGAAACAGAGGCCCCTCCTCTTTCCATTCCCTTAATGGAGCCTCTATGAAAAGCAGCATGAAAGACATGATGTCTGACATTCCAAAGGGAGATTTAAATGCTATTCCTTAGGCATTCTCTTCTATGTGCTTGTGTGCACATAGAATACCTGTTTTGTTTTTTAAAGGGATTTTACTTCTCCTAGTCATAGAATTCTGTATGGATCATAGCAAATAATAATTAAAAACCAGATAGCCATGTTGGTCCATGAGAAAATTCAAAATCCACAGTTGGGCAATACCTTAATTAGGGCCAATAAAACACCCACAAAACTGCAAGCTTTTGGGTTCTCCAGAAATTGTCACCACAATCAAGCTAAGGAGTCAAATGCCTATGGCAGACTTCTAGAACCTCTTTCAGTCTAAGGGCTGAATTCAATTTTGGAGAATCTCTTGGGGCTGCTGGCAAAAGGGGGCAAGCCAAAGGCAAAAGGGATGGGGTCGAACATACAAAATACCAATGTATTTTAGTGTAAATCTTTTACTGCTAGTAATTAAGCCTCAGGAGAGGCACTTTAATCTCTTAGAATGGGCAAAAAACTGCACAAAAGCCAGAAAACTACAAAATAATTGGTGGTTGAGGGAAAGGAGGATGGCAATTTGGGGAATCTCAGAGTGCTGGATTGGGACCCTAGAAGGGCCAGATTTGACCCCAGGGCCTGAGGTTCCTAGGCAAGCCCCATTTTATGTGTTTGTTAGTCAATTAGCTTCTGGAAGTTTCCTAGTAAAGAAGCATAGTTGAAGCTCCAAGCCTGACTCCTTGTGTTACTCAAGATCGAATGAGAAGAACACAACACCTATCCCTGACCAATAGCCATAGCACTTCCTCAACCTTTATCACCCCTCATGTACACCAATATATTCTTCCAACCCAGCCATGTGTCCCTTTTGCTTAATTGGAGGGGGAAATTACGAATCTCACCAAAACCTTACATTTAGTCCAGGGATCTGTTTTCAATACTAGCACTTAGACCCAGCCAGACATTTGTCCGCAATCCTCTCAAACTCATGAATTCAACTCAGGAACAATAGAGAAATGCTTATCTCTGTGTTACTATTATCCTGCTTTCAAGGGATTCTGAGCATCTTGAAGTAAAGATTGTTCCTAGCAGAATTCTGCCCCTGGATCTGTAAGGTTTTGGGCAAGTCCAGCATCAGGAATCAGCATTTTTCAGGTACCTATCAAGGCCAATACACCTGCAGGGGGCCCACTACCAACTGCTGATGCCAGGACTGCAGCCCTCAAAACAGGCACTACTTCCACTTCACAGCCAGCCTTGAGCAGAGGTGGAAAAAGTAACTTGAAAGCCTCCCACTTTTACCTGCAGCCCCGCCCCCCATCCATCCAGCTTCTCTACTCTCTCGGTGCACATGTTCATGCACACAGAGCTAAACAGGTGGCAAAACAGCAGACTACCATGTGCTTCACTCTAAGGAATAGTGGCAGTTGCCACTCCTTAGAGCCAGAGCCTGGTACAGTTCCATTAATTGATTGTGAACAGATTTTCATGCTCTCCATAACTGGCAAAGCTGGCCCTCTTATTTCACTGTAATAATGTATCACCCTTCTACTTGGCACCACACTATAGTTTCTGGGATTGGGACCACCACAAGAAACTATGCAAGTTATGAAACGCTCCATTTTTATGCTACACATGGGCTTGTATGTCCTTTGGTCTCACCTCAGGCTAGATGGGATTTTGCTCTAATGTGAAGGTCTACATGATTCAATATATATATTGTCAGTTTACCCAAATAAGACTATGTCTTTCTGATGAGATATTTCTGGCAATGGAATAAAAGGGATCCTTATTGATCTCATACACTGCCAGAGAAGAAGAAATCCACAGATTTGGGATGAGGTGATATCAGTATGTGGATGACACCCAGCTTTATTTCTCCCTTTCATCTCATTCAGGTGAGATATGAGAACCAATAAGCCGAAGAGACATCTAGAGGAGACAGCAGTGCTGTCTGCAGCAGTTCATCTTCTCCAGTGAGTGGTAATCAATGAGTCTTGGATGGAGGTGAACTCCCTCTGAAAGGTTCACAATTGGGGGCAGGGGGGTACTCCTTGAGACATCTCCATCACTGGAGGCGGCACAGATTTCCTTCAGGCATGGAGCATCTTCTACCAGCTTAGGCTGCTTTACCAGCTTTACCAGCTGAGACTCTTCCTGGATAAAGACAGCTTCAATGCAATTCTCCATGCTCTGATAACCCTCCAGGTCAGACTAATATAATATCTTATACATGGGGGTGCCTCTGAAGACAGTTTGGAAACTTCAATTAGTTCAAAACACAGATGCTAGACTACTAACTGGGACCAGGCGTTATGATCATGTAACACCAGTGCTTCAGCAGCTGCACAGGCTTCCAAGCCATTTCCAGGCTGAATTTGAAGTGCTAGTTTTGAGCTTTAGACATCTTAATGTACCTGAAATATCGCCTATCACATCTGCTTGTCCTTACACTTAGACCCTCATATAAGGCTGTTCTTCATTCCTCCGACATGCAAAGTAGAGCAGCGACTACCAAGGTAGGGCCTTCTGAGTGCTGATGACTCCATTGTAAAATACTCTCAATTGAAGCTTACCTGGCACCTACCTCAATTCCAATCCAGTGCCTTTTTCAAAGGTATATTTATTTTCTCAGGCCTTTTAATTAAATTTGACTAGTCTTAGCTGGGTTAGTTGATTTTATGATGTCTTTATTTTTTTAAGCATAATTTGCGTATTTTAAATTTGTTTTGTTGTGTTTTCAGACTTCTGTAAACTGGATTTTTTAAATTGAAGGATGGGGTATCCCACAAATAAATAAATGAAAAAATAATCCCTTTGTTGTCCTGGTAATAGCAAGCAATAGGAGCAAAATAATTTAGACTGCTGTGCTGGAGACATGGTGAGGGGCCTCCCCCAACATGGGGAAAGATTTAAATCAAACATGCCATTGGTCTAAATTATTTCCTTCCAATTGCTTGTAATGCGAGAGAAGTAGTTTAAACACACACACACACACTTCTGCCCTGCTGACTAGACTCCAACACAACAATCGAATTATCATATTAATAGCATAGGTAAGATCGATGCTACCGTGCTGTAAAATAATCCTCCTGCTCTGCCCAAGCTATGCTCCCAATCCTCCCTCCTTTCCACGCTCTGATGTCTCCCCTAAAGCATCTGGGATTCTATCCCAGGGGCCATAGAATTGTACCCTGTATCCTTATAAAACACTTCAGGGAAGGTAAATGCAAATATTCAGAACAGGGTTGGAAAACCATTGGCTGAGCATTTTCTATAAAATTTCTGGAGAATTTATTTATTGGATTTCTATACCATCTTCCTGGAACCAACCAAGGTGGTTTACAAAAAAAAAAAAAAAACCAGCCAGACAATATATTTCATATTATGTGTAATATATTATTAATTAAAAAAGAAACAAACAGTTCTACATTTAAAGTGTTAAATGAGAGTTTTGTGCATTACTTTTAAAAGAAAGTACTTTAAGATTTCTGCATTTTGGTATCTATTGTTCAAATTGCTTGTTTCGAGTAGAAAATTAGTTTGACATCCAAGGAAACAAATTTGTAAGATGTTCAGTACTGAGAGTTCTTTTGAAATGAATTATTTGAAACCCATTTTTTCCCCTTTTCACCTCCTTGCATAGGGTTTAGAAAGATTACTAAAAAGCAAAGGAAATTAGGTATGACTTTTGAATCTTGGAATTAAGGGCCAGTTTCAGGGCATATTCCTTTAGAAGACTGCATGAAAAGTACATATATGATGGATGATATTCTTCAATGAAGTGCCTTGTGAACACCCTCCCAAAACAAGAAAATTGTCAGTCATGAGAAAAATAGTAACAACTGAATGTATTTCCCACTGTGGACTCTAAGGTCTAGGTTTGTTTTCTTTCTTTTAGACCATTGTTCTTTTACATAGGAAGCTGTCTTATACAAGATCATAGTATCTGTCTATCAACTCTAGCAGCAACTCCCCAGGATCTTCCACATCACCTCTTCTTCAGTGGGACCCACCGGATCATTTCAACTGGTGATGCCAGACATTGAAAATGAATTGGATCCAGACTTAGTCATGCTTAGGGAAGAGACACTGAAATCAATGGGAGTTGAGTTTCAATGGGTCTCCTCTAAGCATGTCTCAGTCTGGACCCAATCCCAATAATCCTTATAGGTAACTAAAAGGGTTTCTTCTCTTTTTCAAAACTAACAGAAGTAATCTACATAATGGACTGATAACAGAAACAGTAGATTATAAAACAAGTTAAGTTGGCATACTCCCTCTTACAGGATTAATTTTTTTTTTAAGAATATTGTTCAGGGTATACATTAACACTGAAGTTCTATGAGCATTCCTTTACCAAGAAAAAATGTTTTAAATAGCTTGCTTTGGCATGGTTTGAATTTTAACTGCTTCTGATTAATAGTATGTTCATTCAAAAAAGTACATTAGGCATATGAGAAACCTGAATATGTTTGCAAATAATATGGTTTTCTGCAAATAATATACTTTTCTTCAGCAATTTTTGAGTTTTGCTTTTGGGTTTTCTATGAAATCTACCATCCCAACCAGAACTGAAATCTACCCCCCCCCCCCCGAGACTGATGGAGTTTCCTTGCAGTTTCACTGGGGGTAAACCTTACAGGCTGCACAAGATACAAAGCATACCCATCACTATATATGACAAGAAGTACATTGAACTATAATGTCAGGGCCAATTTAAAACAATTAAGTATTGACATATTGGAGAGGGGGGTATATGTGCATACACACACCTTACTTTCAAAGCACAGGCTACAATAGCTTTCTATGGAAAATACCTCATTATCAGGGATTCCCAAATCTGTTCTGTGACACTGCTAATCTTTATTAGAACAATAAATACAGGGAGACCAATTCCTACCAAAAGAGCTTCAATATGGTGCAAACAACTTGGTGGAAAGGAAGAAAACAGTGCTGACTTCGGGAATAACACCACTTGAAGGCAATATTTCATATATGCTGTGGTAATTTCAGTTGGGACTTCCTTGTAATTAGAATTGCAATCTAAATGGCACATTTACTAGGGAGTAAGCCCCACTAAACACAGTGGAACGTGCTTCTAAATAAACCTAATAGTATGCTCTGTTAGTTGTAGATTAGAGAGGATGTCTGTGCCTCTTGAAAACTTTACTGGAATGCTCAGATACACCAGTATGTAGAAATTACAGGAGAAATTGAGGGGCATTATTTGTTTGTTTAATAATTTATGAATCGTACCCTCCACCTAGCAGGCACCTAGGGCAATATTAAATAAAAATAGCATTCAAATTTATTGTAAAACAATAAACACAGGAGCACATCTATAAATAAAATCCAAGGAATACAATTAAAATTAAGGTTAGTAAGCAACATCAAGCAGCATTAAAAGCCCAACACAAAACGATCTTTACTGCCTGTCTAAAGCATAGTAACAAGCGAGCCAATGTCACCTCCCTCAAGAGTTCCATAATCAAGGTGTTGAGACCATAAGGCCTCTCTAGTTGGTGGGATGTACAGGAGGATCTCTGCTAGGACTAGCTTTTTGTTCAGTTTTAGAGTTCTCAGAACATTTAGCCTTTTCAGCTAAAATAATCCTGGTGGCAGGATTTCCTCAATTTTGCTGCAAAAAAATATTAAGTGAAATGGAGGAGGAATGTCAAACCAGAATTTGGGTAACTCTGGAGTCAGAGTCGTGAGAGGTCTAGTTTCATTACAATAAAATGAAATCTCTGCAGTAACTCTAATGGGATCATCACAGAAGGCATCTTCATATGATAGTCTTCCATTCATGAAGTAAGAGGGACAAGGTAAGAAGTCTTAATAAGTGATGATTTAGGGAGCTGGTCATCAGAAAGTTCCTCATTAAATCTCACCTCAGCCACAAACCCACCAGGTAGCTTTAGGCAAGCCAGTCCCTTAGTCCCAAACCACAATGTAGAGATAATAATGCTTACCTATGATTCAGGATTATTGTAAGGATTATTGACAATATATATTTGTGTGTGTGTGTGTGTGTGTGTGTATATATGCCACATATCATTAAATGAACAACCTACAGTGTTTACACATTATGGAAGTCAGTAATCATGGATTACTAAAAAGTTATCACACATACATCAACTATTTAAAGGGCTGAAGAAAGAAGGATATCCTAGTAATCCTTTCCTAACATTTTATTATCTCATAGTATCTCATTAACAAATCATTGATACTGCTTACCAATATAGTAGTTTATATTGGCATATAAGAATTAGCCATAATCACCAGTGAAAGAATGGAAAAGAACATATCAATTATAGTAAAATCCATAATAAAAAGTGTTTCTATATTAATCATAGCAAAACACCTATTTTAATGCCAATTCTGGTAGTAGACAAAAGGCTTTTCTCTTCTCCATCCCCACCCAAAACTACAGGAGCATACCACAGTCTTTACCCAATGAGAACTGCACTTCACATCCATGTATTCCAGCCTAGCAGGGGCGTGACCAGCTGCTGCTATTACACTCAGATCCATTTTTTTCTTAGAGAAAACAATTTGACACACACAGAGAGAAAACACAATGAAGCCACAGAAAATCATACTGAACACCTTTGGGTGACAGCAATACTCTAAAAAGCAGAGCAAAATCTATCACATTTGCATCCAGAAGCATCTGTCTGCATACTATATTTCTGCTCAGGACAGTTACTATTAACATAATGTGAGCCAGATAATTTAAATCCAAGTTGGGAGGGGCTGTTTTCATTCTCCCCCAATTCATCACTCATTCTGCCATCACAACCAAGAATTTAGAATCCAAACTGTAAAGCCCATAATATTGACCCATATAGCAGAACAAAGCAACTCATCTCTTAGGATGGATGACCTATATATCATTCCATCCTTAATTTCCACAATGAAAATATGTTACAATGAATATATTTTGCCTTTACTAGGCTGTCAATCTATTTCCCCCCCATCGTTATAATTTCCTAAGCAATAATGGAAATATGACATGGACTGCAAAACATGGCACCACCAACATGAACGGATGGGGAAGAGCCCATCCTTTTTCTCTCTCCAAGATCCACACCTACTGCAGTACCAACAGCCTATCATTCACCATCGCCCTCACAATTAAAATGAATCTCCCAAACAGGAAACCGAACCTGCCATAAACCAGAGAAGGGCGGTCCGGGGGTAAGGTGGGGGGACGATGCCAGAAAGAGAAAAATAGGGAGCCAAATGAAGGCATCTTAAAATTCACCTATAAACACTAATGGAGTAAGGGACTCGTTTGTTACCTTTTTTAATGCTTCAAATTGCCAAAAATGAGTGAAAAATGCATTTCAAAGTATATTTCTATGGAATGCTGCAGCTTATTTGAAATCAATTAATAAAAAACATTCAAAACGAAGTATACCTTCTCATACAACTAAGCTTACCCTAAGAGACACACCCCTACTGCCCCATTTTGCATTGCAAAAATCTCCACTGAATGTAGAGGGATGAAAAGGAACCCACATAACACAATAGAATTTGAATTGTCACAAGCACTGGCAGGTGGCGAATGTGTATTTCTTTGCAATAGGGCTCCTCTTTTCAGAGGGAGGGGTGTGGTTAAAAGAGAAGAAAAAAACCATTTAAATTGCTATAACTGGGAAGGTTGGGCAAATGTAACAATTGCACGAAGCTATCCCCTGACACTGAATTCAAACCCAATTATTCTGTGCATTGAAGCCGTCGAGCCCAAGGCTATTATATTGCCTGACACCTCTCCCTCCAGCCATTGCTAGCGCATTCACTGCGTAACCGCACGCACCTGTGCACTTAACGCACCCCCTCCCGTCCATCCCCAACACCCAAGGGCTCGCAAAGACTGAAGGCCCTCAATATACCTGCTCTTCTAGGAGCAGATTGAACCATTGTGGGAAACCCTACCTGGCACTGCGTCTGGTAATGCTGCTGCAGGGATAGCTCGCTGGAAAATCTCTCACCAAAGCCGGGAGGAGGGGGAGTGACAGGAGGGAGACAGACAGAGAGCGTGCCTAGCTAGCAACGAGAACGCGCACAAGCTCCGGAACCTTGCCGAGAAGAAGTCGTATATGCGCGTTTGCAAAGGCCCTCCCAATACTGCCAGAAATGGCTCTATCACGCAAGCGCATAATTCTTCTTCTTATGCTGGGACTTAATGGCGTAGTAAGGCCAAAAAAGCCCTATGTCCGCCACCTACTGGCCAAAAATAAAATCTCTCTAACTACAAACGATTTCAAAGACCAGCCTTCAAGACTGCGCCCCAAAGCAACTTATTCTCAAATGCAGCTTCTAAAGTGAAATTACCAATTTCCAGACTCTGCAAATGGAACACTCTCAGACTATACTGTAGGAAAAGCAATCCCCAAGGGCATGATCTATTGTTTACCCCACAAATCATACACTGAAGACCACCCCATAAAAAATACCCTATTAGCTAGAGTGACCAGATACAAAACAGGGCAGGGCTCCTGCAGGTTTAACTGTTCTGATGAAGAGGGAATTTTACCAGGTTCAGGCATGCACACAAATGACTTCTGCTGAAATTTCCTTTTCAATACAACTATTAAAGATACAGGAGCCCTGTCTTCTTTTCCCTATGGTCAGCCTAGCATGATGCTATTGATATTAGGGTGAAGTGTTTCGGGTTGCTGCTTTTTGTTTTGTTGGGGGGTGGGGGTCTCCAGAAGTTAAAAATTGGATTAAGCAGGAATTTAAAAAGGATTAGCTAAGGTGTTGGGAGGAGGGATCTACTGAGAGAGTTTTTTTCTCCCTTTTGCTCAAGGCTGGGAGAGTTTCGGATTTTTGCTCAGCATATTCCGGTGAAACAGGTTGCCTTGCTTTGAATCCCGACAGGACTTTGTTTCTAGGTCTAGGATGACCATATGAAAAGGACAGGGCTCCTGTATCTTTTAACAGTTGAATAAAAAAGGGAATTTCAGCAGATGTTAGTTGTATGCATGCAACACCAGGGGTACTTCTAGACTAGGGTGACCAGATAAAATCCAGGTATGGACTCATGTAACTTTAACAGTTGTAGAGAAAAGGGAATTTCAGCCAGGGTCATTTGTAAGCAATGAGTTCCTGGTGAAATTCCCTCTTCATCACAACAGTTAAAGTTGCAGGCACTATACTAGAGTGACCATATACAAAAGAAGGCAGGGCCCCTGCACCTTTAACTGTTGTGATGAAGAGGGAATTTCACCAGGAACTCATTGCATACAAATGACACTGTCTGAAATTCCCTTTTCTCTACAATTGTTAAAGTTACATGAGCCCTGACCTGGATTTTATCTGGTCACCCTACTCTAGACGGACAGTTTCCATCGACATGTCTTTGCACTGGCGGCAGTTGTATTACATGACGCAGCTGCCAGTGCGAAGCCATCTAGGGGCAAAGGCACTTTGCCGCGATCTAAAAAAGTCCGCCCCCCATTTAAAGTTTTAAAAGTAAAAAAAAACCACTGATGCGCCTCCGCTGTCCCCCCCCCCCCATTTTGTAAAAAAAAATTTTTTTTAAACTTACCTGGAAGTAGGGGAGCCAAGGCTCCCAGTCCCCCCTCTAGCAGCCGCCACACTGCCACCGGCAACAATAGAAAAGGCGCTGTTGCGACCCTTACGTCAGGACTGGCGTAAGGGGCATAAATGCACCATGCAACGACGGGGAGGAGCCATAGTGCAGCGCTCCCGGAGTCGTGAAGAGGAGGCCCAGGTGAAATCCCCTCTTCATCACAACAGTTAAAGCTGTATCTGGTCATTCTAGTTGACACCTCAGAAGACCCTGGTACTAGCCAAAATGGCCTGGGACCCTCAGGGGTGAGATCTTTGAATCTGCTTCCTAGAGAAGCCAAGTATTCAGTTTCAGAGGCTGAGGAAGACGCTGGGTCACCACCTAGCCCACGTGAACACTGACACCTTAAAGTGCATGAGAGGATGGTTGCCCAGCGAAGGAGCACTCGCCTACTGAAAATGGATACTCACAAGTTGGGCCTTCCTCATGAGGAGGATGTCTGACAAGCCTCAGATGGGAAGCAGCTGAGTATTGGGTGGAGTTCTAGTAGCTTTAGCTTTATCAGTTCTCACTGGTAACTTGAGAGCTGCTGGAAACAACTTTGTTTTCCATACCTTGCCTTGGATGTTCTGTACTACTGACCCTTGGCCTGTTTTTTTTAACCTGGCTTCTGTACCAAGCAATGTACCTGATGGATTTACTGTGCTTGACCTTCTGTTTGTTACTCTGACCACTCCTGCTGTTGCCTGATCCTCATTGACTGACTGGCTGAATTCGGAAGACAGAATAAGCAATGGAGGGGTAAATAGCGTACTGACCAGGAGTTAAGGGGACGGCGCTCCCCACACAACTGCTGCAGCCAGTGTTGCACGGCACTGGCAAACGCAACGGTGGTGAACAACGAACGCGGCTGTGACTGACAGCCTGCCTGCCATATTGCCCGCCCACCAACCACCGCTAGTCCTCCCAGAAGTATCCCAGCACACACCGCACGTCACAATGCCAATGCCAATCCTTAGCGCTGTCCCTCCACTGTAGACTATATTGGGGGAAGGGAAGTCCTGGGGAACACATCACGACTTTCCTCTTCTGATATAGAAGTGGGCAGTTTCCACTGCAAGTACTGGAGGAACTTGAGGAATTAGTGGCTCCAGAATTGGACGGATGGGAGGAATCACCTTCAGTGGCAACTCAAATCAATCCTGAAAAGTTGGCACAGGAGACTGCAGTCAGCTTCAATGAGACTGTGACAGGTTTCGATTAGACAAGAACACAGGTGAATGCACGCAACCACCTGAATAAACAATAGGACCAGCAATACTAAGTTTAACAATATTTATATTTATGCAATAGTGCAGTTTATACCAACTTCAAATATTTCAAGCTAACTATATTATGAATTTTTAAAAAAATCACAATTCATACTTCAAAATGCCACACAAAATTGACAAACTCCACAATTCAAACACCATAGTATACTAGTCACAAATACAGTACACAAATACTATTTCAATTATATTTCAATGAATCTATAATATTTTTTTCCATTTGTGTATAATTCTTTCCAATGGATCACCAGAGTATCGCAGTGGGCTCCCCATCCCACCAAAGATGTGTCTGTAGTGAGGATGCGCGTTGGTCCTGGATCTACAAAGGGTAGACCTTGCACTAGGTTGTGAAGGTTTGCCCACCACCTGATAGCCGGATGCAAGTCTGTGGGTATAACCATCTTTACCTTCCTTGGGTTCATGGAAAGGTCAAAATTGATCAGAAGGAATTGTTGTAGTGGTCTCATGTGCAGTCTTGCCCATCTGACCACATACACAGAGGCAGCCATGAGGCCCAGCAGTCTTTGTAGGGTGAAAGCAGTGATTTGCCAAGTTCTGAACGGTGAGTTCCCTGTCTCTTGGAAGAAAGGCTTTTACTAAGGTAGAGTCTAGGAGAACTCCAATAAACTGAATGGTTTGGGTAGGTTGAAAGATTGACTTGTCCATGTTTATCTGGAGGCCCAGACTTAGGAGAAGTGTTTCTACAACGGCCACATCCTTGATGGCCTGGAATCAAGAACGGGACACTATTAACCAGTCGTCCAAGTAGGGATACAGTTCTATATCTTCTGTTCTTAGATAAGCACATACTGCTCCCATGCATTTTGTGAAGACTCTTGGGGCTGTCTTGAGTCCAAATGGAAGAACTGAAAACTGGTAGATGTTCGAACCTATTATGAAACTGAGGAATTTCCAATGAGCAGGGTGTATTGCAATGTGGAAATAAGCATCATTCAGCTCTATGAGGGTAAACCAACGATTTTTCTTTAAAAGAGGAAGGATTGTAGACAAAGTTATCATGCGGAATTTCTTTGTTAGAATGTTGAGGTTTCTGAGGTCCATAATAGGGTGAAGCCCACCATCTCATTTTGGGACTGTGAAGTAACGGGAGTAAAATCCTGTTGGCAAACCTGACAGGCGGATGGGAGTAATGGCACCTTTTTGAAGTAACGTGGCAACTTCTTGAAGTAATGCTTCTGATGGAGAGTCACCTTTATGGCACCAGTGGGGGGGGGGGCGAGATTTGAATTCTATCTGGTAGCCATTTTTACAATGTTTAAGACCCACTTGTCTGTTGTTATCATCCTCCAAGCATGGTGAAACGACGATAGCAGGTTTCCAAATTTGAGATGTGGAGGATGATAAGTAGGGATGGAGTCAAAGATGCTGTTTCTGCGAAATGTCTTGCCTGGTGTGTTGCTGACGAAAACGACTGGAGTTATATTGCCTTCTCTGTTGATAGGGAGGTTGAGATTGGGGTGCCTGAAACTGTCGCTGATGATCCTGGGGTTGACGTGACAGATATGGCTGCTGTCTGAACCACCTTCGTGGACGGTAAGGTTGCTGCGTTATGGTAGGGTTAAATCCCAACTTGCGTGCAGTAACTTTTGCCTTCTGGATAGTATCCATAGCGGTGTCTGTGGAGGAATGAAACAAACCTTCTCCATCAAATGGCAAATCCTCTATCTGAGATCTTGATTCCTGAGGAAGGTTAGAAGAATGTAGCCAGGCATGTCTTCATAAAGCTACTGCACCAATCATGGCTTTGGAGGCACAGTCCGTCTGGTGTCTAGATGTTGTAAGTTCCTGTTTAGACAAGCAGATGGCCTCTGTATGAAAAACATGTGCTAGTTCCCTTTGCTCATCTGGCAAATATGTCATAAGGAGGACATTTTGTCCCAAAGGAAAAGTTGATACCGAGCCATCATGGCTTGGTAGTTAGCCACTTTCATCCCCAAAGCAGCAGAGAAGTAAATTCTACACCCAAACATGTCCAGTTTTCTGCCTTCTTTATCTGTAGGGGCAGAATGGGCTTTCGAAGACTTGCCTTGCGCTGCCTCCACTATGACCGAGTTAGGCTTCGGATGCATAAACAAAAATGAGGCGTCCTTTTCCTGGACTTTGTATAGAGAGTCTAAACGTTTGGATACTGGTCCCATTGTAGATGGATTTTTCCACGATTTCTGGGCATTGTGTGCAACAGAATAAGAACATAAGGAATTGATAGTGGAACGGAGGATTCTGTGTACATGATGTCAAAGATGGGGTCAACGTACTGTTCCACAGGTTGCTGGTGCTGTATGCCTAGAGATTCAGCCATATGAAGCATTTGCTCTGTGAAGTTCCCAAGTTCCATGGATAGACAGGCACGATCCGTAGTCCCGACGTCATCATCTGGTGACGGTACCGATGGAGGAGCCGTCGGTATTGACGATGAATCCAACGTGTAATCTTCTACAGACTGCGGTGAGGATGGAGTCGGTATCTCAGTGAGCTGCGTCGGTGCCGGGGGTTCCCATGGCGGTACCGAAACTGTTGCCAAACGCGGTCTACGAGGAGGCTGTGGAGGGACAAATGGACGATCCGTGCCGAGCCGCTGGCCCATGTAAGGGTCGAAAGCGTATCGGTATTGGTGAGAGTCTTCGAACTGGTCCCGGTCCTGACAAGCCTGTGAAGCTGAGGAACGAATAGAGTGGTCGGAGTGTTGGTCCCAGTCTCGTGGCGGCGAGTGAGAACCAAGCGGCGAGCGAGAGCAATAATGACGGCATTCTGAGTCGCATCTCAAGCTCTGAGAAGTCAGCGCTAATGAGCGGACCAGCCATGGTCTAGCCGGGGTGGTCAGCGGTGGAGAGTCAAAGATTTTGCCTTCCGATACCAATGCTGGTGGAGGCCTCGTTGAGGGGTGCGCTGAACTTGGGGGGCCTGTCATGGAAGGCAGCGGTGATAGATATCCCTCGCAGATCCTCGTCGGAGGCGCCGGCCGACTTGGAATCGAGGTCGAACCCGAAGGGGATGGGATCGAAAGTCTAAGCGGTACCGAGGTCGATCCCGAGGGAGATGGTACCGCTGACCTCGAAGTGGCGGCTGGCCGATCTTTTGAAGGTTTTCCGGATGGTATCGAAGGTCTGACCAGTACCGAGGTCGATCCCGAAGGGGACAGTACCGATGGCCTCGAGACAGCAGTTGAGCGATTTTTAGAAGATTTTTCGGCATGTTTGACTTTTGACTTCTTTTTTCACCTCGCCTCTTCCTGAGGTTGGCTAGTAGCCTTTTTAGCCTTCTTTGCTTTAGCTCCGGCTGAAGTGGTAGCAGGCATTGCTCGGTCTGAATGAGTTATGGGCAAAGCCCCACGTTCCCCAGATACCGAGGTGGCCATGGGTGCAGAGGGAATTTGAGGTGGGGTATCTACCGCCTCCAAAGCTTTCTTCCACAAAAGGCCCCTCAATCTATCCGCCCTGTCCGTCTGGCTTGGCGGGAAAAGCTCATACAGTGAGCACAAGCTTCAACAACATGGGACTCACCGAGGCAAAGGAGGCACAGCGAGTGTCCATCGATAAGGGCTAGTTTTGCCCTGCACCTTGAGCAGGTTTTAAACAAGGCCGTCTGCGCCATAAGCCACAAAAAACACAGTGGAGAAGACATTTTTTAAAAAAACAACAACACTATCCTAAGCTAAACTAACTATAATAATCTAAACTAACTACTATAATTCTATAATTTTTAGAGAAAAATACGAACGAAGTTCGAAGAGAAGTCTCCTGCGAGGCAAACAGTGAAGCGGTCGAAGAAGAACTGAGGTAGGTGGGAACTCGAGCATGCTCAATAGGATGGTGGGGGGAAGGGTTCCCGCCTAAATTCTAAGCTATAGAAGTTTCCCGAAAAAGGCTTGGTGCTGGCGCGAGCCCATAATATGTGATGCACAGAGACCACGAAGAAGAACTGAAGGATCACTGGGCTTATGCAACATCCTTCCATCCTCTCTCCTCATATGGCATGAGCTAGGATATCTGATATTGCTATAGTGGAAAGCCAAAAAAAAAATCACAACTCAACAGCCAAACAGTGGTTTGTGTTTGCCTACAAACCAAAGTTTGCTGTCAGGACATTGAGATTTACAGCTAAACAAGGATTGGAAGTTTTGGATCGTGACATGCAAGGACAGAATGAAATGGGAAGTCGTGGACATGTCTAGAGCTTGTTCTTGTAGTGTCAAACCTTGTTTTGGCGTTACATGTGATGGCAACCACACAAGAGAACTCTCCCTTGTAAAGTGCTTCCTATCAGCAACATCAGCTTTTTAAACTGCCCTGTTTACACAATTAGTTCTATTTTACACGATATATATACTGATACGAGAGTAGAGACTGGTGTTTCTGTTGGTACAAATCAGAAAATCTGCATCGTTATAGACAACACTATATTTCTCTGGCTTTCCTCAATTCATGTTCCTTTGAGATTTTTGTTTCATGCTCAAATCACTCAATTTGAATCTTAATGATTAATGAGAATGAAAAACGCACACATACAACTAAATACTTGGGGTTGTCTCACTAGAAAAACCTCTTGCAGTTTTCCCATCCTTAAATCCAATTAGAGCAGATAAGTAACGATTGAATAGAACGGAAGTAATTATATCGAAAGATCTACAGTAGCAGGCTAAGCCTAAGAAGCATCATCTGAATGATTAGCACCAGAACCTTAAGGGGGTATTTCTTTGTTGCTTATTTTTAAATAATTTTACCATAATTACAAATAGTAAACCATGATATTTGAGTAGCCTTGCTCACTCCTGACTTTCTTGAATATTGGTGTGGAAGTCAAACTCAAACATATCCTGAACATGTGCTCCAAACTTTGATTCCAATGTATATATCATTTGACAATATTTTTCCTTCCCAATTTGAAAATGGGTGTAGAAGTTGAGCAGGTATTTGAACTTAAACATGGGAACAGTATTAAAGCTGTGATTCTTGTGTTCAGCTTGTAGATAAGGTTATGTTCAACCTTATATCATAGAAACACTATTCTCCAGTGGTTTCCTTCTAAGGAAACTGAATCCTGGCTAAGCACTGCAATGTCTGAAAATTCTTACTGCTCAGAAGTGGTGTGCATGAATATAATATTTGTTTTTATGGTGCAACTAAATTTTAAAATGTTGTCCTGAAAATGCACACTTTCATGCCAATATTTGTCCTTAGAACAAATAATGTATTGAGACTGTTGTCCTGAACATCTGCACCAACTCCCATGCCAAAGTCTTAAAACCAAACTAGACTTTATATCAACAAATATTTGTGCCAAATACCAGGTCTGCTGGGATACTAGAGAATATGAGGGTAGGGGATACTTAGTGCTCCATCACACCAGCGATTTATCGCACTCTCACCATGCCTGATATGTTTTTGCAGCACGGTAGTCACATGATGTCGTTCCTGTCCTGCTCTCATCTCACCTCGGGTGCCTCTACAAGAGAGGTTTAATGCGCTTTGAAGGTTCATTAAAAATTTTACCTCTACAAGAACGGAGCGCAAATCGGGCGTAGAGGCGCGTTATCTCCCCGATAATGCGCATTTTCGAATGCGCGTTAAATCGCGAGTTTTATTTTGCTCCGGCCGTTAAAGCGCATTTTCCCCGTGTGAACAAGCGATTAGGCGCATTAACTTCTTGTAAAGCGCTTTTTGGACATCTATTAATGTGCTTCGCCGCCTCTCGCCGCCTCCGGTGCAGAGGGATTAGGAGTAAATGCGCGTCTGCGATAATGCATATAATCGCCGAACCGGGCGCAAAAGCGAATCCTTGTAGAGGGAGCCCTCTTCCCCTTCCATCTTATTTTGAAGTGGGGATAGTCTGGAGTTTTTCCCTCCATGCGCAATGAAGCTGCTCCTCCCTCCCGTGTATTGCTGTCCTTGCGTGATATCGGACCATCCCATTTTTTGTTTGTGGCATGTGTGTCGAAGGGGGGTCTCGCTAACAGAAGAGGAGGGTGGAGCAGTTCCCCGCTCAACTGCTCAACCGTGAAGGGGGAAGGAAAGAGGGCGCCCGAACAGCCCACAGATAAGGTGAGCAAAGCTGTTGCCACCCATGCCTGGGACTTGGTCCTATTCAACTCTATGGTTCTTACTCCTGAATAGGCATGTCTAGGGGTGCCTCTACAAGAGCGATTTAAAGCTCTTTCAAGGTGCATTAAAAAAATTACCTCTACAAGAGCGGAGCGCAAATCAGGAGTTGAGGCACATTTTCTGTCCGATTATGCGCATTATCAAATGCGCGTTAAATAGCGAGTTTTAATTTACCTCGGCAGTTAAAGCGCATTATGACCATGTAAACATGCAATTCTCCGCATTTCAACCACTTTAAAGTGCATTTCATACTGCCAGTTATGCGCTTCACCTCCTATCGTTTATAGGAATTAGGTGTAAAAGCGATGGTGAGAAGATGCGCATAATCGGACAACCAGGCGCCAAACCGAATTCTTCTAGAGGGAACCTAGGTTTCCTGACCAGAACAATGTCGGCTTCCCCTTGCCATGCCAACATTGACCACAAATTTCTCCCAAAACTAATTGTAATACTTTCTCTTCACTTATCTTGTTTAATATGATCTTAGGGGAAAGCAGTGTGTTGTTTTACAGTAATTTTGCAGTTTCACGCTGCCGTACTATTGTATTTCTGCAGAAATTAAATATATATATATAAAAAATTAACTGCAGGGGGAAGGAGAACGTAGGGGGGGTGGGAGTTTTCACTGACATAGTAGTGATACGGGTGAAAAGATACACGAGCTGAAATAGCACAACACACAGAAAGTGTCCAACACTTGACTTGCTAAGGAAACGGACAGGTAAACCGTGGACACAAACTGGGGTAAAAAAAAAATGTAGGTGTGATGAAGCCCTTATAGGAGAAAATCAGTGGGATGGAGGAGTGATGCTTAACTCCTACTCTGCTCAATGTTTCTTCTTTGCAAATGTATCTCAGCCCCATTGTTGTTTTCCCCCAGCCAGGGTCATGTCTGGGTTGGGATCCTGTCTGGGAGAAAACGGGAGAATTGGTTCAGAACCTTCCTCCTGATTGCTTGATTCTCCCCTGCAATTGTCCCCCTATGCCCCATATTAGCATAATATAGTGCAATATTATGCGTATTTAGACATGTTGGCTGGGAAATACTGGGAATTGTAGGACTTTCTTTCTGTCTAAACATGCAAAGGGTTGCACCTTTAACCTTGATGCTATAAGGGAAAACCAACTGGAAATGCCATTTTTCCCTTGTAATGTGTAATTTCCCCCCTCAGTCTTCAAGTGATAATTTGCATAGTGTATTGCATTTCCTCTTCCTTTTGTAAACATATGTGAAGTCGAGTTCGTATTTGTAGTTAAAACATAGAATTCTGCCCTAAACATGTGTACCAAAGTCAACTTCAATATCTCAGTGTTTAACAGAGTTATGAAAAAACTGATAAACAAATTTATAAATACAACCCCCCTAATAATAGTTAAACTAAAGACTTTGTATCATTCAGCCAACAAGCTCAAGCATATTTCCTGCCTTCTATCTTTTGTACTTTCCAATATCAGTTAATCCTCTTCTGTTTGATCTTAATTTATGTTGTAATAAGTCTTTCTTAGAGGTATTGAATTTCTAACCATGTTTAATCAAAAGTACATTCTACAGAATCTAGTGCCATGTACATCATGATCCTTACCAACTTTAGCTTCATCTCCCACATCTCAGCTAGTTTGGCCCATAGGCAAATTGAAATACATAAATCTCAAGGCACTGGTAAAGAGTTCCATAGAAAAGGAATGAGAAGAAACTGGGGGAGGGGACCCACAAAGGTACAAAGTATAGGAAAAAGAAATGAAGTTTAACAAGAGCATAATAATTCAAAGAACAATGAGTAGAATACAGGAATTGAGGGAGAGGACAGACTGCAGCAGATTTAACAACTGTGCTGCATTAACAACTGTGCTGCTTTAAGAACTGCTTTGCAACTGCCCATTCCCACCTCCAGTAATCTTCCTGATGGAACTCTCACCAAGTGAACTGAGGTGTTTATCACACGCGCAGTTTGATGCACACCCGCCATGACTTTGATCCACTTTTTCATTGCTGGACTTGCACGACGTCGTCCCCATCGTGCTCTTCTCTCATCATGAGCCCGCAGTTGCTCTTTTCTCTTTCAATTTATCCCTGAATGGGCAAAGTCCAAAATGCAAATTTGGAACAGGCCAAGCTGAGGTATTGCAGCAATACCGACCACGTGTGATTCAAAATGCTAGACTCACATAGGGTACGGAGGGGGAACCAGCAGAAGCAAACCGGTGGGAAAAAAGTAGGTGTGATGAAGCTCTGAGTGAAAACACCTGCTGGAAGATCCATCTCACCAGGCAAGATGCTATCTCTCAGGCATTGGACAATCTCAGGCCTAGAGAAAGATAACAGCGGCCTCACTGCAGGCCGCTGGGCCACCCCAGCAAGGGCGTCCCTGAAGGAGGCAACACCAAAGGAAGTGCACCCCTTTGGCTTGCCCCTTCAGGATGCCACAAGGGCACCTTCTATTTTTGTCTTCTTTGGCTGCTTTTTTCTTCCGTTTGTTTAGCATAATATCTGTTGTGTGTGTGGTAAGTAGGAGTAGGAGTCTTCTTCTAACAATAATATCTACTTTCAAAATTTGCCCACCCTGGGTGAGAGACAGAGGTCAGGGGTTTTATGTGTTAGAATTGCTTCTTCTGCTCAGCGTGAGAGCCTGTGGTGGTTTAAAGTGGGTTTCCCTCTGGGTGTTAGAGGCAAGGAATGTACAGTATGTAAGACTCCATGTGAGAGATGGAGTGTGTATGAATGCAGCAGTCGTAACGCTGAATGACTGGGAAATACTTTACTTTTATAGTCCTGGTGGATTGGCTAACCTGATTCATTTTTGTGACCAGTGGCTGGCTATTTCCACAAACTATCATCTGTGATTGTGCTAGTTGGGTGTGTATGGCTGATTGGATTAATGGAATCACAGAATCATAGAATAGTAGAGGTGAAAGGGGGCTATAAGGCCATCGAGTCCAACCCTCTGCTCAATGTAGGAATCCACCTTAAAGCACACCTGACAGATGACTGTCCAGCTGCCTCTTGAATGCCTCTAGTGTGGGAGAGCCCACAATCTCCCTAGGTAATTGGGTCCACTGTCATACTGCTCTAACAGAAGTTTTTTTCTGATGTCCAGCCAGAATCTGGCTTCCTGTAACTTGAGCCCATTATTTCATGTCCTGCACTCTGGGATGATTGAGAAGAAATCCTGGCCCTTCTCTGTGTGACAATCTTTCAAGTATTTGAAGAGTGCTAATCATGTCTCCCCTCAGTCTTCTCTTCTCAAGGCTAAACATGCCCACTTCTTTTAGTCTCTCCTCATAGGGCTTTGATCATCCTTGTTGCCCTTCTCCAAACTCCCTCCAGCTTGTCTGCATCCTTCTTGAAGTGTGGTGCCCAGAACTGGATGCAATGCTCAAGATGAGGCCTAACCAGTGCTGAATAGAGGGGAACCAGTACCTCGTGTGATTTGGAAGCTTTACTTATATTAATGCAGCCCAAAATAGCATTTGCAGCCACATCAAACTGTTGGCTCATATTCAGCTTGGTGTGTAAGTTTTGAATGGTTGCGGTTATGCTGATTTCTTTCTTTCTTTCTTTCTTTCTTTCTCTTTCTTTCTTTCTTTCTTTCTCTTTCTTTCTTGTGAATAGTCAGAGTGTGAGTGAATTTCCATTGGGGCAAGGATGTGCTCAGGAACTGCAGGGTTCCATGGAGGATGTGCCACTATCCCAGTGATTAGGGCAGAAGGAGATATGGCAGGAGAAGGGGGTCAGGATATCAGAGTAGGATGGGTTACAAATGCTTATACACTGTTCCCCTTCTACCCCCACCCCCACTCTAGCTCTCATGTACCTGGTAGCTCATCCACTGAACCCTCCTGTCTGGTGGTGCTGCCATTTAATGCCAGGTCAGTCCACAACAAGACCACACTCACCTACAATTTAATCCTGGATGAAAGGGCCGATCAGGTATATATTACTGAGACCTGGGTGGGTGAGTTGAGTGGGGTTGACCTGGCTCAGCTCTGCCCACCTGGGTACTCGGTGCAGCACCAAAATAGGCAGGAGGGTCATTGTTGTGGAGATGGCGTAGTTTACAGAACTTCCATCTCTATCACCAGGAAGCCACTCCACCTTGGGGCAGGCCTTGAGGGGTTGCACCTGGTGTTGGGCCATAGAGACAGAATAGGGATGCTGCTGGTGTACCACCCACTCTGCTGCCCAGCATCCTCACTGACCAAGCTGGCAGAGGGACTTCAACTTTCATTCTGAGGCTGTCTCTGGGGCTCTGGCTCGGGACTTCATGGCCTCCATGACAACCATGGGGCTGTCTCAGTTTGTCATCGCCTCAACCCATGAAGCAGGCCATACCCTTCATTTTGTTTTTTCTCCAAGTGGTGAGTGGAGTAATCTGAAAATTGGGAGGTGTTCCAAGTAACCCCATTGTCATGGTCAGATCACTTCCTGGTGAGATTTGAAGTCTCGGAGATACTTCCCTCCTGCAGGGGTGGGGGACTCATTTGCATGGTCTGCCCCAGCAGACTGATGGAATCCAATGGATTTCGGAATGCTCTTGGGGACTGTCCAGTGGAGAGAGCTGGTGATCCAACTGAGGCCCTAGCATCATTATGGAACAGTGAGATGCGGAGGGCCATTGGCTTGATTGCACCTGAGTGCCCTCTCAGGCGCTGTGGAGCCCACTCTGCTCCCTGGTATCCTAGGGAGCTGCAAACAATGAAACAGGTTGGACGTCGGCTAGAGTGCAAATGGCGCAAGACTCAAAGCAAATATGACCGAGCACACTTTAGAGCACATAATTGTGCCTATTGTGCAGAGGTTCGAGCAGCAAAGAAGGCTTACTTTCCTGCCTCCATTGTGTCCTCAAGCAGCTATCCAGTGGAGCTCTTTTAAGTGGTCCAGGTGTTAACACTCTCCACAGCGAATGGGGCCCTGGTTCCCTCAAGGATCCACTGTGACCTTTTTGCATCTCACTTTGAGGACAAAATCCCTTGTCTCTGCAGTAAACATGCGTTGTATTAACGCAATTCCAGTTGAGGAATTTTATACCACCATTTGCCCAATTTTGTGGGATCAGTTTCAGCTGCTGTGGCCTGATGATATTGACAAGGTACCTGCAGCAATGCAACTGACCGTGTACCTTCTCGATCCTTGCCCCTCCTGGCTAATAAAAGCTAGACAAGAGGGTTTGACTGGGGGTGTGGTGAATGCTTCTCTATGGGAAGGGGTGCCCCCTGCCATCCTTAAAGAGGCAGTAGTGTGACCACTCCTGAAGAAGCCCACTCTGACTCCAGTGGTATTAGACAACTATCACCCAGTTGCAAATACCCCTTCTTAGAGAAGGCATAGGAGAGGGTCATGGCTGAACAACTGCAGGCACTCTTGGAGGACACTGATTATCTAGACCCATTTCAATCTGGGTTTGGACCTGGTTATGGGACTGAATCAGCCTTTGTTGCCCTAATGGATTACCTTTATCGAGAGAGAGAGAAAGAGAGAGAGAGACAGGGGGAGTGCAACCCTGTTAATTCTGCTCAATCTCTCATTGGCTTTTGATACCATCGACCATGTAACTGTGTTACAGTGGTTCCAGTTCTACCTAAAGGGTAGATTTCGGATACTAACATTGGGTGACCTTTTCTTGGGCCCCTTGACAATTAACCTATGGGGTACCGCAGGGCACCATCTTGTCCCCAGTGCTGTTTAACATCTATATGAAGCTACTGGGAGTGGTCATTAAGGGATTTGGAACAAAATGCCATCAGTATGCTGATGACACACAGCTCTATCTCCCTGTGACATCTGAATCAGGAGAGGCTCTGCAAGTCCTAGATCAGTGCGTAAACTCGGTCTGGATGAGGGTCAATAAACTGACGCTGAATCCTGGCAAGATGGAAGCCCTGTGGGTGAGTGGTTCCTGAGTCCAGGAGATAGGTTCATTGCCTGTCCTGGATGGTGTTGCACTCCCTCTGAAAGATTAGATTAATAGTTTGGGGTTTCTACTAGATCCATCATAGTTGCTGGAAGCACAAGAGGCTGCAGAGGCTCACAGTGCCTTTTATCACCATCGGCTGGCTAGCCAGCTACAGCCTCTTCTGGACAGGGATAGCTTGGCCACGGTGGTATGGGCATTAGTAACTTCAAGACTGGATTACTGCAATGTGCTCTATGTGGAGCTGCCCTTAAGGTTGCTCCAGAAGTTGGAGCTAGTGCAGAATGCAGAAGCTCAGCTGTTGTCGGGAGCTGCCTCTTTTCAGCATATAACTCTTTTGCTGAGGAAATTGCACTGGCTGCCTATTGGCTACCAGGCCAGATTTAAGATTTTGGTACTAGTGTACAAACAACTTGGGGCCAGGATACCTGAGAGAGCGCCTTCTCCCTTACCAACCTACCTAATCACTGAGATCATTAGAGGGCATGCTCCTGCCAGTTCCACATGGACCCACGGTCAGATTGGAATCCACCAGCAGAACAGTCTTTAGTTTAGTGGCCCCTTCTCTGTGAAACTCCCTGCCCCTGGAGGTCAGGCAGGCACCAACATTCGGCTGCTTCTAGCACCTCCTGAAAACAACTCTGTTTTGAGAAGCCTTCCTCAACTGACTAGCCACTGTTTTTTTCTGGTTCCTTTGTTTTAAATTGAACAATTTTAATTTGCTTTAGATCTTCTTTCTTTTACAGTTCACTGCTCTGGAATCTGCTTTAGATAATTAAGTGGTATATAAATATTGTAAATAAATAATAAATAATATGGTACGCCTTTGGTTGGTATGCCTACTATGCCCATTCCTGGACAGGAATAGCCTAATCATGGTGATCCATGCACTGGTAACCTGCAATGCAATTCTATGTGGGGCTGCCCTTGTGTGTGGTTCAGAAGCTACAGCTAGTGCAGAATGCAGCAGCTAGTGGGCTCACTGGGACACCTAGCTATTCTCACGTAACACCTGTGTTAAAAGAACTGCATGGCTGCTTATTAGTTAACCACATACAGGGTTATCTTACTATCATATAAAGCCCTAAACAACTTGGGACCAGGATATATCTAGCAGACCACCTTCCCTTATACATACACAGGCAACCTTTAAGATCAGCAGAGGAGGCCTTGTTTGTCATTCCAAAACTAATGGAATGTCACCATGAAGTACCCAGATGGTGGGCCTTCTCTGTAGTGGCACCCACCATTTGGAATACTCTCCTTCATGTAGTTCGGGAGGCAGAAAATGTGGCATCTTTTAAATGCCTCCTGCAGACATACTTGTTCACCCAGGCTCTCCCTGCGCTATAAATAAACTAATTATGCCACTACATTTTACTGCTTCGTTTTACTGTTTCTTTATTGCAATTGGAAGTGTTTTTCTGCAGTGTTTTAATGCTGTGTTTTAATATTGTCTTTTTAATGTTGCATTTTAATGTTGTGAATCACTGATTCTATTATATTCAGCAGTATATAAATGTTACAAATAAATAAATAAAACATGGTGTCCTCCAGGTGTTTAGGATTTCAATATCCATCAGTCACAGGCAGCATAGTCACTTGGTCAGGAATGCTGGGAGATGCAGCCCAAAACATCTGGAGAGTACCATTAGGTAATGCTGAGTGAGAGAATCTATGTATAAGAAAGTAAGTAATATGATCTTAAATTAAATGTGAGAATTGTCCTTTCTAGCCAGGTTCCAAGCTCACAGGAGAAGCAGTTGTACCCATTCAGAACATAACAGCAGGTGAGGCAAAGTCACATTCAGTAAGGCATACTTTCCTAACCTAAGGTCCCCACATGTTTTTGGATTACAATTCCCATCATCCCTGAACATTCACCATACTGTATAGAAGTAATAGAAATTGTAATCCAACAACATGTGAGGCCCCTAGGTTCGGAAAGGCTGCAAAGTCAAGTCAAAACAGGTAGGGCACAAAAGGGACAAAAGGAACAGCAGGTTCTGGCTTAGACAAGGCAGAAAATGTTAATACCTTGGACAGAGCACCATGAAAAGTGGGCTGGAGTGTTCTCACCTATGGAAGAGGAGCTGCTGCTTCACCAAGTTGCACAATCCTTCAGACACCATATAAAAGCAGACCAAACTAGTCCTGCTATTGTCCCCGCTCCACCTCGGAAAGGTCTTTGCCCTTAAAGGATTGCTACCTTGTTTTGCAGTGTGGGCTCCTAATATGTAGGCGTGATGGGTGTCCCAGCAATTAGTCTTCCAAATCCAAGGAGTCCAGTGAAGCAGTGTGCTCTAGCCTGGAAGGATTTGATGTGGGAGATGGCGACTCTTCCAGAGGCACTTCCTCTCAATTCATGTCCTTTTCTGCACTTGAGTGTGGGTCAAGTCCAGGGAACATGACCAAAACTATAATGAAGGAAGTGAAGACAAATAAAAAATGGAGAAACATTATTATATTGTATGCAGGAAAAAATGAGGTGGTATGCAGAGGCTTTGGGTGGGAATAAAGAAGAGTATGAAAAGAGATGATAGAGGTGTACAAAATTATGCATGGTACAGAGAAAGTGGGTGGGGATACGTTTTTCTCTGTCTTTCATAATACTAACATCCCATGAAGCTGTATCAATACAGATAAAAGGAAGAATAAAAGCTAGCAGGGATGGATCAACTGGCTGGGCCAGGGAAGTGATTAATGCCTCTTTGCAAGAGGGAGTGGTCCCAGGCCTCCTGAAAGAGGCGGCAGTGAGACCACTCCTATAGAAATCTTCCTTGGACCCTGAAAATCTTAATAACTACAGGCCAGTAGCAAATGTTCCATTCCTGGGCAAGGTCTTGGAGTGGGTGGTTGCGAGCCAGCTCCAGGCACTCTTGTCTGAGACCGATTATCTGGATCCATTTCAGTCGTGTTTCAGGCCTGGTTTTGGTAAGGAAACAGCCTTGGTCACCCTGTATGATGACCTATGTCGGGAGAAGGACAGGGGGAGTGTGACTCTGTTGATTCTCCTTGATCTCTCAGCGGCTTTCGATACCATCAACCATGGTATCCTTCTGGGACGACTGGTTGAGTTGGGAGTGGGAGGCACTGCATTGCAGTGGTTCCACTCCTACTTGGCAGGTTGGCTCCAGAAGGTGGTGCTTGGGGAACATTGCTCGGCCCATGGATTCTCCAGTATGGGGTTCCGCAGGGGTCAGTCTTGTCCCCCATGCTATTCAACATCTACATGAAACTGTTGAGTGCAGTCATCCGGAGATTTGGAGTGCATTGTCATCAGTATGCTGATGACACGCAGCTCTATTTCTCCTTTTCATCTTCATCAGGTGAGGCTGTGGATGTGCTGAACCAGTGCCTGGCTGCGACAATGGACTGGATGAGGGCTAATAAACTGAAACTCAATCCAGACAAGACTGAGACGCTGTTAGTGGGTGGTTCTGCTGACCGGATGGAGGGTCTTCAACCTGTTCTGGATGGGGTTGCACTCCCCTTGAAGGAGCGGGTTCGTAGCTTGGGAGTTCTTCTAAAACCATCACTTGAGGCTCAGGTGGCTTCAGTGGCACGGAGTGCCTTCTACCAACTTCGGTTGGTGGCCCAGCTACATCCCTATCTGGACAGGGATAACCTGGCTTCAGTTGTCCATGCTCTGGTAACTTCCAAGTTAGATTACTGCAATGTACTCTACGTGGGGCTGCCTTTGAAGGTGGTTCGGAAGCTGCAGCTTGTGCAAAATGCAGCGGCCAGATTGATAACTGGACCAGAAGGTTCGAGCATATAACACGTACTCTGGCCCACTTGCATTGGCTGCCTGTATGTTTCCGAGCCCGATTCAAAGTGCTGGTTTTAACTTATAAAGCCTTACACAGCTTGGGACCACAATATCTGACGGAACGCCTTTCCCAATATGAATACGTTCAACATCTAAGGCCCTCCTCCGAATGCCTACTCCAAGGGAAGCTTGGAGGTTGGTAACAAGGGAGAGGGCCTTCTCTGTGGTGGCCCCACAATTGTGGAACGATCTCCCTGATGAGGCCCGCCTGGCGCCAACATTGTTATCATTTTGGTGCCAGGTCAAGACTTTCCTCTTCTCTCAGGCATTTGGCAATATCTGAGGAGCCTGGGTTTGTTTTTGTTTTTTGTAGCTTTTTGTAGTGGTTTTAAATGTATGTGTGTATTGTGTGTATGTTGTATATTTTTGCTGTTTTAATTTTTGTATATTGTTTTTAATTGTTTTAATCCTATGTAAACCGCCCAGAGAGCTTCGGCTATGGGGCAGTATACAAGTCTAATAAATAAATAAATAAATACTCAGATTTATATACCGTTTTCCACAGAGTTACCAAAGTGGTGGACATACAATGTCATTATCTTCAAAAATGGCAATAAAACCATACGGTAATAAACAAATGATAACCAGCAGTGAAGTTATACACTTTACTCTGCATTACAAACCACAGCTGGCTAGGTAACACTTCAGGGAAAGCCTGTGTAAAGATATGGGTCTTAAGACATCTGAACTGTAAGAGAGGGGGCCTGTCTAACGACATAGCCCATATAGAGTGCATTATAATAATTCAGTCGAGGTTACCAATGCTTGAACCACAGTGCATAGTTAAAAGGAATTCACAACTTTGAAAGTGGATTCGACATATTCATGGAAAATAAGGCTATTGATGGCTACTAGTCAATATGGTTATATATTATCTCCATTATTGGAGGTGTTATGCCTATATACTCTGGGGATCAGGAATAGGAGTTGTTATGGTGCTCATGCCCTGCTTGTGGGCTTCTCTCAGGCAACTCATTGGCCACTATGTGGATAGAATGCTGGACTAGATAGGTCTTTGATTTATTTAGCATGGCTGTTCTTATTTCTTAAAACCAACTAAAAGAGCTTAATAATCCAGTCAGGACAAAATAAGAGAACAAATCAAAGTATGGACAGAATCAACAGAAAGAAAAGACCAAAATTTACCAACATTTGACAACTGAAAATAATAAGACACAGTAGGAAGGAATCTGTAGAGGCAAACTTTTAAAGAATGGGGAAAAGATTGATAAGAGTTGTGCTGTGCCTGCCCAATGTAAGAAGGGAAGCTTGACTAGGGGTGCCTAGAGTGATTTAAAGCTCTTTCAAGGCGCATTACCAAATTTACCTCTACAACAGCGGAGCACAAATCAGGGGTCCAGGCGCGTTTTATCTCCTATTATTCACATTTTCAAATGTGCATTAAATAGCGACTTTTAATTTACCGCGGGAGTAAGAGCACCTTATGTCCGTGTAAACAATTTTGTGAGGAGGCGCATTAACGATCAGATGGTCTTGATGTCATGCATAGAACTGCCCCTTCACTGGGAAAACCTCCCACTTTTTCGTTTAGTTTTATTTCCTGTCTCCTCCTGGCAACTTCCTCCTTGTTCTCCGTCTCTCTGGATGGAAGCTCCAGGAAGACGAGACCCAATGTGAACTGAAAATAAAGTTTATTTTAACTCCCCTGATGGAGTATTTCGTTCATGGAGACACGGGGCCAGATGGAGGTGGTTTCACGAGAAGTAAAGGGGGTAGGAAGGATGTGTGCATGTGCGCATAATTAGCGATCAGCTTAGGCAGATCATCTCCATGCTTCTTGCAGGGTTCCTGACATGAGCTGTGTTTGTGTGTGTGTGTGTATGTTTTACAACGATTGAGCTCGCTGGGAAGAGGAGGGGAAAGGAACGAAGCAGCATCCCCCTGTCTGTTTTGGCATGTGTGTGTGCGAGGCACATTCCCATTTACTCCTGAGCAGTTCACTTGAAATGGCAATCGGGCGAAGGGGGGGGGAACAGAGGCAGCTCTGATGAAAAATATGTTTTCAAAGGGTGCTGGAGTGGGAAACTTATGGGGCACATTCCCATTTACTCCTGAGCAGTTCTGGGAGGGGGGACAACTTCAGCTGGTGGCAAAATTGGAGGGGAAAGAGGTAGCCAAACAGGTTAACCACATCATTCCCAGCAGGTAACCTAGGTAACCAAAGGCGGGAGATTCTGGTAGCCGGGGAGAATAAAGGGTGCAAAACCTGTTTGGGCAGTTTCCCAGGACAAAGCGTATTACTTTCAGCAACATTTGCATGCATGTCAACAACTTTAAAGCGAGTTTCATACAGCCGGTAATGCGCTTCAACGCCTCTCGTATATAGGTATTAGGCGTAAAAGCGATTGTCAGGAGATGCACATAATCGGGAAACCGGGTGTCAAAGCGAAATCTTGTAGAGGGGAGCTAGGTGAGAGCAAGAAAGATATCATCAACCTTCTAGATTTCTTTAAGAGTCCTAACAAGCATACGGATAGGAGTAATCCAATAGATCATTCCTATGTACTTTGACTTTCAAAAATCTTTTAACAAAGTCCCTTATAAAAGACGGCTGAGTAAATATAGCAGTCATGGGATAAGAGCATGGGTCCTCGTATGGATCAGTATCTGATTAAAAAATGGTAAGTAAAAAGTAGGAATAAATGGGCACTTCTCACAAGGTAAGCATTTAAGAAGTGAGGTTGCCCCAGGATCTAAATTGGGACTAGAGCTTTTTAACTTGCTCATAAATTATCTGGAATTAGGGATAAATAGTGAGTTGATCATGTATGCTGATGACACAAAATGATTCAGGGTGAAAAAAATAAGAACGATCGAGAAGAATTCCAAAAGGCTCTCACCAAACTGCCAAAATGGGCTATAAAATAACAAATGAGGTTCAATATAAGTACGGATGACTCATAGTACTAGCAATCTATAGACATTGTGCAGCTATTCCATATTTTCCGCCTTAACAGATTTTTTATATCAAGAAAAAATAAAATGGGTGGGAAAATACATGTTAGAGATTATTATGAAACAGATAAAAAATAAAACACCAATATCATAAAGCTATTATACAAATGTATGTTGCAACTACACTTGGAATACTGTGTATACTTCTGGTTGCTGGAGTCAAAAGGGATATTGTAGAGCTGGAAAAGACGTGCAAAAAAGTAAGCAAAATGATCAGGGGGCTGGGACAACTCCCCTACAAGTCAAAGTTACAACATCTGGAGTTTTCTAGTTTAGAAACAAAGGGCCTATTCAGACAACATGCTAAGCCATGATAGTTAAGCATTTTGAGCTAACCATTATGGCTTAGATGTCATGTATAGGGCATCTTCTCTAACCATAGTGGCTACATAACTATGGTTTAACCACCCTCTCTAACCATGCACTGCAAAAGGATTAGCAGCTTTAACCATGTCATAGTGTGTTGTCTGTCAGGCCCCTGTGGTTAACCGAGCGCTGCCATAGAGCTGTCATTAGCGCTGCCATTAGAGGCATGAATAACCTAGCGTAAATGGCAGCTATATGGCCACCCTTTCTGTAAAAGACCTTTTAAACAAAATAATGAGCCACCATTTTTACACATAATGGCAGTTTGCTAAGGGGATGGATGGTCGCATGGGAGTCCCCAGGCGTTCGGCAAGCCATCCAGAGGCTTGTGCAGCAAGCAGGGGAGGGTGGCAGCAAGGATTCATGGACCCCTAGACAGCAAGCCAAGCAGGGGGGGAGTCCATCGGACCCTACCTCCCTATTGGATGCCCTCAATATCCATAGCAGGGAACAAAAATGTTTTTTGATCGCACACTGCTGATATCAACACAGCGACCTTAAGCGTTCCAGGTACAAACGCCTGTGGACTGCCACATAAAATGAAAACATCCCTGCCTGCCTGCTGACTGATGGCCAAGAGGCACGGAAACCTCTTCCCATGGTTCTCCAAGCAGTTATGGAAGAGTGGCTGTGCAAGGAAGTGCAAGGAAGTGCAAGGAAAAGCTACACAAACTCAAGAAGCGTGGTTAGATAGGGTGATTAGTGCACGTATTTTAGGAGCACTCAGCATAGGTAGCCTAACCATCCTTCCCCATGCACCATGGCTAGCCTAACCATTCTTTCCCAAAATACATCTGAACAGGACCGAAGACAAGTAATATGGGGGGCAAGGGACATGAGAGAGGTTAATCAAAGTATGCATAATGTGGTGAAAGTAGAGTTCTCCCTCTCTCATAATTCTAGAACCCATGATGAACCAAGGAAAATGAATTGTGGGAGATGGAGAAGAGCCAAAAGAAAATAGTTTCTTACATTGCACATAATTAAAATATTGAATTCACAACCACAAGCTTTGTGATGGCCACCAACTTTGACAGCTTTAAGAAGAGGATCAGACAACTTCGTGGAGGTTATCAATGACTAAAGCAAATAATATTTTGTGGAAGAGGTTTTGCTCTGTACTAATAAATGTTAGATTTTAGAGAAGGGGTTGAATGCATTTAGGAGTGTGAGAAATATAATGCTGCTTTTTCATAAGCAACAAGCAGAGCTAAGCATTTATTAATCCAAAAGACCATAGATAAGCAATTATATAATCCAGAAGGCACATATAAAATGCTAATATTAATCAAAAGACAGAAGAGCATTGCTAAAGATAGGGGCAGACAATGGAACGGGTTTGTCAGGTGTGTGTGACCTTTGAAGCATGAAGGAAAGCACCGAGAAGGCCGTTCCATTTGCTGTTTTTGTCATGGAACCTAGCTAGTAGATGGAACACAAGTAGAGTACAGGTGGCTGCGGTCGGAAGTAGACTCGTGATAGCATGGAACGCAAGTAGAAAAATAGACTTAACAATTAGACCGTGACAGTTGGGTCAAGCTTTGCTAAGATTGCTTGCATTAATAAAGGAAACAGCTGGCTTTAGTAAATAAATGTAGGGGCGCAGAAATGTGGGGAAGGAGGGATAAACAAAGGCAGGGATTTTAGTATTATAATCAGGCGGACGGGATAGGTTGTAACCTTTAGTCCCCTTGGCCAATTGGGGGTCGGGGAGGGACCTTCACCGGCCGGGACAGGTAATAAATATTGTGTAATTTTGATGCTCAGTGTGTGCCAAGCTTCCATAGCCACACGCTTCTTGCAAGAAGAATGTCTTTGCAATAAAGAAACCTGCTTTCAACTTTTCCAGATTGGTTGTCTTTCCTCAAAAAGAATGGGCATTTCTAACAGGAGGAAGTTTTTATGCTTCCTATCAATGTGGGAAAACATTAGTGAGGATGGATTGAGCTCTTTGAAGTATGAGATATGAGATCTAAAATGGTGGGAGGGATTTTATACTATGGCAAGATGGGATTGAAATATTAATAATTGGGAAACTGCTATATTGTATCTGGGACCAGGGCAGCGGTTCCTAAACTGAGAGGTGTGGGATCAGGAGTATGTGTTGACTAACAAAGCTGGAAGTCAGGATGGTGTGAGTGGCTTAACAATTGTCTCATCTCATTTTATTTTGTGATATTTATATGTACATTTATTTCAACTAATCAAGGCCTGGAAAATTAAGTATACCAGCACTCCCACCCTGTGAAGAGGAGACCGTCTGCCCATGACTGAGAGCTTCAGCTATTGGGTGGTATAGAAATGCAAGAAATAAACAAACAAATAAATAATCATCCTAATGTCTGCCTTCTATCTGTGGCTGCTCCAGAGAGGGCTCTAGGGCCAGAGAATATTGTCTCTCTGCAGGATCAAACCCCTGATTTGACACTTTCTTTTGGAGACTCAAAGCTTGCATCAGGTTCCTGGGACTGGTGAATAAACAGGGCTGCCTGAGGGTGGACCTGTCACCATTGGGCAAAAGGTTGAGAAATACACCAACAGAATCCCCAATCTATCCTACCCACTGAGCTGACAGAGACAATCACCTCCTGCTGAGGTTTAGACTTGAAGCAGCTTTTCCACTCTGCTGGCCCCATTCAGATAGTTCATTTCCAGAGGCTAAAGGATCCAGATGGTTTCTAGAGGGCCGCGTGGGGGGATGTTTTCAGCTGATATTGCTGACTTTCTTGTTGAAGCCCTGATTGATCTGTGGAAAGCAGAAAATACCTGGGCAATTCACACAATTGCTCTGTCATGGCCCCTTCTGAGGACTCTTCTTCTGAGGAAAAACCTGATTTACCTGAGTTTGTGGACTCTCCTTCTCCCGGGGATATTCCAGAGGCAGAGGCAGCATTGCAGGAAGAGAGGGGACATGCAGCTGAAGAGGATGCAGGCCCCTCAGGAGTGCCCAGTGAAGGCCATCCACCTCTTCCAGTCTCCGATGATGCAGATTCTGAGACAGAAGGGAGACATCCACCCAGCCTTCAGGAAAGACGGTGATTGAAGGACAGAGAGCAAATCTGGACTGCAAGGAAAAGTCCTTGACTAGCCAGCTGAGATGGAAGGTTTGTTAATGAGCCACAGCTGGAGATGGGTGGGTCCAGGCTAAGGCCCTGTATAAAAGTCAGCATGGGAGGGGGGGACAGAAACCACAGGGTACTGGCAGCAACTGTTGTGAATATTGCTGGTTCTGCTGATTATGTTGTGTTTTTTGTGTTCCTGACTTTAAATTTGATTAATCGTTAATTGGATCTTGGACCACACTTTGCCTTTGCATCTCTGCGGCTTGGACTCTGTGAACTGCCCTGTGAGTTTGCTTATATCTACTTGTTACTTCTGGCAACTTGGAAGCATCATTGCTACCCAGAGAAAGCTGATAAGACTCTGTATCTGAAAACATGACACACTCCTGAGTGTCCTCTCCAGAGTAGAACTTGTACAGCTCCATGGAATATTCTGGGGCTGAGAGCAAGAAACGAAATAGGAAACACTCAAGTGCAGGTAGAGGAAAATTACTAGTGGATGCAATTGAACACCTGTGTGTGCCTATGATCAAGTATATTCAATAGCAGTGAAGTTGGCAAAGAAACAATATCTATCTGCTCTATATGTCATCTAATGGCGTTTTTTAGGATTGTCCAGGGCTTATGACATGCTGGCCTTAAAGATGCTGTGAATCCATTAGAGGCCTGCTGTGATATGTTTGCAAGGCACTTCCAAGATAAAATCTCTGACATCTGCTACAGGTGAGTCAAATTAGGTATCCAGAGCATGGTCTTGTCCAGTTTCCTTGGATGAGTTTTAGTTGGTATAGCCTGAGGCTGTTGATAAGATGCTTGGACAGGTTCATGCAACCATTTCTGTTTTGGATCTTTGTCCCTCTTGGCTTATAAAAAAACAGAAGGGAGGAAACAGCTGGCTGGGCCAGGGTGATGATAAATGCCTCTTTTGGAGGAAGATGGTCCACCTGAAATATGTGGCAGTGAGACCAGTCCTGAAGAAATCTTCCCTGGACCTGGAATATCTCATCAACTTTAGGTCGGTGGCAAATATTCCTTTCCTGAGCAAGGGTCCTTCAGCAAGTGTTTGCCAACCAGCTCGTACTCTTGGGTGAGATTGATTATCTGAATCTATTTCAATTGGAGTACAGGCCAAGTTTTGGCATGGAAACAGCCTTGGTTACCCTGTATGATGGTCTATGTCAGGAAAGGGACAGGGGAGTGTGATCCTGTTGATTCTCCTTGATCTTTTGGTGGCTTTCAACACCATCGATCATGGTATCCTTCTCGGGCAATAGTCTGAGTTGGGAGTGGGGGGGGGGGTTACTGCATTGCAGTGATTTTATTCCTGCTATGATGGTTGGCTGCAGGTGGTGCTGCTTGGGAGATATTGCTCAGCCCCGTGGATTCTCCAGTATGGGGTTTCACAGGGGTCAATTCTGTCCCCCATGTTATTTAACATCTACATGAAACTGTTGACTGGGGATATCAGGAGCGTTGCGGTGTGTTGTCATCCATATCCTGATGACATGCTGCTCTTTTTCCTTATCATCATCAGGTGAATTGCAGATGTATTTGATCAGTGCCTGGCTGTGACAATGTAGTGGACGAGAACTAATAAACTGAAACTCAATCTAGACGCTACTAAGATGCTGTTAGTGGGTGGTTCTCCTGACCTGGTGGATGTTCAACTTGTTCTAGATGGCATTGCACTGCCCTTGAAGGAGCAGGTTTGTATCTTAGTTCTTCTGCAGTCATCCTTGCCACTGAAGGCTCAGATGACCTCAGGAGCATGGAGTGCCTTCTACCAGCTTTGTTTGGTGCCCAGTTATGCCCCTATCTAGACAGGCATAACCTGGTCTCAGAAATCTATGTTCTAGTAAAATCCAAATTAGATTGCTGCAGTGCACTCTACATGCGGCTGCCCTTGAAGTCTGTTTGGAAGCTGCAGCTTGTCCAATATACAGCAGTCAGACTGAACACCAATTTTGGCCTGCTTTCGCTGGCTGTTTGTACATTTCTTAAACCAATTCAAGATTCTGGTTTTGACCTATAAAGCCTTACATGGCTTGAGACTGAAATACCTGATAGTGTCTCTCCCAGAATAAACTTACCTATACTATGATCATCATCTGAGGCCCTTCTCAAGGTACCTCATTGGAAGGAGGTTAGGAGGATGGCAGCAAGGGAGAGGGCCTTTTCAATAGTGCCCCCCCCAATTATGGCACTCATTCCCATATAAGTTCTGCCTGGCACCAACATTGTCATCCTTTTGGAACCAGGTTAAGACTTCTTTCTACTTCTAGGCATTTGACAGCATATAATAAGGTTTTAACTGGTGGTGGGATTTTTATTGTTGATTGTTTTAAATTGCTTTTGTATGTAAATGTTTTTTATATTACGCTTTATATTGTATTTTTAAGGTTTTAATCTTTGGTAAACCACCCAGAGAGCTTTGGCTATTGGGCAGTATAGAAATGCAATCAATCAATCAATCAATCAAATAAAATAGGATACAAATCCAAATAAAAATATTGCAAAAAGCAAATGAAGGATGTATATGAAGGAGAATATTTAGACTTCCCTAGCCTAGATACACTAATCACTTGAAACAGCATTAGAAAGACAATTCTTCTTTATCTAAATGCTTAATTGCCTAATCAGCATAATTTAGGGGGGTTTACTTGAAGCATTACAATATTTTGAGGGAGAAGCACTTTCCAAGTACATCAGTCCTTTCATGGAATTAACACCTATAGTCCTAAGTGTATCTCTAACCGCTAACTGATAAATATGACAGGAAGACTCCTCCTCCCTCAACTGTTACCACCACCAGCCATTCCAGCAGGCTGGAATGAGGGAGATGAGAGGGAGAGCAGGGCTATTTCACTAATCCTGCTAAGAGAATTGATTTCCACACTCTACCCTCCTAGTTCCTTTTTCCTTGTGTGTCATGTCTTTTTGCATTATAAGTCTGTGGGCAGGGACTGTCTTCTTTAGGATGCAATCCTATGCACGTTTAGACAGAAAAAGTCCTACAACTCCCAGCATTTCCCAGTTAGCATGGCTGGCTGGAGAATCCTGGAAGTTCTAGGACTTTTTTTTCCTGTCTGAACATACATAGGATTGCACCATTAATTGACTATGCATAAGCTACTCTGAGAGCCTTTCTGGTTGAGGAGCAGAATAAAAATACTTCAAATAAATAAAATAAATACACAAGTATTAATACAGAGTTATTAATTATTAATACAGAGTAATTAAATGCATGTAACAGGAAGGACACTACAATTCAGTAGAAACAATACTTATAAGTCTTTATCCATCACCATTCAAGGTCTCCTCTTTGGTTTTAAAACAGTACAATTAACAAACATGGTTATCTCACTCTCAAACATAACCTTTAGATTTAAAATGCAGCTTATTTACTGTCACATTCTCTCCACATCAGAGAAATAGCTGTTTGGTTTCTGAACATAGGCATGTGCATCGCATTTCATTAGGGTGTGCACCCAGGGGTTTTTTTAATTATTATTTTTTTAAAAAAAAAGATAAGCATTTATTGGATACTCAGTCATAAAGGACATTATTTTTATTCATTTATTTATAAAACATTGTAGACCCTGATGCCCTACTCCGTGATCAGCTTGCCTGACCACAGGAGGGCCATTGTAGGTGGGGGGGGGGGAAGAATGAGGAGATGCCACAAAGCCCCATTGATGAGGCTTTGTGGTGAAACTGGCTGGAGGAGAGTCTTACAAGGCTATATTAGCCTTCAAGGCCCCTCCTCCTGGCCTCTTTGAAATGCAGCTCCCAGCAGAGAGGCTCCCAACAGAGAGATTCCTTTTCACTCCTGCTGCCGGGAGCAATGGTGTTCTCTCGGAGGCAGTGATCCTTCGGCATGGTGGTGGAGCAGCTGGAGGGCAGTTCCCACTGTGACTGGATCTCCGTATTGCAATGACTTCCTCAATTTGGCACTTATTCCTTGAGGTATCAGGTATGCCTGGGCACACCAGGCACACCCCTTGCACATGCCTATGTTTCTGAAGCCAAATATGTTAAAGTTTTAAATGTGTGAAATCCTCCCAGGAGATCCACTTGACTCAAGAAGTCTTTAAAAAAGCTATAAATGACACACTGGGTCTGTTCACACAATCACAGAGGGAGAAATACCCTCGTCAGATTCACATGACATGACAAGCTGGCTGCTGCGGGTAATTATATAAATCCCCCACCCACCCTGGCGTACAAACAAGGCAGAGGAAATAAGGTACTGTGGCTTATTTTTCCTCTATGATCATTTTAGGTTCCCATTTAGGTTCTCCACAAGATGCACTACTGAAAAGATGTAAATAGTATTTTTAAAGGGGCTACTTGGGATCATTCAAACACCAAAAGGGGGGGTTTAAAGTGTCAAAACCTCAGCCAAATGAGCTGAGATTTTATATGCACATTCCCATTAAGGCTCTCCGCAAGAGACACTATGAAAAGATGAAAAAAGTAATTTTTAAAAGGACTTGGTATGAATGTTCCTCCTATAACATTATAATCAACATGCTGTGCCAAACCTATACCATCCTTCTTACTAAATTAACTGCAGAGATTTCTGCTAGTGAGCAGACTTTTGGAGGACTCCCCTGGAAACTCTTTCAGGAGCAGGCAAAAGTAGAGCCGTTCCAGCACACATTACAATCGTAGAGAGGGCACTGAAGTAGAGGTAGCATGGGGTTTTGCAGGATGCGAATTCTGCTGCTCGTGCTGCCTGAGTGGGTGGGAGGACTAGCAACGAGGAAGTGGGGAGGAGTGCAGAAACAAGCCATGCACTGAGGGGAGTTTGCCCTACTGTCTTCAGGCACACCAACCATAGGGTGACCAGATAAAATCCAGGTATGGACTCATGTAACTTTAACAGTTGTAGAGAAAAGGGAATTTCAGCCAGGGTCATTTGTAAGCAATGAGTTCCTGGTGAAATTCCCTCTTCATCACAACAGTTAAAGTTGCAGGCACTATACTAGAGTGACCATATACAAAAGAAGGCAGGGCCCCTGCACCTTTAACTGTTGTGATGAAGAGGGAATTTCACCAGGAACTCATTGCATACAAATGACACTGGCTGAAATTCCCTTTTCTCTACAATTGTTAAAGTTACATGAGCCCTGACCTGGATTTTATCTGGTCACCCTAACCAACCACACACTGCCAGTTGTTTGCAAAACAACCCCCAGGGCATGGCTAGTCACCCATCAAGGGTTCGCATGAGGTGCGAGCACAGCCAACGTGTATGCTTGATTAACACTCAGCCTGAACCAGATAGTGGTAAGGGTCCCTATGCCAGTGAAGAAGCCATATCTATAGAAAATTTCAAATCTGATGTATGTTTGGATAAAATAAGGGAGATTACATTTCTTGAAAGACAAAAAGAACACACTGTTTAAAAACTTCATAGCGTACATACAATACTAACTAAAAGGAGAGTTGCCACCTTTTCCTACAGACCCTGTTTCTGTGCCTTCAACAGCAGCCTGACATATTTAGGAGGATAATTTTTTCTTGATACAATGGGTTGCATGCAAGAACTTTGTAGGGACGTTTTGGCTCAAACCTAATGTTGTTGGCTATTGTAATTGCCAAATGTTAAATGAAGTATTTCAGTAGATGCATTTACAAACTTCATTTTACTTTTATTTTCTAAAAGAATATTTTTGGCTTGATAATTTGCAACCTCTTTCTTTCTACAATTACATTTTTATACAATTCTGGAAATAGGGATAGCATAATTCAGATACACTCACTTCTAAATTTGAATTAAATCCACCGCAGTAATAAAACTACATTCACTATGCATCTAATTTTAATCACTCCCAGAGAGAGCTAGCGGCTGCCAGGTCTGTTATTTACTTATTACATTTCTATATCACCCAGATAGATCACACAAACTACTTTGTGGCATACAGGGGTCTCTGGGTGAACTGTTAGAATCCCCTTTGGGATTATCTGAACAAAAGCTGAACAAAATATATACACACCTTATCTCTTTTACTTGCCTTATAAAAAGTTCCTTTGATGGCTTTTTTCTGGGTTTTACTATTTAAATTCTCCTCAGATTTTGTATTCTTCAAAGGTAGATTCCAGGCCTGTGGATCACGTCTCCCTTGTTATGTGTGCAGAAAGCTCTCACAAAGTGCTTCAGGTACCTGTCAGCCTGCAGGCAATATGGATCCCGGTCAATAGAAATATAGCACTTAGTTCCTATTATTTGTAGGAAAAAGCAGGCATCCCTATGGCACTCAGTTTAGCAGGAGCACCCGCTGAATAGAACACACAGCCCCCACTTGATGGCCAGAAAGAAACACTGTCCCCATTGTATAGATGGACAAATGAAAGGTTAAGTGACTTCCCTAAGGTTCCACAATGAGTTTGTGACAGAATCCTCTGCCTAATGTATTAGTATGACCTCTGTCACCATAGCAGCCAGCTAGACAACTAACCTCACAATTGATGTATTTACAACTCCCTCTTGGTAGTATTATCTCACATTTTTATTACAGAAAAGGACCGAATCTGCAAAATTGAATTTGCCCCATAAAGACACAATAATGTTTGGAGGGAATAGTACTGTATTGTATGCATATGGACTGCCTGAAATTCTCCCTAACCCATTTCAATTAATTTTCACTAATGGAAACTTGGAAAAAATAAGCACCATACCAACAAGTCAGAAACTCAAAATATTTTTATTAGTTAACTGATGCCAATAGCTGGATGATGAACTGGAATGAAAAACAAGAGGAGATAGAGAAGCTTTCTATGCTGACAGTATGACACATTTCTACACACCAGAGATACGTTGTGTTGCTCACTCAATGGTGTGTTGTAGGGACAGGCTTTACCCTAGCAACAGAAAATGTGTAGCAAGGAAACGAAGTCAAATTACAGCGTCTCTTCAGGTCAGGCTACAGGATGGGGAAGTTTTAATTTAGAGAGATCTCGTTTCCTCTCCATTCACATTTGTAATAAAAACCTCATGAATGGGAGGAACCAACATGATCATTCCTGATATCTGACAAAAAACAGTAGCTGGCATATGGTTTATCTCATAGGCAAGCTGCTGCCCTTCAGATGTTTTAGACCACAACTCCCACAATCCCTGACCACTGAACATCTTTGCTGAGGCTGACAGTTGCAGTCTAAAACATCTGGAGGGCAACCAGGTTGTCTACCCTTGTTTATGCCTGAAGGATCCAATTTCAAGCATTTGTAAAGCACATGTATTGCATTTATAGGAGAAAATATATTTTGGAAGCTGCATGTGGTTTCTCAACAGTAAGAATATGGTTCCCAGAGAAGTTCAAAACAGAAATGCCCTGGCCCTCTCTCACCAAGCTTCATGTGTGGGCCAAAGGAACCTAGAAGACAGTGACACTAGCTGAAATGGCAGTCTTATCTGCATAGAATCACAACATTGTGGTTATCCAAAGACTGTAGGCTAGGCCCCCAGTTCAAGAAGCCGTGAGAGAGGTACAAGGCTGCACACATGATGTTGCAAATGTTGAAGAGAAAGGTGAATATAATCTTAGTACACAAGCAAAAAATATTTCACAAGGATGAGAATAAATTTGAAATATCTAAGGTGAACTGGAATTTATATGAATGGTGAGCATGAGTTAAGGGCCTGTGCAGAGGCATATAAAATTGCATCAAAGATGGTAAAAGAGGCAAATGTGAAGTTATAATGGATAAGGAAAATTGCCTCAAGAAGAGTGAGGTGAATTTGAAGCCCTGTAAAGTAGTATGTTGAAAAGTGTGTTAAGACTATGAACACAGGTATTTCATAAGAGGATTCTGAGTGGGCACAAATACATCATGAAAAGCAGGAGTGTGAATGCTGGTGAGAATATCTTGGTGAGAATTCTGTGAACCTAAGTGAGAAAGTAAGGCAAGTGTGAACACAGGTATTTTTTGAGATTGGAGACAATATTTTTAAAAGCGGGAAGCTATTTCAGAGAGGCATTGCTATCAGTAAAATATACTATAGATCAATAATTTTAATAAGTAATGAAAAAAATAATTGCGCTGGGAATCTTAGAGAGGATTTTTAAAAACCCATGGCTTCATTATTTTCAGACATTTTACACGTCCAGTCTTTCTATAGTAATGTCCTTATTACATAGATTTTAGAAATCATTTGTGGGGGAATATTTATATATTGTTATTCATATATAACAATATATTATTTTGGTTTAAATTCTAAAAGAAAATCTTGTATAATCCAAAGCTGTTCAATTTTTCCAAGTCTTTGGGAAAAAACCAGAAACAGTCGTCAGTGTAAAAAACGAAATAAAATGTAAAAACCCGCCCCGCCCCGCCGGCTTTCACATCTCTATATACAGCTAGGTATAACCCAAAGGTCAGGTTCGGATGACATATCGCAGCTCATTGTGGGTCATTGTATCCTATCACAATAAAGCACTTTGCATTAACTAACCGGCAGGAGGTTGCTAGATCATGGGCTGACCGCCATTTTGAATATGCCAGCTGAGTGTCGTGTGAACAGCCTCTGTTCCTCAGATGGCATAAGGAGACTATATGGCAAAAAGGCTGTGTGTGAAACGTATTTCGCGCCATAACTAGGCAGTAACTGTGAGATATGACGAGCTGACGAGAAACCATCTCAAAAGCCTAAAACTATAGACTCTAAATCAGCATGAGCCGTGCTGCTTACAACAGAGAACAGGCCGAGCTGACTGCAGCAACGTTTGGCGAACGACGGTTTGAGCCAGATGAACCGTAGCAGCTCTCTTCAAAAAATTTGAGTTGCACGTTTAAGCTCCGCCCTTGTTTGGCGCGGGCAAAGCCGATTGCATCACAGACCTAGAAAATAGTGCAGCGGCGCCTGCAGTTCTCATTTGTTTGAGCAGCGCTGTTTGCGGGGCAGGAGCATCAGGCAGCACGAGGGAGCCGCTCTACCTCTAAACCTCTGTTTGCCCTTGTCCTATTTCTTTGCATTGGTGGCTCCGCGCGGCCAATAGGTCACCGGAAGTATTATTGTAGCCTGGGTTCAGTTCCTTTTTTTTTTTTTGCAATAAAATCTTTAATAATAAATGTTATGACTTTTTAAAGAATACATAGCTAGTAAGATAAATAAACAATATTAATGTTCAGTGATCTGCAAAAGCATCATGCTATAATGCTTTTTTCTTTTCCCTTTTTGCAGAGGAGTGGTAGGCTCAGCTCTGGCACATAAATTGCTTCACTTAAAGCAAGAAAAAGAACACAAACGCTGAGCGTGGTCTTCGTATGAATGGATTTTCCCTTTGCAGTTCCAACGCAGCCTTTTTTTTTCAAACCCCCATCGTACCTTGGGCTTGTTTCCATCCTACACACACACACACACACACACACACCCTTCTCCAAAAAAAGACCGCAATCCTATGTACGCTTACGCTTACTTGGGCACAAACCTCATTGAATACAGTGGGGCTTATACACAAATGAATATACATAATAAGAGTGTGCTGTAAATCTAGGTGGACTAACACGGCTTTAATTTTAATGTCGGGATTTCAAGCTGCGCGTGCGGATGCGTCCTTTTTTTCACGACCTCTCTAGAAGCCTGGCGTATTGATCCTGTCGTAGTTCCCTCCTTCCCTCGTAGGGATCATCGAGTGACCAGGAAGGGAATTGTGTGCCGCTTCCGGGCGGCTGGGTTGGCGGCGGCTCGTCTCGTCCCGTCCTCCGAGTTGTCGGGCTGCGTTGGCCCTTGGGCAAACTTTTCCTCCCTCGTGCGTTTTCGTCACGGAGGTTCAGGATTTGGCGGGCGGTTTGTCACCCTAAGAAGGCAACAAATGGGCTTCCTTCAAGGCGCTGGTGCTAAAGGTGCCCGTTATTATGCCTTTCTAAACGTGTGGGTCGGTGGATGAGGTGCAAAAGCAGCAAGCGCGCACATGGCTGGCCTGAGTAGGTGAGTGGTGCGGCGTATGAGCCTGGGTTAGGGAAAGCCTGCAGCGGATCAGGGCATCGTGAGCTGTGGCGAGAGGGAGGGAGAGGTGGGCAGGATCTACACGACTGCTTTAAAACGGTTTATAACAGTTTTAAACCGTTAATAGCGGTTATTAACCAGTTTAAAACGGCTATAAACCGTTTTAAAGCAGTAGTGTAGATAGAGGTGGGCAGGAGCTACACTACTGCTTTAAAACGGTTTATAACAGTAGTGATAACGGTTGGGGTCCAGGACACACACACCATATACAGTTTTCAAAACATTTTCAAAGTGCTATATCCTGCTTGGTGTAGATCTGGCCGTGGAAACCAACGTGGCGGGGGTAGGGAGGGGGCCTGGGGCCTGTTAAGGTGCCTTGTTCCGCTACAGCGAGCGTGGCTAGAGGCGAGAGTTTTGACAAGGAGAGCTGAAGGAGATAAGAGCGTGGCTGGATCCGACCAAGGGCCCTTCCTCTAGTCCAGCATCCCGCTCTGCTCAGTGTCTGGCCAGATGCCTCCAGGAAGCCCACAGGCCGGGCACGAAGGCGATGGCCTCCCCCCACTATTCATCCCCAGCATCTGGCATTGGGGTTCACTGCCTCTAAATGTGGGGGGATCCATTGAACCACTATGGTTAATAGCTCTCGTTAGACCTGTCATGAATATTATCTACTCTTTCGTATGAGCATAAGAACGTGTAACTAATTTATTTAACTCCCTGCCACAAGATGTAGTGATGGCCACTGGTTAGGAAGTGATACGGTTCGTGTTACTCGATACGTTATGTATAATTCTTGTCTATTTTGTATAACATCTTTTTTTAAAAAAAAGTTGTACTGTTGCTGTTTCCAACTTTTTCACAGAGTTGATAGGGTGCTTAAGGGCACAATCCTATGCATGCTTAGAAAGAAAGGAAGAAAGAAAGAAATCCTACAACTTCCAGCATCCCTCCCGACAGCATACTGGCTGGTGCATGCTGGGAATTGTAGGACTTTTTTTCTTGTCTAAAGATGCATGGCTTATGCCTTGGAACAAAGTGGGGAAGAGAGAAGTGCTGTGAGGTTTTGTTCATCCCACTGCCCTAAGGAAGGAGTATATGTTTGGGGGCTTGCTGCCTGAATGCAGGTAGCATGCATTGTATCCCCTGTGGAAGTGACCAGATCCTATAGCAGGACATGTTGATAAAATACAACAACATGTATTTTATCATGTTGTTGTTCCCCGCCTCGATCCAGACGGAGAGGCGGGTAAGAAATAAATTGTTATTATTATTATTATTATTATTATATAGGTGTGGCATGGCTAGAAGAGCTGGATCCACAGTGATGGCAGTGGTAGTTCTGGCTGCTGTTCCATATTAAGCCCCTGGTAAAATGGAAAGTTGTATGTGGGAATTGAACCTGGAGTGTGTTCCTCTATATCAGCCTCCTTAGTGAGGCATCCTGCAGTGGAGAATGGAAGCCCCTTTGGTAAAGGGGGGGCAGAGTGAATGTACCTTGAAAAATGGGGAGGTGCATAGAGAAGTTTGTACCTGGAGTAGCAAGGCTAGAATGGTGGTATGGTAGGCACTGTTGTTTGTGTCTCCCCTTAAGCTAGCGGAGAAAGGATGTGTAAAAGTGGGCTTCTACCCTGTGAAGTCACCACTCAGACTTCCCATATATAATGACGTGGGGGGGGGATAGGCTGTTGAATTTCTTTAGGTGACTGGTAAAAAGGGGATTCTGTCTAGTTTTACTGCAATACAATGCTTTGAAGAGGGTTTTTTTTACAGTCCGGTATATAATTTATTTTCATATATATATATATATATATACTATTTAAAATGCCAGGTGTGTGTGCAGAAACACCCTCCATCCCAGGGTGTTCTTTGAATCCATAGGAGTGCGAACTCAGGATCTCTGAACTCAGGTGTAGGCAATCTGCGTACTCAGGCTCTCTAACACAGGTATAGGCAAACACAGGTATCAGTGGATGTTTTGGATTACAGCTCCCATCACCACTGACTATTGGCCATGCTTCCAGGGGTGTATGGGAGTTGTAGTCCTAAACATCTGGAGGGTGCCTAGTTGCCTACCTCTGTCTTAACAGCAAAGCTGTCAGTAAACTGTGTTACATGATCCTAATTGTACACTTTTGCTCAAAAACATACTAAGTGGCTTACTGGATCAGATTAAGGTCCATGTTGTCCAGCATCCTTTGTGAGAATCCTGGCAACCAGCAGGCACTAGGTGAACTACCAAAAGCTGGCCTGTGTGCTCCAGCAGTGGATCACAATCTATCTTCTGCCTACACCTGCTCTGATGCCAAGAAAAGGGACAGTGTCACCTCTAGGAATTGACTGTAGTAAAGAGTAAAAAGATAGGAGTAAATATTAAGATACAGTGTCATGCGGACATATAGGGCAGCTAGAGTTGGGTAGTCAAAGAGGATGTTCTGGCTGGGGTGATCATTTCTGATTCTAGCACTGGAGTATGGTTCAGTGGGTGCTTTATAGCTGAAGTAAGCAGAGCTGTAAATTATGTACAATGGAGAGATTTGGAGGTCAGGACTAGGAAAACATGTTTTTGTTGGAATGAGAGCCAATATAAAGTTGGGGGTGGGGTGGAGGGACTGATCAGTCAGTGCATAATTCTTCCTTGACCGTAGAGTAAATATTTAATGTGCTTTCTTGACTTAATCTCATGCTTTTTATCGTATAGATTGTGACTTTCAAAATTTATCTTTCTCTGTTGCTTACTATTTTTACTGCAGTCATTAAGGATTGCAGAAATGTCTAACTTAGGTGCTATGGAAACTCTTGTTTGAGAAGTTGTGCGAGGAAAGAAATATTACTTACATATGGGAAGGAGATGTGTTGGGGGAAAGTGTTTAGAAATCAGCATGAATTGCAATATTGAGTGCTTTTTCAGATATTCAGTTAGTGTGTGTGTGTTTTCCAATGTCCAAGCTCTAAATGTCCAAGCTCTAAAAGGGGCCTGTAAGGCCATCAAGTCCAACACCCCAGTCTAGTCTTTATTATTGCTTCATGGAACATGCTATTGTTTAGTACACAAATAGGAATCTATATGAAATTTGGAATTCCAGTACGACGCCTGAAAATATCAGGCATATTTTAAGTAAAGCAATTATATGTAAAGCAGGTAAAGGGGTTGGATTTGGGCCTCATTTCAAATCCTTGCTCAGACTTTAACTTAATGGGTATTTCTATCAATTCACTTTTATTGTTTTTAGCTTGCGATATGGGAAAAGAAGTTCACAGAACGTGTGAAATCATCCCCAGCAGCTCCTGACAATGGCTGTATGGGGGAGGAGGAGGAGGTTCAATACGAAGACAATGTAAACCAGCCTTCTCTAACCTGGCATCCTCCAGATATGTTGGTCTACAATTTCCATAATCCCCAGCCAACATGCCCATTGGCCAGATTGGCTGATGGTGATGGAAGTTCTAGTCCATCACATCTGAAGGGAAGGCTGATATAGACTGTTTCTTCTCCTCCCTACCCTGCAGCTGCCATCATCGCTCCTCCCCTACTTAAGGCCAGCTGCCCAATTTGCCTCTGTTGCAGCCTGTGAGAAACCACAGAAATCCTGCTTTTTTTCTGACAAGTTGTAGCAGAAGTGGCTCAGTTGCAAAGCAGAGGCTGAGAAGAGAGAGGCAAGATCCATGAATTCCCTTTACTGATGAATAGACCATCTGCCTCTCTCTCTATCTGGCAGTGGAGGCTGGTGGCTTCAGTGTCAGAGGGGCAGTGAATTTGTTCTGGGTTTCAGTAAGAACTCCCAAGGTGTGAAGCATGGTTTGATGTCTCCTTTAGAATTCTGACTGAATTCTGGAATGGATTCACCGCCTGACTGACATTGGAGCCACCAGCCTCCACTGCTGTTTGAGTTTGTAAATAATTGGCTGATCAGAATCCTGACCTCCCAATGAGATGCTTTAGTCCTGCCTTTCCCAGCTATAGCTCCCAGATGAAGTTGAATTCCAACTCCTATCATCTCCAACCAACATGGCCAATGGTCAATGGTGACCATTGTCCAACTACAACTGGGAGCCCAAGGTTGGAAAGGGCTGCTCTACTCTTTCCAGCTGCTCTCACTGATCACTTGCTGCACAGCCTTGGTTCCAGAAGTCAGCCTTTATGAGCAGCCATAGAGTTCCAGGCAGAAGAGGCTATCAAGCTCCCTGCCTCATAAGGAGACTGTTCACCCAGTGGATGCCTCTGAGTAAATCTTGGGATTTTAGTTTCAGTTCCCCATCTGTAAAAGGGAATAAATAGGGGACTTAACCTGAAGAATTTGGGAGTGTAAAACATTAGTGGAAGTTAGCAGTACCATGCTCATGTGCCTGATCCTTTTTCATTGCAGTAAGAAACTTCTCTGTATTTATCCTCCAAATACTTTCCCACATTGAGCTCCAGGCTTTGACATGCCAGCTTTTGCTTAAACTTTTCTGAAAATGTCTTCTTTTTGTAGGTATGTATAGATGCATTTCTTGGTGGAGGGGGGAGGCAGTGTCGTGCAAAGGATTGAACTGGAGCAGCCTTGTCGCGTGCCCAGGGCAAATAGCAGTTGCTCTAGGGTAGGCAGCCAAATTGCACCGAACTACATTCCCTCTAGTGCTGTAGGACTACGATAAATTTCCATGTGCTTGCAGGTGGTCAACGCTGTACCTGACGGTCTTTGTTTTTTGGCTTCTCTTAGATAGGGAATTAGAGAGCTACACCTGTGGCTGCCATGCTCTTTGTCCTAGCAGAGTGGGAAATCAGTGCCATGACATGGCAGCCATGTATGTCTTTTCCTAAACCATCCGTGCGAGAGTGACAGGGAGAGAGGCCTTGCTGAAGCAGTGGGTTGGAGACCGAACACACAGGGTTATCCCATCAGCTGGAGTAGCCTGGAAGAGGTGATGGTTGCGGTGGTGAAGTGTAGACAGTGGTACCAATGAAAAGAAAATAGAATGGTGGGTGGAGCGGAGCAGAGCCACCACAAAAGTATTTGTAAGTCTTGCACAATCTATTTCACTGAGTTGACCTATAATGCATTCCTCAGTACACACACACACACACACACACACGAAAGTGCTATAGTAGTGATGACATTGCAGAATAGGAGAAAAGTGTGAGGCAAAGGTTTCAGAGACTTTGCCAGATCAGAAATGAACATGAGAACCAGGCCTAAATGTAGGTTCATAACTAAATTTGGGAAGTTGAGCTTGGATCTCTGCTTTCCCAAACCCAACACTGTTCTCTGCACCACGCTGGCCTGCTTCTCAGTTTTTAGGGCTTTTAAAGAAGCATCTGAAGGAGTGTGGGCTGCACCTGTGAAATGGCCCCAGTGTTCACAATATGGAGCTTCTGTTTTAAGCTTATCTCCCCCTCTTATTCTTGTGGTTTTCAGCCTTGCTGCTCACCCCTTGGCTGTATACCATTCCTGCTGCTGCTATTTGACAACTCTCCTAATGCAATCCAGTTGCTCCATCCAAAATTAAAAATGCTCAGTTTGGGAAGGGCGGGGAGAAAACCTAATATTGCTTTATTCTGCAACTATGCAAATTGAACAATTTTATACAGAACAAAACAGAATAGTGGTGTTTCATTATCATCTTACCTTTTCTGCAAGTAGCTTGTAGGTTCCTGCTTATCACGGCTGACCTAGCATCATTCTGCCATCTTCAAAGGGCTGATTGTATAAGCAGCTGGTATAGAAGAGAGCCTCTCCCCTTTCTGTAGCTGTGCAGATAATAGTTGTCAACTAGGGCTGTGTATGAAAGATCACCAGTTGGGTGGGGTTGCTGCAGGTCTAGACAGCAGTCCAGGAACTTGTGCACAAGTTATGTGCCAATGTATTCAACCCCCCTTAGTATAAGTGATTGCCGTGCATAATGTAAGCTTCCAAAATTTGAAATCAGTTCCATGTTCTTAACACAACAGAACAAAGCTTGTGGCTTGAATATTCTAAATGGCCACCAGCATGTCTTGTAACCCACCATAGCTTAAATAAGTCACGGTGGGCCATTTGACTGTGCAAACTGCCCTGTTCTATGAAGGTTGTTTAACCCTCACAAAACCCACAATCCCTAGGTTCCGAAAGCAGACAAGCCGCAGCTTGGCTTATCGTACCTGAAATAAGCTATGATGAGATTGTGTGAACCCAGTCGCTGAGGACTGTCCCTTTGAATAAATGGCAGTTACTTATGAATAAATATGTAGAACTATAATGGATGTAGAACAAACACTGAGCCCATTGTATTACTCTATATTTTAAAATAGTAATGCCCATAATGCTTGCAAATTCATGTTCCCTTCAAGTGTTGTAAGCTTTCTGAAAAACAGGATGTTGCAACTTTTTTCAGGCTAAATGAAGCAACTTACTGAATTGTCTTCCCATTTTTAGTTTGCATTTTCATCTGTTTTTTGTGATTGTAATAAGGTACTATAAATATTTTGCAGAGGGACACGGCTCAAGCATGATCACCCATGGTCTAATTGGGCTCCACTGAACTGCTGTAAAAATGGGCATAGTCTGGCATTTAGTTTCTGCCTGTTTGGGGTCAAGGTAGAGAGAAGCTTGTTGAGCAATGAGCAAACAGGCAGAAAACATAGCCTTGGAATTGTGCAAGGACTGCCTTAGAATGCCATTGCCAGTAACTGTGTGAGGCACTAACTTTGTGTCTTACAGGTGAGCAGCACAATGGCTGAGAATTCATCGGTCAGTTTGGGGGGCATCACCCCCATGCAACAGATGCTGGCATCTGGGACTGGGGCCCTCTTCACCTCTCTTTTTGGTAGGTATTCATCATTCATTCTTGCCCAATGTGGGTGCATGTCAAAATGTGTGTTGACTAGGACATTGGTTTGAATGTCTATATGTGGCTTAGATGATCCTGACTCTTTCTCCCACACCTGACACCCAGTGCATGCCCATGTTTTATCACATCAAGGCTATATGCTGTGGCATTGAAAAATCAGGATTTGGGCATGGGGAGAAGTAGTAGCATAGTTGGTCTGCTGCTTGTGCAAACATGGCATGTATGCTGCCAACCAAGATCTTTGCCACTTGGTTAGAGTAATATAAACCAGCATTTTACCATTAATTGCTTGGTCTGGATATACCTAAGGGTGCACTGTTTCTCTTGTGTTCCATCAAAGATATTTTAAATTAAACAGTTTAGGCCCTGTTTACATTTGATGTTCATCACTTGATTACTGCAGCATCAGCTAGTGACTAACATGTGGAAGAGCCATCACAGATCAAACATCATAGGTAGAAGTTTCATATTGCTTCTGGCACAATGTTCTTATTGGAGGCAGTTTACACTTCTATTATCAAGCCAAGGGGCTGGTACACATGTGAACCAGTCCTTAGTCTAGCGTTTCTCGATCTTTGGAGCACAGTTTTTTTTCTGAATTAAAATTGGAGGCATGTTTTACTCATGTACTCAACAAGGATTACTTTTTAAAGCGCATTTGTATCACCTGCTCTCAAAGGAGCCCACCCCTTGTGTTTTCTGCATGAGTCATTGGTTTGGCATTGCCACCTACTAGCTAGGATGCATACGTAGTTCAGTGACATATGCAGAGTTGCAATGGATAGCATCCTCTGAGGTCAGATAACTTTGCTGCATCTCTGTGTCTAATGTGATTGGTTTATTACTCCCATTGCAGTCACATTTGATGCAGGTATGCAGTAAAATGATCTCCAGCCACTCTCCCTACAGAGGCTGATTGGAAGGAAGGAAAACCAGAGTTTGTCAATCTGCCTGCTTTAACTCTGCATGATGTACTTGGGGGCTCTTGGGGCCATCAATTGTTTATCAGATTTATTTATCTTCAGCAATTCTCTCAGGGTGCTTCCAGACAAAGCTTTTATTATTCAGTCACCCTGCTTTGTTCATTCACGGAATTTTACAGGGTGTCCAGGCAATGTCTCCCATTTCTCACCTTCCCGTGTTTTCCCACTGCTGCTTCCTTCTTTGTTTTTACCAGAAAAAAAATCTGTTAAAGGAGAGATGGAATAGCGGCACAATGTCTTTTGCTTGTTCTCCATCTCAAAGCACCCTCAGAGCACACTAGTATTCTGCAAATACAGTTGGGGAATTTCTACCATAATACTCATCACTTGAATATGTGCTTCCATACACAAAAGTATGGAGATGGTTTTTGCTCTCCTACAATTGGCTTGAGACTTAAGTTTGGGACCAAAGAGGGATTTGGGTCACATTTTGTTTAATCCAGAATTGCTTGCCTGCCACTTAACCAGCAGTTTTCACTAGAATCCATCCCCCCACCCCTTGTCTTCTGCAGTGTGAATGAATGAATCCCTTTGAAATCAAACAGCATGATCCAGCATGGGATGAGCTCCTTTGGAATTCAAGTAGCACACTGTTGTTGTTTCACTTAAGTAAACTAACTTGAGAGGAAGTGCAACAGAATAGCCATTTTAAGGTTCAAAGGCAGTGTTGCCACCCCACCTAAATTTATTTGGGAGGAGTAACAGCAGCATACCGTGTGACATCTTTGTCTTCGTGACAATATGAATGTCGTGTCCGCTCTTGCAGTTGGGAAAAGGAAAATAATTTCCACCTTTGCTATACTGTCATTGTACTGAATTTGGACAGTGTGCATTGAGATATTCTCAGTGGCTGCCCTGCATATCTCAAAACTCCCGCGTAGTGCTGTGCTGCTGAAGTGTCATGTAACCAAGTGCTTTTATGTTGTGTTTTCAGTCACACCCTTAGATGTGGTGAAGATCCGACTGCAGGCTCAGAGGACACCATTCTCTAAAGGTTAGTAATTTATCCTTTGTTGGCTACGAGCCGGTGGAGAAGCAGGGATGCTGGTGGCCTAAGCAAATGGCCTCAAATTCCAAACTTCAAGAAAAGCACTTCAGGCAGCCCTTTTTGATCAGTACCACTTCAGAATAAAGATGGGGAATCATATGCATAAATGCTTTCCCAAGCCATAAGAACAGCCATGCTGTTTCAGACCATAGTGTTCCTATAGTGGAAAACCAGATACCTCTGGAAAAGTCACAAGCAGAACATGAGCACAACAGCCACCTCCTGCTTGTGTTACCTAGCAACTGGTACATAACAGCATACCGCCTCTGATACTGGAGGTTAATGCTTCATCCCCCAGGAATGTCTAATCGCCTTTCGAAGCCATACAGTTGGTGGCCATCGCTGCATCTTGTAACAGCAGATTCCATACTTTAACTATGCACCTGTCCTGAATCTCCCACCCAGAAAACAAATCCCTGCACATTTTTTTAAAAAAAGTCTACCGTACCTATTTTTCCACAGCCAGTGAATTTTTGAATTGGGGGAGCAAACAGGTGTCATGATCAGGCCTGTTTCCCCATGGGGGAAGGAGGTCCAGGCTATCAATTGGAATCAGATGCTGAACCAGAAGAAACAAGACTAGAAACGTACCAGTGTACACTGGAAGCAGGGGAGGTGATTCTCCCAGGCTCTTCACCGGACCTTATCAGTGAAAACGTTAACAACTCAGAGTCTGTGGGAAATCAGCAATCCTCAGAGGGAGAAGGGACTTCAGAGTTATTATTATTCATTGCATTTCTATACCGCCCCATAATTGAAGCTCCCAGAGTCCGCCGCAGATTCTAACGGGCGGAGCTTAAAGAAGGCGAGAGGCGATCAGTTCATCTAGCTTCTCGCCAAAAGCTCCTTCAGAGGAATCCTCCCTGAAGGTAAAGGGACTCAGGGAAAAGACCTTCCTTTTTGTTGAAAGGGCAGTTGTCTCGCTTAGTTAGGCAAATTTTAGCCTAGAGGAAAATTCCTAGTGTTTTAACTCTCTTCAGGTGCAAAGAGATGTTTATTTGCTGAAAAAAGTTTTGTAGATTACTTGGCAGACCTCTTTATTATCTTGCACAAGCAGCAGGAGGGCTTGGAAACACGAAAACGTGTAGTTTGCCCATCTAGATTCTGAAGTGGTATTGTCCCAGGTGGACTGTGTTAACTGCTTTTTCTGAATATGTACATCAAACCTTCAGGAAGTGCACCAATGGAGCATAATTGTGAGCAACTGTGGATTGGATTGCAGCTTTATTTGTAGCGTGTCTTGCTGAACAGATTTATTTGTTTTTATTACCTTTTTTCATGGGTCCAGGTTACCTGCGGGATCTCCTTCTCCCATACAATCCGCCCCACACACTCAGGTCCTCTGGGGAGAATTTACTTCAGTCAGCCAAAACTAGGCTGACAACTGTTACCCAGAGGACCTTTTCTTCAGTCGCCCCCAGACTCTGGAATGGCCTGCCGGAGGAGATTCGTCTATTTAACACTCTCTCTGAGTTTAAGGCAGCTATAAAAACTAGCCTTTTCTGGCAGGCCTACCCAGATGAACTTTAAACCAAGAATTTTAAAATGTGTTGATTGTTTTATATGCTCTTTTAATTAATTGATCTATATTGTTATTGTATTAATGTTGTTCCCCGCCTCGATCCAAAGGGAGAGGCGGGTAAGAAATAATAATAATAATAATAATAATAATAATAATAATAATAATAATAATTCTGTGGCACCTTGTCTCTCTGCATAGCCTGTAACTGGCTTGTACCCATTTGGTAGTGGGACTGGAGAAAATTATTTAAGCCTCCCTACTGATATTATGCCATCCATCTCTTGTTCAGTGTCTTACCCCAGAGCAGCGCTCCTCATCATTTGAAAGTCTTGCTTGGGTGTGCTGTCTCTGAGATTTCCCCAGGCACAGGCCACACATTTTCAAGTTCATCACCTTAGGTCATAGCATCTTACAAATGAGTTTTTAGAAGAAATTAAATTAGCCAGGTACATGGGAGAAACCACCATCTGCACTGTGTTTTTCTACAACTAAACTCCCCAGAAAGCCACCTAGCTGGAGCTTCTCACATCCTTCACCCCACCTGTCATTAAGTCTGTCCATGTTGTGTCTTTCAGTGTTGTCAGTACAGTCTATGCCTTGGAGCATTCACCAGCCCAAATGTGAGTATTTCAGGTGCTTTCTCATCTAAGCTGCCACTAAGTTCTCTATGGATGCAGCTTTGATCCATTTACTGCACACACTCCCAAAGGAGAGTGCTGGGCTTTCCCCTTCCTCTTCAGCTCTGTAAGGGGAAAACGTTTGTATTCCTCCTTCACTGAAGCATTTGCTGTTCATCTGCCTGTGAAGGGTTGGTATATAACATATTGGCTAAGACTGAGCTACAGATCAGGAATTTCCTGATTTGAACCTTGTTTTTGCTGCAGGCTTGCTAAGTGGCCTTAGGCAAACTATTCTCTGTTAGCCTCAGTCTGCTAATTCCAATATTGGGATAATTCTGTCCTTCTTTGCAGGGTTATTATAAGAATTATTACAAAATAATTCTTGTAAACGAAGATTTTCTTAAGAGCTAGTATTATGAGTTCCCTGCCCAGAAAAAGTAAAATTGCCTGTATCTAATTGTGGTAGTCCTTCATAGCTTGGCTGAAACCAGTGCACCAAATTTATTTATTTAGGCTGATTTCACCCCATTCTTCAACCAAAAAGGCTCCTGGAGCATCTTACATATGATCAATAAAAAAACAGTCCCTGTTCTCAAGCTTACAACTAAAATAAACAAATAAACAAAGGAATTGGCATTGGGAGGGGGAAAATCAAACCCAGGCACTAGTTCTTAGTTTAAAAGTTCAGCATGTAAGTAATTCAGCAGGTCATGGAACTGGATCTAAGCTCAATGGAGGGGCTGCTTCTCCCCCCACCCCCTGTGACAACTTCATCAACGGCCATTGGTAATTGGAGGGAGGGGGGCATGACAGAGGATGCCTGGCAGCTACTACTGATGCTTCTTCCTCTGATGGTCTCAGCAGTGGCCATTGGTAATTATGGGGTATCACTGATTCCCCAGAGAAAAATGGGTGGCTGGGGTTGGGGAGGAGAATGATGCAAGACATTAAATGGCTTCATTTCCCCACCACTGCCCACTGTCTTGCTGTGTTTTACCTAGATAAAGCACTTCATCTTCCCCATATTTTATAAGGTTGGCTATCTTTGTTGAGAGACATGGGATGGGGAAAGCTCCGACCTGCCCAGGCCCTTTTGTGATCCTAGTCAAAATATTTTGGCCTTTGAACTGTTACATAGCATTATAACATGTGACATTATATTGATACCTCATCCTACATTCTGGTGCAAGTCTGCAGTGGCTTCTTAAATTTCAGTGTTGCTTTGGACACTGATCTGATGGAAACATGCATAGTTGCAGGTTGGGAATTGCATATTTGAATATTCTCCATATAAAAAGGACCTTGTATGTAGAAAAGTGACAAGTTTGGGGAAAGGGTTTTACCCTAACCATCTTCCTGATGCATCAACTTTCAACTTTAGCCATTTATCCAAGAGTCTATCCGATTTGGAATAAACATAGTTGCTTTGGCTAAGGATACACTCTCTGGTTCTAACACAGTGGCATCTTATGGAGAACAGTATTCTGTTTGTTACGTCTTCCATGTGGAAGGTTTGCAGCTCCTTCTCACTCTAGAGTTTTCCCTGGATTTGAAATGCATGCAATTGGGGCAGTGTATATTCTACATGCAGCTTCCCCCGCCCAAATTAGGATTTTCTGACTGGTAATATTTATGCAGAATATCTTTAAATATGTTTCTTTTTGCATAAGTCAGTCTTGTTCCATGATCTGAGGTCGTCAAGGTAGAAGACTATTCCTATCTTCTATTTTTAACTACTGAGCCTCACAAGCATTGTGTTTCTCCTTTGTGTGTTTTTTCTCGTTCTCTTCTTTTCTGTATGCTATGGCTTCCCTGAACCTTGTTTTAAATCCCATCTAACCTGTGCCCTAATAAAAGGGAGCAGTTGTGTCTTGGGGCTGGTGATTATGATGGTGCAAGATTTTTAGTATCAATATGGCAGTTCCCAAAGCCAGGGGGAGATTTTAACATGATTCAAGGAAGTTAAGGTCTTGTGCTTCTATTGATAACAGGCGTGGGAGTGAGCCAGGCACTCACTTCTTGAGTCTGTGGCTAATGGACTAATGCCTGTGGGCAGCTGGCATCCTATCAGTTTCAGACAGTGAGGCGACAGGCTGCAGCTCCCAGGGAGAGGCCGTTTCTGCTCTGCTCTCTTTTTGCCTCTGTGGTGGATCCCCAGATCCCTCCATCTTTATTATACGAGTGTCCCAGGTTTAGCATAATCTGCAGACATAGGCCCAGCTACCCCAGAGGGTCATCAGATTGTAAGGAATCAAGGCTTCTGTGGACAGAGCTGCACATACTGTTTGTCAGGAAAAAGGGGAAGTAGAAATGGTATTAAGGAAACACATTTTCCAATTTGGAATAAACGTGCTGGCAGACTTTTATTTTGCTATAATTTACTGTACATTTACTGCATACATGGTTTTGTGTTTTTGTTGCTGGGAGTTTCTTTCTCCATTGCTTTCTTGACCACTGATAAAAGTAGAAGGATGTGTAGACTGCTGATTTTGGTCAAGGAAGGTAGTTCTTTTTTTCTCATTGCAAATAGTCTTGAGAGAGTGATATGCTCGAGACTGTGATGTAGCTTTGACTGATCTGGATTTGAACTCTGGTCTTTGGGGTAAGTGCCAGCTCTCTCCATTTGAAAAAGCAGCTAGATGTGATGCTGAAGCCATAATCCTTGACCATCAAACATCAATTTCAACCTTGTCCCACCTTCCTGGCTTTTTTGAGAGCACCAGCTGGTGGCTGTGTGTTTGTAAGCTTATTCCTGCAATCATGAAGACTAGAAATGGAGAAGATGGTCCCTGAGATTCCCAAGGTGCCAAATTCTGCTCTGGGTACCAATTCTATGTTTGTGGCTACCGTTGGGGCACCTGGAATTTACACAATCATATTCTTTAGAATAGTAACAATAGGAGGCAAGGTGTATATGGTGCTTGTGAGCACATGGATTTGGGAGTAGAGTATGCAACTCTAAAAGGGGAATGAGTGATGAAGCCAGAACATCTTATGATGTAACTTACTTCCTCTCCTGAGTATCATTCCTTTTTGTGTCTCCCTCTTCAACAGGGAAATGCTTCCTTTACTGCAATGGCCTCATGGACCACCTATATGTGTGTCAGAATGGAAACAGCTGCACGGCCTGGTATAAGACCCCTACTCACTTCACAGGCACTTTGGTAAGGTCCTGCATGGTACAGGGCTGGACAGTCCATCTGCTGGAAGGCCATGTAATTCCAGTCACCTGAGTGCATTTGGCTTGAATTGGCCATGTAAGCTAATGTGTCCACTGATGCAGAAATGTGGTAGGATCATACGTGGTATGACCATCTCCCCCTATAAAGAAAGGGAGGCTGTGCCAGATGAATTTGTTTTAAGAACTCCAGAGGCTGAAGCTGATCTGAAGGTTGGTAGTCTATACCTCGGTGTTTCTTACATCCTAACTATTTACTTAGGGGGCAATTGCAGTCATGTCTTGCTTTTTATTTTACTTGCCCTGCAGTTTAGTGTGGCAGAATTTCAGAAGTCCAAGCTCTCAATTTCAGCCCATCTTCTCTGGCCTCTCTTACTGACTCCAAATTGTCTTTATATAAGGTGATGGTCCCAGACCCAGGTACAGTTAGCCAGTAGAGCTTCCAGAACTTCTGAGACATGGTGCTGATCCCTGTACTTGGCTTATGAACACATAGTGCATCCAGAAAGGAAGAGGAGATGGGCATCAGGGAGAAGAATGGGGTACCCTGGAAACAGACTGAATCAGTGTTCTGCTGTAATTGTCTTGAAGAATAAACAGCAATCAGTGGGCTGTCTCTGTGTTGTCCTGCAGCTATATCAAACACTCCTGCTTGCAGCCATAGACCTCCAACACCCTCTTGCTGCATCTGTTCCACCCCTCTCCACCCGTATTTGATGGATGCAAACTTACTCACCTGACTCTGCAGCCTCTGTAGCTGCTGCTCTGGGAAGCCATTAAATTGTTGTGGAAAAAGTCATGATGTGGAGAAAGTAGATAGGGACACTCACACACACCTTCCTCTCATATAGTACTAGAACTCAGGGTCATTTCATGAAGCTGATTGGTGGGAGATTCAGGACAGTTAAAAGGAAGTGTACTTTTTCAGACAGCACATACTTAAACTATGGAATTTGCTACCACAAGATGTAATGATAGCCACCAACTTGGATGACTTGAAAAGGCAATTAAACAATTTCCTGGAGAATGAGGCTATCAAAGGCTACTAGTCATGAGGGCCATATGCTACCTCCAGTATCAGTGGCACTATGCCACTGAATATGAGTTGCTGGGGAACATGAGTGGAAGGGCCCTATTGCGCTTGTGCCCGACTGTTGCGTTTCCCACGGGCAGCTGTTTGGCCACCGTGTGTTAACAAAATACTGGACTAGATGGATCCTTGATCTGATCCATCATGGTTCTTCTTAAGTTCTTATGTTCGTTGCTGTGGAAGGCAAGCCTTCATGCCTTTTATCTTTTCTTTTTGAGAGTTGAACAAACATGTATAACAACACCTCCCCACCCCCATGGCTCATTTCCCCCTCCACAAAAATCAGCTTCAGGAAGGGGCCATGCAGGTTTGTCTATGTAGCAATGCATGTGGAGCACTGTTGGGGAGAAGTGGCTTCTGGATGGGGAACTTAAGAGCTACGAAATGGAGGACAGGAAGGGTGTTCAATGCCCTCTTCGCCTGCTGCTGCTTCTCCCCACTTTTCCCCTTCCCAAAGCTTCTTTTTGTGGTTGAAATAAGGCCTGTCCAGAGTTCATGACAACATTTGTGTGTAACATGTCATTTAGCTCTGTGATTATCTCATGGAGAAGTAAATAAATCCACAAAAGTCATTAGCCTGTAATTTGTTTTACTAGCCTGGTAAGAGGTTGGTAGCAGCCAGCATGGAAATAGAAGCTACTGGCCTCTTATTAGGCTAGTAAACTATTACCTTCTACCAAACAGGCAGCTGGGAGAGAGACAGACATTTGCGGGGGTGGTCTGGCTTCCTTTGTTCTGCAGCCAGTACAGAATTGAAGTGGATTGATGGAGGAGGAATAGGGAGAGATGTCCTTCCTCCATCAGCCCACTCATTTGCCTGCATGGAATTCCCAGTCACCGGTGGCTAACAAGCAAGTTGTTAAATATAAGGCAGAGCTTAGTTCAGAAGATGTAGTTACTTGAGAGTCTCTGCTCAGTTGGTGTGGACAAGGGGAAGGGATATGTTTTGACCCTAAGCACATTTTAGAGTTTTCTTCCTGCTAATTCATCTCTCCTTTTAACTGTTCTTCCTTGCCCCTTGCTTCTTCTAGGATGCTTTTGTGAAAATAATACGCTATGAGGGCGTCCGGTCCTTATGGAGTGGCCTGCCACCTACTCTGTGAGTCTGAATATGATTGATATACAATTTAAATAAAATCCCAATCTATCTCAGGGTCTCAGGATATATAATATGGTTGTTGTTTTAACAGCACCATTAAAATTTATTATTTTAAATGTAATGCTAACTCTCCACCAGACGTCTGCCCAAACTGATTCTGTACTGCCTCTGAAGTGTTCCTTCTCCTCTGAAATATATACATCCAGCTTCAAGAAATAAATAGGATATAGAGATCATATTCCCTGCTTTGGTGCTGTCATTGGGACATATCCCTTGCCCCCAATTTGAGGGACAGTGCAAAAGTTCCATTTCAAGTGACTGCAGCCCAAATTGCATTGCATGGTTCTAGTTTTAAAATTTATTAGGTTCTGCAGAATTGCAAGAATAATTTCATCTTATATGGTTTTTTAAAGGAGTTTCTAATCTTCACATTTATAAATTGACCCATTGAAAGATGTGGGAAGTTTCTGCCAAAAGCTTAAGAACCCAGAAGAATGTTTTTAAAGGAGATTTCCAGTCTCTGTTTGTCTGCCATTTTCTCTCAGTTCTGCCTAGTCAATTGTGGCAATTTTGCCTTGTTACAAAGTTTTGTAGCTCTGTGTGATCAGAATTCTCGGTGGGCTTATGGGTAGTGTGTGGAATTTGCACCATACTGGTGACAGAAGTAATGAGGTTCTACATATATGCATGTACACTGTGCTTTCTGGAACCTTTGCAACTTTTGCAACTTTGCAATCTTTGCAACTTTTCAACAGAGTGATGGCTGTTCCTGCTACCGTGATCTACTTCACTACTTATGATCAGCTACGTGATTTCATGCGTGCTAAGATGGACAGCCAAGGGCGCTACATCCCATTAGTGGCTGGAGCCATCGCTAGATGTGAGTCTCACTTCTTCTGATGTTTGTAAACTTGCAGGAGCTGTCTTGGTGTCTTCAATAATTGCATATATTTTTAAATCATTAGTTTTTAAACTGTCCTTCTTTCCCTAGTGCTTTGGCATCTATGTTTAGCCTCCATTTTAGGTAGTGGGTGATTTGATGATTAGGAGAAGGGTTGCCTGGATATCAGCTAGAGGTTGAGAGGTAGTGTGTACTACATTAAACATATAGAAGTGTGAGGTGGAATATGCATCTTCAGACATTTAATAGACACATGGCTAGTTGGTCTCGACCAGTTGCAGCTCCCTGGGTCTTTTTAACAGGTTACAACATTAACTGTGGTAAACAGTGGTCTTAGAGGACTTTGGGAGTCTTTAAAAAGCCGTGGTAACATACTGGCCAAAATTATGAATTGTGAGCCGAGCAGCCCTTAGTTCAAATCTTACTTCAGCCCCAAACTTATTTTGTAAAATCCAACATGGCTTCTACTGACAGTTCCATTCATTTCAGTGAGTCTGCTCTCAGTAATACCTATGCTGAATTTTACCCATTAAGACCAGAGCTTTGCTGCTCTGGGGATGATGATAGTGGTTTGTCTTACAGGGTTGTTTTAAGGATTACTGAGATGATGTATATGAAGCAGTTTGAAAATGTGAGGAGTGTTATATAAATGGTTAAAATATATCAAGATACTTGCCATTGCACAGGTAGAGGTCAGGTATCTGGAAGGACTGGCATATGTCTTGTTTTGTGCTTTGAGTCCAGTTGGTCTCTGGGATGAAAGGAAATTATCCTTCGTAGATTACAGCTTGATTTTGCATGTCCTCCTGAACTTCCTTTGCTAGTGGGTGCGGTAACTGTGATCAGCCCCTTGGAACTCATCAGAACAAAGATGCAGTCCCGCCAGCTGAGCTACCCTGAACTTCGTGTCTGCATCCAGTCTGCTGTTGCCCAGGATGGCTGGCTGTCGCTCTGGAGGGGCTTGGGGCCCACAGTGTTGCGGGATGTTCCTTTCTCAGGTATGGATGCAACAAGGGGAAAGGGAGTCAGTAGCAACAGAGAGGATTTAAGGGGACTGGAATGCATTGCAAACAGAGGTGAAAGGAATTAAGCACGCTTTGTTTCAGAGCAAAGAATATGTCAGCTTTAAGATACCAGAGAAGTGGGAGGCTGACTGTTCACCTTATACCTCAAAAGGTCCGTCTTCCAACAAAGACATTTAATTGATTATTGGATACAGTGTCTTAATTGTTAAGGAAAGCAAGGCTTCAGCAGCATACATGATCTGTGGAAGTTGTGTCATCACCTTTGAAGGTTTTAAAAAGGGATTGAATGAGCATCTGTCCCTGGTAGGTGTCCTGATAACAGCAAGGTGGGGTGTGTGTGTGTGACCAATATAACTCATAAGCACCATTGGAGGTTGGCATCCCCTGGTTTGGTGAGCAGATGGACTGGGCTTCAGGATTCCATGCCCCTGTTTTCTGTGCAGTTCAATGAGTTCACCTTCCCCAGTCGTGTGCAGATTGAGTAACAAAGGACTGTTGATCTGAGGAAAGTGTTATCCATAGGGGTCCTGGGTGGGAGAGCTGCAAGCCTTGCAAATGAGCGCACTTTCCCCACTACCCAAAATAAAGTTAGTGAGCTTCTGATGTCTGTAATTCTCCCTCTTCTGATCTTCCTCTTCCTCCCATTTCCCCACAGCTCTGTATTGGTATAACTATGAACTGGTGAAAGAATGGCTTTGTAGTCAATTCCACCTTGACAAGGCCACCTTCATGGTCAGCTTTGCAGCTGGTGCCATTTCTGGCACGGTGAGTCACAGAGTTTTACAGTTATTTTCAAAGATAACCTTGAGAGATTGCCTGAATAGAAGAACGCAATGTAAAAAGGCCTGCAGGACAGTGTTTTCTGTGATCCAGGGAGCCTTCCTAATCAGCCCAGTTTCTGCTACCTGGAAAACTACAAAGGTTGTGGATGTCTTGCTTGGTTTACATTGGTCAGCAAAAGTGAAGTGAGCCCTTATTATGAAATATACTTTTTGGCTTAGGCTTCCTTGTATGATCAAGTAAATTCTTAGTGTGCAGTAATTGCAAAATCTGGTCAGTTTGATGATATACATAGTACCTTTTTAACATTGATTTTTTAATCATTTTTAACTTAACACAAACTACTTTTTTCCTTCCCCATGTCTTCTGAATAGTAGGTTCTCCAGCAGTGGAGGAAGATTTTTAAAAGTGAATTTGTAACCTGGTTTGCATTATCCAACAACCTGTGGTTAAAAAGCCATAGGTTGTTTATGAGTGCGTGTGAACGAGTGTGCTGGCTCCCATCCATTTCCACTTTCCTAAACAACCCAGGAACAGGCCATTCCTGGGTTGTTTCAGAAAGTGGAAATGGATGGGAGACAGCATGCTCGTTTGCGCGCTACAAACAACCCATGGTTTTTAACCATAGGTTGTTGGATCATTCCTGGGTTGTTGCTATGATGTGTGAACCTGGCACTCTGGGTTGTTTAGGATCAAACATCCCTGAGTTTTAACTCAACAACAAACCATAGGTTAAACTTGGGTAGTTTAACCCTAAACAACCCAGAGTGCTGGGTTCATATGTCATGACAGCAACCTAGAAAGAGGTGTTCTGGGTCTTTCTTGGAAAGCAGAAATAGCAAGCTGGTGGTAGGCAGTGTGCATGCTCACCCCCATGAAACCATGCTAATTCCTGGGTTATCCACGTATAACACCCAGGAATTAGGTGTTATGTGTGAACCAGGTCATTGACTCCTACCCACTCTAGAGGCAGGGCTTATGCAAATAAAGCAAGCTCTGTCTTCTTCATCTGCAGCCTGTCAGGAATGAGCCCCCACTTGCTTCCTAACAAGGTAGGCAGGGCATGTGGCTCACTCCACTCTAGGGATGTGCAAATCAGCAAAACTCAGTATCATCTAGGTTCTCCAAATTCTATCATGAAGCTCATTCCAACTCAAGTCCATATCTGATTGTGAGCTTTGTTTTTTTCTTTTCACATGAAAATCCATCTGTGTTTTCACGCATATTTTTGCAGATGTACTCATCAATTGTGCACATCTTTGAAATGCATTCTTCTCCCATTGATTAAAATGTGTTTATGTGCATTTTCAACAGTACATATTTTTTCATGCACATTTTTAAAATGTATGTATTCTACCGAACTCATTTTTGGGGTGTCCATGAATCACATCTTAAGCTCAGAGTTGTACAGACTTTGACCGCAGGTTGCGTCCAAGTCCATGTTTGATTCAAAAGTTGTGAATTGGGTAAAATCCTGAACAAAAATGAACTGAAACAGATTTCTCCTACATCCCTAGTCGATGGTGAGTCCTTCTACCAGGATTTCTGCTGGTGCATTTATAGTTCTCAGACCCCTCTTGCAGGGGAATCCTATGCTGCTAAGAACAGAGACCACAGCCACCAGAGGAAAAATGGATTCCATTCTCGGTTTCAAAAACTAATCCTCCTCCTCAGCAGGGTGGAGACCCATTTTCAGTTGGCGATGGGTCTCCACCTTGTCAGTAGCATTATCAATACTATGTCTGACTGGCTGAACTATCAGGACCAAGATTCAGCAGAGGGTAGTTTGAGTCCATAAGTGTTTGTAGAGATTCAGTATCCCCATGATACTCCTCTTCCAATGAATTGCAAGATGCCAAGGTTGCTCTCTAGGTAGAGAGGGTAGAAGTTTTCTCCACCAAATGGCATTCTGGGATGCTTTACACTCTTCTTCTAGCCTTTCCCACCATCAATGTTATTAGGAAAGTTCCTATAAAAAGTTCAGATCTGATCCTAATGGATCTATATTGATTAAAGAGACTTTGATTTTCCAACTAGGTCTCAGTAGATCCTACCAGCATATTTGGATCTTTTGACACTGAGTCCATTTCTCCACTTGGGCCTTGTCAGGTTCTTCCTCACTGCTTGGAGGCTGAGAGTCAGTGTCTAGTACAGTGCAGGTATTCACCCTCTTCTGGAATCTAGGTGAGACAGAACATACAAAGCTATGTGGAAAGCCATTCTATGCTGGTGCAAGAGGAAGAAGGGAGCCATCAGGGAGCTTCTGGCTTTCCTTCACTTTGGCTTGGACCCTCCACTGAAAGCTCTGTCTATGGTTCTCAGCAAGGAAGGCCATAGGGCTCTAGGCTCTCATTCTCACATCCACCATTTCTTATCAAGAGTCTCTGTACTTAATCCTTTGTTGTCTAGATTTCCTTCTTTGAATTTGTGTAGTTGCAGTACTACTGGAGGAGCATTTTGAACCCCTTTGGAAAGTTCCTGTTCATTTTCTGTCCCTTAGAGTGGCCTTCTTATTTGCCCCTTTCTGTTATGGTTACCTTTCAGGTTGTCCTTGGGGCTGACCTTTCTGTTGTGCCTCAAGTAGTCAGTGTTCCATGAACCTCAGGGGATTGTGCTCCCTTTTTACCCTAAGCCTGTCTATTCTATAAGAAATGAATGACTTAGATTGGATATCTGCAGGGCCCTTGGAATCTAAACTCGGTGCACAGTTGGGTTTATAAAGATGGCCACTTTATGTCCTTCCACTCAGCCACCATGGGTAGGAACATTTCTTAACTCATCATAGCTCGCTTAATCCAGACCTGCACCTCATAGACCAGTAAGGTATAAAGACTACTGGTTCCTTCAGGGATCATAGCTCACTCTCAGCTAGAGGTGCAGCGACTTCTCCAAAGTTTTGCACAAATGATGCACTTAAAGTTGTTTTTTAGGACAGCTACCTTGGTTTTCATCCTTTGGTAAATACTGTAAATTGAATGTTTTTCCTTGTGTGGATGCAGCCTTCAGAAGAAGGGTCTTTCAGAAAGTTTTCTCAGCTGGAGCAACAGGAGAACCCACTCAGGACTATTATACTGCAGCCACATAACCCACACTGGATATCCTCTCCTATCAATGGAGAAAGGGATATCTGAACTTACCATCAATATTTCTTCTCGTCAGTGGCTGGATGGTATCCAGCCTCGCCTAGTATGTCCTTGGACTGTCTTGCTGTTTACAGGTGGCCAACTGACTCTCAGGGCTCCAGAAAGGAGTAGCTCAAATCCTGGAGGTGAGCCAATATCGTTCTCTCTCATTGTAACCGTTGATTTTGCTCATGTTATCTAGTCTTGCCCCGTTCAGCGTCTTGATGTCTCAGAACTTGGAGGGATAGCCTCTACACGCAAGGGACAACACTTGCTTAATTTGTATAACTCCTGTGCCTAGAGCAAGTGGATGCACCCCTCCCACTAGTGAGAGGAAACATTCATGGTAAGTTCCAATGCTGCTCTCAGGTGGAGATAGCTGTACAGAAAACTCTGTTATCCAGTATAGTCAGTTGTTGACACTTCCTGTAGCTAGTGATCACTAACAGATGGTCCCTCCTGTCCCCCAGGTGGCTGCTATACTGACACTGCCCTTTGATGTTGTGAAGACCCAGCGGCAGATTGAGCTGGGAGACATGGAGACACTCCAAGGTGAGAGGCAGGAAGATACCGGGGGGTGGAGGGGAAGGCTACTGTCTGGTCAAGGATCGGTAGCTCCCTTAAGCTTGTAAGCATAAGCTTTGGTCAGGCAGGGGAAGCAAGGGGAAGCATGCAATGCAGTCCTTGCTTACTAGGGCAGCCAAGGAACATAGGAAGATGCCTTATACTGAGCCAGATCGTTGGTCCACCTAGCCCAGTCTTGTAGAAACTGACTGGCAGCATCTCCCCAGGTTTTCAAGCAGGAGTTTTTCCAGCCCTACCTGGAGATGCCAGGAATCGAACCTGGGACCTTCTGCGTGAAAAGTAGATGCTCTGCCACTGAGCTACGGCCCCTCCCACAATAGCAGTCCTAGTCCTAGACAAACACATTTTATAAAGGGTTTTCAGCCCCATTGGAAAGTTGGGGGTGTTGCATACCGGGGGTCGGTACCCCTGTATGCAACAATTGGCGACAAAGGTGGGATCGCCAGGCGATCCGAGACGAATCTGAGCATTCGTTTCCATGGTGATTGCAAAGAACAGCTGCAGGGGGCTATGGTACCGACCCCCGGTATGCAACAGTTGGCGACGAAAGGGTGGGATCACCAAGCGATCCGGGATGCTCAAATTCTGTGCAACAGGGTAGGAAGCAATCAGAGCCCAAGACATCCCAGTTCTGCTTCCCAGTCTTTCTTTGCCAGGTAAGTGCTTGAGTACACTTGAAAACTATCATTTGCTGTGCATATACGTAAAACATTTTAGGTATATACTTTAAAAACACAGCATGTGAAGCAGCCTTTTGTAGATAGGCTGATGATGAAGGGCTGCCCTTGCAACAGAATGCCAATTAGGTGCCTGGAGAAAAGGGAGAGCTGTTCGGTGTTCTTGTGAAAGGCAATGGAAGGGATATGATGAGGCAGTGCTGTGCATAGCTAGGCTGAGGCCGGGCACAAATTCCTATATGAACACTTTAATAAATAAGGCCAACATCCATGGACAAAAATGCACATATTTTCCCTTTTCCACTAGTGAATAGTAGCCTCTAACACACATTATGTTCCTTCCCTAGAAAAAGGGGTTCAGTGAAGTGGGGAGGAGAGGGGAAGTCCCTTCTCTACACACGCATGCACACACACACACACTTTTAAAAAAAATTAATTAATTGTAACTTGGGAGACTGATTACATCAGCAATATGTTGTTCAAACATAGTGCTTATGCTGGGAAAGGGATGGAGAGGACCAGCTCCCCAATACACTCATGAGAATAAAAGCGTTCTCTGCTGTAACCTGTAACACAGCAAGTGTTCTTGCACATGAGTATGAAAGTGTGACATGGGAATCGGCCCACGGCCTGATCTGTGGCATGAATGTTGCTGAAGAAGGAAGCCCCTCTCTGTCAACTCTTCCATTGCAGTCCCGTTAATCCAGCGGGACTTGCTTCAAAATAGACTTGCATATGATTGTACTGCCAGTATTATTATCCATGCCTGGGGGTGGGCGGGCTGTGCGTCTCTTTCCATGCACCGTGTAATTTCACCTGATGTGATTTGTATCTCGCTGGAGGCGCCTTTCCCCTTGTGAGCCCCCTTGTTAAGCTTATTAGGAAGGGTCCTGCCCTAACTACCATTTTCCACAGGAGGAAGATGAGAACTGCTGTGGGAGGGAGGAGCTCATTTTCAGTAGTGGCTCCAAGTCTTTGGGACCAGCTTCCCAGAGGAGTTTTCATACTATGCCTCTTTGTTTTTGTTTTTATTTCAAATGAAATACAAGTCCCGTCTATTTGTCCAGGGAGGGAGGTTTTTAATCTGTTTTAATTGTGCTCTTTTAAAATTATTTTAGCTAAATAGAGCTTTTAATTGTAAAAGGATGATGCCTTTCTGTTGGTAATTTGCTTCAAGGGAAGAGAAGCAGGGACCAGTTTCCTGAAATGCTTTAAATAAATAACTTCTTGCTCTTTCTTTCCCTTTTCAGTTAGCACTTCCAAATCGTCATCTACCTGGCTGCTTATGCAGAAGATTCGGGCAGAATCTGGCACCCGAGGACTCTTTGCAGGTGACTTGCCTCGACCCCACCCAGAGTTTTCCTCCATTCTGTGTGACAGCACCACTGTTGGCTAGTAGAAATCAGTAGAGGATGAGACTCAGAACAGAGCATCCTTAATTAAAATCCCTCAATTCTCTAGGGAGGGCAGACTTTTGGGGATGGTGATAATTGTTCCTGAGGAACCCTTTGGGGGCTGCACAAACATTGATCAGTGGGGCCAATACACACACACACACACACACACACACACACACTTGCTGTCTCTCATGCACCCATTCACACGCAGGGATAGCAGTGGGAAGATAGCAACCTTGGGGATTATTGAAGTGGGCAGTGAGGCAAAGCCACTTCTCTTCCCCCACTCCTGTTCAGCAAACCTGATGCAAGCAGGGAGGCAGCGACCTTGAGCAGAAGCACCAAATGGGTTCTTTTTCTTGCCACCCAGCTAGTGGCTCATCAGCCAGTCAGTGGGAAGAGTTCCACAGATTGCACACATGGGTCCTAGAGCAGGGGTGGGTACAAAATAGAACTCCAGAGTTTTTTGGACTTCAAATCCCAGAAGCCCATGCCAACACAACCAGTGGTCAGGAATGCTAGGAGTTGAAGTCCAAAATACCTGGGGATCTGCTTTCTGTTCACCCCTGCCCTAGAGAGTCAGACAAATCATTATTTCACAGATTCAGTTGCCGATAACTACAGTGCGCTCTAAAAGATCCTGTAATCCAGGGTTGGGGGTGGATCCTGGATCTACAGTTAGGCAACACCTTTATTAGGACCAGCCAAAATGCCATAAAAGATTGTGCACGTTTTTGAGGTCTCCAGATCTTGCACAACTTTTTTCTGACATTTTGGTTGGTCTTAATAAAGGTATTACCTAACTGGGTTTTGGATCCCACCACCCACATACTTGGAGTCTGGTTTTTTTAGTCATGGACCAGTTCAGCTGTAGATTTGTTTTTTAATAATCTTGAAGTGTGGGGCGTTTCTTTTTGCTTGTGACATGTGGTTAGATAGTGATATGTGAGCTGAATTCAGAAGGTAGTCAGACACTCATGTCTGCTTGTGTAGCTTTCCTTGCTGGATGAAGCAACAAGCCCTGTAGCTTGCTACCTGCGTCCTGGAAAAGCAGGGAGATTGGTCATACTGGAGGCAGGCAATCCTCCCATTCCTTGCTCTCGTCAACTGGAGTCTTAAGCTAATGTTAGCTATGCCTGAAAGAAGGCGGTCTGAGTGTGCATTTGGTCTGATATGTTTGTTCATTTTTCATTCTTCTCCTGCCAAAATCTTCTCTAGGTTTCCTGCCTCGTGTCATCAAGGTAGCCCCGGCCTGTGCCATCATGATCAGCACGTATGAATTTGGCAAGACCTTCTTCCAGAAAATGAACCAGGAACAGCGGCTCGGCCGCCTGTGAGATTCATGAAACAGGCCTCCATTGGCAGCCTCCAGATGGACTAAAGCCACATTGATGGCAGGAGAAGGGGCAGGTTTCAGTAGAGCCATGGAAGGAAAAACAGCGTTTGTGAATATGAGGGGATAGATAAGGTAGATCCAGCAAGTGATCACTAGTCACACAAGGTTTAGAAGACGTTCCCAATAAATTTTTTGCTCGGTTTTTTATTTTATTTTGGTAGGATCTGCCGTATGTCAGACAAATTCCAGGTGCCTTCCAGCTACCTTCTGCCCTCCCATCTTCCTCTTTTCCTGGGGAACAATTTGGTGATTTAAATCTGTTAGCTGCATGCCTGACCCCCTTAGAGCTATGGTCAAGTCTTGTTCAGATGCTGTAACATTTGGGCCGTTGCTCATCTCATTAGACAAGCAGGAGCGCTAGCCGCAATGTTATCTTCCATCTTGCCCCAAGTCAAGAGAACCTATAGCTACAGCTATCTGCTTGTAACATCCTGAGCAGAATGTAGCTTTCATTGGGCTTGCTGCAGAAGGAGTTGGAAGGGAAAAAGAAGAAATCAGACTAGCCTTGGCATTCCAAAACTAGACGATCCTTTTGCTGCATGAAACCTTTGCGGGGGGTGGGGGGTTCATAGGTATCCAAAGAGTAAAATTGTTGTAGACAGAGACAGGTATCTCCATCCCTGCCTTAATTTTTAAACTGTCTGTTGGCCTGCATGTCTGTTGATTCTTTCCCCCCCCCCCCCGAACATTTCTGTGCATGATGGATATTGCTGGCTCCTGTTGCAGCTCCACACTGGACTTTTGGGGAGGCTATGGATAGAAACACTGTTTTGAACACTCAGGATTTACCTAGCTCTTCTCTTGACATGCACCCCATCCCATGGACAGCTTGAACTCTTATGTTTTCACGCCTTAAATAATGGATAGTCTGGGCACAAAGAAATTAACTCTACATTCCCCCCCTTTCCAAAACTTCTGCTACCTTCAAAGAGGACTGAAATCTCAGCCAGGCTAAAGTTTGGTTTGATGGCTGACACCTTATGTGACATTTCCTAGCAGCTGCTAGTCCTGCCCCTTTCCTTGCTGTTAACTTATGTGCCTGTTGCTTACATTATTGTGGGGAGAGAAGATAAACTGTTTATTAAATAAAGTCTCTCTTAAAAATGGGAATTACAGAGAAAATTGAGAGAGGACTGACTGTTGATCTTTCATTTTATCTGCTCTTAAAAGTTTCTGGTACCAGAATCTAACTCTTTCCCCTTTCTTCGACATTTCCTTCCCTGCCTGCCCCCTGGAGAGCTTACCTTCTCATTCAGAATGGCCTAAGATGCTTATCTCCAATGGGCGCTTTCGTGGCTACAGAAGTCCCTTTGCCTCCTTAGTAAGGCATTGGTTTGTTTCTGTTTTGTCACCTTCACTATACAAGACTTATTCACTGGATTCCCTCCCTCTGTCCAGGTGAATCATCTCAAAATAAGTCTTTAGAAAAGCTGAAATAAGCCACCTTTTAATCACTCAGGGTATATCACACATGGAGTTCTCCACCTTCCTCACCATCCCTGGGTAAATGCAGTCTGTTTTTGAAACTTCTGTAACAACTGGCTTTAATTGCTCTGGCTTCAATACATTGAAACAACATCTTCCTAGCCTTATTACCGTAGATATTAAAATGTTGCTGACTTAAAAAATTCTGAGCAACTGGAATGTCTAAAAAACAAGCTGCCAGCACACTAGACCAGCAGATGGAGTTGTTGGCAAGGAAGGGGTACCAGGGCAGGAGGAAAATAGCATTATCACTTTGGTAGACAGTGTACTTGTGAGTTAGATGGGTAGTGCAAGGAATGGATGAATGGAGATGTAAAGGTGAATGGGGTTATGTGAGACTAGCGTTATGGAGAGAGGATTACCTCCTTCCAGTTCCATATTCAAAACAGGCTTAGAAATTTCCCTTGGTATCTGTTGTGGTTTGAAATGGATCTTGAAGGGGCTTTTGTACACAAGTGATAAGGCAGTATTGAATGAGCAAACATGCCAGGCTTTGTGGTCTCTTTCATTCACACATATAGGTTATGCACCTGCGCAGAACAGTAATTTGGAACACTCTAGAACTAAACAGAGTTTTAGGCAGGAGTCCCATCCACCTCCTCTGTGCATGCCCAGGGCATGGCTCCTGCCTGCTTCCCAATTCCTTTTCGTTCACTGCAGCCAATAGCAGCATTTGGAACATTCTCTGCCTTGTGGTAAAAAAATATCTAAAAATCTTTCCCTCCTGAGATGCTGAACAGAGTCTTTCCTTCCTGTTTTCCTGTAGTTTTTTTCCTTGTTTTCTTCCTGCCCTTTAGGGGCAGATGGTCTCTAAGACCTTCTTCAAAAAATATGCCTCCTGTAGCAAGAAAATACCATTAACCAACAGACACTTCAATTGTATCCTCTGCTTCAGAGAGGCAGTCTCATGTTACCACTGCCAAGCTTTCACAGAACAGGGCAGGAGAAACAGAATTATGCCCTATTATGAGAGCAATCCTGCAAGGCACCAAGGCCTATGCTGAATGGTCCTCTGCTTACTGCCTCGGCCACCATTGGCAAGAAACTGGCTTCGACTCTCCTCAGCTTCTTCCACTGTGCAATTTCATAGGGAGTGCTTATAGGCAACCATCCCTGGTATCATGATTACCAGCCCTTATAATATAGCTTCAGACATCCTGTCAGACCATTAACTCGAGACCGGCTCTTCGGTACAGATGATCAATACTGAGCAGGTCAAGCAGACCAAATCCCAAAGTAAATGCCCCACTAACCCCTGGGTTCTAGGACCAAAAAGAACACAGCTCTAACTCCGCCATCAAATTTGAGCCTTCTCTGGCACCAATCCAGCCACTCTTGGTGCAGACCCTGCCTCAAACTCATGCAATCGCTGACACCAATCCTGAAGAAATTGAAATTCCCTTGGTACCATAACTCTCCAGACGGTGAATCCAAGGACCATTTCTTGCTGGAGCCATAATATCGAAAACTTGCCCCAAGAAAATATAGATCTCACCAGTTCCAGCAGACCTCCCTGGCTTCCACTGCCGTTTCAGGAGGTTTTCTACATCATTGCTATGATATGCCACAGGACAACCATACCTGTTTCTACAGGTCTCCTTACTACTATGAACTTTCTTCACCACCAGGACAGCCTCATTATGAATACAGGGATAGCAATAATACTCCGTTATTATCCCCGTCACCAATGCTCTTGTTCCCCTCACCACCAGTTACTATCCTGATGCTTCCTACATTACTTCACGAAATCAAACAATCCCAGGTGAAGTCCACTCCTCTTCTGCCCACATCTAGGAAAACAGAATCTATATAGGGTCCAAGAACAGGATTGCACCTTCCTCTTCGAACCCCCCATGCCGAACTCCATAAGCAAAAGCTTCACTCTGCTCCTGTAGACTCAAAGGGAAGAGAATTAGACTCAATGGGACACAGAATTTACTCCCCGATAGCCCTGTCACTCTGTGTGGTGAACTATGAGACATGCATGACAGCCTAACAACAGTTCTCATGGGGAAAATCGGGAACCATCTTTGGCTGCCTCCTGAAAGATATTAAGAATCTGCTGATGCTATTCCAAGACGAAGCCCACAGACTACCGGGCCAGCAGACCAACACAGCCCGCCATTTGGCTGATTAAGTCTCAAAGGCCACAGCAGCCACTATTTCTTTGAAACGTCATGCTTGGATGCATACTGCAGGACTTCACCATGCAGCCAGATCGAGAGTGGAGGCCCTCCCATTTGACAGTGTAGGCCTTTTCAGTGCATCTGCAGATGGAATCCCCAACCACGTTTACAAGATGAAAAAATCCATCTGGAAGATGGGAATGGGCTTCCAATCCTCAGTGATCTCCACTAACTGATCACACTTGTACTGGCAATGACAATGGCCATTTTAGCCCCAACCTGACTTGGGCCCGAGCCGAGCTCCCAAACTAAGCTCATACTCCTCTTTTCATTCAAAGACACCATTTCAGAACAAATACCGGCAACCCTCTCATGGCAAACACCCTGACCAAAATGAAGGGCACCTTTGACTCTTACAGAGGAGCCCAACCTCATGCTTCTCATCAGAACAGGCTTGGACCTTTTCTCCACACCAGGAGGTCCATTACCACAGAGAAGTGAGTACTTTCTATTAGTGCCTGAGACTATTCCATTGAGTTTGAGGATTCTGCCCCAGTGAGGATCTTCTGATTTACTCTTTTCAAGTTCTAGGGGGAGAAATTTCTACCCTTTTGAGCAAGGAGGCTTTAGAAAGAGTCCCCCCTGCTCTTGCTTTTTAGTCATCTATATGTGTGAGTCATAGAAACCATGAAGAAGGACAGGTTGTAACCATAACATATGTGTTATGCACTTGCACAGAACAGTCATTTGGAACATTCTAGAGCTAAACAGAGTTTAGGTGGGAGTCCCGCCTCTTAGTTCTAGGTCCGCCACAGTAGTGGAATAAGAAGGTGAGGTATCAAAGCTGGGAGGAGGATGGGTTGTGTGAGTCTGGCTCTGGTATTTAGAACTGGTGTCACATGTTGGCTATAGCTGTCCTATGTATCCTTGGGAGCAAGCCTTATTTAGCTTTGTGAGACTTATTTCTAATCTAAGCATGCATTGTGTCAGGATGAATAAATAACCCAGAAAGCCGCTGTTTCAGATCTCATCTCAATCAGCTCATTAAGTGGTCTTGGGCAAGTCACCATTCTCGTGGCCCATCTGCAATATGGAGGTAATACTAGCTAACAGAACCAGTCCCGTTGTGGGAATGTTGCAATTGTGTATTTGAAGAGCTTTGAACTGTACGATATGTGAAATACTATTTTCCCAGCCCACCTAAATACACACACAATGGTTTCAGCTGCCGCTTCTGAAGTTTTGACTGTTGGAGTTACTGTAATATTCTGAGGGGAGCCCCCTGTAATTTATAGGCAATGGTACATTAATGACATGATATATGTATACATCCTTGTGTGGAGAAAAATGTGTGTCAGAAAAGAAACTTCAACAGACGTTGTCTGCCAGCTCCTTAATTGGCTTTAATTGTTGGCCCATAAGAGTTTTTTCAGCTATGGAAAGTGGGGATCTCTTCACGTATTGGAGCATTCTTAAGTCTGCTTTACCACAGCAAAATTGTGGCAGGAGGAGAGTTCCACTGTGCCTTGTTTCCCACATCAAAAGACCAGTTGTGTTCATTGGCCCTCCTCCAGCTTCCCAGGCAGTTCACACTTTTGTTCCTACAGCCGAATCTTCCACTGGAAAAGCATCATGCAGGAGCAGTATATAGGAAGCAGGTTCTTTGACAGTCTGACAGTTGGCGGAGGAAGATGCAAGAGGCTCCCTGAACCTCAAAGAAGCCCGGAAACCTGGAGGAGACTAGACCCCTCCTCACAGCAGGGAGGTAGAAAGTTTGTCTAAAAGAGGTGTTGCAAGTGTAAGTGTGCGTGTGTGTGTATACGAGGGAAGAGAAGATGGGAAACACCACCTCTTCCCACAGATGCTTCTTAAATCCCTTCACTAAGCAAACTTCCACAGAGCATTCTGTTGTCAAAAGGGAGGGAGCATACACAAGGGTCTGACAACCTTGCTGAGTTGTGCAAATTTTCACCATGAATGCAATAAATTTCAGCTTGTGAGGTTATATTGTCTCTTCCTCCCGCCAGTATTGTTCAGAGGACTTTTTCCTAAGTACTCCTCCCCAGAAGCAGTTGTCTTTCAGCAGTCTCAATCATATATATATATATATATATATATATATATATATAACATATAATATACACAGCATCATTTTACAAAAGCGCTTTTGGCAGGCAATCCTCCCAACATCCAACAGGTGTGCTGCTTTTTCTTTTTAAATCCTGAACAGGGAAGAGATTCTGAGGATTTCCCTCATCCCAGTTTGTGGAAGAGAGTCTGTGTTTTTTCTAAGAGTGTTCAGTTGAGGAAATGGGCTTGATGCCCTTTTGCATCAGGCTGGATAAACGGTTCAGTTGCCCTCCCCCCAAGCATAACCAAGTCAAAGGGACTCCATTCCTTTCGCCTGCCAGCAATCCCTGCTCCCTCACAGGCATCTTGTAGTTTGCAGGAACAGTCGTCTGATGTCTCAGCTAGGGCTGTGAGCAGGACTGGGTTCAATGCTGTCGCTCACCAGGCACTCGTTGGATTTTAGACTGGCTAAAGACTTGCAACTAGGCAGGGAGGCCAAGGATCCACAGAGGCCCAGCATCGATGGAGTCGGGTCTTTTCCTGCAAAGAACAGGAAGACACCAGACTTTAAAGCAGGGGTGGGCAACTTGGGGGGTTCAGGAGGCCACTCCTAATTCCTCATGGGATGCACTCCTGCCACTGCTTTCCCCCCAAATCAGCACAATGAAAAAAATATTGGTGGTTTATCTTCAAATTTCAGAAGCACGCCACTATGGAAAATTAAAATGGGCAAATTTTGCTTGTTTTCAAGCAAAATTCATCCCTCTTCGCCTTTTAGCCAGTGAAATTCAGCAGCAAGCCACTGACCCAAGCCATCAAGGGTGTTAATGTAAATTACATTGGGCTAGCAGAGGGGATCTCTAGTGCAGTACCAACAGAGTAAGCTGTTGTGGCAGGTTTTCCAGGGAATCACATTGCGTCAGATACTACTACTTGTGTTGCATCAGGACAGGAGTTGTTGGTCCACTGGCATATTTTACATCTTAAAGTGTGTTTGTAGGCACCATTACAAGTTGCTGGTGTGTGTGTGTGTGTGTGTGTGTGAGAGAGAGAGAGAGAGAGAGAGAGAGAGAGAGAGAGAGAGAGACGCATCTTCCCCTGCTTGAAATTTCTTTCCTCCACCTTCCCACTCTATCTCCTGATTGGCGAGATAGGCAGCAGCAGGAAGTAAGGAAATTGCAGGGAGGAAAGAAAAAGAAAGGTGGTCGTGGAAGGAAGGAAGGAAGGAAGGAAGGCTGGCTGCAGGGAGGAGTGGGAAAAGAAGAGTAAGCTGCTGGGAGGAGAGGAAATTGCAAATGGAGTCTCCATGGGCACCAGTAGGCCTGTGGGTGCTACCTTGTCTTTCCCTGTACTGGGAGCCCCATATGCTAGCACAGCATGATTGAAATTAATGCTCTTGTCAACTTAGATACTGTACCGTGATTGACACCTGTTTCAACGTGTTCCTCTTCGAGAGGCTTAATTTGAGCCAAGGCTCAGGCCTACATGCATTGTCATCGCTCAACTTCAGACTACGTGTTCGTAATAATAAAAAGGCTGAGAATGTGTAGGATGCATATTACAAAGTTGGACTTGTAAGTCAGAATGCATGTCCTCTACAAAGATGTAAGAAATAATCAATTGGAAATGACTGACGACTACTACTACGTACATATGTATCAGAATTTGAATGCCGCTGAGCTAGATCATGTTTCCCAATCGTTGGTTAGGGAAACATGAGTTAAAAAGTAGAGGCACCTTTTACTCTTGAATCCCAAAAGGTTTACTTGTGTGTGTATGAGTAGAAATAAGAACTACGTGCCTGCGAAGAAGCCCATCTTCTACGTTCCTTTGTGAGTCAGTATTCTATGTGCACCTACTGCTTGGAAGGAAGGTAGCCTGCTGCAGTGACACAGACATCTGAGGGCGGGTAAATTCTGGGTCATCTTGACATCTATTTAAATCAACGGCCTGGATCCAGATTTCCCGCTACCCTTCTTCCCATGGCAACCCCTCCAGCCACTTGAAAATGCTACACAGAGTGAGAAGATCCTGCTGTGAATGGGGTGAGCTATGGTATATGGGAGAGGAGGATCCCCAAAAATCAAGGGCAGAGCCCTTCCTCTCATGGAAGGCAGATCCATGAAAAGATCTGTGACTGGTGGAGGCTTACATGAAACATTCAACTTGGGCTCCCAGGAGCCACCTGTGTCATGATAACAGTTATTTTGCGGCACGATAATGTGACCCACAATATATTATTCTGCTTGATTTGAGCCAGGACCGAGCCCCCAGGACCTGTTTTTAGTGCTGCAGGTCTGCCCTGGAAGATATGAAACAGCACAGCATGCACAGAAAGCATTTTCCCTATTCTAAACCAACACCCCACGTATTGAACTGGGAAGGAAAGGACCTAGAGGTTGTACAGGATGTGACGTGTCGGCAAACTTAAGCCCTGCCACTTTGTGTTTTCTAAATGAAGCATTGATTTGCTGAAGCCAGTGTGAAAATTCTTACCCAGTGGCCCCCAAGGCTCTCCTTCATGCTTCCCTTCACCCATCCTCTGGGAATCCGAACTCAGGCTGATCTCTGCTGACAACTGATCTGTGCTCATGAAGCTGTGCCTGGCAACAAGAGAGAAGTGGGTGTTTCCAGATGAAGCTTTCATTAAGCAACCACAGTACCTCAAAAGTGGAATTTTACCAGGGGGCGGGAGAAAGGCGGTAACACGTCATCTTCCATTTGCAACCCTCCTGTGTTTCCCCGCTGCTTCTTCCATATTTTTTCTTGCCACAAAAAAATCCATTAAGGAGGAAAAGACGGAATAACTGCACAATGCTGCTTGAGGTAACACCAGGAATTGTTCATCTGGAAGGACCCTTAGAGGATGATGCCTGCATCCATTTCCCAGAATGCATAGCAGAATCTGAGTCATCATGGGATGGCTAGAATATCATAGTTTACTGAACTGCCTGCCTAGTTCTGATATAGACAGATGTTTTCTTTTCACCTTAGTACAAGCCAGCCTTATTGTTTAGAAATGGAGCCTGTTTAATGGTCCTTAAAATTCAAAATTCTCCCCACCCAGCCCCAGTTCTTTTCTTTCTAAAATGAATCTCACTCTTCTCGGTCCAGAAGTGGCTAATAAACTTAGGTAATATAGAGCAACACAAATTACTTACGATTCTGGCAAATGTAAGGTCAGGAACAGCAAAACACTGCCCTACCTACAGCTGGCAGTGTTGAGTGTACAAGACTGGATCTTTCGTATTATTGACTGTTTAAACTTGTTTTAGATGTGTCTGTGTGTGTTGTCTGTTTATATGTTTACATGCAAATAGTTTTTATAATGTATTTAGTCTATGGTAAACTTCAGCTTCGGCTATTGGCTGGTATGGAAATGTAACGAATGAATGAATGCTCAGAGATTCCACTGCAAGATCGCTCTGCATACTTTATCCCTTTATAGATATTGTAATCCCCTCCTTATTTAGTGCAAAAGCTGCTGTACTTAGTACAGCAGATCTGCCAGAGAGAGAGAGAGAGAGAATTTGCTTCCACATTTGAATTGTGTTCCCTGGATCAGGATGATGGTCCCTAAAATGAATAATATGGTGTTTTATACACCTTAAGAACATTTATTTATTGCATTTTTATACTGCCCACTAACTGAGGCTCTCTAGTCCAGAGCCATGCTGGATCAGACCAAAGGCCTCTCTAGTCCAGCATTCTGTTCCTACAGTGGCCAGTCACATGCATCCGAGAAGCCCACAAGCAGGACAGAAGTGTAATTGTACCCTTCTGTTTGTGATTCCCAGTGACTGGTATACAAAGGCAGGCTGCCTCTGATCCAGGAGGTAATACAGCCACCAGGACTAGTAGCCATTGATAGCCTTATTCTCTCTGAAGTTGTCTAGTCTATTGAAGCAGTCCAAATTGGTGCCCATCGCTACATCTTGTGGTAGCGAATTCCATAGTTTAATTATGCCCTATGTAAAGGAGTGCCTTTTATTGGTACTGAATCTACCATCCTTCAGCTTCATTGAATGATGAAGAAAACATCTCCCTATCCATTTTCTCCACACCATGCATATTTTATACATCCCTATCACACCCTCCCTTACCTTATTCCAAAGTTTAAAAGCTCCAATCATTGTAACCTTTCCTCATACAGGAATTGCTCCAGTCCCTTAATCATTTTGGTTGCCCTTTTCTGCACCTTTTCCAACTCTATAATATCCATTTTTGATGTGCAGTGAAATTAACTGGACATGCCTTTTTCTCAGCAGCCACATACTCTAGTGATGTTTTCATTCTGCTGTTCAGTACCATCCCAGGATCCCTTTCCTGGGCAGGATCTACACGTCGTCCTCGATGCGCCCTCCCTGTGCAACAAGCGCTTCACCCCACCTAGTGTGGCTCAAGCCTCGGAGGCTCTGCCCACACCCGCGCCGCCTTGGCCACCACCCTTCATCCAGGCCGGTCCGGGGAGGGAGGAGGGAGGGGGGAGGGTTGTAAACAAAAGCCAGCGATTGGGAGAGGGATTTCCAATTGCTAGCTTTTGTTTACAACCCTCCCTCCTCCCTCCCTGGGACCGGCTGGGATGAAAGGGCGGCGGCGAGAGCCCGAGCAGAGCCTCCGAGGCTTGAGCCACACTAGATGAAGTGCAACGCTCCAAAGCGGCTTGTGGCACAGGGAGAGCGCATTGAGGACGATGTGTAGATCCGGCCCTGGTTAGTTACTACCAGCTTTAAGTGCATCAAGATATTTGGGGGGGGGGGGGGAGTTTCCCCACTGTGCATCACTTTGCACTTTCTTACATTGAACCACATTTGCCTTTTTATTGCCTATTCCCCCAGTTGGGAAAGGCCCTTTTGGAGCTCTTCACTGTCTCTTTTGGATTTAACCTTTAGTCTTCTTTAGACTATGTAATTTGGCTCATGGTAGAGGACAGGCAGGCTGAGGCTTTGACCCTTTGATCCCTTCCATCTCTGAGGACCTTAGGAGAAGGCATGCCTTTTTATATACACACTTACCTTCTGTACATTTTGGCTTCCGAGCAACCTTCATTACCATTCAGAGTACCCAAAGAGGGCCATTGGTTCACCAAGGGTGCAGCCATTGCTTTGGAGTGTTGAGTAAACTGGTTGTTGTCCGAGGGGATGAGGCCCGTCCTGGGGGCAGAGCGGGAGGAGGGAAGTCTGATCAAGGAGGAGGGAATGCAACCTGTCAGCTCAAAGCAAGGGAACATTACTGTGTGCATCCTCCCACTTAATTCAGTTTCCAACTGTGGTGAAACATAACATGCCCTAGGCATATACAGCACCTTTGCCTCACTCCCCGCCCCCATCACTTTCCCCACTCACTTCTCCCTCCCCTCCCTGATCAGCTAGACAGCAGGAGAGACATGTGATGGGATCAAGCTATCCCACTCTCAGGACCAATCAGCTTATTAAGGCAGGGAACTGGAGGGAGGTGCATGATGGGATTGCTGTGATCTTGTCCTGCATCTGCCCCTGCTGCCAAACTGCTTGGAACTGGAAACAGTTGAGGAAAGCATCGATAGGCCTCTGGTACTTCCAACTGTAGTCATTGGGCAGCTGGGAGGGAAGAGGTGAATCAGCTGGGGAGTGGGACTTGCAAGCCACAGGGAAGTCAGCCATGGGCTGGGTGCAACTTGTGGTTGCCTGTATAGAGCCTGCCTTATGCCTTCCCTGTCATAGAACATCCTCAGAATCTTCAAGGAAAGTTACTAATCCTGATCCTGAAACTCCAGCTCTGATCTCTAGGACAGAAGGCATCCTTGGATATCGCCTTTACTTGAGGTTAGAGAAGGTTGGATGGGGAGTGGACTGAAACCTCCCAAACTCCTTAGGGCCCCAAGCCAGAGTTTTTCAGCTCCCCAAATATGGATTTCTGGACTAATGAAAGCTAGCAGCTAAGCCCCTAACCTATGGAGAATCCTGAACATAGATTTCAGGTCCTCAAATACTAATTATTTAGTAGTTGCAAAATATTTGCTCTGGACACTAGTGGCAGGTGAAATAGTGTGGATGGGAAAATATTTAATTCTACAAACCTGACTCCATCTCAACCTGACTTTGGGGTCCAGTTCACAAATGCATAGTCATTATTAGATGACTGCAACCAAGTGGTGACTTGCATGCGTGATTGAGCTATCACCAGCCAAAGAACAATGCTTTTCAATGGAGTCAGTTTGTAGGTTCAACTCCCAAGTTCTCAACTGAAAACAAAGTTCCTAGTTTTTACATAAACTGTCTCTAAGCTTTCTCATAATCAGTTTTGTTAACAAAAAAACCTTAAAATTCATACTCCTTTATAAAAAGCTCATATTAACAAACATGAAGAACACTTGTGTCAATGGCTGTTATTCTAAAAATTGCATCAGCTTCACAGTCATGCAGTCTTTGAGCCTATCTACATTATTTATTTATTTATTTATTTATTTATTACATTTGTATACCGCCCCATAGCCGAAGCTCTCTGGGCGGTTTACATAGGATTAAAAACAATTAAAAACAACATACAAAAATTAAAACAGCAAAAACATACAACATACACATTACTGCTTTAAAACGATTTATAACAGTTTTAAACCAGTCAATAATAGTTATTAACCGGTTTAAAACTGTTATAAACCGTTTTAAAGCAGTAGTGTATAGGTTCTTTGTTACTTTCTATTTCTTTGTACTTCTGTTTATAAATGGATGTGACTCTAGGCAGCTGTTCCTTTTCTTTTTTACTCTAAAGTAAGCACAGGTGACCCAACTGAGATTGGGATCCTTGCATGACTATACTCAACAAATAATTATTTCTCACATTCCTTTTGGGTAGGGGGTGTACGTGTTCGAATCATGGTTAGGATGATTTTAAAATAAAGGGCAGCTAGTGATCCTAGAACAGAGGTGGGGGATCCCCCCCCGTCACAGGCTAGGCTGGACAACGGGCAGAAAAAAAGGGGGGCTTGCCCTAGGAGAAGTTCAAACAGGCTGCTCCCAACATGGGGAAAATGGGAAGGGGACTATGTAGCCCATCTCTCAGGAGGAATGAGGGCAAAGGAAAAGTGGGCTAGGAAGCAATGTAAATGCGGGCCTAGTTGGTGACACAGGAATAGCAGCTCCCCATGGGGCCCAAGAGAGTTCAAGAGTTGGTCCTACTTACAGCTGTTCCTGTAGTTCCAGGATTACCTCCTCCAGCTCCCGTTTCTCTAATTGATTCTGCACCTTCACCTCCTCCAGCCTCAACTGCAGGCGTTTGTTCTCTGCCTCCAGATCCTTTAGTTGTGACTCTCTCAAACGCACTAACTCCTCCAGGTAGCCCTGAGACACAAAACGGGGAAAGAAATGAATTTCTACGAGAGGAACAGGTAAATGCCATGCCGAAAACTACTTTGTAGACATTCACTCAATAAGCAGGCAGAACAGAAATAAGTAAGAGTATATACTACCATGGGTGTTGCTGGTCCTGAATTTTCGGAGCCCTGGCCGAGAACCTACGGTATTTCCCAGAGCCCTAATTGTCCATTGATACCAATGGAAAATTTCTTTCTTGGCTTAATTGCCATGCGGGGGCAATTGTCAAGGAGGATTGCACTGAGGGAGGGAAGGGTTAACTCTCCCCTTCCCTTATGTGCTGGAACAGCCCAACCCCCACATGGCAATGAAACTTAGAAACAAAAGCTCCATTGGTGTTAATGGAAATTTTCTCCTATGCTTAAGAGGTGGGAGCACAATACCCCCAGTCCCCATTTCAGATAGTCAAGAAGGATACCATGGGTGCTGGTACTGAAAGTCCCTGAGAGGTCCAGAAGAATTCACAGTTCCCCTGTTCTCCCAGCATAGGTCATCCATCAGGACAATTAAGACTGCCTTGATGCCAAACCCAGGTCTCAAAGCAGATTACCGCCATCATCCAACAATGCCAGGAGTCGCCAGCAACCATGCACTGAAGCACCTTTGTCCAGGAACAGCATATTGTAACCAGCAGATAGTTACCAGAGTCCTTGGGGGTCCAGGAGGGCTTTCTTTTAGGTCTCAAACAAAAAGGCGGCAAACTGCATCCCTCCAAACACCACAGATTGGCTCAAAAATGAGCTCTCACCTGTGTCTGCTCAGATTCATTTTAAGTTTTCCATCACCTTTGTTCCAGCTATCATCCCATCTATTATGTTACTCAGAGACCCTGGGCAAACCAAGAAGCTGAACAAGCTCTAGTGGGAGAAAGGATGCTTGGGAGTGACCAGGAATTAGAAAAGTGTAAATTGAGGGGGAAATAGTGTAACACTATGTCATGAAACCCACAAACCAATGCTTAAATGAGTATAAATATAGGAATCTTCTCTCCATCATAAACTATGCAGGCACATACACAGTTCAAAGTAGCTGTGACAAATTCATAGACCCGATCTGTTGTAGGAATATATGCAACCTTAGTCTAGTGGTTAAGCGTGTCAGACTAGAACTGAGAAGATGCAGGTTCAAATTTGTGTCAGCCAGAGGAGAGATTTTCCTCAAGATTGCAGTGAGGAACGAAATGGTTACATTCCCTCTCCTTCATGCCTGTTCTGATCCCATTGGTTGTTGTTCCTTCCTCCAGCTGATCAAACACGCACCTTTTGAAAACCTGCGTATTTGGCTCCCAGAGACATGCATTGTGTTTGAGATCCAGGTACCTTTTGTGCATATACAATGCGAAACTTCTGCTCCATCTTGCGCCATTTATTGTACCAGCTATCTTCTGCAGTCACTAGCGGTAGATAGGGGTGGTCAGGAGAACTCTCCTCACTTGTGCTGCTCTCCAAGCTGCGGCGGTCCTCCTCATCACTCAGGTAATCATAGCTGCTTACAGAGATTGTGATGTTAACTGAGGAGACATGACTGCACAAGGAAGCTTATTTGCCCAATAATATTTTAAAATTACATAGCACATATTAAATTTGCAGACAGGACTGCTATATTTTAGTGCTTTCCTCTTCCTTACCAGAAGAAGAGCTTGAGGTGTTTTTCAGCTCCTACTAAAGATCACCTTTCAGGCCTGGCCTACACATACAGCCCACTGTATCACTTCAAAACTCTACACTTTAATTCTGCTGTATCACTTCCATTTTTGAACAACTCCCCCATCCCGTGACATTCACATTCACACTCGCACACACCACTTAGCACAACCCATTTCTTGTGACTGTTTCCTATATGCAGGTTTTGTTTTATGTGGGGAGCCTTCAAAAGTACTATTCTCCCATGGACATGTGCAGTCTGAAGCCATACAATTAATTCTCCTATCTCAGGATTCTACCACATCATTTTCACTACATTCTTCTGCATGTGTAGACTCCACCTCAGTTTGAAATGTGTCACTTCTGAATTTGGTTACTACAGGATAGAAGGTGGATAGAGGCAGCTTTAAATTCAATATATAGATACACAAAAACTGATTTATTTATTTTGTAAGAACACACACACACACACACACACTGACTGAAATATACCCAAGGTTTTAATATTAACACAGAACAATAATCTGTAAACCTTCAACTAGTTAATGTCTTCCTAATGTTGTCCTCCCAGCCTTGTGCACTAAACCTCACATACCCAAAGACTAGCCATGGATGCGAAAGCTGTTACCTCTGTGTAAACTTCAGATATGGAGTATAATCGATCACTACAGGTGTCTTGCCATCCATGATTTCCCCTTTCAAGCAGAAACTGCAAAACATGACCGAGATGGGAAAGAATCCATGCAAAAGCAAGTTATTTAAAGGTACCTCAACACATCTGTCCTTGGAACATCCAGATGAGGATGGAATAATAATTCTGTGTGCTACTTCTTCCTCTAGACTCTCCAGGAGGAAGGTTATGTGGGAGGACTGAAAGACCGGGGGTTCTACTGATTGGTGGCAGGGCCACCAAGCTTCCAGTCTAGGGTGACCAGATAAAATCCAGGTCAGGGCTCCTGTAACTTTAACAGTTGTAGAGAAAAGGGAATTTCAGCCAGTGTCATTTGTATGCAATTAGTCCCTGGTGAAATTCCCTCTTCATCACAACAGTTAAAGTTGCAGGCACTATACTAGAGTGACCATATACAAAAGAAGGCAGGGCCCCTGCAACTTTAACTGTTGTGATGAAGAGGGAATTTCACCAGAGACTAATTGCATACAAATGACATTGGCTGAAATTCCCTTTTCTCTACAACTGTTAAAGTTACAGGAGCCCTGACCTGGATTTTATCTGGTCAGCCTATTCCAGTCAGAAGATGAAGCACTACAGTCTCCATGTATGCAACCAAGTAGAAGCCTAAGCACATGTCACTGCTTTGCTCAAATGCCTCCATTCCTAACTATACCTCCCCCTTTCTTCTCTGTTTCTGAAGTTCATTTGCCTTGTTTCTCTCTCTTCTGCCTCCCCTCCCCTCTCTCTGTTATCTTCTCTATTGTCAAAACATTGATGGTAATTTTTTATTGTAAGCTCATTGGGGCAAAGACCTGTTGTTGTTACTTTCTGCTGATGTTATTCTGTAAAGTATAAATAATGAATCCTAACACTACAGAATTCAGTGTAGTACTGTCCGTTACTGTAGGCAAAGATCAGTTTAGGCTTTTGAATTGTTACCTGCAGCCAACATGACTAAAATCCTTAGGCTTTTTTGCTTCAGTATGAAATCTTTAATTTTCAGAATTTTATATTGGTCACAAAAACACCTCGGGGGCTGCATATTGCAAGCCTCTATTTTGGGCGGACTCTCCATGGTGGTGTTAGATCTCAGCATAATAATAATAATATTAATAATAATAATATGTATTTATTTCTTACCTGCCTCTCCCTCTGCATCGAGGCAGGGAACAACACTGAATACAAAAATACTATAAAATACTATAAAATACATAATCTCTAATATCTCTTGGTTGCTGGTATTGCTTTTCTTTGTACGTGAAGGCTGGCTGGGGAAAAAAGATTGCCAATTTTCTCTCCTCCAGAGGCAAACCCCACTTGGGACATAGCGTGACACAAGAACCTCAAACATGTAAACAAAGTAACAGAAATAAAACAGCAAGTATATCAATGGTGTTGGGTATAATTAATAAAAGATCTCATCTTATATTAGAAATGGATCGATTGGTATACCTATTAAACTTTGTAATGTGGGGTTATGAACAGTATAGAGTCAAAATAGGATAAAACAGCCTTGGGGAAGTCCTTGTAAGGCTGAGATATTATGAAAAATTTGAGATCACGTAGAAAGAATTAAATTTACAGCTTTGTTTTAGGGCTCCTTACAACAAAATTTTGAAAAGCTGGGATCTGGTAATTCAGTAAATAAGGTTAAAATTAGGGTTTAAAGAAGCAGATATGGAATATATACTTCTGTGAAAGTAGAATAGCTGGGAAATATGAGAGGGTTTAACCACACACACATCCGCAGCCACCACAGAAAGTTCCGCAGCAGCTCTTCTTCCAAGGTTGCTGATCTGACCTCAAATAGGGTTGAGGGAGGGAGGAGAGACGCAGACTCGCTTGACTGATAAAACAGAGTTAAGGAAGCTGGAAAGGCTCTAATTTGAATTGAATGTAAGGTAGGAAGGGAACCCGTTGTTTCACCTGACCTGCCTAGCGCTTACCAGCAGCGCATTGCTTGGGCAGAAGGCTTTGTTCTATGAGCCCTCTGCTTCAAGAGCACAATCCTTTGGGATTGTGCTCTCAGTTACGTTCAAATTATAGGTAAGATATAGTCGTCGTCTTCTTTTTTACTGATAGTGATTTATGTATTTGTAGAATATTTTGATACTGATATGTGTAAATTATGTGGATGACTTTATAGATAATCGCGTGTGACATCATACATGAGTTAATTATTTAAATATCAATAATTGCACTACTAAGATGAGAATGTTTGGATTAAAATAAGCTTAGCTGTTTCCCTTGAGATTGGAGCAACTTTCAGGGGGCATTTCCTTCGGTCTCTCCCTTTTCCCCTCTCAACTTTCCAATTATGTCTCGCATCAGCTTCCGTTCAATGAGCACTCCCAATAGTATGACCTCTTCCCACTGCATTAAAGCACGCCCCCCCCTGTCATAGCAAGCAGGGTCTTCCAATTCATTTCCCTGCTCAATTAGTCCTTCCAACAAGAACCCCCTCTGATTACATAGACAGACCCCCTCCACTGTTACAGAGAAAGAGCAGTTTGAAGCCCCCACACCCAAGAAGCCCTCCCTTCACCTGGACCTGAAAACACAAGGTGAGATGGGGGTGAGAGAAGAAAAATGCCACCTTTCTCTTACCCGCCCTCAGCCAGAACCATCCAATATGGGGCCAGTCTTGTGTCCCACCCACTCTTGCTATGTCACCCTGCCCACTACTCCCACCCTCTTCTCTCTCACACACACACAAATTCACAAACCCCAGCCATGTGCAGGGCATCACAGAAAGAGCAGCAGCAACCCTTTCCTCCTCGCTTTCTTATTCATCCCATTCGAAACAATGCAATCTGAGGAGTGGGGAGCATGGTCATTGCCCCTAGCAACTGCCCCGAGGCCTAGAAGCAACCTGGGAAGCCTGCCTGGGAAGCAAAATGAATAAAAACAAACCCAAACAGAAACGGGGAAAGCGGGAGGTTGCAGGTAATGGAAGTCAAAAACACATGATGTCAGATTCAGCGGTATCTGGCATGTTCTTTTTAAAAAGATCATTTAGCATTTAAGGTTTCAAATTGAACACACATGATGTCAGATCAGGCACTGTTTGGCGTAGAGCAAAAAAACAACCACCTAACTATAGAGCAATAGGAAACTGTTTGGCACAGAGCAAATAAACATACTGTTTTCCTATTAAAGCTTGAGCTTTGAACTTTTCCGAAGTTTCAAAATTTTCTGCACATCTATGCCGCTCAAGCTTCAATTAAAAACAAATAAGCAAATCAGTCTGGTAGATCTTTAGTAATAAGCATTACACTAATGTATTCTTATATAGACTAGTGTAAAGCCCATGTCACCTTGGGCACTAGGAGGCCTGCTCCTTTTTTGCTTTTGGGCCTCATGAATAATGCAAAGGTGGCTCATGCATTGTGAATCCCCCCTCTGAAATTTGCATGCGGCATGGTCTCACCCCTTCCCACATGTGTCCCAGTTGGCCACCTCCATCCCCTTCCTCTGCTTTGCTTGCGGTGATAGCCTAACCATACAGATGTGGCCAGGGCTTGCCTTTGCACCACATTGATTGGCTAAGCAGGGCTGTCCATCATCCTGGTGGTGGAGGGGCTGTCTTGCCTGTTTGGCATGGAGGATATTGCTTGCTATTAAAGCTCGAGCTTTGAACTTTTTTGAACTTTTGAAATTTTCTGCATGTCTACACTGCTCAACCTTCAATTTAAAACAAAAAATTAGCAAAATCGGTGTGGTAGTTCTCAAGTAATATGCCTTACACTACCATATTCTTATATAAGATTAAATAGTTCTAATGATTTTTTAAAAGCATGTCAATGTTTCTTAGTACATAGTTCCCCCCCCCCCCCCCAAGATAGACTTAATATGAGACATAGCCCTTACTTAAAGGTTAAAGGATTTGGAGAGTAAGAAGGTGTTGAATGTACCTGAAGTCTATGGCACTGAGTCCAATCAGCATCCCTGTGAGGACGGTTGCTTCCTCTCTCAGCATGATTGCCCCATCATCATAAAATCTATGGAAGTGGGGAGAGTCTGTTAAACAAACAGGGTGGATATAGGGGAAGACAGGGGAGTAGTTTTCCCCAGCGCTATGCAGACTCCATAGTTCTGTTATCACAAATATTTTCCGCAAAATCTTTGGCACTTTTTGCAATGATCAATAACACTTGGGATTGACTCACCCACTGAAAGGGGCATTGATACTGCTGCACAAGTAGTACAATATGCCCCAATTACTAGACAAATGTGAAAATCAGAAATTTGTGCACCTCTCTTTCAAAATAGAAGAACAGAGTATACATGTAAATAGTAAAGGCAATTCTAGGTCATCCAAAAGAATGAAATTTGGCAAACACGTAGCCCAATAAATGAGGATTGTTAGAATTGCCTCTAGAACAGTCTGAAAAGGCCACATTTATAGATCTCTATTAAAAATATGCAGATTGAAGCAACCAATGGCAACCAAACCAAAGCCACACACAGGACAGAATGTTCAGCTCTGAGAGTTGTGTAGATTTGGGAGCTGGTGTATTTCAAATACCATAAATGCCTATGGTGCAATAAATGTGTTAATTTTTAAGATTCTGTGAGACTCTTTGTTTCTACTGGTATGTGTGGGTATTTGGGGGGAAGGGTCAGTAGAGGGGGGAAGGTTTTGCTATAGCTATAATTTTTTTCAGGGGGAATGAGTTAACAGATTTTGTTTCAAGGTCTGCTTCGAAGTGTAATTGCAGTACTTTAAAAATCTGCAACAAAAGTTATTTGACCTTCAAGTCAACAGGAAAAGAGTGGGAATACGGTAGGAAATGATGGATTGTACCAGAAATTCACTCTGGTACAAGCCCCAGAGGCTCCCACCTGGTGGTTCTGGTGTCCCGCAGTGCTGTGGCAATATACTCAGACATGCGCTTCTCCATCAGTGCCACGCGGATCCATGCTCGGCCCTAAAACAGAAATATAACTGAGTAAATAAGGATCGAGCAGTTAGGATTAGACTGCATTTCAAAATATTGGACTTGGACTTTTCTTTATCATCAAGGATGTGTTTGTTCAGACCAAAAGTCATAAATAAAGAACAGCAGAGCAAGAGAGAGATGGTACACCATGAGTTCTGATCTAACATTAACATCATAAGGACCTCATAAATAAAATCTACATCATAAAATATTGCATCTCTGGCCTTAATGATTGACTTTTCATATTCTCTGCAGCCATGTCTTGAAGGCGGTGCATTGGTGCCACAAGCCCTAAAAACCCCACGTTTGTGCTCCCTCACGCCCCTACGTGAGGGAGCTAATGTAGGGTTTACAGGCAAGGGGGAGGGAATATGCATTGGCTTGCTCCTTTTTTAAAAAAAACTTTTTTAATTGCAAAGAGGAAAAAGTAAAAAGTTGGGGTAACTACTCAAATTTTAAAATCCGGATCTTTGGGGGAAAGCCTTGGGATGGCTTCATGATGGCTGCTGCATCATATAAATGACCCGCCGCCACTGCAGATCCACCCTGGGGCTTTCCCCTCATCAAGATGTGGCCCTGTTCAGCTTTAGAGCTAAAAGAAAACCATAAGAATGGCGTCACTACGATACCTTACAAACTGCCTCAAATATATCAGAATCAAACAAGTAAAATCTGGAAATGTGAGTAACAAAGGTTTTTTTTCATTCATTCCTAGTGGAGTACGCCAAGATAAGGAAATAATGGAAACAGGTTGTGTATATGATAGAATAACAGAGACAAGTGCAGTGATGCCAAAACAGACATTACTTTATATGTGTGTCTAGTGGCTGGGTTTTGTTTTTTTTAAAAAAAGAGGCTGCCTTTCTGACCTTGGCTCTGGAGGTGCTGATGTTTTCCATGTTCTCAATGCTACTGACACAATTATTTGGGAGTTTGCTGCAGACCAGGCGGATGTAATCCCAGAAGCCACGTTGCCCATCGGAGCTGAACCAACTGACAGGGCCTGAGGAGGAAACATGAAGGAATGGATGAAGCAGGCTGTGAGTAGTAGAACTGGCACCTACCAACCATTTCTCCTGGCTACCCATGGCTGGTGCTAGCCAAGTAAGCAAGTCAAAAGGATGTAATGGAATGACATTAAAGCCTTGCTTGAACTTCTTTCTCACCCACCCTTTAGTGTCAAGTATAGGGAGCTCAGCCTCCGTAAATCAGGGGTAGGCAGGAGGCAGATCTGGACCTACTGTTAGTTCTCTGGGTAATTTGGAGGAGATCAGAAAGGATTTCTGACCATCAACTGTTTAATAATAAACAATTATTATCAGTTGACACCTAGAGGAGCCACTCCTCCAAGCACCATCCAAGTTTCCAGCTACACACATGGCTCCCATGTGTTACCCCTCTCTACACATATTGTGCAGTTTTTGCTGAGTCCCATGTACATTGAAAAGCAGTGATAATGCTGGAAATAATAATAATAATAATAATAATAATAATAATGCCATAGTAAAAGCAGATAAAAACTGCACCCTAGTCAACCTAACACTACAAAAGGAAGATCAAATAAAACCACCTACACTCACAGAAAAAAGAAAAAGAAAAATGGGCACAAAAAGTAATCCATAGGAAGCACTACAACATAATACAGAACCCACAAATAAACAAAGAACAATAATATGAATGACTCAGGAAGGGTGAGCTATTTCCAGAAACCAAAGGATTCCTAATAGCTATACAGGATCAAGTTATAGCAACCAAGAACTACCAAAACTACATAATAAAAGAAAACAGTATAACAACAGACCTATGCAGGAAACGTCATCAATTCCAAGAAACCATAGACCATATAACAGGAGGATGTAAAACTCTGGCAGAAATGGACTATACGGACAGACACAATACAGCTGCAAAAATAATTCACCAACAACTGGCCATCAAATTCAACCTTATCAAACAACCTACACCATACTATACATATTCACCTGAAACAATCTTGGAAAATGTAGATCATACAATACACTGGGACAGAACAATCCATACAGACAATACCTTGCAACCAACATAATGTTCATAGACAGAAAAGAAAAACACACATACCTCATCGACATAGCAATGCCAAATGACAAAAATGTTGTTGGAAAGGAAGAAGAAAAGAGAGATAAATATACACCATTGGTCATGGAAGTCAAAGAACTATGGCAACAGGAAAATGTCACAATTATCCCATTAGTCACATCAGTCACCGGCATCACATCAAAACAATATACAGAAAACCTCCAGAAACTGGGCCTACCAGAATACATCCACACCAACATCCAGAAAGCAGACATAATTAAAACATGCTCAATCATCAGGAAATTCCTGAATCAATAAAATACAGCATGACTTGGCAAAACCCGTCATGTTCGTCTAGAAAAACTGCCATGAGCGAGAAAAAGATTAATAATAATAATAATAATAATAATAATAATAATAATCGATTATGATGATAATGCATCTTCCATCAGTGCAAGACCTACCATGGTCCCCCTTGAAGCGATGGCTGAGTATGTGCTCTAGGATGGCAGCAAAGTTCACAAACTCCTCTGACGAGTCATCAATGGGTTCTGTTGTATATTTTTCCAACAGGGTCTTCACAGAGAATCTGCAATGGAATGCAAAATAAAAACACACACACACAGACAACCAGATTTGAGTGTGAAGGGAGATGGGAGAGGGTGGGGGTGGGGGGGGGGTGGGGGGGAGGGAAAGGAAACAGGCTTTTAAGAAGCCAACCTCTTTTCTTGACCCAGTCCACCAGACACAGTTCCTCCAATGCTTCACAGAGCATTAAGCAGCCGGAAGGAACCTATCAGAAAAGATACAGCCTCATATCTATTTGCATAGCACTATGCCAGGGCTTCCAAAACTTTCTAACTTCAGAGAGCCTTTTCCAGCTTGACCGGTCAACTGAGGACTGCTGGTGCATCTGCCCTAGAAATCCACTGTCTTACAGAGGAATTTGAGTCAGGCTGAGTTAATGCAGAGTAGTGGCCAGGACTCTTGGGGCCTTATCATTGCTGTGTATGAAATGAAATTCCACCCAAGATAGTGCATATACAACATTTCCCTATCATAGCGCATTGCAGGGGGAAATGAAGTGTCTTCCAGAGAAGGTTGCCTGCTGCTACTGTTTTTCTTATTGAGGAAGGAATCACAGTTCAATGGTGAGGCACATGCTTTGCGTGCATAAGGTCCCAGGGTGCAATCACTGCCATTAAACCGTTCAAAAATGTTAGGATGCTTCCAGATGGATGGTTTGAAGCACTACCAGTCAAAAGCCATTGCGCAGCTATTCCATCTTCCCGTTTTTAACAGTGTTTTTGTGGAAAGAGAAGAGATGGAGGAAGTGGTGGGAAAATGTGGGAGGGTTACAAGTAGTAGATGACATTATCTGGAGTTCCCTGCCCCACCCCTAACTCCACACACACATTCCATGAATGAGGCAGAGTGATCCCATAATAAAAGCCTCATCTGAAAGCACCCATAGGAAATAAAGAGCTAGACATCAGCTTTGCCTGGGACTCCTGAGAGCTGTTCCTGGTCAGAGTAGATGCTAGATGGCCCAATGCCCTGATTGGCAACTTATCACTTTCACTATGTTTTAATATAGTTGTTAAAGATTACCTAATCACAGTATGCTTTATTGCATAATTCTGATAGCTGACTGTGAAATATGTTGATATAAACTAGGGATGTGTATCTTATTGTTAAAATGTATGATAACGATACTATAAGGTCATTATCGTGCATGTGTTTAATGATGACGATACGATAGAAAAACCTACGATAATCATCGGAGATGATAATTTTCAGGCGATTTTATCGTTTTATCAGACTGCCATATAAATATACCTATAACTTCTGTATTTTAAAAGTTAAAGGCTTTTAACTTGGTCACAGTGCTTATGGGGTGTGCCTAAGTATGTGTATGAAATTTGAGATCGATCCCTCCAACCCTCGATTTTATATGAATTTTTAAAAGATCATTTCCATTCTGACAGGTCTGAATGAACGCATGTGGCGAGCTGTTATTCTGATCTGTCAGAACTGAAATGATCTTTTTAAAATTCATATAAAACCGAGGGTTAGAAGGATCGATCTCAAATTTCATATACATACTTAGGCATACCCCATAAGCACTGTGACCAAGTTTCAAGCCTCTAACTTTTAAAATACAGAAGTTATAGGCATTTTTTTCTTTAAAAGGGCTGCAAAAAATATCATTTTTTCATGATAATTATTGTGAAGTCAATACGGTTCACCTACGATATGAATGAAGATGATAATTTTTTTGGTCCGAAATGACGATAATGATAAATGATGATATTTTTTGGCGTGCACACCCCTAATATAAACATCAGTTGCATGGAATTCACTGTTTTCCTCATCTTTAAAGGATAACCTATGGTTAACTTCTCAAACGGTTTTGAATTTTGAGTTGTGAATCCACCTTCGGTGTTACTGATTCTGTATTAAGCAGCTTCCTATGTCAATGCTTTATGAGGTATCAAGGAATCCCAGGAATGCATTTTGAAAATCACAGCACTTTATGTTTAGATAAATGGCACTCCTGCTTTTTTTGACAACCCAAAAGATTTGAATGGCATCTCCATAACCAAGTGGCTAATGATCGCTGACTGCCTTGTACTAACACCGCTGCCTGTTGATGCCTCTTCACTACCACCACCTTGGAAAACCAATGGTTCTAACCAAGAGGTCTCTGTAACTATTTCCTTTTGTTCCTGCTGGTTCAATGCTTATTATTGGAATCCATCATCACCTTGTTGTTCACACCACCAGCTGGCCCAGAACCTATTTGATCAGCAAAAGGCAAATGGATAAAAGTGAATGGGGAGGCATTTAGATGAGATCACTGATAGCCAAACCTGATAGCCAAACCCTTAAAGACAGCCTATAAAATCTTAAATAAATACATGTCAGTGAAAATCTGAATCTCACAGATAATGCTAAAGAGAAGAGATTTGGGATGAGGTTTTTTTAAAATGTGAAATTGCCATGACTCTTTCACATCATGTTTGGGGTGGGGTGGGGTGGGGTGGGGTGGGCAGGGCATCCAGATGACATCCTCCTCCTCCTGTGTTTTCCTACCGCTTCTTCCTCTGTCTTTTTCTTACTGAAGGAAATGCATTAAGTGGGGAAGGCTCTTTCCATGTGTGGATTGGTAAGTGTGCAATTGAGGCATAGTGGGAGGCACTGTCCCTGAGAAAGATGGATGATATCCTGGAAATGCTGAATGCTTGATCTGTAACCTTGTTTAGCACAACTAACAAGCAGGTTGTGCCAGGTTGTGAAACTGACTAGATTGGTTTGACTAATTAGATCCAGTTGTGAAATTGACTAGACTAGAAATAGGCATTCTCAGGTGAAATCCCTGATCCCTAACCATGGTCACTTGGAAGGGAGGTTAGTTGCGATTCTTTTGTCCTGTGCTGCAGGCACTATCTGAAGTGTGGATGGTCAATTGCAATTCTGCTTGTAGCTTACAGTGGGAAAGCAATGATTTGTAGCACTAGGAGCCCTCAGTCTGGAAGCATTACTTGCTGTTGAGCACAGACCAATAGGACACCTTGAGGAGACAGTACCCTAAAAGGTGGCCTAAATTATTTTAAATAAATAAAACAAGTATAAGGCTCAAAGTGAGGAATCAGCAGGCTGATTCAGTGCATCTTACCCATTCACTCCACATGTATAGCAAAAGTGTTTTTGGGTGTGGCGATTCTAGGATCAATGTGAACCATGCATAGGGCAGTGTGTATTCTATTATTACCAATGCAAAATTTCATATTGGATGCCAAATTCAATAATTTCAGAAATAAAAGTATTTTCCTAGCTCTCTGTGCTGCTTAATTTAAAAAAGGAATCCAGTCCAGTCCAGATCAGTATGTGTGTGTGTGTGTGTGTGTGTGTGAGAGAGAGAGAGAGAGAGTGAGAGAGACTTGTTGTTTGAGGCACTACAACCCACCCACCCCATATTTTTAATTGAGCATAGCTCCCATCATATTAGAGCAAGGTTGAGGAACTTCTGCTCCACAGACCTAACTCAGCCCATGGAGGTTTCACAACAAACTGAAGCTGAATCCTGACAAGACGGAGGTGCTTGCTGTCAAAGGCCACAACCTGGGTTTGGAGGTGTGACAACCAGTTCTGGATGGGGTAACACCTCCCCTGAAAGACTGTGTTCGCAGCTTGGGGGTACTCCTGGATCCGTCGCTCCAAATGACAGCCCAGATAGATGCGACGGCCAGGAGTGCCTCCTATCAGCTTCAGCTGATATGCCAGCTGCACCCCTTCCTAGAGTTGGAAGACCTAAAGACGGTAGTACACACACTTGTAACTTCGAGGCTCGATTTCTGCAATACGCTGTACATAGGGCTACCTTTGTGCCTAGTCCGGAAACTTCAACTAGTTCAAAATATGCAGCCAGGTTGGTCACCGGTACACCTAGGGGTGACCACATTACACCAGTCTTAAAATCACTCCACTTAGCTTCTGGGCGAAGTATAAAGTGTTGCTTATTACCTTTAAAGCCCTACATGGTTTGGGTCCAGGTTACCTCTGGGATTGCCTTCTCCCATATAATCCACCCCGCACACTCAGGTCCTCTGGGAAGAATTTACTTCAATCAGCCAGAACTAGGCTGACGAGTGTTACCCAGGGGACCTTCTCTTTTGCTGCTCCCAGACTGTGGAATGGCCTGCCAGAGGAAATATGACAAATTAGCAGTCTTCTTGAATTTAAGAGAGCTGTGAAGACTGATCTCTTCCAGCAGGCCTACCTAGTTGAATTTTAAGATGTTTTTAATAATGTATTCGTTTTATTTGTTTTAAATGTGTTATCTATTTTATGGTCTTTGTATTTATATTTATTGTTGTTTTCCGCCTCAATCCAGAGGGAGAGGCAGGTTAGACATAAATAAATAATAATAATAATAATAATAATAATTATTATTATTATTATTATCATCCAGAGCTGACACAGGACTTGGCCAACAGTGGCAGCAGCAACTGCTCTTCCCAGTGCTGGCCAAGTCCTTTCACACACTGCATGAAATGGGGCCTCAGTCAGTGCTAGGAGGAGCAGCCATTCTTCCAGCACACAGCACCCTCCCCCCATAGGCCAGCACATGCCATGTGAACTGGAAACACCTCTGGGGAAGTGTCATACTTTTCAATCCCTGCTGGCTTGGTATCTCACTGAAAACACAAGGCAAGGAACCCCAGGGGACCATGTTACCTTCCACTGTGGAAACATCAGCCAGTCAATCTGGTCTGTATACCACCAACCTGCCTATGACAAATTATGCAGAATGATTTTGAGGTGTTAGGCTGCGTTGGGTGACGTCTCCCTGTCATTTTGTTAATGTCTGTGCTATGTGACTTCTCAGAGAAAGGCTTGGCTGGCACCTGGAGGAGCAACTGCTATTCTCAGTCTTGGCACCCTGCTCTTCAAAGTGGGAGAACAATACTGATAAGCTTAAGTGTTGTTGTAAAGATCACTGAGATAATGGATAAGAAGCACTCTCAACACTCAGAAGGTGCTATACAAACGCCATCAACACAATCCTATGCATGCTTATTAAGAAGCAAGTCCCACTATCTTCAATGGGTCTTACTCTTGGTGAAGAGTTTATGGGATCGCAGCCTAAGTATGATTATTTGTTGTGGTGATTTTCTCCTTCCCTATTTCAACACTTTTAAAACTGTGAATAGAGATTGTTTCATTTGTATATGATTACTGATTTATGAATATTATCTATTTATTGCTAGTAAAGATATAGATGTGTTGATTACACATACTATTGTAATTCTGTTCAGATATGAACATGTAATAGTTTGGGGCAATACTAATTCCCAAACAGTATGCTGGGGCACACTCATGTACCATGAGAAAATTGCTAGTTTGTTGAGACAAATATGTGAATTAAATAGTTAATAGCTCCTGTAAGTCCAAAACACCCACCCAAAAAGGAGGGTGCTTGCTGCACTTCTGCATGATCTGTTGTTCTGGCCATAATTCCTTCCAATCAGTTCCTGCTGGGTGTGGGTAATGCTGTCACTTCGATTCATCAAGTATGACTGGATTGTTCACTCCTAGCAGAAATTTCCACCCTCAGAGAAGGGTGCCAGTTGCATTTCTGCATGTCACTGCTCTAGGCTGGCCTTTTTCCGATCAGGAAGTATTCCCTGATTGGTAACAGGCATAATCATAATGGGTGGGGTCCTTTGAGGGCAGATTATTCCTATTCATTAATTAAACTTTATAGGAATGTAAGATGAAATATGCCTAAACGTTATAATTTTTTTTAAAAAAAGATGTTCTTCAGCTGTCAGATGTCTGAGAAATGCTGATATGTGACGAGAACAACATTATGCTGATCGTCATTGTTTCTGTTGTTGCATTTTAATTATTATATTATTATGTTATATTATTATTATATATTGTATTTTATTCTTTGCTTCTGTTAGCTGTTCATATGCTGATTGGTTATCATGAAAATTCATCAATAACAAAATCCTAAAATTTGTGCATTTCCTAAAACAGCTAGCTTGAAGTTCAAGTGTTTTTGTTGTTAGCTGAGTGGATACCCCATGATCTCAAGTGGGGACATGATCATAACTAATTCTGGAGAAACAGGCAGAAAACAAAATTAGATACAAATTAGGAAAAGCCTTAACAGCAGTGACCCTTGAAAGAGTAAATGACTAATGGATTCTGACACACACACACACACACACACACACACACACACACACACACATATATATATATATATATATATATATATAATCTCCACACAGGTGATATAGCTCAAGACATGTTAGAGTCAGAGGCAGAAAACTAAAATAGCATCATCCCTCCAACCATGGTGGTAAAAACATAAGAATAAGCTAAGCAATTGACCATTTGTTTCCCCTTTAAAATCTGCCACCTGGAATTGACCACCTTGTACTGCCTAATGGTAGAGCAGGCCTGAGTCCAGAGACTAATCTCACCTGAAAATCCTAGGTCTGGAAAGCTGTACATTTTCCTTGGTGCAGCACCTTGTATTCACTGGGCTCCCAACTTGACCTCATGATTAGTCAACAACCTTATATAAATTTCCTGGCTTTGGCCACTTGTAGCTATCAGGGGCTACAGCTCAGTGGTAGAGTGAATGGTCTACATGCATATGGTCCCAGTTTCCATCCCTGATATCTCCATTGATGATGATGATGGCCAGGTAGCAGGCAATATGAAAGACCTCTGCCTGAGGTGCTAGCAGTCAGAATAGACAATACTGCTTCCGTTGTGCTGCTGGCAAACTATAGCATGTTCTTTTTGACCCACACAAAACTCCCCTTGCTAATGTTCTTCTGTGCATCTCAGTCTGTGCCTTGCATAAATCCTGGTCATCTTAATCCTATTTTTGCATTTGGCATCCCTATCCATGTGGTGTCCCCAATTCCTAAAAAAAAAATATTCCAGAGAGTTCCATAAAAGCATGAATTTTAAAGGCAATTAAATATATTAATATTCAAGAATAACCAGGTAGCATCAGATCAGCATTCCACCTAACCCTGCACTCTGTCTTCAGATAGTTGACTAGTTAGAAGTCCTAGGAAAAATGATAAGGGTGGTGTGATGCGGTAATATCCATTCGCTGCTGTGAGGCATAAGCATCTTGTCGCCCGGGCTTTATACCCTCTCTGAACACATGGGGCACAATCCAGCAATCATTGGTCTTTATGAAATCCCATTAAAAGTAAGGGAATGGGACTTAGTCACACCTAATTTCTATTATTTATATCCTGCCTTTCTTGTAAGGTAAGCCACTTGTAAGGTGGATTACAAATAACATGAACAGACATTAAAGGGAACATAGGAAGCTGCCTTATACTGAATCAGACCTATTGTCCGTCTAGTCCAGAACTGTTGACATTGAGTGGCAGCGGCTCTTCAGGGTTTCAAGAGCCCTACCAGGAGATGCTGGGGACCTGAGACCTTCTGTAAGCAAAGCAGGTGCTCTACCACTGAGCCATGGCTCCTCCACTAAAGTCATCATAAACAATACAATAATCCATAAGGATTCTTCCCATAGGGTTGGTGGTGGTCATGGCCTTGTGTTGGAAGGGCAAGGCAGGGCAGTCCTTTTTGTTGAACTGTACCCAGAGACTAGATTTCTGGCAGCTGCTGGTAAATAGAACTCTGGTAGAAGAACTCTCAAAACCACTGTCTATTATCTTTGTGAAATCATGGAAGATGGGTGAAGTGCCGGATGACTGAAGGATGGCAAAGGTTGTCCCTATCTTCAAACAGGGCAAAAAGGAGGAACCTGGGAACTATAGACCAGTCCGTTCGACATGCATACCTGGGAAGTTTTTGGAGCAGATTATAAAGAAGTCAATTTGTAAGCACTTTGAAAACAATGCAGTTATTACTAGGGGTGTGCACGGACCCCCCGGATCGGATTGGGACCCAGATTGGGACCTCCAATTTTGTCCCAGATCAGATTGGACAAAATCGGAGGCCCCCCGGACTGGATTGGGCCCGATCCCGATCCAAAACTCGGACATTTGATTTTTGGATCGGCTGCCATTTTTGTTTTCCCCATAGACTTGCATTGGGGGAAAGAAAGCTTTCCCCCAATGCAAGTCTATGGGGAAAAAATGGCGGCGGGTGGGTGAGCGGGGGACCTAACTCCCTCCTCCCCCCTCGCGGTTGTTACCTCCTGGGTCTGTCCACTGTGTACGGCCCCGGCAGGTAAGCCCCCTCCCCCACGCTCCTTACCTCCCAGGGCCGTCCGCTTCCATCCGCTGGTGCCCGCGGGTGCCAGCGAATGGAAGCAGATGGTCCCGGGGGGGTAAGCCCCCTCCCCTTCCCCCTGCTTACCTGCCGGGGCTGTCCACTCCCCTCTGCCTCTGGCCACTACTGTGAGCAGGCTTTGCGGCCTGTCCCTGAGTAGCACGCCAGGTGATGATATCACCTGGTGTGCTACCTAGGGGCAGGCCGCAATGCCTGTTCACAGTAGCAGCCAGCGGCGGAGGGGAGCGGACGGCCCTGGCAGGTAAACGGGCCGTGGGCCCCCCTCCCCCCCTGCTTACCTGCCGGGAACGTCCGCTCCCCTCCACCGCTGGCCGCTACTGTGAGCAGGCTTCGCGGCCTGCTCCTGAGTAGCACGCCAGGTGATGACATCACCTGGCGCGCCACCTAGGGGCAGGCCGCAAAGCCTGCTCGCAGTAGCAGCCAGCGGCGGAGGGGAGTGGACGGCCCCGGCAGGTAAGTGGGGGCCCCTCCCCTGCTTACCTGCCAGGGCAGCTGCTTCGGTGGTGCCACCGGAGGGAAGCGGCCGCCCCGGCAGGGAAGCCCCCTGCCCCATTGTCCGCTTCCATCAGCGGGCGCCCACTGGCGCCTGCCAGTGGAAGTGGTGGCGGGTGCCGGTGGGCACCCGCCGATTCTCGATCCATTCCGATCTGGATCGGGTCCTTTCTGGATCAGATCGGATTGGATCGGACAATCCAGCGGGGTGATCGGAAATTGGATAACTGTATCCGATTTCCCCTGTATCGGATCCGGATCGTGGATCGGACCCGATCCAGTGCACACCCCTAGTTATTACTAGAAGCCAGTATGGATTTGTCAAGAATAAATCCTGTCAGACTAGTCTGATCTCAGTTTTTGATTGGGTAACCTCCCTTATGGACTGTGGGAATGCTGTGGACATGATACATCTTGACTTCAGCAAAGCTTTTGACAAAGTGCCCCATGACATTGTGATTAATAAACTAGCTAAAAATGGGCTAAATGGAACAACTGTCAAGTGAATCCACAGTTGGCTACAGAATCGGACTCAAAAGAATGCTTATCAATGGTACCTTTTCACACTGGGGGGAGGTAACGAGCAGGGTACCGCAGGGTTCAGTCCTGGGCCCAGTGCTCTTCAACATTTTTATTAATGACTTGGATGAGGAGGTGCAGGGAATGCTTATCAAATCTGCAGGTGACACAAAATTGGGTGGGATCGCTAATATCATGGAAGACAGAAACAAACTTCAAAATGATCTTGATAGGCTGGAGTGCTGGGCTGAAAACAACAGAATGAAATTGAATAGAGATAAATGCCAAGTTCTATGCCTAGGAAAAAGAAACCAAACGCACAGTTACAAGATGGGGGATACTTTGCTCAGCAATATTACAAGCGAGAACGATCTTGGAATTGTTGTAGATCACAAACTGAATATGAGCCAACAGTATGATATGGCTGCAAAAAAATAAAAATAAAAAATGTTATTTTGGGCTGTATTAATAGAAGTATAGCTTCCAAGTCACGCGAGGTACTGGTTCCCCTCTATTCAGCACTGGTTAGGCCTCATCTTGAGTATTGTGTCCAGTTCTGGGCACCACACATCAAGAAGGATTCAGCCAAGCTGCAGGGGGTACAGAGGAGTGCAACGAGGATGTTCAGAGGTCTGGAAACAAAGCCCTATGAGGAGAGACTGAAAGAACTGGGCATGTTTAGCCTGGAGAAGAGAAGACTGAGGGGAGACATGATTAGCACTCTTCAAATACTTGAAAGGTTGTCACACAGAGGAGGTCCAGGATCTCTTCTTGATCATCCCAGAGTGCAGGACACGGAATAATGGGCTCAAGTTACAGGAAGCCAGATTCCAGCTGGACATCACGAAAAACTTCCTGACTGTTAGAGCAGTACGACAATGGAACCAATTACCTAGGGAGGTTGTGGGGTCTCCCACAGCAGAGGCATTCAAAAGGCAGCTGGACAGCCATCTGTCAAGTATGCTTTAAGGTGGATTCCTGCATTGGGGTCTGGACTCAATTACCTTATAGGCCCCTTCCAACCCTTCTATTCTATGATTCTATGAAATATATCCTTCATGTATTTATGAAGTCTCTTTTAAAAATATTTATTTTGTATTATTGCAGTGAATGAAGAGAATAATGGATGATAGTGATCTATAAAGCAATAATGGGCATTAATGCAGTAGGATCCACTTATTATGTTGAATTAACAATTTGAACATCTCCTTTCAAAATCTCAAACTGCAGGCCAGTGGAAAATTGAAAGACTTCCTCTATACAGAGTTGGTTCACCAGGCCATGGGATGCGATGTAAATGGGAAAAAATAAATATCAGCATGAATTCAAAATTCAGCAGACGCCTCTCTTCTGAAAGCAAATTTAGTCACTGGTTTTCCTTCACAACCTTTTAACAATCAAATGTAAGTCTCATTAAAAAAGAGTGTTAATGAAGTTTAATGCCTGTCTAGAGGTCTAATACATGTCAGAGGTAAGTCCCATGGAGTTCAACAGGGCTTACTCCCAGGTAAGTGGGCATAGAGTTGCAATATTTTTCACTGGTTTATTTCTTCTGTATTGTTTGAACCCCTGCCTTTGGATCTTCTCTGCTTGGAATTTTTTCTAACAAGATAACCTGCTCTTTCTCCTTCTTTCTTTAGGCACTTCATAACTTAGCAGCAGCAGATGCAGCTTTGGCCTGTGTAAACAAATGCTTCCTATTTTTGCCTCACGTGACAGTAGCAGTGGAAGATCATGATTACTTGTATTTTGGGGCTATGTGAATTACATTCATTTCATGATTCTTTAATTATCTATCTCTCACAGTTCTCTTTTTTCTCTCTAGGTAAAAGCCCTGACTCATCTTGATGCCCTGCAGATGTGTTAGACTACAAATTCCATCATCCCTAGCAATCATGGCAAAAAAACATCTGATGGGACCAAGTTGGGAAGGCTAATTTACATGTTACATCCATTTGTATTAGGAAAATGAGCCATCCTCAGTCTACCCTGATCATTTTAGGCATCCATTTTCCATATCTTCTCCAGCTCTGTTATATTTTTTGAAGTGAGGGTGATTAGCACTGCACCCAATATTCCAAGGGCTGGGGAACAAATTTAATTTAAACAGTCAACCAATCTTTAAAAATATGTTGGGCAGGATGGAGAAGCAGATCTTCCTTCACTGGGGATAGCAATAGCATAGTGACCCATTATTCCTTGCCCTCTTGTTGGGAAAAAGGGTATATGGTACCTTATACTATTCAGCCAAATTCTGACCAATCACAGTAAGGTGGAGGCATGGAACACTAGTTGATTTCAGGCAGTGGTACTCCACATTTACTTCACCTTCTCTACAAATGGCTGTGACAAGCTTCATGCGAGCAGAGGCACCCAGCCTTTACATCAGATATATAAATCCACCCTAATTTAATAGGCCCATTATTTCCCCCTGTCTTTCCCACACACATTTGTTTTTTATTCTGTGTGGACAAAAAGCCTGTCCTTCCAGCTAAAGCCAGATCACCCTCTCCCTGCTTCAGTAATGTTTGTCTGAGTATGAGACAGAGTGGGAAATTGGAAGGCTGTGTACAATGAGAGGCTGACAGCTGTACACCTTGCTTAGTGCCTTTTGTTGGGGAAAGGTTGTTGCTACGACAGCTGCCTCGTGTTGCCCACCCTCCACCTCCTCCTCAACTGCCCCACTTCTGCTGCTCCTAAGGTGCGCTACAGTGACGTCACTTCCCAGTTCTCACTTCTTCCTAGCCAAGTTGTCTGCATTCCTCTTTGTACAGGGTTTCACCATGGAGCCTGTTCTTTTCTTGGGGAACCAGGCTGGGAGTGGGGTGGGGAGGAAGTTAGACTGAAAGTGCTCCTGCATTTTGGCCTTCTCTTTCTTGCTTCTTTCCTCTTGATGGTATTTGTATTATAATCTTCCCTCACCCCAAAGGATAACAGTTCCCAGTGGCAATGGACAGTAACATCCAGCCTTCCTGTCACCCAGAATTTCCCACCTTCATTCAATCATCTGGGCTGCATTCCAACCACCAACCTGCTGCTGCCTCAGCTAACTGATCAGCTCTTGGATGCAAACACCCTAGTGTTTTCCAAAGAGAAATGGCTAGCAACTGAGTAGAGTTCATACAATGAACATTTCCCTTAGCCCATTGGTAGTGAGGAAGGAGCTCTTAAGTTGATGGATTTCCAAATATTTCCCATTAAGGATGCATTTCTGAAAAGCAGAGCTACATAGAACAGAATAAACAGTTTACTCCATACCTCCTTTATTGGAAAATTGACCCTGAAAATACAACAGTGCCAAACCCCAATTACCTCTGGCCTGTATCTATCCATTCTTTCTCTTCCCTCTAGTTTAAACTTGCTCCTTTTCTCACCTCTGACACTCCCTTGGATCTCATAAATTCCTGTCTTCGTGATTTCTCTTCTTCCTATCTCAATGTATTCTCTTCCCCTATTTTATTTTCTAACCATCCCCCCCCCTCCAACTCGATATGCATACTCTGTTATCATACTATCATGTGTGTTACACATTGGGACTCTTAGCCATTTCCAGACATGTTCACCATTCTCTTAAACATGCCATACCAGAAATATGTTGGGAAAAGCCAACCTGAGGTTCCATCTCGTCCACGATCTCCCTGTCTTCTCCATCTTAGGGTATGGGGACATGGACGGACGGACGGACACACACTGAGAGTGGGGGGGGGGGAAGAGGATGATCTTCAGTCCTCCCACTCGCTTTAGCTAGCCCACTGGCAATAAAAGTACCTCTTACCTGCAGACGGTAATCAGGTTTTTCCTTTCCACTGCAATGTTCCTGGACGATGCTTTCTTGGATGACAGTCCTAGCGCCATGGTTGATTGGATACAGCTTGGTTCCATCCAGGAGAGAGACGATCTCGACCGACCGGGTGGTGGTGCCACCTCCTCCCCTCCCCCTTCCTCTCCCCCTCCCCCTCCCCTCCCCCTTCCTCTTCTTCCTGCCCTTCCCCAGAAAACAAGGCGTTGGGTTAACCTCCCCCAAGATCGGATTGCTCTGAAGTATCTGCCTCCTCTCTCTCTTCCTAAAATGAGCTCCAGCCCCCTTTTTTGATGGCTAGGAAAAAAGAGCGAAAGATGGGAGAGCGGTCGGCGGTGGGAGGGAAGGGCGGAAGGAGCTCTCCTTGGTCCTGATGGAAAACCGGCCCCTCCTCCTCCTAGGGGGAAGCCAATGACGTGATGGCTGATGATGGGGAAGAGCAGAAGCCCGTGGCGAAAGGGGCGGGGGCGCGCGCGAGAGGATCAAAGAGCAGCAATGGAAAGGATAACCTAAGGAGCAGGAGGTGACATGTTGGCATAGGATGCATCCCGCTTCCCCCTGCTAATTGTTTCCAGTCAGTTATACATCAGTTTTAGCATGCACAGAGCTTTGCGGGCTCAGATCATCCATTCCAAGGCTGTGATGTTTGCTTCCCCATCATTGTTGTTGTTTTTAAAACATCCCCCCACCCTTTACAGATGTTGGAATGGAGACCAGGGACATTTTGGTGCCAGAGGCAAATAAATAAATAAAATTCCAGATTTCACCTCTCCCACTCCTTAACATGGAGAACAATTTAGCATAAACTGTCCTGTAATAATATATTTTTTAAACCGTTGAAATTAATGGGAGGTGCACAAGAACATGGTACGGATTTCAAGAGAAGGACTTCCCAGTGGATTGTGTGCCCCTGTAGGGCTTAGATCTGCCTTTCTCCCACTCTGCTGCCCTTCCTGGCACCCAAACTCATTTTGAGAAGTGGCCCCCTCTCACCTTTCCTTCTGGTAGTGCTGCTTTTGACCAAGGTAAAAAGTGGCTTCTTATTACAAGGATGGACACTGGCTGAACCTAAGTCTAGGGAGCCGGCATGGAGTTCAGCTTAGGTAGGGTGACCAGATAAAATCCAGATCAGGGCTCATGTAACTTTAATAGTTGTAGAGAAATGGGAATTTCAGCCGGTGTCATTTGTATGCAATTAGTTCCTGGTGAAATTCCCTCTTCATCACAACAGTTAAAGGTGCAGGCGCTATACTAGAGTGACCATATACAAAAGAAGGCAGGGCACCTGCAACTTTAACAGTTGTGATGAAGAGGAAATATCACCAGGAACTAATTGCATCCAAATAACACCGGCTGAAATTCCCTTTTCTCTACAACTGTTAAAGTTACATGAGCCCTGACCTGGATTTTATCTGGTCAGCCTAAGCTTAGGTCTTTTGTACTGGATCAGACAATTTCATATTAGTTTAATTGCTTTAGACAAACTTATGGAGGATAAGGTTATCAATGGCTACTAGTCATGATGACTATATATTACCTTCAGGATCAGAGGCAGCAGGCCTCTGTATACTGGTTGCTGGGGAACACTAGTGTCTGGGGGTTGCACTCATGTCCTACTTGTGGGCTCCCCAGAGACACCTGGTTGGCCACAGTGTGAACCAAATGCTAGCCTAGTTGGGCCTTTGGTATGATTCAGCAGAGCATGGGACTCTGCCATTCATCTTCTGCATTTTCAATCAGGGTAACTGAGGGTGAGAAGCTTGCACCAGGCCAGTTAGAGAATCCAAAACTGAGATTTGAACATAGGACTCCCAGTTTCTAAGGCTGCAATTCTATACTCACTTATTGCAAATAAACCCCATGAAACTCAGTGGGATTTATGTTTGAGAAGACATTCTAAAATTGCACTGTAAATCTGCCTTAATTTATCTTGCAATCCATGCAGTAGTTGCTCAAAAGCTTACTATAGCTCGGTTCACACATCACAATAAGCCACGCTGAGAATAACCCACCATGGGTTGGTTGTTCACTTGCTAACCCATGGTATTTCCCACAGATGTGGCTTGCCATGGCTTGTTTCGCCTTTAGTCCTCCTGCTCTCTCTCGCTCTCTCTGCACATATCCCAGTGTCCTTTGCAACAACCCCTCTGGAAGAAAACTTTCCTGAGTCCCCACAACACCCCAGTTGCTACTCCTTTCTGCACAATTTCTCCATTCAGAAGCTTTCTCCCTGCCCTGCCACCCCCCCATGCTTTGAAAGTACACAAATGGGTTTATAATTTTCCTTCCCCACCCCCATGCCCAGTGCTTCTGAATTACACAAACGGGTGATTCACCACCACCACTGGTCCATCGCAAGTGCTCAGATTTGCCTGTCCACTATGTACAGTCAGCAGTAGTACACTTGCCTTGTCAATTTCTTTGTATATTTCCTACCCCACTTTAGTGCTTTCCTTGACATCAAACTCTCAGAGCTATCAAGGGAAGCAGGGAAGTGGAGCAGGTAATATACAAGGAAATTGGCAAAGCGACTGTATGTACGGCTCAGACTGTACGAAGCAGACAGGTAAATCTGTGAACTTGTGCATTTGCGAAAGAACAAGGGAGAAAAAACAGGAACCCATTTATGCACTTCAGAAGCATCCCCCCCATTTTTAAAACAAAAGGTTGCGAATTAGTTACAGGTATCGCAAAGTGCCATTTTGGTGTCAGTGAAGGGGTGAACATGACTGATGATGGGGAGGGAAGCAGCACCGGTGAGATTGCAAGGAGCGGCATGGATGTCTGGTTGCTCCTGCCAGGCTGCGAACACAGCTACATTCGCATGCCACCACAATCTACCCTGAGAACAAGCCCCACTCAGCAACCCAACAACAAGCCATGGCTTCTCAGGGCAGCTTGTGCATGGTTAAGAAACCATGCTGAATCATCCTCATTGAATTTGCACATCATGGTAAGTCATGCTTTCACAAACAAGGCTCACAATGCACTGTGGCTTATGTTGAAATAAAGAGCATTTATCCATTTCAAGACAGTGGCTGAATTCGGACAACACAATGAGCAACTGGGGGGGGGGGGGAACAATCGTCAGTTGTATTGACTATCGTGTCGTCCGAAGGCTGCCATAGTCAACTCAGCACTGATCCTAATCCACACCACACTTGATTATTTATTAACATGTTGTGTGGGGAGTACCCCCCAGATGAACAACTGTAAAGTTTATTATTACCCCACCATTGACTATCGTGTCATCCGAATTCAGCCAGTGAGTTACATTTATGATAAATATTTTACATTTGAAGGTTTGCTTTGTTTTTAATTTGGTGCCTTTGTATTGAATAATATGGAGAAAGGGGGGCTTCTTTCTCCTCTTCCCCAAGAGCAGGGCTGAGGAACATGTGACCCTCCAGATGTTGTTGGACTGCAACTCCCATCAGCCCTAGGCAGTATAGAAATGATAAGGAGGATGGAAGTTGCAATCCACCAGCATCTGGAGGCTATATGTTCATCATCCCTGCTGCATGGTCCTGGCAACATTAATAGCACAATCCTAGGCATGTCTGCCCAGTGAGTCTAATGGTGCTTATTCCAAGGAAACTGGGCATAGGACTGCAGTCTAAAGGCAGGATGTGTGTACTCGGGGGGAGGGGGGAGGGAATCCCTTTGGAAGGACTCACTGGGTTTTGTTTTGTTTATTGCTTTACATTCATTGTCTTTCTACTCTGCTGGTGGTCTGCAAAATATTTCCCCAGGTCTGTTCATCATATCCTGAGGGCTTTTGTATGACCTTGGTTATTTATTTGTTTCCCCTATAATAATCTGAAGTGCACTCATTCACTTTGGTGTCTATATAGCCTGTTTACTTCTGCTCTCTACTGGTGGGCTTTGGTATAATATGCATTTCTTGCAGAGAACAGTGGGGAAATAATCTCTACAGTCAGATATGGGGGAGGATTCTATCCCTGAATGAGACATGTGTTGTGGTTTCCTCCTAATGGTGTAAACCCAGCAAAAACTAGGCATAATCAATAGGGTTGCCAATTGACCAGAAAAAGAAGAAACACAGCCTGATCTGCTTGTGCTATAACAACAGCTTGACCAGCAGCTGAAGCTTTTCATATTATGGAGGTAATAAGCATTGTCAACTGCTAAATGTCTCCACATCAAGCTGTTTAAAGGTAAATGAGCAGGGAAAGGCTGAAATTAAGGTTGGCAACCCTCACATTCACCATGTGGATGGAATGACAATGCAGATGGTTTACAGTGAAAAAAGGCTCATCAGGGCTTTAGGTCAAGAACCAGATTTTTCTTTTCATAATGCAACCTGGAACATGCCATAACAGAGTTCCTGGAAATCCTTTCTGTGCAACCACTGAACAAAGGTTTTAGGGGATGTTTTAGGAGGACCTTTGGGGGGGGGGGGAATTAAGCCGTGGCATCATGGCACAACATGGGTTAAAGGTGCTTCATCATTACATCCACAGAACTGCTGAGCTGCAGAGAAAGGCGGGAGGGAAGCAAGCAGGGAGGAGCCTTTCTCTTGCTAAGCCTGGCTGGCTACTGGAAGATAAAGCAGGAGGGCATTCCTCAGAGATAGGTCTAATCAAAAAGCACCCATCTCCTGTGGAGGCAGCTGGCACCACCCAAACCCATCCGCTTATATGCTGCCAGACACCTGAGCCTCTGTGTGTGCACATTCAAATACTACAGGCAACATTTCATTGGCTGAGTTTGTTCTTAGCAAGTTTCAAACTTGTCCAATAATAAAGCCCCGTCTTTGCTTTCTCAAAAAGATTGCAAAAGACCTGAAAAGGTGCATTTCAGTTGACTAAAGGTCTTCAGCCAACAAGTTCAAGTTAATGTGGCATTCAGCCTCAGTCTCGCAGCTTCTGGGACCTCATTGCCTCCTTAAGGTTGTCAGGTCAATATAAGTCACACTATGTAGAATTCAAACAGTCAGGCTTTAACAACTTTATGCCTGCCCCCTCCACTCCCAATAATACTCAAATCCAACTATTTCCTTCTTATGTAGTTTTGCCCCAGCCTACTTTCTCCTTGGCTCCCACACACTACAACTCCATATTTCTGCCATATTTTCCTCCCTCAGGGCCTTGATTTTTAGGCCTATGTCCTTTAACCGCCTGTCCCTTGATCAGCTTCCCTACCATTCCTTTTTTTTTTTAAATGCTTCTTTTTCTCTTCTTCATCTTAAAGTTTTTTCAGAGCACCCTCAAATATTAGCTCCTTCTTGCTTCTGTCTCTTGCCTGCTCTTCCCTTTACCTACTCAAGCCTTATTCTACATTTCCTTCATGTTCTTCTTTTTCAGTCATTGCTGATTCAGCTCACTTCCATCATTCCGGGCTCCCTGTCCCTTAGCTTCCCCACCTCCTAGAACCTCTTCCCAATTCACAGCCATTCTCTAGTTCACATGTCACAGCCAATTACTCAGGAATTGCCCATATCTAGCAGGAGTAAGCTAGAGTGCTGCCTCTGACACACTTGTCACTGTCACTTTCCATTAACAACCCAGGAACCTGATGGGTTTCATGATGGGTGAACCCAGAAACTCTGGGCTGTTTAGAGGTTAAATGACCCAGAGTTAACCACAACAAACCATGGGTTAACCCTGGGTTGTTTAATCCTTAAGCAACTCAGAGTTTCTGGGTTCAGACATCACAAAAGCAGAACCAGGCGAGTAGCTGGGAATCAGCTCTCTCACTCTCATGGACTCTCAAACAATTCATGGGTAACAAACCATGGGTTGTTTGATTATACAAATTGGGTCTTTGAGTGAGGTTGTGATCCTGGCCAAATGCACAACTTTCCTTTCCCTAACAGAATCAGGATGGCAAATTGCCTTGTTCCCTAGGCACCAAAACAATCTGTGCCACCAGGCCAACTCAGCCAATGAGTGCCAATGCTTCACCAGTTCTGCATAACACAGTAGCCGAGCCCACATCTGCTTGGACTATCCAAATATTTCTCCAGCCTGCTTTAGACCCCAGAACCCTCAATTCAGCCACTGAGAGAACTAAACTAATTTCCTCACAAAATGATTAAGTTCTCATGTGTTTGGTGCTGTACATCTTTTACTTCTTTTTTATTTCTAAATGCTGTACTGAGTTACATTCCACAATGAATTTAGTGTGTATTTCAAATTCTTTGTTTGCAATAAATTTCCTTGTTATTAAAGAAGCCAGTGTGTACGTGTGTGCATGAGTCTTTGGGTCCCCTCTTGACATATGCTCTATTTCCAAGGTTAATTATCAAGGTGTCTAGAGGAACATATTTCATAGTGGGCTCCTCTATAGATGGCAATGTGTTCTACTTACGATAGATAGATAGATAAGTAAATTAGCCCTGCTGCTTTGGGGGGGGGGTCTCCTGCTCACTCTGCTGGGTGAGGCACTGGGCTTCTGCCTCCAAGTCCTGCCCTGATGACATCACTGGGGAAGGGTGGAGAACTGAAGAGCTAGAGAAAACCTACACTTGTAATCCTAGAATTGGAGCTCATTGAAGGAGAGGAAGAGGTGGGTGTAAACCAGGTGGGGTTGTCAGTGGCTAGTTTTAAACTTAGTTTGTAGCCTTTTGCTTTCATCAGGTTTCCCCACAACTTGATCCAGTTCTCATGTTGAATAGGATTCCAAACCTTTTGGATAGGAATTTTGGAAGAATTAAAGCAAGCACTACAATTAAAGCATGGATCAAAATCCAAAAAGTTCAATATCACGTTAGTCAACTTCTCTCTAGCTTCTTCACAATTATCTATCATGGCCAGGACAAAATCTCCATTTTAATCCACCACCCAATTCCTCAAGCATCCTGTGTGTCTGGCTGCTATGAAAACCTTATTCATTCTAAGTGTCTGGAGAGCCAAAACAATTTTGAAAGATGTATTGTTTGCTTCCGTAAAGTGATCACTGAATCACTGTTAATGGATTCCACTTTTCAATGGCTCCTCCTTGCCCCATTCCTGAATAACTAGCGCTCCAAACAGGAAGAATCTACATTGGTCATGATGGATATAGCTTGGGCATTACATCATCATCTATGATCACAGAATTACAGGAACCTTTAGGACAGCTGTAATTTCCCCAAAGTTACACACACTGAGTTTTCCTGGCTAAGTAAATACATCCACTTCTAATGCAACATAATACATATTTCTGCATTCTTCCTGATGGCTTGCCCAAGGCTTAATTCCCCAAGGTCTAGCCAAGCAACTGTGATGCAGAATCCCAGCCAAGAAATAACTATCGTAATATTAATATGAAAGTTCATCAGAACAGGTGAAGAGTTCCTTTCTGTCATCATTGAGTAGCCACATTTTAATTTAACTTCCAATCCAGAAGATAGACCTTCCAGGGAGATTTGTATGCTATCATAAAAAAAAAATCTTTAATTAAGCATTATATCCTAGTCTTTTTCAGATTCTCAAGGGTGTACCTTTGTAGTGTATGGTTTTCCTCTCCATTTATTATTCATAGCCAACCTTCGCAGATCTGGGTTTAGATAATCTTGTCACTTTTCAGTTGCACTGAGTAAATCAAAGGTTGCCCTTCCAAGCTTTTAAATGTGGCCCAGTAACATACTTCAGGATGTCTGGGGGCTTCTGGCCACCATCCAAAGTCAGGGCAGTGTTGTGTAGCTGCTTTCCTATGGAAACTACACTTTGTGGATGCTTGCATTCGTTTCTCTTGAAGCAAGGGTAACATCAGCCAAAGATGTGGGCTCCATTTCAAGAAGGGCACTTGGTCTGTTTACACGCAGCATCACAATTGTGAAATGACAACCACCCCAATACATGGGCAGGATTGAACGTGGAATATCCTGCCCCAAAACTTTGCAGCATTGGATTACACAGCCATAATGCGTATCAAATGGTGACTAAGTAAAATTTGTTTTCTTCTGTTATGCTGCACAATTCCATGGCAGCAAATGGATGCGTCCACGCACCTACAAAGTTATGGACCGTTGAGTCTTGGCATTTAATATAATTGCATGCCTTACTTTGGTTCATCAATGGCAACTTACCATCTCATACATGCACAGGGGTGTGCCCAGGTGAGGCATATGTGTTCTGACATCATTTGAAAATGGTTCCCTCTGTACCATATTCATCCACCAATGACACACACACACAGAACCATGGTGATGGTGGAGTAAAGTTAAAATGCATGGTAAAATGACACTGTGAAAATGATTTCAATGGGTATGGTCTACGTATGACTAAATCTGGATCCAGCCCATTGTGAGCAGATGAGCGTCATTTTCTTTTTTACATCCATGAAAGAGTGTAGGGCCCTGATCAGGATCAGGACCACCATGTCAGGTAGGAGAGATGGAAACCCTTCCCTCACCCCAACCATTTCTCCCCCTCCTCAGGAAACATTCTTTCCTCAACACACACATGTGGGGATTTTTTTAAAAAGCAAAACATCTGTTTGGGTTTGTTCAGCTCCCCTGTGTCAGCAGGAAGAATTTAGTGCGAAAATACAGTGGGAAGAGGGAAGTTTTATTTATTTATTATTACCTATCTATCTTGGCTTTTTTCCTCTTGCAAGGAACCCAAGGCTGCCTCCTTCTCCTCTCCATTTTAGCACACAACAACGTTGTGAGGTACATTAGGCTGAGAGTCAGTGAATGGCCCAAAGTCAGCCAGTACCCATCCACAGGTATCTCGATCCAAATTGGGGCCCTGCATGCTGATTTGGAAGTACAAAACAAAGTGAGGCTCATTGGCACACTACATGTTTTAAAAAGTGTGTAGTTTAGCCCTCAGGTGCATTTTATGGACACCTGACTTTTGAATTCCTTTCACAGTTGTTTATCTCTCCAAGAGTTGAGGACATTTTCAAGTCAAAGGCATCATGAAGATTTGCCTTTTCTACACATTGTTTTATGTAGTATGCATGTTCTTAGTGTGCATGCAACTCTACTAGCTGATGTGCTGCACACACATGCCTCATTCATTCCCTTTTGCAAAAGATCAGCAGTGGCTTGTTTTGTTGGCTTGAGATAAGGAGAGGCGCTTTCACTGGGCCTCTCCTGAGGCTTCAGCTCTACATAGATTAGCAATGTATCCCAAATGGCCCTCTTTGTATCCCAGTTTACAAAACCCTTCTCTCTCCTCCCTTTCAAACTCCCCTCATCTGTATCAAATGACCATGTGGCAGTAGCCAGGGGCATAACTCCGCAGTAGACTGGATGCTTTGAACATAGCTATAGTTTAGGGGCAGAGCCCACGCTTTGCACGCATGCAAAAAGTTTGAGATCATACCCAATCCCCCCCTGGTTTGCCTCCGTGGTTTTTTTTTTTACTTCTGAGGCAAAAGCATGTCAAGCTTATGATCCCTTTCACCTGAATAGCTGCTCTTTCCTCCCCTTCTCTTTCTCCCTCCAGTCAGGTCCTGGCAGATGAGTACTTCAACCAGACCATCTTTCCTCGGGGCAAAAATGGAACAACCCTTTAGTCTGGCTTTTTGGGGGCATCGAGGGAATACAATCCTGTCTCTGCAGAGATTCAGGCATTGTATGAGTTTAAAAAACGCTTTTGAGCCTGGGACACAAGGTTTGGGTTTTATATTGAGGCTTGGAGCCTGCTGCTGGGAGAGATTGCTTTTCCCTGCCAGGACCTGATGCAATCCATTCAAGCCCCCAGTTCCTTTAAAACTACATGGAGGTTTAGGGCGCATTAAATGCACTTCGGGAAAATAATCCAGACTTTTAGCCTTCTAGGAAAGGCTGGGGAAAAGGCAGGGTGTCAGCAGGATAGGCACGGCGTCATGTGAGTACCATGCTGCAAATCCGCGCACCAGGCATGGCGAGAGTTCACTAAATCACTGGTGTGATGGAGCTATCGATCTCCAGCAGCTTCAAGACTTCTGAGAAAGACCTTTATTGAAAACCCTGGAGAGCCACTGCCAGTCGGTGCAGACAATAGGAACACATGGTCTGACAGTATAAGACTGCTTCCCTGGCAGCTAGCAAGGTCTGTGAAATAGATCTCCTCTTCCTGAGAACTGCTGCCAGACTTATTGCTCATTGTTATACACTATTTCTCAGCATACAATGGATATTGATCAAATATGTCAGAGATAAACCATGTGGGTGTTGCTTTTTATTAGGTCATTAAAGGGTATTAGGGAAATGCCCTAGTAAGAAGACATGTCTGAAGCCCTAACACATTTTGTATTTGGACAAAAAGCCTGATAAACCTGATTACTTATTTTAAATTATTATCCAGTTATTATGGTAATGGATTGATACAATGACATCGTGCTTTTGAGCATAAACACACAAAATGAGGTCCTACCCTACTCCAAGGAGGTTACAATTTAAAATCTGACAGGGTAGAGACAGGGATGAAGAGAGGGATGTGAGCAAATGCCGTTATCCCTATAATTTAATCCAGTGTTTTTCACTGTGTTCTGGGGAGTTCTGGGGCCAAACTTGATGAGATCTATGCACTGATTCATCTGCTATTTGTTAGTTAGTTTGTTTTTAAAAGGGAGTGGCTGCATCCTCCTGCATCCCATGGATTCAATAAGAGCTGGGGTGGTGGAGGAAGGAGGTTGACCCCTTCCCTTATGCACTGTTTTCCCTATCAAGATTTCTTTCTCCCAAATCTGCTATTTAGCACACCAGGCAAAGCAATCCCATGCAAATATCCATGATTTTTTCCTGTCTGGCAAACAGCAACTTAAAGATATGGAGAAGGGGATTCAGATTGAGAAAGCCACACCAGAGAAAAGATTAGCCCTCTTCTTCATCAGCACCATAGCCCTGATAGAATACAAGGAGAGGATGTGGTACAGATGCGTTGACCTTTTAAAAAAAATGCAGATGATTGGATTTCTTAGCTTTCTAGAAAGAGAGCTTGCTCATGGCTGCCAATCATCTCCTCATATGTGCAAATATAGATGCAAAACTTTGGTAACACAACAGGACTGCCCAGCCCCTCTCTCTGAACTGTGCTTCCAAGAACACTTCTCAGAATCCTTTAGAAACATGACAGCTGCGCAAGAATTCCTCAACAGACAAATTAATATGGAAAGGGTTTCCTTAAGCTACGAAGTTTGAAAACAGATCTAGCTTCCTTCTTTATCTAAAACCATTGTGCTTGGAAACAAAACCATTAGGAACATGTCCTTTTGGTGACTTCTAGCAGTAGCAGCTCCAGCACTTTTGTGCTAGATGTTCCAAGGGCTGTCAGATAGATCAATCACTTTAAAACGTTTTGATTAGGGTGACCAGATAAAATCCAGGTCAGGGCTCATGTAACTTTAACAGTTGTAGAGAAAAGGGAATTTCAGCCAGGGTCATTTGTATGCAATTAGTTCCAGGTGAAATTCCCTCTTCATCACAACAGTTAAAGTTGCAGGGGCCCTGCCTTCTTTTGTATATGGTCACTCTAGTATAGTGCATGCACCTTTAACTGTTGTGATGAAGAGGGGATTTCACCAGGAACTAATTGCATACAAATGACACTGGCTGAAGTTCCCTTTTCTCTACAACAGTTACATGAGCCCTGACCTGGATTTTATCTGGTCAGTCTATGTCCAGATAACTGGGCCACCAACTGAAGATGGTAGAAGGCATTCTGTGCCATCCAGGCCACCTGAGCCTCAAGTGACAGAGATGGTTCTAGGAGAACCCCCTAAGCTATGAACTTGCTCCTTCAGGGGGAGTGCAACCCCATCCAGAACAGGTTGAACACCATCCATCCGGTCAGAAGAACCACTCACTAACTGCATCTCAGTCTTGTCTGGATTGAGTTTCAGTGCATCCCAAGCTATAGGGGAACTATTGGGCATTCTACACAATAAACAGCATATGTTAATAGGATTATAATGGGTTGGGTTGAGGTTTAGTCATACTTAGGATAGACCCATTGAAACCATTAGGACTTAGTTTCAATGGTTCTACTCTATGATTAAATCTGAATTCAACCCAATATGTTCTAGTACAGAGTGGTACACCCGGGGTGTACTTTATTATCCTTTTGATACCAGGCTAATATGTGTTTAGTTTCCCAAGCTTTTAGGATGAAATTTTTAATCCTGCTGACTGTTTTATACTCTTTTATAATTCTGTGACACTTATTATTTTTGCTTTTTTTGTATTTACATTGTAATTGTTTTATTCTTTGTGCAATATTATTAAAGGCTAATATAAAAATACTTACAATAAAATAAATAAGTAACTAAACAAGCCCAGCTGCAACACACCTGTTTCTGCCAGATGTTCAAACTAGTTGAGTAACAGCCACATAGAACACACTTGCCCTTCCAGATGCTTTCTTGCCACTCACTATAAACATACATCTTCTTCTACTAGGTGTTTTAGCTACATCAAGACCTGCTTTTGCTCTTGGTATACCCAGGCAAAATACACCTCCTCTGCCAGAGGTTCTACCTACATCCAGGCAGATGTTCTCCCTATATGCATTTGAATACACTTGCTTCTGACAAATTGTCTAGTTACCTGGCATGAACATATGTCCTGATTCCGGTGAAAAAGATTTCATAAACCCTAAAAACAAAATTATGATTGCCTTCTGGGGGTCACCACAAACAAGCCCTTGTCTCTTGTGCTTGCCAACCTCATAGATCTTACCGATGGACATGTGAACCGTGCTGGTTGTTTCCCTTGCCTATAATTTGGGAGATCTTCCAAAAGGCAGTTATTTGGCTCCTAGGAAGGGAAGGCCTTGCTTTTCAATTGTTTTAGCTAGGACTGTCACCTGATTAAACTGATCTTAGTTGCTTTAATTGCGAATTGTTGTTGAACCATGGGTTATCATGTTGTCTTAACTCAGTGTGTAGTTTACAGGGTTGCTAGTTATCCATGCAGTGTGGCTTGTTAACCACCCTGAAAAACCCAACAACAAGCCATGGGTTCTCAAGGTGGCTTGTTCGAGAAAAATAAACCACAGTGCATAGTTAACAAGCCACCCTGTGGAAAATGCACTGTGTAGGCTGACCAGATAAAATCCAGGTCAGGGCTCCTGTAACTTTAACAGTTGTAGAGAAAAGGGGATTTCAGCCAGTGTCATTTGTATGCCATTAGGTCCTGGTGAAATTCCCTCTTCATCACAACAGTTAAAGTTGCAGGGGCTCTGCCTTCTTTTGTATATGGTCACTCTAGTATAGTGCCTGCAACTTTAACTGTAGATTACTGCAATGCAGTCGATGTGGGGCTGCCTTCGAAGACGGTTCAGAAGATGCAACTTGTGCAAAATGTGGCAGCCAGATTGATAATGGTGCCCAAGAGGTTCAAACATATAAGACCAATTCTGGCCCACTTGCATTGGCTGCCTGTATGTTTCTGAGCCCAATTCAAGGTGCTGGTTTTAATCTATAAAGCCTTGCATGGCTTGGGACCACAGTACCTGATGGAATGCCTCTCCTGACATGAACCTACCTGTACACTACGTTCAACCTCCGGGTGCGTACTCTGAGGGAAGCTCAGAGGATGGCAACAACGGAGAGGGCCTTTTCTGTGGCGGCTCCCCAATTACGGAATGATCTCCCTGAAGAGGCCTGCCTGATGCCAACATTGTTATCTTTTCAGCGCCAGGTCAAGACTTTTCTCCCAGGCATTTAATGGCATATGTTGAGTTTAATTGACCCCTGATCAATCTTTTGGCCGGGCTGAAAGGTCAATGTTATTTTAAATATATATTGTCTTTGTATGTTAACTGTTTTTATGCTTTTATGGTTTAGAATTTTGTTTATCAATTTTTAATGTTTAACATTTTAATTTTTGTAAACTTCCCACAGAGCTTCAGCTATGGGGCAGTATAGAAATGTAATAAATAAATTAAATAAATTAAGTATTTGGTATTGGAGCCATTTATATAGTACAGCTAAAGTAAATAGAAAGTCGACTAAACGCTTCAAGTAAATGTGGTTTGAATTTCCCTTCCCTCAATAAACCCCTCCACTCCCCCAGCTAGGTTTTGGTTACAGATACATGCTTCTAATTTGGATGGAAACTTTGGCAAACATTTGAGGCCTTGTGTATAGACATACATATAACCTGTGGTGGCAGAGTAGGTGCTCCCAAACAGAGTATTGCTTCTGATTATAGTCAAGTGCAGCCAGGTAAAACACACCCATGAGAACTCACCCAAAGTTAATAAGTTCCAGAGAGATACAGTTCCTGACCTTCTTTCCTCCTTCTAATAGAGTAATCTCAGTTAACAGCTATGAAATGTGCTCTTCTTTGGGTATTTCTTTTAACAATTGAGCCAAAAGGGGAATCCTCATGAGAACTTAAAAAACAAAACGAAAAACCAAGCTGCAGCATTTGGGAAGGCACTGCATTCTTTCCCCATTCCTCCACCCCCAGCAAAGGGAATCCCCTTGAAATCTGTAAGCAGGTTTATCTCATGGACGTGAAGCTGAGAAGCCAACGTGACTCTGAAAGAAATGCTCATTATGGGAGGAGAAGTGGCCTTTGCTTGGAATTGTTCAAAACCTGCAAGCCATTTCTTCATGTTGGTGAGGCTGGCGCTGGTGAGATGGAAGGGGCGTGCCATTAAAACTTAAGGGGATAGATGGTTAGCAGGGAGGTCGCACCACATGCTAACTCCAGATAATGTTGTTTACTGGTCCTTGGAAAAAAGGTAGAATCTAGAAGACCCAGGAGCACCTCCAGTGCCAGGTGGCAAGACAAGATTAAAGCAGCAACCATGAGTCAGGACTTTGAAGCTCCTCTGGAGATCTGTCTCTTCTCATTGCTGTCTGTTGTGGGCTGGAGGGAACCACTAAGGAATCAGAGGTTCCATCGAGCAGCAAAAAGCCACCTGGCTTAAGCCTTCTTTGCCTTCACGTTGAGAATCCCCTGCAAGTATACAGGTAGGTGAGCTTATACCAGTTGCTAGGGAACATGAACAAGAAGAGCTATTGCCCTTCTATCCCACTGTGGGCTTCCCATAGGCATCTGGTTAGCCACTGTGGAAACAGAATGCTGGACTAGGTAGGCCTTTGGTCTGGTGTAGCAGGGCTCTTCTTAGATTCTTAGTTGGCTCTTCAAGGGGTGCAATAAAGGAAGCCATGGATGTGTGTGGAGATTGTACATGGGTGGGGGGATAATACTGGAGGAGGAAGCCGGGGCTGCTTTTGGAAGAAGCTGAGGAACCCTGGCTAGTGATCTGTTGTTAGGAGCTTTGTACTAACAAAAAAATTCCAGTGATGGAATATTTAGAACAACCTTCCCCAACCTGGTCTCTTGTAGATTTGCTGTACTACAACTTTTATCATTCCTGGCCAATATGATCAATGGCCGTACTGGCTGGGAATGATAGGAGTTGCAATCCAACATATCTGGAGAGCACCAAGTTGGGGCAGACTGTTCTAGGATTATTTATTTATTTTTAAATCTACAAGAGATCTGAATCGCCCCCCACAACTTTTCTTCACCAGCTATTCAGTCTTCACCTTGACATCTGTGTCACCTTCCATCTTTGCTTCCCTTAATCTTAGAATGACAGCTGTAGAATTTTTCAGGGGAGACCTGAGCACTTTGCCAAGGAGATCCTGCTTTGCATGTTTGCATTCCTGGAGGTGGATGGCTTTTTGTGTTGTGCAGTGCCTTAAAAATTGTTTTGTCTCTTATGAAGAACAATATCCACCCTGTAGCCTAGAAGCAATGCCTGTGGTTTGGCCTGCAAGCTATTAGAAGCAAATCCAATCATATGGTCTTTAAGACGAGGAGACAGGCCTCAACCTTTGAATAGAAAGTTCCTCTATAATGAACTTTTGGGATAATTTATGGAAGATTGTAAAGATCTGAGAGTAATGGCTGTCACTTTTGAAGAACAAGGAGTTTGTAAGAAGCTAGTGTTTCTCTTTCATGATGCTTTGCTAAGAAATTGCTTTGCTTGATTAGACCAAAACACCATTTAGTCTAACAATTGGTTCAGGAGCCAACTAGATTCTTCTGGGAAGCTTGTAAGCTGGGTGAAAATAGTGATAGCTAAGTCTGGGTTTTGTTCCCAGTGTCTCATAATTAAATGTATATGGCCATTAAATGTGGAGTTTCCATTCTTAGCTATCATGATAGAGGTCATTGAAACACCTATGACAGAGATGGGGAACCTGTGGACCTCCAGATATTATGGCAAGATCTGTAGGAAGAAATGCTTCCTTTGGTTTGTCCTGAATCTAATGCTAATCAGTATTGGCTGTCTGTATGTTTCTGAGCCCGATTCAAGGTGCTGGTTTTAACCTATAAAGCCTTACACGGCTTGGGACCACAATACCTGATGGAATGCCTTTCCCGACATGAACCTATCCGTACACTACGCTCAGCATCAAAGGTCCTCCTCCTCGGAGGAAGGCAACAAGGGAGAGGGCCTTCTCTGTGGTGGCCCCCCAATTATGGAATGATCTCCCCGATGAGGCCTGCCTGGTGCCAACACTGTTATCTTTTCGGCACCAGGTCAAAACTTTTCTTTTCTCCCAGGCATTTTTAACAGCTTAAGCTGAGGTTTTAACTGACTTTGTGGCCAGGCCTAAAAGTTTAAAATGTTTTAAATATCAGCTGTTTTATGTTTTATGGTTTTAAATTTTGCATATTGACTTTTTAATATTCAATCTTTTAATTTTTGTAATCCGCCCAGAGAGCTTCGGCTATGGGGCGGTATATAAATGTAAATAATAATAATAATAATAATAATAAATTGGATTTCTCCTTAGGTCTAGTGACTTGAGGGAGAGAGGATAATTTCTCTTAATTCATGCTCACATTGTTTTTGTGTGTTTTTATATACCTTTACTGACCCTACAATATTCTTTTTCTGATGGTGGAAATGGGACTGCTTAATATTACTGCTGCATATAATAGACACTGTATGGAGATAGCTGTCTTGTGACTACGCCTTGTAGTAAGCATATTCAGATGAAAGTTACCTTAAGTTTTCTATCATGGATTCGGGGATATCTTGGGGGTATCTGAGAAGGTGACTTTATTTAGGTCAGACATCACAATGGTCTCCAGCATCTATTTGCCAAGATTGCAGAACAGCAGGGAAACATGCTGATAACCAGGTACATCGTAGTGGTAATAAAACCGAGAAATGACATTCCATTTGGGAATGCTCAAGAATGGAGGATGGAAGGAACCATTGCTTCCTCTTGCTGCTTTTAGGTGAAGCACCAAATGTAGAGTAAGGTGTGGGGTGGTCTTCCTTATGAGGATTTTGCTGCATGAGTAGTGGGTGGTAATCAGCTTCCACAGAAATCAGAAAGTGGTCACATATGGAGTTCTAGAGGAGAAAGATAGTACTACTTGACTCTTAGGGTGCATCTTGATGAGGGGAAAGCCCCAGGGTGGATCCACAGTGGCGGCAGGTCATTTATACGACACAGCCGCCATTGCAGAGCCATCCCAGAGCATTTCCCCTAAGCTCCGCTTTTAAAAAGTCAGGCACTTACCCCAACTTTTTTCACCAAGCAAGGCACAGACCCGCATTTGCCAACTGTTGCCTTGCTCCAGTGTTATAGTGGAGGCATGGCTAGGGCAATGGCGCCCCCTGATTGGGCACCGTCTGCCAGGGAGGGGGCAGTCCAGTGAGCGGAATGGTCTCTGGACTACCTCCGCACCTTCAGGGACCTTGGTGAGCTTCTCTTCAATAAATAAATTAAAAAATAAATAAATAACAAATGGACCATGGGCGCACTGGGAAAGTGGGGAGGTGGTGGTTCATCTCCCCACCTCTCTAGAATTGCACAATTACAACAACGCTTTTTGTTTCTTAAAAAACCAAAACACCAGCAAAATAATAATAATGGGGCAAGGAGCCAACTTCCCCCTCTTTTGTTTTTGGATGCTGGGAAGAGGAGGAGGCAAACAACAGTGTGTGTGTGCAGGAACAGAGGGCGCTAGCAGTGGCAGCAGCCCCGTGAGCCTCCAAAACCCGCATTTGTGCTCCTTTCTGTGGCTATTACCCTGGAGGAGCGCAACTGAGGGATGTCGGATAATGAGGCACCAACGTGTCTTCGTATAGACATGGCCCTAGAGTGCTTCCAGATGGACAGCTCTTAGAGCTACCAATCAAAAGGCATTGTGCAGCTGTCTTTTCCCTCCTGAGCTATTTTTTGTGGTAAGTAAAAATATATGTAAGAAGTGGTGGGAAAACATAGGAGTTTTACAAATGAGAGATGATGTCACCTGGGCTTCCATAACATTTGGGGTTTGAGGCAGGGCAAATGTCCAATAAAAACCTTGTCTGGAAGCCCCTCTTCTCAGATGCCCTTAGAGTTGAGCGATACTCAGTGGATCATCACAATCAATGAGAAATCAATACAATCAACACGAAATCCTGCCTCTAAGCATCCCCCACATGTACTAATTCAGCTTTTTCTTTGCACACTGTCTATGAAGGGGGCTCCCCAGCTTCCTTTGGAAATCTACTCCATTGTTACACTGCTCTTGAAGCTTCAAAAATTTATGCATAAGTTGCCCAACCCAGCTTGCACAGCAGAGAAAAATAAAGCTTATCCGTAGTGTGACACCACAGAGCTCTGCAACTTAGTAAGGAGTCACTCAAAGTGTTCTCTTCCTGCCAAACAAAGCATTTCTTGAACTCCCAAATTGTAGAATTGAACACATAATGTAAATTTGTGTACACAGATTAACATTCATCTGTCTTCTTTGAACTGGGGGGGGGCAGATGAAGGTTTACATCATTTACATCTCCATGTCAGGGTTCCCTACAGAGTTTATTTTCTAAAATGAGTGGTGCTCCTGCTCACATAGAAGCCACAATGACCCTCTAAACTAGAAGCCTTCCCCCCCCCCTCGGGTGGGTGGGTGGAGAACTTAGGGGGAAGAGCTGTGGCTCAATGGTAGAGCATATATGTTTTGAATGCAGGAAGTCCCCATTTCAATCTCCAGCATCTCCAGGTAGGGCTGGGAAAGACTCTGGCTGAAACCCTGGAAGAGCTGCTGCTGGCCAGTATCAGCAATACTGGGCTAGATGGACCAATGGTCTGACCTCAGCATAAGGCAGCCTTTCTGTGTTTGATGTGGTTGCAGTTTCTCAGTGGAGATGAGGGTTTAGCACATGCTTGGGGGTACTGAGGCTGCCTCTACACGAGAGGTTTAAAGCTCTTTCAAGTCTCATTAAAATTTTTACCTCTACATGAGCAGAGCGCAAATCGGGAGTTGAGGCGCGTTATCTATTCGATTATGCGCATTATCGAATGCGCGTTAAATAGCGAGTTTTATTTTGCTGCGGTCCGTTAAAGCGCATGTTGACTATGTAAACAAGTGATTCTTTGCATTAACTACTTCTAAAGCGCATTTCAAACAACCGGTAAGGCCACCAGTTGTGCGCTCAATTACCTCCCGCATACAGTCATTTACCGTAAAGCGCTTCCGAAAAGATGCGCCTAATCGGAGAACCAGGTGTCAAACCGAATTCTTGTAGAGGGGGTCTGAGTTAATTGCTTCACGTGATTCCAAGGTTGAACCCTGGCAAAAGAAATCAGTGTCCGGGTCTAAGCACTTTAAATTATGCCCTTACCTTCCCCTTCCTTATAGATCAGGGAAAGGGACCAGACTGAAGACTGACTGATACACCTGGGGGAACAAGGTGTCTGTGTGAGTAAACAAGATTGAAACTCACAGGACCAAGGTGGGTGAAGAGTAGCAGTAAGCATATCAATTCCAATATGTCATGCATGGGTAGATGTGTCATTTTAATATTTTGCCTACCACTTATGATGCTTAGTGCAAGCAGTGGAGTAGGCACTGTATAGATCACGGAGCTCAGTCATCTTGGGCAAGTCATTGCCTCTCAGCTTAGCCTACTTCACAGAGTTATTGTGAGGGCAAAATCAGGGTGGGGGAGAACCAAACACGCCATTTTGAGCTCCTTGAAAGAAAGATGGAGGTATAAATAAATAAATAAATAAATAAGGTAGGTCAGTATCATCCCTGCCCCCCCCCCCTGCACTGAAGAGGAGAGTGAGTGGTTTGTCTAAAGCTACCCACTGAGAGAGTTCTTGGCAGTCCTATAGCTGAACTGGAGACTTCCTAATGGACAGCTCAGTCTATTGGACAGAGGCTCATCTATGCTATATTAGCTCTCATGCAGAACTGAGATGGTCTCTGTTCAGGGAATTTATAAGCTGTATTAGATCCGCAAAGCAGGGAACAGATTAAAAATGAACAAAAATAAGTGGGGAGAGAATAAAGTGGCCCTGGACATATAGGCAAAATGTAAGGCCAGGATAGTTTGGGGAAGACTTCACTGAAGTCCTAGATGGGCTGCTTATGCTACGGAAGCAGTAGTGTAAGCTGGGGGGGGAACCTCCTCATCAGAGTGCCCCCTCAAAATTGTGGGCCCCAGGCACTGGCCCCACTGGCCCCCCTCTGCATGGCCCTGGCTGGCGAGACCAGACCAAGTGATATTGCTGCCCTAGGCAGAAATTAATTTTACTACTTCCCGCTGATATTCTCCTGTGTGCAGGGGGAGGTACTGTGTTCCTTTGCAGTTTCTCTTCACTGCTGCATATGTGAGTGTTGCAAGAAGGAAATTGTGAAGACCTTCTCCCTGCCCTGGACTGTTGTCCTTGGGTCCTAGGTGGAGAGGCTGGGAATTGCGCTCCCCCACTCTTGTAGGTTTTCCAATCCAGCATCCTCTTGAATTTGACAGACAGCCACCTGTACTTCCTATCATGTTGAGCTAGCTCTCAAGGGGATAAAGAGAGAAACAGGGCAGGTAGTTTGATTGATTAATGTATAAGGCACATCAAATAGTAGGACGTGTGGTCAGGGGTAGAGGGATGGACAACTTTGAGCTTGAGGACTAAAAACGTAAAGTTGGTATCTAGCATGACAGGAAGCCAAAATAACATCCTATGTACAGAGTAATGCAACTGTAGGAATAGGAAATGCATGAGAGCTAATATGTCTGGTAGGAAGGAGAACGCTATGTTGGGTGAGAAGAGGAGACTATTGCATGAACAACAGCTTAGCAGTTTAGCTGAGAGGGCCAAGTTGAATTAGGCTGTGCCCAGCTTTTAGCCATTGGAAACGGAATGGCAGGGGAAAGGCACAATCAAGAAATGCCTGGCCTCTCAAACTCTAAATGACTAAGCATATAGGCAAGTCCATTAGCCTGCTGCAACATCCCTGACTCAGCATCTCTCACTGAACAGCACCCCCTAGTGTTGCAGAAAGAATATATTAAAAGGTGGGTGGAAGGATGGTCTACAACAGGGGTGGGCAGAAGGTAGATCTCTGGGTGATTTGTGGTAGATCAGCAAAAGTTTGTGGGGTGGGGGGGAAGGCATATTCCATGCAAGGGGTTATTACTAAAGGGGTTGGAAATAAACCTGCTAGTATGATAAATAATGCCTTTATACAAATCTGTGGTGTGCAGCCACATTTGAAATACTGTATACAGCAGCCTTTCCTATCCTGGCGCACTCCAGATTTGATGGATTGCAACTCCCATCATTCCTAGCCAGGGAATAATATAGAGGGAAAAGAGAAAGTCATCATCATCAGGTGACTTCTGGTGCACCTGTTCTAGGAGGAAGGGTTAAAATATTTGGGAGCATTTATTAGTTTACAAGAGCAAAGATGCCCAAAGGGGAAATAATAGAGATTACGCACGGTGAGAAGAAAATGAATGGAGAGAACAATTCTGTCTCTTTCATAATAATGGAACTTGCAGCCACTCAATTAAATTGAAGGGCAGTAGATTCAGGACAGATAAAATAAAGCATTTATTCAGACAACATATAATTAATTCCTATGGAATTTTCTGTCACAAGATGCAGTAATGGCCACAGGCTTACTGAGCCTCTGACTAATAGTTGATGGCAGCCAAACAGCAAAAGAAGACTTGCTTGTGGATTTTCCAGAAACATCTGGCTGGCCACTTTCAGAAGCAGGATGCTGGAATAGATGGACTCTTGGTCAGATCCAGCAGGGATCTTAAATTTACTAGCAGGAGACATGTCTAAATTTGTCACAACATTAAAAACAAAAAGTGAGGTTGGTTTGAATGTATCAATCTCTTTGATAAGATATGGTGAGCAGGATTTGATTTGAGCCAGGACTTACTAAGAAGGCAGCACCAAGCCAAACCAAAAAAAATCTATAGAAGGGCTAAGTTGAGACAAATTTATGCAATCCAACATGTTTCAGGCCACAGAACATTAGGGCAATCTCTATCCACCCATCCAGCCATCCAGCCAGCGTTTAAAATCTGCCATAAAATTATTACAATTACAGTGGCAGGAATATTTATTCTTAAATGTCACTATTTTAAAAAAACAGAAGACTTTAAATGTCTACTAGGTAACCATATTAACTAAACCTGCTCAATTCCCTCTATGAAAGTCATAGCATTTTTAATATCATGGTTATTTATGAATTATAAACTCTCCTTTAAGAGAAAGAATTGTTACAGAAGCAGAAGCACTAAGGCTCAGACATGGAACATATGAAGTAATAATAAGGAGAAATATCCTAGAACAGATGTTGATGATGTACCCTTTGCCACTGAGTAACCAGAACTAGCACTTGTACATCTGGAATTAGGGGAAAGGTTTTGAGGCCAGAACATGAAGTGCTTCCATGCAAGGTTTTTATTGTGCAATCAAACTGCCTCATTCACAGCATTTTATGGCAGTATCCAAACATCATTGTCTTCAGGGGGGGAAAGCAGTTAAGGGAGAAAAATATGAATCACTGTACAATGCCTTTTGAGTGTTAGTCTTTGGAGCCATCCATCTGGAAGCAGCCTAATTCTTTTCCCCAGAGAAAGTGACTTTTTAATTAAATGAATATCTTCTGCTGGCTGACGGTAAACTAGAAAGCAAAAGGAAATCAAATCATATATATGTACCATTTAACTGTTGTGATTTGGGGCAAATCTTGAGATGCAAATATCCATGTTTGGATGTAAAGTGAGAGAGAGGTTAATTCTACAGTAGAGCCCTTTAGCATTTTGGATGCATTGCTTTTTCCAATTAGGGTGACCATATGAAAAGGAGGTCAGGGCTCCTGTATCTTTAATAGCTGTATTGAAAAGGGAATTTCAGCAGGTGTCATTTGTATGCATGCAGCGCCTGGTGAAAATCCCTCTTCATCACAACAGTTAACGCTGCAGGAGCCCTGCCTTCTTTTGTATCCGGTCTAGTACATCATAGAAGAATCTTGGCCATGAGAAAGGGCATTGCTGGATAATATAAAACTATATTAAGCACTTGTGTGGAATCTATATTTTAATTCTGTATCCAGCTTTAGGGTGACCATATGAAAAGGAGGACAGGGCTCCTATATCTTTAACAGTTGTGTAGAAAAGGAAATTTCAGCAGGACCTATCCTCTTTTGTATCTGGTCACTGAGGGCAGGGCTCCTGCAGCTTTAACCCATTAAAACCCTCAGTAGGGCTTTACCTATCTAGACAAGGCAGGCTATGCTCAATTACATTTCATTACCAAAACATTGACATAAATCAGGCCTAAAAAATACAAGAGGACAATACAGAAAACACTATAATGCAATGGCTGACAATGATATTGTTTGGATGCACAATAAAAAAGGAATTATACCAAAAATAGAAACTGCAGAGAAAAGGGCTAGTGAGAAAGCAGTCAGAGAGAGGGTTAAAATGGCTTGCTGTTGGCTACATTAACTGCAAGACAGAGGCAGGAAGGAATTGCAATTATTGCCAATGGGGGTCACAAGGCACCATAATGAAGCTGGCTCATGTTTCCCTGCCCTGGTCTTCGGCAAAGGCATTCCAATCTGTTTCTAGTCCTTAAGGAAAAAGAGCACAAGTAATCTGCTCCAAGTTATCATTTTTAGGACAAATAGCTACATCTATGCATTCATGATTCTTAACTTCCTAACTACTCTGTCTTCCCTTTGGATTTCCAGCAGATCCAGCCAACCAGGGCATGTTACCTCCAGGCTGAACGTTAGGAAAAGAACAAGAACTACACAGAAAGAGGGACAAGAGCCAAAAGGGAATGGCAGCTCAGAGCCAGGTGGGGGAAAAAACACCCAGATATTCTATATGTTGTGAGCAAATCTTCAGAATGAGGGCAAGAGCCTTGAACTTTGTGAAAAGCATGACAGATTGCCACTATTTAGGTCAACACCAACATTTGTGGCCTGGAAAACTGTATCTCTTAATATCAGATTTTATGAGTGTGTTAACATTACCTTTTCCCCCCACCACCAAAGGAGGACTATGAAAATTATATTCAGTCGGAACTTGACGATGAGGCGTATGAAGACCCTACACTGAAACACTCCAATATGTCACTTGCAACCCAAAGCAGTGAGTAATCCAAACCTCTTGAAAAAAAGAAAAGCAAAACTTTTGTGAGTCAATTGTGAAATGAGAAACTGTGCATTGCATGAGCTCCAACCAAATAGGTCTACAGAATTTAGTGTTTCGGTTTGTACCCGTGAGTAGGCATGATGTTAATAGAAATGGGCACACACACATCCCTGGGATTTGCTGCCAGGCATTCCAAATCTAAGACGACCATAAATTGATTCCAGTTTGAAAGGAACATGTGTACAGACCAAATGACAGCCCCCTTATTTCTAAATTCAGCCAAGGATGTTAAGATAGTGGATTCCAAACTATATTTGGGGATATCCTGAGGTTGGTCCAAAGCTTATTAGTGGTTCCTCAATAAGAAGAACAGTAATGATGAACAAGCTTACATGGAAGAAAGCTTGTTCCCATCATTACTGATCTTCCCACGCAATGGACTGTCACAGCAAAACTTTGGGTACATTCTAGGGCACAGTCAGTTCATGCAGAGCAATAGCTTGGCCAGTTGTTAGCTCCCCACATGGACTGAGTGTGGAATGTATGCAGTGCCCCCTGCTGCAAGGAACAAGGATTCTATAGAAGGCAGGGGCTTCTCTGCAGAGAAATGATTGTGGAAAGGGTTCTCTGAGGGGACCTGTACTTTTGCCCCCAAACCTTGCTCTGATGGTGCCACTGCTGGGAGTGTGGGGAGAAGAGATAAAGAAGGTATCTTACTTCAGTTAATTATTTAATTACAGTTCTCCCTTTAAACATGCTACATGCTTGAAGAATGACCCAGGCTAGAAGTGAAAGATTTGCTTGCCTTGGCTGTTCCTTTGCACGGACTGTTCTGAAAACCCTGTATAATCTGTGGCACCACATCCCCAGCTCCAAGGAACATGCAAAAGGCTGTTTAATCCATGCCTTTCCACCAGTGTGAACAGCAACAAAGGCACAAACAGAATACTCCTCGTCTGCTCAGTCTTAGCATTAATGCAAAGAGGTGTGAGGTGGGGTAGAGGCAGTGAACTGGATTGGGACTGCAGGGACAATACAGGCTTTACAAAAACAAACAAATCCTTCCCACCACACCATGGTCCCACTGCTCATCCTTTTGTTTTGAGAGAGGAACGGTCGTGGGACCAAGATCCTGTCCTGTTGAGCTGGTCTTTCCCTCCTCCAGTTCTTCTCTTTTCCTGTGTCGAGAAACCTGTAGGGGAGTGAGTTGAACCATTTGTATACTGGCTGAACTTTGGAAGTGTGTGCATGTGTGTTGAGGCTAACAATTCAGCCTGTTTTATGTAGGAGGCGGAAGCCAGTCTGGGTGGTGGAACAGAGCCTTACCCTTTGCTGAGAGGAGCATTAGACCTTGGTCATGGAGTCTCCTCCGGTGAGTTGTTGCTTTTCAGGATGGAGACTATTCCTTGGGGTAGGGCTTAATGGTGTAGTGAAGAAATATCAAGGGAGAGTGGCTAGGTGGATTTTCCAAACAGATCCTTTATTTGTCCCTTCCATTCTTAGTACTAAGGGAGAGGAGGCAGGATTGCAACCACCAAACAGAGGGAGACTCCTGGTGCCACCACTCAGAAGGCCTGGTATAGCAATACTGCCTCCCACCCCCCCAACAGATTTTCTGTGGAAAGGAAAAAGATGGTAGAAGTAGTAGGAAAACACAGGTTGATGAGTAGAATGTCTGGACTCCCCATAAAGTTCTGTGAACAAGGCAGGGCAATGGTGCTATAAAAGTCTAATCTGGAAGCACCTTTTATTTGAGGCAGGGGCTTACATGTCTGTGCCACAGACCATATTATCATTTAATTGGAATTCTTGTGTTGGAACATGTAAAAATAATGTTGATGTGGCTCCAGCCCAGAGAGTTCACTTCAGCTGGCATTGGCTGGATGAGTCAGGGATTATTAGACAGAGAGATAAAAAGTATAATGAGGTCTTAGGGTCAGAATCTACCTCAGCTTTCCTCAAACTGGTGCCCTCCAAATGTGTTGAACATTATGGCCATGCTGGCTGGAGGATAACGGGAGTTGTAGAGTTTACAACAACCCTAACCCCCAGCCAGCATGTAAACCAACATAGCTGGGAATCCAGGCTAGAGGGTATGTTCTCAAAGTTCGGAGCCCATGGACACAGTTACTAGAGCTGCAGCCCAAAGTGCAGTCGACAGAAGGTACTGTTCCATAAACCAGGGAAGGGCAAAAGTATTTACACCTAGGAAGACCAATCTAGAGGCTTCATAGTGCCTGCCAATCACAAGGGCAGATGTTGCACACTCCCCTGCTCCCTTCTGCACCTGCAGAGGGTTCTAAGGCCTCTGTCGTACATGCTCAGATTTCAGGTAGCACACGCTAGTTTACAGTATACAGTATCAACCGCTAGCAGGGTTAAAAAACCATTTAGAGGTGGGGGGCTGGATGACTTCAGGGATCCTATGACATCAGGTGGGCGTGGGCATGCCCACCTGATGTCATTTGCTGATGTCATTTGCTCCTCAGTGAGTGGATCCTCTACCTGCTGCTTTGGCCATGGATCAGGCTTCACTGTACACAGGCTTTCCCATGCACGGTGAAACCATCTTGGCCGCCAGCACTTCACCTGCCATGCACCTTCACCATTGGGGAGGAAGCAGGTAGTCAAGGCCAAGCCAGCCCAGCCCTATGAGGAGAGACTGAAAGGACTGGGCATGTTTAGCCTGGAGAAGAAAAGACTGAGGGAAGAAGTGATAGCACTCTTCAAATACTTGAAAGGTTGTCACACAGAGGAGGGCCAGGATCTCTTCTTGATCATCCCAGAGTGCAGGACATGGAAAAATGGGCTCAAGTTACAGGAAGCCAGATTCCAGTTGGACATCAGGAAAAACTTCCTGACTGTTAGAGCAGTACGACAATGGAACCAATTACCTAGGGAGGTGGTGGGCTCTCCTATGCTAGAGGCATTCAAGAGGCAGATAGATAGCCATCTGTCAGGCATGCTTTAAGATGAATTCCTGCATTGAGCAGGGGGTTGGAACTGATGGTCTTATAGGCCCCTTCCAACTCTACTATTTTATGATTCCATCGGAGGAGCACTTCCCTGTCTTAGGTGCTGATGAAGCACCACCCTCTACCCCATGGCTCAGCTGGGGAATCTCCTACATAGGAGGGGAAGTGGCAGCACAAGACAATCCTTTCTGTTATCTCAAGATGACAGTGGGGGTTCCTCTTCCTGACTTTTCTTCAAGCGTCTGGTAGCCTCCAGGGGCAGGGCTTGGGAAACCAAGAGGGAAGGGGCCCTCAGAGGGATGTTGAGCTCCCACAGGCCAGAAATTCTGCACCCCTGGTCTCTGGGGTTCCTTTTTCAGGCCCCTGTATTCCTGGCTCTGGATATGAGCTAGGGGAGATTCCAGAACAGAGCAATCATGCTATATGGTGGTTCAGGACACTGTATGAAGAGGCAGATCCCATGGAGGAAAGAATGAGAAGAATCTTAATAAAGGAGATCAACTCTGCCAGGCAGGGGAACTGACAGCAGGAAATAAAGGATGCAATAGCAAAAGAACATGGGAAAAGGTGGAATAAGAGGAGATTAAGGGGGTATTAATGTAAGGGAAGCTTCAGGTTTTTTATGCTGAATGTAATATTTTTTATGCTGAATGTGATATGGAGCTCAAGGAGAGGTTTCTGTGGCCATCCTGTGGGAAGCAGATGTTGTCCTGATATGCTGTGGGCCCTTTCATGGAAGGGTTGTTGTGCTAATGGCCAGAAGGCATTGTGCAGCTATTCCATCTTTTTTCAGTTAACAAATTTTCCATGGTAAGAAAAAAGATGGAAGAAGTGGTGGGGAAATACAGGAAGGTTACAAGGGGGAGTTGATATCATCTGGAACTCCCATAAAATTCCATGCACCAGGCAAGGTGATGTTGCCAGAAATGCTTCATCTGGAAGCACCCTAGCTACCAAATGGCAGGGATGAGTTCTGTCAACAAGCAAGTCTGTAGCGGAGCATAGTACCCTCCAGATGTGTTGAATGGGGGCGATGGGAGCTGTAGTCCAACACCTCTGGAGGGCACTAGGTTGAGGAAGACTGCTCTACCCCTTGTGGCTGTGGTGGAAGCCAGGCTTCAGAATGTGCTGTCAGTTTCCAATGGCATCTCATAAATCAGAGACGATCATTTTCGGGCGATTTTATCATTTTATCGGACTGCCATACATATGTATCAGAGAGAGGACCTGAGAGGCCTCCATTAGTCAAAGAAAAGGCTTCATTGCCAACCTGAACAGCTCTGTGCTCCTTCCCCAAAAGCAAGTACGAAATGGTCAGCTGGCAGATTAGGGTCCAGATGCAGACTTACTCCAAACTAGCCATGATGGTGGTTTGTAGGAAGGCAACCAACAATTTCTGGACCTCTGCAGTGATGTGCCTACCTACTTTGCATCTCCTCCGAGCCCCACAATTCCTGCCCAAATATTCTTTTTGAGCAAAATAAGACCTGGGTAAGGATGCCATGATCCATGCTGTCCTCTCCCCCGCTCATCTCTGCACTTTCAGTTCACCAAGTCAGCACTTGCCAGCTTCTTTGTATGGTGTGTATCTTTCAGTCATTCCTCGTGGCCTGGTCACCGGGGAGCATATAACCTGAGTAAGAGAAGGAGGATGGAGAGGGTGTCCCGGGGGAAGGCAGGACACTATCAGAGGCGTGAGGACAGTGGACCAAGTGAGTGTATGCAGTGACAACTTTGGTGCAGTAGTGCACAGTGTAGTGGCTGAGCTGCAAATCAGGAATTCCAACACACACGCACCCTACACCTCAGGTTTGAATCTCGCCTGTTCCATGAATTCATTCACAAGGTGATCTTAGGCAAGCCACTCTCAGTCTCAGTCTCCTATCTACAATATGGGGATAATATACTGACTAGGGATGTGTATCGTATCATTAAAATGTACAATAACGATACGATAGGGTCGTTATCGTGCATGTATTTAACGATGATGATACGATACAAAAACCTACGATAATCATTGGAGACTATCATTTTCAGGCAATTTTATCATTTTATCGGACTGCCATATACATATACCTATAACTTCTGTATTTTAAAAGTTAAAGGCTTTTAACTTGGTCACAGTGCTTATAGGGTATGCCTAAGTATGTGTATGAAATTTGAGATCGATCCCTCCAACCCTCGATTTTATATGAATTTTTAAAAAATCATTTCCGTTCTGACAGGTCTGAATGAACACACGTGGCGAGCTGTCATTCTGATCTGTCAGAACTGAAACGATCTTTAATAAATTCATATAAAATCGAGGGTTGGAGGGATCGATCTCAAATTTGTTCCAAGGTATTTCTAGAATTCTGCAGCCTGCATGAATTATGCAAATTATTTAGGTGGAAGAACACAGAATGATGCAGACAACAGAAATACTTATCAGCTGACTTTGGAGAAACTCGCATCTCCATGAATTCATATTGGCATTGCCAATATGCTTTCAATGTGACCTAGGGTGGTCACATGCCCTCTTATTCAGAGGGCAGTCCTCTATTTGAAGCGCTGCCAGAGGCTATCCTCTATTTTGAAGGTGTCCTCTGTTTGAAGAGCTGTCCAGTCCAAGTCCAGTTTAAAGATCAAGAAATGTCAAAAGGAAGAACTGGGCCTTGAAGTTTCCCTCTAGCAGTTAGCACCGTGGACAGCGGACTGAGCAAGGCACACAGGTCACCTGATCACAGTCTTCCACACTATGATGAGATGTACTGTATATCTATTTAAATGTTACAAATTATTTCTAAATTTGCATCTATACATATACATTAGCTATGCATTTTTATGCAAATCCGTTTCCTCTTTTTTAGCCATTCCTAAGCAGCCACCCTATTTCAAACCTATATTTGCAGCCATGAGGGTGAGAATCCTGCATTGTAAAAACATGAAGCAAGCTACACATAATATGCAAACATATAAGAAAGACCTGATGGATAGTTTTTGTTGTAAAAGGAAAAGTGGCGGGGATGGGGGTGACTTTTCAGTGGAGGAACTTTTGGTGTTAAACATTTTCTCTTGGGCATTTTCCCTATTCAAAACCCTCACCACACTGACTTCCCTCCCCCATGGAGTTCCAGGTGTATGTGAATGAAAGACGTGCATCTGGAACCTCAAGGGGGGGGGAGCAGCTGTGGGCCTGGGAAGTAACTTTGAAGTGGAAAAAATGGTCAGTGAATAAAGATTTAACAACCCTTCTGCTGCTCAGAATCATGCCCTACCAAAGACACTGGCAGAACATTTACAACTGAGGCTTTTTGAACTCCAGAAGGGTTATATATTGCCTCTCTGCCAATCAGAGAGCTGAGCTGGGAGCCAATCAAGGCCTGAAGCTCTTGAGGCCCTTTGTGCTGGTTGAGTGAATGAGGCATTACCCTGGAATGGGCCAGTGGAAGCTGGGTCATACCTATCAGCAACCAGCTTAAATCTAGTTCTGTAAAATTTGCTCCCTTATCAGGCAATGAGTCACCCACAAGGGCATTTCCTTTCAGCTTCTCCTTGAACGCTTTGTTATTGATGATAAATAAAGGTTTTGTTTCAAGTGAAGACACAAGCTTCTTGAGTCTGAGCTGTTTCAGTTAGAAGCAGTTCTTTGGTACGGTTATTGGTGTGTGTGTGAGAGAGAGAGGGGAGGGGGGGCACTGCACACAATTTCCTACCTGGAAGTCACTTTAGTGTAGGAGATTATGTGAATCACCCAGGTATCATTATCAACATCACAATTTTTAAATGCCATCAGTGTACATGGTATGTCCAGAATTAACATGACCAAAGAACATAGTCTAAAGAGCTCACAAATGAATTTCCAACCATGGTGGAGAGAAACATGGGTGACTGGATGAATGGATGCCAATGCAATTACATGACATATTTCAACTCAGGCCAGGATAAAGGGGATAAGTCAAAGACTTAATGGAAGAGGTGAGTTTTGAGGAAGAATCTGAAAGCTGGGAGAGAGGTTGCACTGCACACATGTTCTGGGAGGGAGTTTCAGATATGGGGAGTAGCAAGAGGTAAGGTATGGAGGCATTTAAGGGAAAGGAAACTTCTGTGCAGCTAAGAACAAAAATGTTGGAGGATTGAAAGTCGTGGGTAGGGAGGGGAATGTGACAGAAAGTCAGAGCAGGCTTAATATGTGAAAAATCTGAAAGCAAGGACAAGGCATCAGATTGAAATGGAAGGGGATATGCAACCAGGAAAAGGATTTAAGGTGGGGCTTTGCAAGGACTAAATGACAAAGATCTACATCTCTTTAGGATATCTATTCCATTCCTGCTTCTCAATGGACCCTATTATGGACAATTTATTTGACTGCGTCTATATGGCAATCTAACTGTCCAGCTGTGTAAATTCACGTGTGATGTATTAATAGACTCTGCACTTTAGAAAAATATGGAAACTAAATTTTGTAGTGAGCCAACTCAATTTCTGTGCAAAGAAAAGTTGAGTTCTAAAACCTGCATAAAATCAGCAAATACATGAAGATTGCATGATATTTGCTTCTTTTGCATAATTTATACTGCTTTGCATAGAGACAAGCAAAGATCTAGGCAGATCCTGAGGTCAGGGCTTGGGGAAAGCTGCTCCTCAAAAAAGGACCTGCTGTATGGCGTACCACAAGGTGCCATCCTATCCCCAATGCTGTTCAACATCTACATGAAACCGCTGGGAGAGATCATCCAGAGGCATGGGGCGGGGGTGCTATCAGTATGCTGATGACACCCAAATATATTTCTCTATGCCTTTGACAATAGCGTCAGCTAAGGATAGTGTGTCTCCTCTGAATGAATGCCTGGAGGTGGTAATGGGCTGGATGAGGAAAAACAAACTGAAGCTGAATCCTGACAAGACGGATGTGCTTACTGTCAGAGGCCCCAACCTGGGTTTGGAGGTGTGTCAACCAGTTCTGGATGGGGTTACACTCCCCCTGAAAGACTGTGTTCACAGCTTGGGGGTGCTCCTGGATCCATCGCTCCAGATGACAGCACAGGTAGATGTGAAGGCCAGGAGTGCCTACTATCAGCTTCGGCTGATACGCCAGCTGCGCCCCTTTCTAGAGTTGGAAGACCTAAAGATGGTAGTGCACATGTTGGTAACTTCGAGGCTCGACTTCTGCAATGTGCTGTACGTAGGGCTACCTCTGTGCCTAGTTCGGAAACTTCAGCTAGTTCAAAATATGGCAGCCAGGTTGGTCACCGGTACACCAAGGGGTGACCATATTACACCAGCTTTAAAATCACTCCACTGGCTGCCAATTAGTTTCTGGGTGAAGTCCAAAGTGTTGGTTGTTACCTTTAAAGCCCTACATGGTTTGGGTCCAAGTTCCCTATGGGATCGCCTTCTGCCGTACAATCCGCCCCACCACTCAGGTCCTCTGGGAAGAATTTACTGCAGTCAGCAAAAACTAGGCTGACAACTGTTACCCAGAGGACCTTCTCTTCTGCCACTCCCAGACTGTGGAATGGTCTGCCGAAAGAGATTTGCCAACTTAACAGTCTGCTGGAATTTAAGAAAGCCGTAAAGATTGATCTCTTCCGGCAGGCCTACCCAGTTGAATGTTAAGATGTCTTTTAATAATGTATTCATTTTATATGCTTTTAATTATATATATATATATATATATATATATATATATATATGTGTGTGTGTGTGTGTGTTTTGTATTTGTTGTTGTACCCCGCCTTGATCCAGAAATAAATTTATTAGTAGTAGTAGTAGTAGTAGTAGTATTATAGAAGGGGCATCTGTGTTGGCCTGGCCTCTTTTAGGAGTATTCCTTGTGCCTTCTGTATATTTTTCAGCTTTGGGACCACAGCTGGGGAGAGAAGGGTTAAAAACCCCTGCCCATGCGCTGCACTCAATGAAAATCACCCTCCCCTGTGTCTAGTATATTTTGTTTAATCCAGAGCATACAATTTAAAGTAATGTCTAATTTGACTCTGAGTCTCTTGCCTTTTTAGTTGTCTTTATTTTAGGCAGTTCACAACATGCAGACAGTACAGAACAACATGCAGACAGTATCTACATAATTGCTCAGTAAGGATTAAACTTGCTTCTGCCTTGCATTCCAGTGTTCTGGTCAATGAGTGCAAAGGCACTGAATTATTGATATTAAATGCCATTCACTTATTTTTAAATTCGTAAAATGAAATTGGTCAAATTACATTTTTTCTGTTACTATTTAATATAATTAAATAAAAGTAAACAAATTATGCTACTTGTATTTTGTTTATAACTGTTCTGTATTGATTTACACAAACACACACACACAAATACATATAAGACCAGAAGGAAGCTGAGATTCTCTGGGTACAGAATTCTATGCAACCAGTACAAATTTCTGTGTTTGAACACTGCAATCTCAAAGTGTGGGAATACGCAACGTTTTTGTATAGTAACATCTATGAGTAACTTGTTTCTGCACTAAGGCCAGATCAAAGAACATAAAGGCCCTATACTGCATTATATTCTGCCCCTCAAGTAATGTGCCGCATGTGCTGGCATTCATTCAAAAAAGTTGGGCACATCTACCTCCCACTTTTTTCCAGGTTCATTCTATACCTATCTTCTGCAATTCCAAAATTAGCAATATGGAGGTCTATACTTGACCGGAACACTGCACACTTGAGTACTTAGCCTGATGCTTAATACACTAGGCCTGGCCTTAACAGTTAACTTGAATTGTGAGTTATGGCTTAGTAATGAACCATTCCAAACTAGTTAATTTTTTTATAGCCTCTGACCTGGTCCCTTCACCCAGATAGCAGCCATAGGCCCTTGTATTTACTATCAGCAAAGTTAGAGTGGTTTTGAATTTATTATGAACACAAAACCCACTTGTGAGAGGAATTGGAGGGTGGGGCCAGGGTGTCCTGACCCATTGCCAAAGGGGGGGTTTATAGAGCCAAAGCTCCATGAGCTCTTTTCCTTTGGCTGTCAGACTGTGGACATTGCTTGATTTCAGGGTAAGTGGGGCAGGGTGTAATCATGCCAGTACCATGGTCAAGAATTATTTTAAATTTATTTTTAAGGAAACAAGTGTGCAATTGAATATATGTGAAAGAATCTACAGCCATATATGAGGGTTAGCTGAAAATTCCCAGAGTCTAGAATATGAATATGGTTGCCCCAGCTGTAATTAAAAAAGAGATGCTGGGTCCTATGTCTGCCTGGAAATCCCAACCTCTAACCCAGAAGCCATAGTTAGTCAGTGCTGAAGGAAATGCACTCTTCATCTGCATAGGAACACTTTAAACTATTCTTACATCGTTTTGTTTTTGTATTTGTTTTATTTGCTGTTTAATTGAGTTTTGTTTTACTGGAATTGTTATTTCTTAATCAATTTTATTTTGTTAATGAGAAAAAGAATATCAGTTATTGAATGGATTATAAATGTCCTAAATAAATAATAAAACTATTGTTATTGGGTAACTGAAAAATAGATTAAATATAATATGTTTCGTGTGGAGCTCTAGCATAAACTAACACCAAGGCTGCCCATTAGAGTTGGAAATCTCCCCAGTTCAATCCTGGTTATAGAAGGCACAACTGGGAAAAAAAGTCACAAATATCTCATTACAAAGAGGGTAGCGCTGTTTCACAGAATGATAAGGAATACATTTGGTACTGACAATGTCAAAAGGTGGTGTGTGTGTGTGTGTGTGTGTGTGTGTGTGTGTGTGTGTTTTGGTGCTGAAAGTCTTCTAGATGAAGCATCAAAATGGATCAGAACATTCTTGTAAGTTGCATTTGACATTCAGCAACTAAAAACCTTTATCAGATGCTTGGTCAGATAGGATGGTGGGGTTAGGGAAGATGGTCATAAATCCTGAATTAGGTTCCCTCCAGAACATTGGATAAATAGATTTTATTCAACTTTCAGGGTCTTAGTAACTATATTTGGCATGAGAAAGGTATTTTATCCCCAGATCTGGTGATAAAGCTTATTGGGGGTTCCATTTCCCTCCCATTTCCCCCTCTTCTCTTGTGGCAAATAGCTTGGCTGGCTTGTCTTCTGTATTTGTTTGCTTCACAGGAACATTTCAGTAGAGCACTTGCTGTTTGATTGTGGCACACCATCGTTTTGAATTTGTGGACTGATCCATAGGGGAGTTGATGGATCGGTGGTCCCACCCTTGGATAGAACAGAATGTATCACTGGCAAATCCACGTTACCACCAAATAGGGGGTCTGAGTCTTAAAATAAGGCCAGCGGGGAGAAAACTATCTGGGGGACAGGGTTGCAAGAGGAAAGAAGACAGGCAGCAGCAGTACACATACACATTCATTTGAAATCATCCACACTCTGCTTTGTAGCTGTTCAGCAATTACCTGTATTTTGAGATATGGGTTACATTTTGTTCTGCCTTTGGTGCCATAGAGGGGTAAACTGTAAGACTTGAATCAGAACAAGGATCTAACTCACCCAGGATACTCTGTCTAAGAACATAAGAAGAGCTGTGCTGGATCAGATGAAAGGTCTATCTAGTCCAGTGTTCTGTCCACACAGGGGCTGACCAGAAGCCTCTGGGAAGCCCACAAGCAAGACAGGAGCATAATAGCACCCTCCCACTTGTGTTCTCCTTTGGCTGTCCTTCAGAGTCATACTGTTTCTGAAACTGGGGTAATATACTGTTACCGTATTTCTTCGATTCTAAGACACCATTGATTGTAAGACACACCTTAATTTCAGTACCACCAACAGAAAAAAGCTTTGATTCTAAGAAAAACAAAACAAAACACTAATATATATATATAAAATTTGAAAACTGTGATTCTAAGACGCACCCCGTTTTTAGAGACATTTATATGGGGGGAAAAGTGTGTCTTAGAATCGAAGAAATGCAGTAATATAAGGCTATCAATGGCTACTGGTCATGATGGCAAAGCCATCTCGACCAATAGCCATTGAAAGCCTTATGAAAATCCTATGACAGTGCCCCCTTAGTCCATTCAAGTTCTGGCAGAAGTCTTCAGGAATTACAATGCTGTAGTTGGTTACTAGTTCCCAGTTCCTAATTTGCACAAAAGTTCAAAACAGCTCAGTCCATAAACTTAATAAAGAACTAAAGTTTATATGCCGCTGCAACACAAAATAACATTTATACTACCTTTGGACTACCCCATATCATATATCCCCATGACTGGCAGACTTTCCTCTTTAAAACCCACAATAATTCTCTCCAATCAAATCTATTGTTTTTGCACAATGCTCATTAATACAATTAATGTGTATACTTGTAATAGATGACAATTACAGGTATACACAAAGAAACATCTAGACCTTAAAATGAGGAATAGTGTCCACAAACCTATAGTGTGAGTTGATTAATCATTGAGGCCATGAAGTGTAGTGGATAAAGTACTTTGGACATGAGCAAGAGAGATTTAGACAGAATGCTCAATGAGTGTTTTTTAGCAAGTCAGTATTGTGTCTCAGCCGGGGCCATCCCTACTATTAGGCAGAATGAGGCCATCGCTTCAGGCGGCAGATCTTGGGAGGTGGCAGCAAAGTGTTGAAGGAAAAACCTATATTCTATGCAGACTGCTCTGTGCCCCCTAAGTTAGCCTCTGCCTTCAGGTGCAGTAGAAAATGTTGCCCAGTTGTCTTTCATACTTGGAATGGCAGGGGGCACCATCTTGCTCTTTGCTTCAGGCAGCCAAATGTCTTGGGCCAGCCCTGGTCTCAGCCTAACTTATCACACAGGGTGGTAGTACCATTTAATAAGATAACCTTGTCCATGCCACCCTGAGTTCCTTGGAGGAAGCACAGAGGTGGAGTTCAAAACTAATTAATAAACAAACCTATGTTCTTGTTGGCAGGTGGTTCCTCCCCTGAGGAGGTGCCAAGGAATGTGGAGGCTGCCCGACCATCTGCATCCCAGAAAGCGACCCATGAGGTAAGTCTCGAGAGCCTGGAGATAATTGGTTTTGACTGAGGTGGTTCTTGTGGGTCATGTATAGGGGCTCTGGATTTTGCAGTTAGAATGGAAAGGTATTGCAATAAGCTCCAAGACCAATAATAGCCCACCACTATTAAGGAGGCCCACTGAGGGCCCCCAAAATCCTGATGCTAGAAATGCAGTTGGCTTACCATGGTGCTGGAGATTCTAAACAATCGCTTGTCTTTGTGGCTGCAGCCATCATGTGCCTGTTTCTTATTTTTTATACAGCCCCTGAATGATTCTTACTTTATTCCATTTATCTAAAATATTTCTATTCCCTTTATTTGAGGCTTAAGACAGTTTGCAAAAGTTATTTTTAAAAAATCTATAAAATATAATAAAAACTAAAAAGCAGCAAGAAAATGGAATATCTACCTGTCCACTCCTCTTCTAAAAGCTCATCCAAGTATTTGTTTTAAAGCTGCATCTTACCAAACACCATATGAGTTGTATCCTTAACTCCTTTGGCAGATCATTTCATAGCTCTAGGCTGGGCCACTACAGTAAAGGTCCTGCATTCCCTCCCATATTGAGATTCCCAAATCAATATTCTGCCAACTGCACCACACTTTCCTAGAAGCTGGAACAATCTGTGCAAGAGAAGCATAAATATGAAATGTATTTGGCACAATTTATACAGGGTGCCAGGACAGGAGGTGGGGCGGAGGAGAGAGGTACTCATATTATATCTGTCTTTTCTTGTCTAGACCAAGTGTGGTCTGGACAGGGATGAGTGGAGCACAGCATTGTGGTTGCAATAGAGCAGCAGCTTTCACACAAATCCTTGGGAAGCTGTGAGTGACAGTAGCTGTTGGTTATCTCTTTGGAACAGGGATGGGCATGCTATTCTTAAGGTGTTTTGGCCTACAGTTTCCACCACATAGCCAGTGGTGAGGGATAATGGCCGTTGTAGGCAAAAACTTCTGGAGGGACACAGGTTGCCTACTCCTACTTTTGAGGTGCACTACTTTGCTTACCTAATAAGCAAAGTAGGTGCTCCTTGTCCCTTTAACATCCTCATCACAGGAAGAAATTCAACAGGTAAAGTACTGCCCTCCCCATGCTAAGGGACTTTGCCTGTTGGATTTCTGCCTGTCTTGCTACTGGCAAAAAAAAATACCTTGAAGAAGATGGTGGCAACCATCATAATAGGCCTTTGTCATTCTTCCCAGGCATACGTGGAACTTCACGAACTGATCATGGACAAGAACAATGAGATTCGCTGGATGGAGGCTTCTCACTGGCTCAAGCTGGAAGAGGACTTTGAGGAGATGGGGCATTGGGGCAGACCTCACCTTTCATATCTGAGTTTCCAAAGCCTCCTGGAACTGCGCCGGGCTTTGTCCAAAGGTAAGGAAAGGAGGTACAGAGTTTGTGTCTGTAATAGTGTTTGAGTGTTGAAGAACATTCCATGTATGAATTGGTCCTCTGGCAATGTAAGGATTACAATTTTGTATGAGCAACACGGTTACCTGCAACCACTACTACCCTACTTTCCCATTGCCCAAACCCTGATCCTGCACTGTTTAGCCTTGCAAAGGAGAAAAATGGGAAAAGTCAGGCAATCTGATCATAATTGCCTGCATTGCATGCCGTTTGGTTTGTAACAGCTGTTCTCAGGCTATTTTGAGGATCCTGTCAAGGCCACACATCGCTCCAAAAACAAAACAAAATAGGAATTATCTCTCTCAAGATCATGTAATGTTAATAATGAAAAGGGGTGTGATGGGTATTCAGGGTTGCTTAGAAATATATATAAATTTCAACTCATCCTACAAGAACTTGATGAAAGATGCTGGTCTCTGTGCAACAAGAGTAGCAACTGTGCATTTATTCAGGGGGCCCCTAAAAATAATCTGGACAGATCTCTAATTCTCCTCTTGTGCACTTTTTAAATGTTAGGAAGTGTCTCTTGAATTGTCAGATGCGAGCTGGTGTGTTCCCTCTTTTTGCAACATTTAACCTGTTCTGGAGGGGTTGCACTCCGCCTTAAGGATCACATTGGTAGTTTGGGGGTGTTCCTGGATCCAGCACTGTTATTTGACTCACAGGTGGCCTTCATGGCATTGAGCACCTTCTATCAGCTTAGGTGGATATACCAACGATGACCCTATCTGGACAAATATAGCCTAGCTTCAGTTATCCATGCTATGGTAACTGTGTTAGTACTTTAAGATCTTTGCATTGTTGCAGGCTCATATCTTGGTGTTGGTTTTAATCTATTTTAAAGTTATTGTTTTTATATTAGGTGTTACCATGTAATTATACTTTATTGTAGTTTATGGTTTAAGTTTTGTTTTGTGAAACTGCCCAGAGGGTTTCCACTAAGGAATGGTATAGAAATGGAATAAAATGAAATAATACAATTCTTCACTCTAGGAACTTTCCTACTAGACCTGCCAGAGAGGAGTCTCGCTGGGATTGCCAATCAGGTGCTTGACCAAATGATCTACAAAGGGCAGCTCAAGCCAGAAGATCGAGAAGTGGTCTTACGATCACTCCTACTTCAGCACAGGTATTAATGCCAGGCGTTGGTTGGTCAGACTGGAGGGCTGGCAGCTGAGAAGGAGCAGCAGAACCTACCTTTAGCCCTTCCTGGTTAGGTAAACTCCATAATTCAGGTAGTAAAAGCCGGGGCAGGTGGGTCACACACAAAATGGTACTTAGCATAAAGAAGAAATGAAGAGAGAAAGGATGCAAACTAAGATGGGCTATACTTGAGGAAAGCCCCACAGTGCGCCCTGTCGGTTAGAAGCCACAGACATAGCTTCACAGCCACTATGGGGCTTCCCCGCGATGCTGATTTGAAAAGTTGGGGTAAATCCATGTCGTTCCTTGGCCAATCTGGGACCAACCCAGGGCGGAGCCTGGTGGAAGCCAATCATAGAATCATAGAACAGTAGAGCTGGAAAAGGCCTATAAGGCCATCAAGTCCAACCCCCCACTCAATGCAGGAATCCACTTTAACGTATACTTGACAGATGGCTGTCCAACTGCCTCTTGAATGTCTCTAGTGTGAGAGAGCCCACAACTTCCCTAGGCAAGTGGTTCCATTGTCATACTGCTCTAGCAGTCAGGAAGTTTTTCCTGATGTTCAGCCGGAATCTGGCTTCCTGTAACTTGAGCCCATTCTTTCTTGTCCTGCACTCTGGAATGATTGAGAAGAGATCCTGGCCCTCATCTGTGTGACAACCTTTCAAGTACTTGAAGAGTACTATCATATGTCCCTTCGGTCTTCTCTTCTCCAGGCTAAACACAGGGATAGACTGAAAGACCGCTGATCATCCTCTTTGCCCTCCTCTGAACCCCCATCAGCTTGTCTGCATCCTTCTTGAAGTGTGGTTCCCAGAACTGGACACAATACTCAAGATGAGGCCTAACCAGTGCTGAATAGAGGGGAACCAATACATCATGTGATTTAGAAGCTATGCTTCTATTAACGTAGCCCAAAATAGCATTTGCTTTTTTTGCAGCCACATCACACTATTGACTCAGATTCAGCTCGTGATCTACAACAATTCCAAGATCCTTCTCGCTTGTAGCATTGCTGAGCCAAGTATCCCCCATCTTGTAATTGGGCATTTTAGTCCCAGAGCCAGGGCAGGATTTATTTACCCGAAAAGTGCAAAAGCTTGGTGAATATTTTTTGTTTCTATATGACAGAAGTGTCTCAGAAAAGTGAGTCTTACAAAATTCCAGTGGTGGGGGCTGCGTAATGACATCATCAATATGGCTGCCACGCTATTATGTAGTTGCCACATTTAAAGATGCATAACTTCTCACCAGTTTATGCTACAGAGATGAAATATTTTCTGAAATGTTTCAAATTTAATGACAAATATTTTTTGTAATCACACATTTTTGTTAACTCCATTAGTTTTTGAGATAATTTCATTTGAACATATAAAATCAGTGTTCACATTGGTTATGTGTGACATTTAACCATAATTTACTCAAAAACTATATGACTTTCAAAAAACATTCAAGAACAAAAAAGCTGCATTTTTAAATGATGATTAAGAAAATGTATAATAACATGGGGTTTACCCCAACGCTTAAGGAGTTATGAGTGTTATCTCATTATATGTACACTTTCTCAGGATTGTATGATTTTATAGTTTATCATACAGGGCTTTCATTTCAAAAGTATCCACCTTAAATATCTCTCAATCTGATGCACAAATGTTCTTTACAAAATTCCAAACAGGACGAATATGATGATATATAAAAAAGACAATTTATTAGGTTGACCTAATATAGGTGACCATATACAAAAGAAGGCAGGGCCCCTGCAACTTTAACTGTTGTGATGAAGAGGGAATTTCACCAGGAACTAATTGCATACAAATGACACCGGCTGAAATCCCCTTTTCTCTACAACTGTTAAAGTTACAGGAGCCCTGTCCTCCTTTTCATATGGTCAGCCTACTCATAATTCCCTAAACGTTGGGGTAAACCCCATGTTATTATACATTTTCTTATTCATCATTAAAAATGCAACTTTTGTGTTCTTGAGTATTCTTTCGAAAGTCATATAGTTTTTGAGTAAATTATGGTTAAACGTCACGCATAACCAATGTGAACGCTGATTTTATATGTTCAAATGGAATAATCTCAAAAACTAATGCAGTTAACAAAAACTGTGTAATTACAAAAAGTATTTGTCATTAATTTTGAAACATTTCAGAAAAAAAATCATCTCTGTAGCATAAACGGGTGAGAAGTTATGCATCTTTAAATGCGGCAACTACATAATAGTGCGGCAGCCATATTGATGATGTCAGCACCCAGCCTCCCACCACTGGAATTTTGTAAGACTCAATTTTCTGAGACACTTCTGTCATATCTAAACAAAAAATATTCACTAAGCTTTTGCACTTGCTGGGGCAAATAAATCCTGCCTGGCTCTGGGACTATTTGGTTTCTTTTTCCTACGTGTAGAACTTGGCATTTATCCCTATTAAATTTCATTCTGCTGTTTTCAGCCTAGCGATTGGTTACCTTCCACCAGGAGGGTGGGGGCAGCTCTGGGACTCCAGATTGCCGCCCATAAACCCCACGCTTTGTCCTTGGCATCAGGATTACCTGACGCTTGGGAGAGGGAAAGCTGAGGAGGGAGATGGCGCCAACCCGGCACCACGAAGACAGCCCCCTGGCCAGGCAGATTGTGATCAGGAAGGCTTGCCTTCTTGCTTGCTGTGGTCACCAAGAGAATGTCCAGCATGGGGATTTAGTTTACCAGGAAGGACTGATATATAGGGATCCACAAAAAGTTTAGTCCCTGAAAATTATACTATAGGGGTTAGGGTTAGGCGAGAGTGGACAAATATAGCCTAGCTTCAGTTATCCATGCTCTAGTAACTGTGTTAGTACTTTTTAAGATCTTTGCAGTAGTAGGAAGGGAAGTGTTTCCTGAACCGTGGAATTTATGGAGGGCCTTTGGTTTGAGTAATCCTTGGCATGGGATGGAGATAGACTTTGGGTGCTTCCAAACAAGGCTTTTATAATGCTATTGCCCTGCCTTGTTCACAAAACATTATTGGGTGTGTGTGTATATATATATGTCATTGTCTTCCAGTTGTAACCTACCACTTCTTTTATCTTTTCCCTTATAAAACCTATTAAAAAAAAGAGTTGGGATTGCTGCACAATGCCTTCTGATTGCTAGTGCCAGGATCCCTTCAGCTGGAAGCACTATATGGTGTTTACATGAGGATGGCTCCTAGGGCTACCATCACAAGTCGTTGTGCAGCAATTCCATCTTTTTTTTCCTTTAATAGATTTTATGAGGTAAAGAAAAGAGCTCCATCACACCAGCGATTTACCGCAATTTCACCATGCCTGGTATGTGTTTTTACAGAGTGGTACTCACATGACGTCAGCCCTGTCCTGTGCTCATCTCGCCTCTTCCCCTCCATTTTCCATCTTATTTTGGAGTGGGGAAAGTCCGTTTCCCCCCCATCTGTGCGCAGTAAAGCTGCTCCTCCCTCCTGTGTATTGCTGTCCTTGCGCTATATCGGACCATCCCATTTTTTTGTTGGTGATGCTCAACTGTGAAGGGGGAGGGACAGAGTGTGCCCGAACGCCCCGCAGAGAAGGGGAGCGAGGCTGCCACCACCCGTGCCTGGGACTCGGTCCCATTCAACTCTATAGTTCTTACCCGTGAGTAGGCATATCTAGGTTTCCTGACCAGAACAATGTCAGCTTCCCCTTACCATGCCAACATTGACCACAAACTTCTCCAAAAACTAATTGCAATACTTTATCTTCGCTTATTTCGTTTAATGTGAACTTAGGGGAAAGTATAGTATGTTGTTTTACCGTAATTGCGCAGTTTCAGGCTGTCGTACTATTGGATTTGTGCAGATAGATAGATAGATAGATGATAGATAGATAGATAGATAGATAGATAGATAGATAGATAGATATCTGCAGGGGGAAGGAGAATGTAGGAGGTGGGGCAGGAGATTTTGCCAGCATAGTAGCGATACAGGTAAAAAAGATACATGAGCTGAAATAGTGCAACAATGCACAGACGTGAAAGGGCCCAGTGCTCAACAGGAGGAAACCGTGGATGTAAACCGGGGAAAAAAGTAGGTGTGATGGAGCCCAATATGAGTAACTATTTGATCTTTAAGACCATAGCAGATTTTTTTGTGGTAAGAAAAAAGACAGAAGAAGTGGTGGGAAAACATGAGAGGGTTGCAAATGGAAGATGCCACTATAAACATTAACATCCATGAATGAGTGATGGCATGTTAAAAACCTTGTCTGGAATCACCCTATATGCTGCAAGGCATTGGGGTGCAGAACTCGCTTCCCTTCAAAAAATGCATGCTTTTTTGCTAAAAAAAAAAAAAGTGATACCTTCTCAATAAGAAGTCTTCTAAAAATAACCTTTTGTATTCCTATTCCAATTAGATATTTAATAGTATATGAAATCATTCAATATTTAACCTACAAGAAAATGCAAAGATTCAGAAATGTAAATGTTTCCATGAATTTAAGTTAAGTTTTAAACATTGAAACCAAGTTGAAAAACTGGGAATATTAAAAAAGGGGATGGCACCCTTAACTATAAGGGCAAATCTCTGGAATAAATCCCAGTCCTCTGGAAATGATAATTTCACATGTATCAGTTGTCTGTGAATGAAACCAGTAATAAAGTATTTATTAATTTTAATTATTTACTGGGTTCATTCTTTCTAAAGCGCTAGACATTAAACCATTCTTCCCTCCCTGCTACCTCCCCACTCTTTTTTTTCTGTCCCCCCATATTTCCCCCCCCCCCCTTTGTCCAGTCACCCTAATGAATCCGCTTCAGTAGACACTCTTTCTCCTGCACGGCTGCAACGGACTGATGCCAAAGACTCAGCACAGCCTCTTTTGAAGGAGCATCACCAAATTGAGATGAAGACCTTTTTTAGCAGTTCCGAGCAGGTAATGTAAATTTGAGACATTCGATTTAAGAGATGAAGAGTGGCCATCTTGTGAACACAGTGCCAGGAACTCTGGAACCTGAATCAGGAACCTGGTCTAAGTCTGGAATCGATTTATGTTCATGCCCCAAAGCACTCTTCAAGCACAAAAAGAGAACAAGAGTGTCTAAAAGTAGCCATTCTGATTGGTAGGCAGGAAGGACCTTGCAGATTGGCCAGGCTTGGTATAAATACCAGGAGCTTGGCTAAGAGTAGTATATTCTGCCTGCTTCATTTCAGTCTTCACTCTGATGCCAGCTACACTCAAACCCCTCACTCCAGCAGCTGACTTCAGAGATGCATAGTTGGAAAATATAGGTTTAGATTTGGAGATGGCCACTCATAGACCTGACCTATAGAGGTTTCATTCATTAAAATATATACAAACTCTACCAGGAAATACTCAGCAAGGAGTGCTTAGTATTCACACATTTTAGAAAGAGGAGGGCTGGGGATACAAGCTGTCCCCAACCTCCAGCCCTCTCTGTCTGCAATATCTTGGCTAGATGGGCAAGAATGCCCATCTAGCTAAAATGCAGAGTGGGGCTGCACGGTGGGAAAGATCACCTATGCATTTCTCCTGCTCTGCATAGGATGCCCATCAACCTCCATGTTCGGAGGCTGATAGGCATCCAGATAGGATTGTGCTCTAAAGTAATTGCACAATGCCAACTAAATAAAAAGGTGCTTTGGTCCAAATTAAAGACAAGGAAGGGGTCATTTAGGCTATCAGCTCCAGCTCCTGTTCAGTGTAGGAATCCAGTTTAAAGCATCCACCTTACAGATGGCTGTCCTAGGCTGACCAGATAAAATCCAGGTCAGGGCTCCTGTAACTTTAACAGTTGTAGAGAAAAGGGAATTTCAGCCAGTGTCATTTGTATGCAATTAGTTCCTGGCGATATTCCCTCTTCATCACAACAGTTAAAGTTGCAGGCACTATATTAGAGTGACTATATACAAAAGAAGGCAGGGCCCCTGCAACTTTAACAGTTGTGATGAAGAGGGAATTTCACCAGGAACTAATTGCATACAAATGACACTGGCTGAAATTCTCTTTTCTCTACAACTGTTAAAGTTACATGAGCCTGACCTGGATTTTATCTGGTCACCCTAGTGTATGCTTCAATCGTTTTCAGCATTAGGTCAACTGAGGGGTAATCCAAAAGCAAGTCAACAAATAAGCAATGGTCAAAAGCACCGTTTTGCCAGGCAAGAGGGATAGTTCCAAGAAAGAGGTCTGAGGTCCAAACACAGATAAGCAGTCATATATAGTACATGGTCCAAGAAGCAGAGTCAAGCAGGAGTCTAAAGTCAGTATCACAAAGGATCAGCCACAAGACACTGAAGCTGATAGATAATATATCCAGCAATACCTGGACTGATACTGAAGGCTTATATTGCCCAAATTTCCTGAGCCCCACCCAGGGCTCAGCTGTAGTTCATTACAGGCCTGCTGATAGAAGTCCTAGTTGTGACAAAAGCCTTGCTCCTGAGGAGACCTTTTCTGCACTTAGGCACTCCTTTGCTTGGCTATATCTGAGCTTGTACTTTCAGGCATTAGCATTTGTGGGGGGTGGGGTTGGGGTTGGGGTTAGGGTTGGGGGTTCAGTGTCCCATTCTGAGATCCATAGATGCTTCAGATACAGACACTAAAGAGATGATCCATTGATTAGGCAAAATGGGACATTCCAGTTCCCTATTCCATTCTGCTTAAGACCCTGTGTATCATATTTATTCACCAACAATGTACTTATAAACATGAAACCTAGGTCAATATAACTGATCAGCCCCAGAAAGCACTTCCAATAGTGAAGGAGACTCTGAAGCAGTGAAGCGGCAGGGGCAAACCTAGGTTCTAATAAATATTGCCGTTGCAAGTATAATCTGGCTATTCAGCCATAGCAGGCAAACTGCTTTTGGCATACAAAACTGAGAATGACAAAAACTCATAATCAGCATCTATTAGTTGAACCAAGGTAAAAAATCAATTTATCTGTCCAAGTCCACCACAAAAAACATTTTCTTGCCCATTTTTAAATCTGAGTTTCCTCATAAGAGTCAATTTAGAATGAGAAAATCAATAATTGCATTATAGCAATGAAAAGCCACACCTGCATTTAGACTCAGAAGTTGCACTCTCCAGCTCAAAATTTCTGAGATTATTGGTCTCAAACTCAGTTCACACAACATTCTAACCCATGACAGCTTATTATCATGAACAATACATGATGGGTTAGCATGTTGTCTGTAGGATGTTCCCCCGCTCCCCATGGTGGGATATTTCCCAAATAAGCCACCCTGAGAACCCACCGTCTGCAGTAAAGGTTATTTTATCCATGATGAATTAGCATGTTATTTGTTGTGCAGCATGAGTTACAGAGCTGCTCAGCAAGAGTGGCCAAAACTACTGCTGCTGCTCTGTTCCTCTCAAGTGGTCACTATTCCCACCCCAAAGGAAGCTGGGATACCTGCCAAAGAGGACTACCGAAGGGGAAGGAGGGGACGAGATTATTGGCCAAAAATCATTTCAGTTTGTGCTCTGCTTCTGCTCCTCAGAATGAGGGCTCTGAGCAAGAAGACTTCATTTTTAGTAGTTGAATGTAGAATGCTCAGTTACATTGTTGCTCTAAGCACTCTGATTCTAAATTCAAAGCAAATATTGGAAGATTTTTTTATGCATGGTCTTTTTTAAAAGTTTCATTATTTGATAAAGTGAAGTGTTGACAACTGGAACAGAACTCCACTTTACATTTATGATCTCCCTTCCTGAATAACAAAGCAAACTTTGCAAATTCAGGCTGAAATCCTAAAGACACTTACTAGAAAAAAAATATTATTGAACTAGTGAGGCTGGGTTCACACATCATGCTAACTCATGATGGGTGGCAAACTATGCTGGGTAGTTGGCTATGCAAATGACCTAATGTGCTCCCATCAATCAGGCAAACAAGCTACACATAGGCTGGTTTCGCACAACTCATTAGGCAACGGAGGGGGAAATAGCATACTGACCATGCGTTAGGTAGGTGGCTCTCCCCACACAACATGTTGCTACCCCATCCATTGAGCAGCTGAAAGTTCTGGCGTCCATCTTGGTCACAGTGTCTCCTCCCTCCCACCTCCCTCAGTCCTCCAGCCATATCCCAGCAGGCACCGCACATTTTGCTGGCTGTATCAGAGCAGCTGGGGGTTTTCAGCTATTCTGGCCGGCAGAATTCTATTCCCAAACGGAATAGTGCAGGGGGGGGGGGGGGTTTGGTTTCGGATAACACTTTAAACAATGGGCTTCAGGCTAAACAATTTGCAAGCCTGTTGTTTCTCTCTGTTGCTTAATTGGGCGGAATAGCGTACCATCAGTTGTGTGTGCATGGTGTGTAACCCTCCACATGACACAATAAACAACACAACTGATGGTTGCTTCCCCCTCTCTCCATTGCCTAACGTGCCGTCCAAAACCAGCTGAGCAGCTCTGCAGGTGTTCTCCGTAACCTACACTGCACAACAAACATGCTAATCCACCACAGGTAAAATAACCCTTCCTGCAGTTTGTAAGTTTTCAGGGTGGCTTATTTGGGGGAAGTAACCCATCACAGGGAGTGGGGGAACTTCCTACAGACAACACACTAATCTATCATGGATTGTTCCAGATAATAAACCATCATGGGTTAGAGTGTTGTGTGAACTGAGTCTGAGACTTACTTCTGAGTAAACACACTAGGATTAATCTGTACATATTCTTTGGAGGAGAGAACATCAGTATTTTACAGTGTCATAATATTTTTTAAAGTGTTTTATCTCAAAGCGAAGGGAATAGGGTTGTCCCATGCAGCCTCAGCCTGGGATTATATAAAGACTCTGGGATTGGCTGTGCCTGGTATAAGAGGCCTTCTGCCTTGGCCTCATCAACAGAGTGAAGCATTCTTTAAAACTTGGAGCTTTAAAACTCCAAGTTTTAAAGCTCCTCCAGCCCAGACCAATAATCTTGGGAAACTTGAGCTGGACAGTGCAACTTCCAAGTCTGAATTCAGGTGTGGCTTTCCATTGCTACAATATTGCAATTATACCAAATTGACTCTATAAGGAAATCCAGATTTAAAATGCCCCCCAACACAAAACTTTGGGGAATAAGCCCTGACTTTTCTTGTACAGGAAGAGCCAAGTAGTAGCAGTTTTAAGAAGCAGCTTTCAGAGAAGATCTCACCTGATTCGGAAGCCACATTGGTCCTGGTTGGTAAGTATCTTGTAATACATGAAAGGATAAGAGAGATCTTGTGATGGGAGAGGTGGGGAGGACCCATATTTCAGTGGAAAAGTTCAGTTGAAGGAACCCAGGGAGCATGGCTGGGGAAGACCTCGAAATGAACCTTATTAGCCATGGTAACTAAGTGGAATCTCCATGTTGAGAATTTCAGAGACCCCCTCTAGATGGATTCCGTTTGACGCCTGTTCCTCCGATTATGTGCATCTTCTCAGAAGCGCTTTATCGTAAATGCTTGTATGCAGGAGGTAATTGAGCACTCAACAGGTGACCTTACCGGTTGTTTCAAATGTGCTTTACAAGTAGTTAATGCGGAGAATTGCTTGTTCACATAGGCAAAATGCGCTTTAACGGCCGGAGCAAAATAAAACTCGCTATTTAACGTGCATTCGATAATGCGCATAATCGGAGAGAAAACGCGCCTCTACGCCCGATTTGCGCTCCATTCTTGTAGAGGTAAATTTTTTAATGTGCCTTGAAAGAGCTTTAAATGCCTCTTGTAGAGGAGCCAGAAGCTCAAAACAAACACCTTGGTGGGGGGGCTGTTGTCTTCATGCCCGGCTTGTTTTGCGTTTTGGAGACATTTGGGCAGCCGTTGTTGGAAATAGGTTGGGCAACTTGTGGCTCTCTGAATATTTTGGCGTACACATCCCATCAACTCTAGTCAGCATAGCCTATGGTGAGGGACAATGGGAGTTGTAGGCTAAAATACCTGGAGGGCTACAAGTTGCCCGCCCAAGATGGATGGATCCTTTGAGTGATCCTGAGGACGTTGCGTGCCCAACCCATCTGGCAATGAGGGGATTTTTCAGAAGTGGGTTCCTGGGATAATTTAATGTTAGATGAGACTTCAGGTTGGATGTGCTCATAATTGTCAATGGACAGTCATTTCCTTGCCTGTGGTGACCCCACAGTGTTTGTTTGTTTGTTTTGTAATTGGGAAAAGAGATTATCCTGTCCCCTCCCCCAGCAAATGTAAGCATGGGCTAGTGCACTTTTTTCTGGGCTAATAACTTTTGTGCACTTATTTACATTAAGGTTGTCATTGTTGTTTTGTTTTACCAACTTTTCCCCTGTATTTTTAACAGAAGCTTGATGTGTAGACATTAGCAGGTATTAATGCTTATCTTCCTGCTATGAAAATTTTCACTTGCAGATTTTTGAATACCAAACTCCTGTTAAAGGCATAGTGGCATAGCAGCAGGCAAGTCCACTGTTTTTCTGTCCTGTTGACAACCCTCATTCACAAAACTGCCTATGGCCCCTATCAGGGTGCATGCTGTACAACTCAGCCATCACCACCACTACCACATATGTGGAGAGAGGCCATGAACATCTTGTATACCACCACTGCTTTGTAATTACCTAGGGACAGGGAAGACCTGGCTCAGGCGTTCCCTGGCAATGCAGTACTTTGACTGCACAAAGGTGTACATGAGTCTGTGTAGGCATGGGCTCATGAGGAACAGAGTGTTTCAAAGTTGGGGGATTGCTCCCCACAGACTCAAACAGAGTTGCCTTCCAGAGTTTGCCTTCCAAACAAACTTAAGTTTTCTTTAAACAAAGCCTTTTCCCACAGAGCTCTCTCAGGCTGTGGCCTGTCTCTCCTCAGGCCAGAAGCAGTGGGTTTTGTTCTCTTCTACTGCCTGGCTCTTCTCCAGAAGCATATCCCATCTAGGCCAAACCCAGCACTTGTTGCTCAGGCTTCACACTTAACCTGTTGTAAGGAACCAGGGTCAGTAGGAAGCCCTCAGGGGCAAGAGTAATTGGAAATGTGCAGAGAAAACAGTCTTCTATACGCCTCAGTAGGGAAGAATCCCTAACAATGGGCTTGGAGTTCAAGGCTGGCTGACACTGGCAGATTTCCCACTAGGATGCAAAACAAAGTTTGCCTCTAATGAGACTTAGGGTACCTCTAGACAGGAGCTTTTTCCTGCAGTAGCTTCAGAGTGGCAGCAGGTGGATTACATGATGCTGCCACCACTCCGAACCTACTGCTGGGAAAAGCCCCAAAGCTCTTCTCTAAAAAAGTCGGCATTTACCCCGACATTTTTAGCTTGGAGTGGGCTGGGCAGTGAAGGGGATGGACCAGCGAGCTATAAGCTCGCTGCACCGCCTCCGCAGTCCTTCCCCCATTAAAAAAATTTTTTTTTAAAGAAACTTACTGTGGAAGAGGGGGACTGATGCTCCCAGCCGCCCCTGCTGCTGATGGGCAGGTGCGGTGGCGGCAGGAAAACCCGCCATGGCACTCCTTCCACTGTAGATAGGCGGAAGTGTGCCGCCTGCCACTGCGTGGTGGAACAGGCACCATGAAGATGAGGGCTCTTTCTAGAGGTTCCTAGATATTGGAAGGTGAAAGAAGGAATGCTGAATTGGATCACAGAGCCTACTTACCACTAGTCAGTGTTAGTGCCTACCTCATTAACCGCAAAAGACTAACAAAAGCATTTCTCTGTTCACTGCCACACCTTTTTTCTTACTTCCTCTTTTTTCTTTCCTTTAAACAATACCATGACCAACTTTAAAATTACAAAAGGTTTAAATAGTTTTAAAATGTCTGTTCCAGAGCTGTCCTAGATGTTTTGGTGTTTGAGGCAGAAAAATCCAAAACGTTGCTTCCGATCATTACCAAAAATAAAAATTATAAATTAAATAACTGACAAGTTGCCATAGTTTAACATTGTCTTAAATTTGCAACCTCATTCTGCCAAATGGTAGGGCCAGGCTTGATAATTTCATGCCGACACGGCATATGCTAATCTAGCAAGGTTTGGGGGAAGGTATATCAGCTGGGTCTTGCTGTCTTGTGTATTCTGGCAAGGGAAGAAGCTATATTTGTTGCTGGCAGGAACTCTGCTTTGCTTCTCTAACTGTCTTGCCAAAACTTGGTTGCAAACTTGGCTCACTTTACTGTCTCTTGTTTTCTTCCCTTGTCCCCATTCTCTTCCACCCCCTTTGCCTCTGCTTGGATCCCTTCCCTTCCTGCCATGGTCCGTATTTCTTGCTCTCTCTTTGTGCCAAGGCTCCTAAATGATGCCCCATACCCATCCGTCCTCCCTTCAGGCTGTGCCACCTTCATGGAGCGCCCCACTCTGGCCTTTGTACGCTTGAAGGATGCTGTGGAGCTGGATTATGTCTTGGAGGTCCCTGTGCCTGTCAGGTTCCTTTTTGTGGTTCTGGGTCCAGATTCCCCCCACACCAACTATCATGAGCTTGGAAGAGCTATCTCAACAATGATGTCTGAAAGGGTAAGTTTGAATGCCTCAAAGCTCCAAGTTGCCTGGGGAAGTTATGGAATCTCCTTCCTGGGAAGTATTTAAGGAAGATTGTGTGATCAACAACTAGAAGCCCGTGTGGGTGTAAGCCTGACGCTGAGAGCTGGGCTGGGTAAGTGGGATTCCTGTGGAGAGGTAGTTAAGTACACACGAGTTGGGATTTGGCTTTTTAAGGATTGTTTCCCTGCAAAGGGCAAGGACTAGACAAAGAAACACAGGAATTAAAATTAAAAGAAGCCTGGTTCAGCAGGCCTAGACTGAAAATGGCAAAATGTCATTGTACTGCTGACTTGACCAAGGAATAATTCTTCATTGCATGTATATGAGGGATGATGAACCAGTAGCCTGAGGGTCAAATTTTGCCCATGGGGCCTCCCCAACTGGCTTGCCCCACCTCGCAGTACAAGACTTGAGAAAAGGCTTCAGGGTAGGTTTTTTCAAGCCTACTTGACATATAGGGATGATGGGGGTGGGGTGGGGAACTGCAGCTGGGGAGGGCAGGGTTAACATTCCTCACTCCTTGTGCTGCCCCTGCTCTACCCCCCATTGCAGCCCCTGTGCCGCAATTAGGCTTGGAAAAAAGCCTCTCATTGAACCAATGGGAAGCTTTTTATAAGCCTTAGTTCTACATGGCAGAAATCTTTGTGTGCATATATGTATGAAAGTGTGTAAATGGGGGAAGTGTGTGGCTTTGGCCCCACCCAATTTTGGCTTTGGCTCCCACCATTGGTAGCATGCAGCACCCAGGGAGCGTAGTCCTTTGAGTGAAAACCATTCCTCACTAGGGTGGCCACTTATGAACTGCCAAAAAGTGGCAATGAGTCATCAAAACAAGGACCAATTTGCCTAAAAATGCATATACTGTTTTATATGTATAGATGCAAATTTAGGAACAATTTGTATACTTTAAAAGATATACATTACATCTCATCACAGTGTGGAAGACTGTGATCAGGTGACCTGTGTGCCTTGCTCAGTCCACTGTCCGCGGTGCTAACTGCTGGAGGGCAACTTCAAGGCCCAGTTCTTCCTTTTGACATTTCTCGATCTTTAAACTGGACTTGGAGTGGACAGCTCTTCAAACGGAGGACACCTTCAAAATAAAACATAGCCCTCTGGCAGCCCTTCAAATAGAGGACTGCCTTCTGAAAAAGAGCACACATGGTCACCCTATTCCTCCATCCCTGATAGTGCTTTCAAGTGTTTGAAGTGCTTCCCATTCATTATCACAGCAATATTCACAAGAGCCCTGTAAGGTGGGCTAATACTTATTTCCTTTATTACATTTCCTCCAGGTTCAAGGTGGTATATATCGGTCACCTCCCCACATTTTATTCTTACAACAACCCTGTGGGGTAGATTAGGCTGAGAGACAATGACTAGCCTAGGGTCACCCAGTGAGTTTCAAGGCTGAATAGAGTTTTGAACCTGGGTCTCTCCAGTTCTGGAGTAATACTCTAACCACTTCACCACACTGGTTGTCAGATTGCAATTGTAGGGACTAAAATGAAAGAAGTGTGACTTCATAGAGCTGAAGTGAGCTTTGAACTTCCAGTGTCTTGCATTACAGTTCATTTTTTTTAGCCACGATGCTATACCAGGAAGGGTTTGATGTCGCTCCCAGGCAATCAGATGATTGGATTGGGGGATCAATCAAGGTTTAAAGGAACACTTTCCACACCTATGTGCGGTGGCTAAGGTCTTCAGTTCTGAGTTGTGGTCCTTGGGTAAGGGAAGGGGTGCACAACTGGATGAGTGGTTGAGCTACAACATAATTTCTGCATGATATGCAACATAATTTCTGAACTAATTTCTGTATGATGTATCTTTAGAAACAACACAAGGAGCCTGTGAGGTCATCCCATAGCCCACAGCTGATTTCCCTGCTCAGTGCTCCACTTTCTTCTGGCTTGTTTCATGTAAAAATTAGTATCTCATTAAAAAGGCACTAACTTCCATATGAATGTGCCTTGATTATATATGGACAAATGTATTGACATGTCCCTTATGACAGCCATTTAACTTGCTCCTGCTCCTCCATTATTGAAGCATTCCTTTTTCCTAAAGCTTAAGCTGCATGTAGTGTATACATTTATTTTGTATTTACCTTAGTTCCACAATTCAGCCTAATACTCTGTCAAAGCAGGCTACAATAATTGCAACCATATAGAATACATTAAGAATATAGCACTCTAAATAAATTTCAGTTAAACTAACAGTCATTAATGCCACATCTAAAGTGTTTAAAATGGCAGCATAATTTTAAATTTTTAGTATTATTATTATTATTATTATTATTATTATTATTATTATTGTATATCTACTCATTTAGTGAATGTGCTTAGCTTTGCATGGGTCTGAATAGCCCTTAACTTGATACAGCAAAGCCTGCAGACAGCTGTTAGAGATGAACACATTGTGATGTGACATCTGCTGGGCACAGCCCCTGCCATGGTGTCCCCCCCATAGCCCCATGAGGGAGGGGACTGCCCACTCCATCCCCCTGAGTGGGGGGCTGCCCCACAGCAGGGGAGAACAGGGAGCTATATAACCCTGATCACCCACCTGATTACTCCTCACTGGCTTCAAACTGTTTGACTGAAAAGTTATTCACTGGTTAAGGATATCTGCCACCTAGAGATGATGAAAGTTTTATAGACTTCAAACACAGACACACTTCTAGAAATTTTTAATTAATGAATGCATTTTGACAGCCAAATAACTCTGAGGTGCACAGCCCTAAGGTCCCCTTAACATGCATGCCATGTTTCAGGCATCTAGGTTTCATGGTCCTGGAGCTATGACACTGAAAGACGGACACATCCTATTATTATTATTATTATTATTATTATTATTTGATTTGATTCTGAGAAACCATCAATTGTAAGACACACCTTAATTTCAGTACCACCAACAGAAAAAAAGCTTTGATTCTAAGAAAAAAATAATAACAATAAAACCTTTGCCTTGCGCAAAGCGGGAAAAATTCGAAAACTGCAATCCTCAGACACCATCGAATCTAAGACGCACCCCGTTTTTAGAGACTTTTATATGGGGGGAAGTGTATCTTAGAATCAAAGAAAAAAGGTATTATTATTATTGATTTCTAAGACTGCAATCCTATACACAGTTTCCTGGGAGTAAATCCCACTGAACTCAATGGAGCTTATTATTTGGTATTTCCTTTATTTATTTTAAACATTTATAAGCCACACCTTCATGCAAAATTCAGAGAATCATTTCAATAAAAATAAATAAAACATAAACAAATATAGTAAAATGAGAGGCCAAAAAACTATTTCAGCCAGCTAAAAATACACATTTAATTGCAAAATTTAAAATACCAGGACAAATAAAAATGTTTTAACCAGGCACTGAAAAGAATTCAACATTGGCACAAGCATACTTCCTGTGTGAGGGTACTCTAAAGTCAGAGCACAGCCACAGAGAAGGCCCTATCTTCAGAACTGATAGGCAAACTAACCAGAATTCTAGCAGAAGAATTCTGTACTAGTTAAAGCTTCCAAATCATTTTCAAGGGCAGACCCATGTATGACATATAACAGTAATCCAACATAGAAGTTACCAGTGGTAGGTCTGGCTGTACAATATACCAGAAAAATCTAAAAACACGAATTTTGGGGGTTTAAGTATTTTTAAAGAATTTAATAAAAACCAAGTGTTATGCCTACAACTCCCAGCATGCCTTGGGTGGAACTCCCATCATGCCTTGGGCAGGAGGCCAGACTTACTGGCCTTTGGCGGCCATTGTGTGTGCACAGGTGGGTGGCTGCTGCGTTTCTTTCACAACCTGACTCCTAAGGTTGGTCTTGAACAGTCAGCCCAATTCCACATAAAAGGAAACAACTCACATGAATGGGCTGCGTCCATTTGTGGTGCCTTCTCCCACCCTTTGCATGGTTTTAAAATTGTGACTAGATACAACATTGTGGCTTTGAGGGGCCAAACATGCTCAAAGGCACTTCACCCTGATATTGGTGTTTTCTCAGAATCTGGGGGAAGCAATCACACAACTTTTGCCCTTGAGAGGGAGGGAGGAAGGGGAAACACTCTGCGCATGCCCAGAAACAGACCTGACAAAGGGGGGAAGTGCCCGGCCCAGCCCTGGCCCTTCAGTACAGGCCCCAGATGGAGCACTTAGTGGGTGAGAAGTGCAGGATGAGGCAATCCCAGCAGGATTGGCTGGAGCTGGGCGCGTCCACTGATAGCTGCTTAAATCCCCTCCTTGGTGATGCTACTCCTTCACGCTCTATCGAGGAGCAGCATCGGCAACAAGAGGACATCTCAGAGGATGTGGGCACGTGCGGGCTGCCAAATGCATGCTGGGAGGTGTAGTACTGGTATGTAGAGTGTAAAAAATAAAATAGCTGCTGCAACTCGAATGCACTCAGCAACATTTACTCAGCAACATCTAGATGGGTTGCTATGGGGGAGGATCCCTGTCCTAAAATGTAAGAGGGAGGTCTGCTGCAGAGATCCTCCCTTGACTAGCAGTAGAAAGGTCTGTTGCGGTGGCTATTCTGCCCTGGCTCTCTGTCAGTGGTAAGGGCAGAAAGGAGGCATTCCAGATACATGTCACATGCCGATCAGGGGAGGCTTTGGATCCAATGGGTTCAAAGCCTCCTCATTTTCCAGAATGTTGGCAAAACTATGCTAGCCCTGGAGCTGGTGTAGTTATTTCCCCTCTGATAGTGAAAGGGTGGCAAAATGGAGGGAAGCTGCCCCCCCTTTCTGCCCTGGTTGGCAAAATCCTGGCAGGGTTTAGGAAATAGGTTCCTTTGCCACAGACTATTCCCACACAATAGAACTCTGGTCTTTTTAAAAGTTTTTCAAGGCATCCACTAAGGGCGTCTTCAGCCAGGCATTTTATCATGTGATCATCATGGTGTGGTCACTGATTTTCCTGCTTTACATGACACTGTCGTCATGTAGTTGCTGTCTCATATCTCCCCACCCACCCCCTTTTTGCGTGTTACTTTGCTATGGGGAAAATATGATATTTTTAGTGGTCATTCGATGAAACCGCCATTGTCTCCCCATGTAATCCTCCTGTCATGCTATGTCCTGCTTTGTGTAGGAGGGTGTTGGGTGGTGCAGAATTGATGTCAGTACTGCCAAGGATCAGTTAGGAGTGTCTCCTCCCGCTCCTCCGCTCCTGCTTGGCTCCATATTTCAGGAATGCCTAAGCAGATGGGCAGTGGGGAGGGGGATGGCGGTTGCAACAGTTGTGAGCACATGCAACCCGTTTCCATTTAATCCCCTCTCCCAGTGTATACTTAAACAAGAAAAGTGTTACTGGTGCTTTTACATGCATAATACTGATTTGCACTTGGCGTTGGGGGAGGCTGACTTCTGAAGATGCAGATTTCTGAACTTGTGAAGAATCAGCATTTAACAATGGGATAGGGGCTGCTCTGCACATGCTGTCCGGAAAATATTTACCCTTTTCCGTTCAATCCCCATGCACATACAAGAGAGAAATGTGACCCCCTTTCACTCAGTCCCCTCTCCCAGTGTATACACAAACGAGAAAAGTGTTACTGTTGCTTTTATAAGGACAATACTGACTTGGGGAGGGGGGGGGTTCTCCAAAGACACAGACCTCTGAACTTGTGAGGAAGTGTTAAATTTCATGCCGAGAGAGGGGAGGGTCTATGCCAGAGGGGTGGACAATAGGGATGTGCATGGATCTGGATCCGGAATCTGGAGTGGATCGACCTGATCCGGGTCTCCCTGATCCAGATCCGATCCGGATCCACAATCCGGATCCGATTCGGATCCTTTCACAGCACTCCCTCCTGCTCTCCCCTCTCTCCCTCCACTCTCTCTGCTTACCTGCTGCCTCATCCATGTCGTCCCCCGTTGTCCTCTCTCCTCGCTGTGTGCCGCCGCATTTGCTGGTCACGGCGGGTGAGTGGGAAATGCGGCGGCACACAGTGAGGAGAGAGGACAATGGCAGGATGACATGGAGGAGGCAGCAGGTAAGCAGGGAGAGTGGGAGGGAGTGCTGTATCTGGATCGGATCCAGATTTGGATCCGAGTCGGATCAAATCGGGCCCGATCTGATCCAAATTGGATCGTACCTGATCCAGACCTGACAGATCAGGATCCAGATTGGATCGGGGGGGGGGGTCCATGCACAGCCCTAGTGAACAACAAATATCCTGCCAGGCTGCACCCACCCTTGCAAATGGCATATAGCGTTATGCAAAAAAGGACAAACCGGCTGTATAAAAAATCCTGTTTAAATCCCCAAAAGAATCCAGAACAGGAAGAAGTGGTAAATTGTGGGAGAAAACACCCATCTGAAGATGCCCTAAATCTCCTCAACACTAACAGAATAGGGAAAGTGAATTGTTAGAGAGGGGTACCACAAAGTAGGGACCCTTTAGAGGATATGTCTTGCATATCAAGGCATTTTCCTTTATTATTATTTTTAACTGGGATTTGCATATACCCAGTTTATTTGTTAATTTATTTGTTAATTTTAAAATCTAGTTTTGTCTATGTCCACCCATTCACCAGAATACGGTAGAGACAAAAACATTCTAGAAAGGGTAGACTCCAAATTTTTGTTGCCTGCTCACTTTAACTCTTAAGTGAATGAAGAATGGAGTGTTTTGATTTAAACCCAGCTATTTATGTGAATACAGTCATGGGAATTAAGTCAGCATGGGAAACCACATTGTTCAGGTGCAAGAAGATCCTTTGAAAATTCCTGCTAGGGCTGCCTTTTCTGCGAACTCCAAATGGCAATATTGTATATCTTTTCTTTTTCCCTGGGTAGGTGTTCCGCAATGACTCCTACTTGGCAGAGGGAGGGCAAGACCTGGTGAAGAGTTTGGAAGGTTTCCTGGACTGTTGCATTGTCCTCCCGCCCTCTGATATCCAAAGTGAAAAACTCCTCAAGTCGTTGTTGCCCATGCAGAAGGAGCTCCTACGGAAGAGGTACCAGCCTGTGGAGAAGAAGCAGCCAGAGGCGGAGCTCTTAAAGGAGTTAGGTATGGCTTAGTATGGAAAGACCATTCAGTTTCTGCAGGAAACTTTCCATGATGAGTTTCAAAGACTGGAGGGTTGCAGCAGCTAATGTGTTATAAAAAAAACAGGGGGCAAATACTGTGGGACTAAAGCCTCCTAAAAGCTATGTCATACTTAAAACATGCTCAATTGTCAGGAAATCCCTGAATCGGTAAAAGATAGCATGTCCGTCTAGAAAAACTGCCACAAGCGAGAAAGAGGTGTATAATAATAATATATTTATTTATTTCTTACCCGCCTCTCCCTTTGGATCATGGTGGAGAACATTAGTACAACAATACACTATAAATCAAATGCATAAAACCGATTAAAAGAGCATTTAAAACCAATACAATATTAAAATAACAATCAGGACATCTTAACATTCTTAGGTTTAAAATTCATTTGGGTTGGTCTGTTGGAAGAGACTAGTCTTTATAGCTGTCATAAACTCGGAGAGAGTGTTAAGTTGACAAATCTCTTCCAGCAGGCCATTCCACAGTCTGGGGGCGGCAGAAGAAAAGGTCCTCTGGGTAACAGTTGTCAGCCTAGTTTTGGCTGACTGAAGTAAGTACACCCCAGAGGACCTGAGTGTGCGGGGTGGATTGTACGGGGGAAGGCGATCCCGCAGATAACCTGGACCCAAACCATGTAGGGCTTTAAAGGTAATGACCAACACTTTGTACTACATGGTTTGGGTCCAGGTTACCTGCGGGATCGCCTTCTCTCGTACAATCCGCCCCGCACGCTTAGGTCTTCTGGGAAGAATTTATTACAGTCAACAAAAACTAGACTGACAACTGTTACCCAGAGGACCTTCTCTTCTGCCGCTCCCAGATTATGGAATGACCTGCCGGGAGAGATCCGTGAACTTACCAGTCTTCAGGAATTTAAATGATCTATAAAGACTGAGCTCTTCCGGCAGGCCTACTCAGATGAATTTTAAGTGTTTTATTGATGTTTTATTGGTATTTTAATGATGTATTGGTTTTATGTATTTTTAATCAGTTTTGTGTGTTTTATGATGATGTTGTTCCCCGCCTCGATCCGGAGGGAGAGGCGGGTAATAAATAAATAAATATATTATTATTATTATTATTATTATTATTATTATTATTACTTCACCCAGAAACTAATTGGCAGCCAGTGGAGTGATTTTAATGTTGATATAATATGGTCACCGCTAGGCATACCGGAGACCATATTTTGAACTAATTGAAGTTTCCGAACTAGGTACAAAGTTAGCCCTATGTACAGCGCATTGCAAAAGTCGAGCCTCAAGGTTACCTGTGCATGCACTACTGTCTTTAAGTCTTCTTCCAACTCTAGGAAAGAGCGCAGCTGACGTAATAGCCAAAGCTGATAGGAGGCATTCCAGCCCCCAGGTGCTGCTTGCAGTGATGCCACCACATCCAGATAAGCCCACCAGAGCCCACTGATAGAAGCCCCTCATCCCACTGGAGAATACTTTGCTCAGAGGCACCTCAAACCTCACCCTGAGCCAATATTCCCATATTTTAAAGAACATCCGAATGGTTTCCTGGCTGCTTTTGGGGATTTTCCTGTTGCCTCAGCAGACAATTCAGTCAAAGTCCTGGTCAATCTCTGGAATGGAGAAATAAGCAGGGCAGTGGACACGAAGTGGAGTCACATCAGCCCCCTGGTTTTCTAGGGATCTGGCAGTGATGAAATGAGTGAGTCAGTGACTAGAGCGACTATCTGAAGGCCTACTCCGTGGTCAGGGGCCTTTTGAACACCAACCCGCAAGAGGAGAATTCAGACCTTTCGACAGCCTGCTGTGAACAATTTGCCCGCACTTTGCAGACAAAATTGCTTAGATCTGCTCTGACTTGGATGCTATAGTTGATACAGTCCCAGTGGATGTAACTTTGGTGCCTGCTTGTCCAGTGTTATTGGATACTTGGGTGTACTTCTGGATTCAGCCTTGAGCCTGGATGCCCAGGTTTCAGTGGTGGCCAGGAGTGCATTTGCACAGTTAAAGCTAGTGTGCCAGCTGCACCCATTCCTAAAAATGTCTGATTGGCCACGGTGACACGTCTTAGTAACTAGGGCTGTGCAAGCCTCAGGCCTCAGATTCAGAAATCTGGATCATGGAGGCCATTTTATGATGGCTCTGCCATTTTATAATGGATCCACCATTTCCTTGCACAGCCCTAGGCCTCTGTAAGCATGTAACAGCCTACAACCCCCAGCAAGCAGTGTCTAGGAGGGCAGCACTTATCGGGGCCCAAGAACGGTGGACACACGTGATCTTGCCACTGCTGCAATTGGCCACTCCCTGGTGTGGTTGGCTGCTGCCATAGGCGCCCTGCAACTGCCTGCTTCCCCCAAGGGTGGCTCTCGGGGGAAGCAGGTGGCTTCAGGGTACTTGCGGAACACGCGGCGACCCTCCAAGGTCACTGTAGCATCCTGGATCACACCGGGGAGCCACTGATCACAGCAGCGGCAAGGCCACGTCTGCCCACTGTTCCTGGGCCCTGGTCAGTGCAACCCTCCCAGGCACTGCATGCTGTGGGTTGTAGGCTGTTACTTGCTTATGGAGTCCTAGAGTTGTGCAAGGAAATGGCGAATCCATCATAAAATGGCCTCTGTGATTTGGATTTCCGAATCTGAGGCCCGAGGTTTGCATAGCCCAATTAGTTAGTTCCCATTTAGATTACTGTAACATGCTCTATGTGAGGCTGCCTTTGAAGAGTGTTCGGAAACTTCAGCTGGTTCAAAGAGCTGCAGCCAGACTGTTGACTGGGGATGGTTACTGGGAACATACAGCTCCCCTGTTACAACAGCTCCACTGGCTTCTGTTCTGTTTCCGGGCACAATTCAAAGTGCTGGTCATCGCCTATAAAGTCCTATAAGGCTTGGGTCCAGGTTATGTTAAAGACTTTATTCTCCCTTATGAGCCTGCCCATGCCTTGAGATCTTCAGGGGAGGCCCTGCTCTCGATCCCGCCATCATCACAGGCATGCCTGGTGGGAACTCGGGAGAGGGCCTTCTAGGTGGCTGCTCCAAGGTTCTGGAACTCCCTTCCCAGGGAGACTAGACTGGCTACCTCCTTGCTATGATTCAGGAGACAGGCAAAAACTTTTTTGTTCCAGCAGGCCTTTGGGAATAGTCTGGATCTTTGTTAATGCGCTGGATTTTGTACTGTCATTTACCTTTTAATTTTTAAAAACATTTTAATATTACAGCTGGTTTAATTATATTTTTAACTTTCGTATATTTCTGTTTACGTATATGATTTCATTTTGTAAAGCCGCCTTGAGTCCCAGTATTGGGAAAAAGGCAGGATACAAATAAATATAAGAAAGAAAGAAATCCTACAGGATTTTGAAAGAAACCATTCCAGAGAGCTTCATGAATCCCTGCCCCAAAAACCATCCCTTGTCATTCCTTCATCCAACCTTGTCATTGTCTGCGTTTTTCTGTCTCATGCAGAGAAAGAATTGGAAGCCCACGCCCTCAAACCAGCACACGAAGATGACCCTTTGCGCAGGACTGGCAGGCCTTTTGGGGGGCTGGTGAGGGACATTAAACGGCGGTACCCCAAGTACCTCAGTGACATCAAGGATGCCCTCAATGCTCAGTGTTTGGCTGCAGTCATCTTCATCTACTTTGCTGCCCTTTCTCCTGCCATTACCTTTGGGGGTCTTCTGGGTAAGAGAGATGGAGCACATTGGCCAAAAGTCACAAACTGGTCATCAGTGGGATAGTACTACTACAAAATGCAGAACGTTTTAGATCAAACTAGGATCACCAACAGCTCAGCACCTCTTCCCCTCTTGTCTTTCCCTCTCTGTGCGAGATAAGGGTGGGCAGAGGAGAAACAGGATGGCAAAAATCACGTTTTTGTTTGCTTTCTCCATGCCCTTCCCATATAGAGGTGGGGCATGGTCACACAAACATCAGATGGGAAATATATGGGGAAATCCTAGTAGAGGCTGCTTACATGTCTCGCTTGCTTATTTTCCAATAAACTACTAAAATTAGTTTACATTTAAAGCAAACAGCAAAAAAAAAATTATAAATCTGAAAATACCCATTTAACCTTTGGACAACAAAGAGTCTTGTGGTGGTCCAGTTTTTAACTATTTAACATTTATGTAGTGACTGTGTGTGTGTAGATGGTTCTTTTGTGGCAAAAACTAAGGTAACCTCTGATGACTATGAAGATCTGGAGAGCTTGTCCCCAGATCTGTTCCTGGCCAAATAAACAAAATGAGAGAAGTCCAACCCTCTGATTTTGCAGTGTCTATAGGAATGAACAATTCTTTCTAGAAATTGGATGACACAGAAGTTTTGTTGTCTTGTATAATTGGGCTAGAGATGGAAGGTATTTTTTTCAGAGCTTAAAGAAGATTGAAAAAGGGATTGTTGCTCATCTCACTTGCATCTCTGATAAGCAGGGTCTTATATCGCAAAACCTGTTTGACTGGAGGCAACAGTGGGACAAAAGAAATATGTGTGCACCGTGAGAAGTTACACATCTCTTAAATGGCAATGTGTGTCTCCAACCCTAAGTTTTTTACAGTTCAAAAGTGCTACGTACTCTTACTAGCATGCCACTTGGATCTCTGAGTTGCATAGGGGAGAAGAGGAAGGCCCTACCATTGTCCTTTCTTTCTAATATCTGCTGCTTTCTAATATCTGCTGCTATTTCCAGGTGAGAAGACTAAAAACATGATGGGAGTCTCTGAGCTCCTGCTGTCTACAGCAATTCAAAGCATATTCTTCTGCTTGCTCGGAGCTCAACCTTTGCTTGTGGTTGGGTTTTCTGGCCCCCTTTTGGTCTTTGAAGAAGCCTTTTATCAGGTAGGTGCCCTGCTATAAATCACAGCCCTGTTGAATGATGACTTGTTTCCCACATTGAAAGTGGAGAGCCTAATTTTGCAAGGCAGAACCAACTACTCCATACTCCAGATAAATTTGCATAGCTCAGGCCACAGTTGATTACCAATGTTTATTCATTACTGCATGATATAATGATGGCCATTAGTTTAAATTTCTTTTAAAACAGGATAGACCAATTTGAAAGTAATAGAGGACAGTTTTATTAGTCATGATTATTAGCCACAATATGAAATGGAATGTTCATGATCACTAGTGGTATATCTCTTACTATCAAATGCTGGGGGAGAAACAGATCTCCTGCCTCTATTGTGAGCTTCTCTGGGCTTTTAGCTGACCACTGTTGGAGACAAAATGCTATATTAGGGAAACTTTGATCCAGCAAAACAATTTTACGTTGTTATGCACCAATCACTGTCTGTGCGTTCTCTGGTTTATTTCTATAGTCATAAGGGAAATAAAGAAGAAAGTTCAAATTCTCAGAATCTTGAATCACCCATCAGATATCAAATTTGGTCTTTATTTGTTGCAATCACAAGCCTCTGGGTTATACATAGACCTGGCTATAAGTGTCTATATGAGTTTCAGTGGAGGAGCAGACATAAATATTTCAATGTTGTCTAGTTTAGCTCAATAGCAATTGCAAGTGAGGGATATTGCTCCCCATACCTTCCCCATAGAAAGAAAAGAATTGCTAATGTTTCGCTAATTTTCTTTGCATTCCTCTCTCCACCCCCACCTCCTTCATTTCTTTCAACACAGTTTTGTAGCACTAACGACTACGAGTACATTGTTGGGAGAGTCTGGATCGGCTTTTGGCTTATCATCTTGGTAGTGGTGGTGGTGGCTTTTGAGGGCAGCTTCCTGGTCCGCTTCATCTCCCGTTACACCCAGGAGATCTTCTCCTTCCTTATCTCCCTTATCTTCATCTTTGAGACATTCTCCAAACTCTTCAAGGTAACTCCACCATTTATGTCTATTGCCCTTGCAATAGTGTAGTTGCAAGACTTGTGAGGTTGATTGAAAGTCTATCTGCTAAGAAGTCCTGGCCTCTTCCTTGGCTGTGTTTGAGCCAAGCTTGAGCATTGAACAAGGCAACTGTACATATATCTCTGTTGTGTCACATGTAGCTTGGCTTCCTCTGCACTGGAATGCTGGCCACTCTTATGAAATAGATTTTGTGTCTTGAGTTTGAAGGAAGGGAAATAAAACGGTTCCATGTTTGAACTTCCATCTTGTCTTAGACTGTGCGTTTATCAAATTTCAGCTTTCTATGTATTCTGTAAGTTTTTTCTGTGTGCTATTGAAGTAAAAAAAAAAACATTTGCCATATTCGGATGTCACTTTAATCCATGATGAATTAATAGGGTATGAATGGTAGCTTTTTAAAATAGTCCATGATGCCCTTCCACACGAATGGGCTAATAAGCTACTGTTCATAACTTACTAAGTTACTGTGTGTAATTTGACATATCCCCCCACTCCCTGTCCCTGCAGACCATGGGTTATCAGAATGGGTTATTTCAGGCAAATAAGCCATCATGGTTTAAAACTGTCTCCGACAGATGGCACAATCAGAACCCAGTCATTATATCCCTCTGAAATCAGGGATGCTCAAATTCAAACTGCCTGTTATGAGGAAGGCATTGCTGCTGCCACTCCAGATCTCCTCCATGTAACTTCCCAATCATGTTCCATAAAAATGATGCATGACATGATGTCATGCTCACTTTCCCTGCCCCATTCCACTTCAGAGCATGATGATATCATATCACACAACATCTTCAACTTACCTGGGAGGCAAGAGGGGTTGATACAAAGGACTGCAGCTACATGTTTCTTATTAGTTGATAGTTTGAGCCTTCAGCATCACATGCCAGGACTTTGAGATCTGTCTTAGTAACCCTGTTCTCACTGCCATTGTTGTGGGTTAACAGTCGAGCAAGAGATGGCACTCTCTCAAAGGTGGTGCTAAGGCTACAGACTTGTTTATTCAGTCACGACAGACTTATGTGGGGTTTTTTAGACAAAACTTGAAAATGGTTTTCATTCTAACAGGGTTTTTATGTTTAGTCCTGCTTCTATTTTATTTAATGATTGCTGTCTTTAGTTATTATTTTGTTGTTCTTTGTTAATTGATGCTTTCAATTTTATATAATGTGTTTTCTTTTAAGCCACTCTGAGTACTCAGTAAGCAGAACAGTGAATTATAAATATTAAATAAAGGGCACAGCAATCCTATGAACCCTGGGATGCTCCATAGGATATATTAGAATCCCCCTCCTGAAGCTATAGACACTTCTATGACTTTGAGAGGGGGCTGTGCATTCTGATCCCACCCCCACCTCTCCTTCATGTACTTGCAGTTGCTGCAGAAAGAACTGTAGCAGTTGCTTCCCAAGGTAGAAAAAATGACCTTGAATGATCTCATAGAGGTAATAAGGGGACATTCCAGTGAGAGGAGAAGGGAGGGGAGAGGAGAGGCTGAGATCTCCTGTATCCTGTAGCTTCTCCACAGTATCCCAGCCACATCAGCACGACCACTCTAGAAGGGTTCAGAGGGCCATCTAGAAGAAATAAATTAAAAAAGAGAATAGAGAGATGAAAATTGTATATATTGCTCCTCCTGCCCTGCTGGCAGCAGTCCGACAGGATATAGACTACTTGGAAGCCTCCAAGATCAGAGGCTCCTGTCTAGTGGGTGGCAATTCCATAGGATTGAGCACTAAGTAAAAACGACAAAAAACAGCAAATGTTATAATGTGGTCAAGAGATGTGGGCATTGGTGGTAGGAGGCAGTTTTACAAGGCGAGACAAAGGAAAACATCCCAATAACAGGTAAAATAATGCATTATCTACCTAAAATTATTTCAATTCTTGATCCAATTGATTGAAGTTAAAAAAAAACTCCACATATCCTTTATCCATCTATTCATCCATGCATATGGGGGATGCAATGTTCACTCATGGACTTGGGTCCACATCTTGGGTTTCCCATCTGTTAAACAGGAATAAAAGTGACAGGGTTACCGGGGAGAACAAATATGCTAACAGCAATACTATATGGGGTATTGTATTATTACCCCATATAGTAAATATATTGCTTTATAGTTTTATTTTTCCCCATGGCAACCCTCCCCCTTTTATTTGCGTGTTACACATGGGAAAACCAAGGTAGGGAAGCATGATTTAAATGATTTGTAAACTCACTTAAAATGACATGAAGGCATAAAAATAGAAATACTTCTTAAAATATAGATCAGCCTTGGGTTTAAATTCATCTTGACTGCATTTATCCTACCCCAAATACTGAAGGGAACTTGAAACCACACATCTAAATCATGCTTCATTTATGCCAGAAATAGTAATAGGTTTAAGTTAACTAATTGAGAACACTTCCTAGGGAATGTTATGCCAAGATAAACAAAAGATTCTGGACACCACCTAAAACCTCAAGTCCTGAACTATGTTAGCACTGCAATTAGAACCCAATGGTATAAATTCTGATTTACCCAAATTTATAAAATAACTGCAGAAAATGCCAAACTATTAAAGAAATAAGATTACGAATAGAAACTTCTGGCTCTGACTCAGTTCACACATTCTGACAACCCACTGTTAACAAATGGTGTGTTGTTGAGAAGATGAATGGGAGTGAGCATTAAACCGTGGGTTCAATCTCTGGGTTTGAACCCAGAATTCCAGGTTTGGGCGTCATGATAAAACAACCCAGGGGTAAGGTGACCCGGCATTGTTAATTGCAGTAGGAACATGCGCACCCACTCATTTTCTCAGCCACCCATGGTTTATTGAACTTGGATTGTTACAATGTGCTGTTAGGTGACGTTAAGTGTAAGATGTTTTTGTATGCAGAGTGCCATCTGCATACAAAAACATCTTGTACTTAACCTCACCTAATGTAATATCTTTAATATCTCAGAGTTTTTAATAGCACATGCAAGCAACTCTAAAGCAAAATTAAAAAGAAAAGGGGATAAGGGATGCCCTTAATGTGTGCCTCTATACAGCTTAATTGAAGGAGACAACACACTCTTAGTGATCACTCATGAATGGGGAGCTATATATAACACGATACAAAACTTTGAGGAAATCCATATTCAGTCAAAACACATGACAACAGGGCTGGCCCAAGACATTTTGCTACCCGAAGCAAAAAGGGCTCCCCAATCCAGCACAAATGGCACCTCCGCCCACCTAAGACAAGGTGTATAGTACCCAAAGCCAGCCAAATTATTTTGGTGCACATGAGACAGAAAATCTTACAAACACTTTTTTCTATCCCTGGTAGTAAACAATACTAATACTAATAATTTGCTGCCCTTCCATGACACCCACAATCTACTACCTGAGATGGCTGCCTCATTCTGCTTTATGGCAGGGCCGGCCCTATGTTACAGTAAACCCCAATGTACCATTATCGAAGGCTTTCTCTGCATCCAATGAGATGTCAGCACCAGGCTACTACATCAATTAAAAAAATACTGTTATCAGATCCTTGGTGGCCCTGTATAAACCCAGCTGGATGAACAAGAATGGGGAGTCTAAGCTGCTGAAGCCTACATGTGAATATTTTGGCATCCAAATTGATCAAGGAAATAGGTCTGTAACTAGAACGCAACACAGGATCTTTTCCCAACTTGGGGAGAACCATTACATAAGTCTCATTAAAAGAGGGAGGTAGAGATTTATTTTAAAAGGCTTCTTTATATAAACCTCCAATAAAATATGGGCTAGAAAAGTAATATACTTTTTGTAATAATCAGCAAGAAATACATAGGGATCAGGAGCTTCCCCCTTCTGGAAATGTTTACAGGGAGGAGAATTAGAAAGTGATATCCCTGACTTCTAATTTGAAGTGATATAGTCCACTCTCTGACCTCATTCTACTGCTGCATATATAGATCCGCCCTGAAATATGAACCAAATCCAATTTTGCTTGCTCTATACACGCCATAGAATGAGGTGGTAGAGTTCTGAGACTGACCTCCTCTACAAGAAATTCTCCGATTATGCGCATCTTCTCGGAAGTGCTTTATGGTAAATGACTGTACGCAGGAGGTAATTGAGCGCACAACTGGTGGCCTTACCAGTTGTTTGAAATGCGCTTTAGAAGTAGTTAATGCGGATCGCTTGTTCACATAGTCAAAATGCGCTTTAACAGCCGCAGCAAAATAAAGCTCGCTATTTAACGCGCATTTGATAATGCGCATAATCGGATAGATAACGCGCCTCAACTCCCGATTGGCGCTCTGCTCATGTAGAGGTAAAATTTTGAATGAGACTTGAAAGAGCTTTAAACCTCTTGTGTAGAGGCAGCCTGAGTAGAATGGACTGTAGCATTTCAGAGTGCAGGTGGAACTTCACTTTTTTTAAAACATGTTAAATAGTCAAAATTGTATACCCCACCTGAATTCTGAAATGGTACATCAGCTCTACCACTTCTTGATTCTACCACCTCATTCTGCTGTGCGTGTTGACCAGGCCTTAGTGGTTTTTGGTGAGGGAGGACAGGAACGTCTTAGTTGAATGCAATAGCACTTATTTTTTGTTTGGTTGTGCCATCTGGTGGGTTGTTTTCATCTTCCTGCCTACATTGCTTTCTAATACATCCACCCTCTCTTGCAGATTTTTGAGACGAACCCTCTGAAGAAAGAATACCTAAACAGCACTATATTCGAAAACGGGGAGCCAAAGGCATCCCAACCCAACACTGCCTTGCTCTCCCTTGTCCTCATGTTAGGAACATTCTTCATTGCTTTCTTCTTACGCAAGTTCAAGAACAGTAGTTTTTTTCCTGGCAAGGTAAATCTTACATAATGCTTGGCTGAAATAGGACTTGTGCATGTTTGGGGACTTTGGAAGGGAGGAGCTTAGGACTGTGCTTGAACACATGGGTTTGGTCCATCTCTGTCTAATGACCAAGCTATAGCTGAAATGAACAGCATGGGGTGAACTGCAAACTGAAACCGTGGGATATCGGCAGAAAGGTTTTGATTATCAACTTAATTTAGAACAAATGGGATTTCCTTATTGTTTATAGCATAAAAATCTGAAGCATTTAGTGTTAAATAGGGCTGCAATGTTTTGTCAGATAAATAAATTTAAAGCATTTTGAATTATTTAAAAGCTGCCCTTGATGAATCAGGGAGCAGTTTTTAATTTTTTTCTTTTTTAAAAAAATGCAAGCACTTACAAAACCTAGTATGGTCAGTTCCATTTTAAGAGGAAATCCTCCCTATATGAGAAATAAGGGGGAGTTCTTCTTTAAGATGATAGCTGCTGCAATAGATGTGTGTACAGCATCTAAAAGCAAAATACTTTTTTTTCCTCATGTGCAAATTTATACAGATTTAATTAATCAATCATTTACTTTTTTGTCTATCTATTTATTAAGCATATTTGTATACTTCCCTTGATCTACAGTTATCAGAAGAGTATACAAAAAAACTGCAAATACAATATAATAAAAACATCAAACATCAAAATTAATACAACAATTACGGGCAGCAAATACATAAAATAGATGACTCACTAGCCAACACACTTAAAAAAACAAGACTTCTTTAATTGGGTGACTGCCCTAATAATGTCTGTGTATAAAATGCATGATAATGGGTCCGTTCAGACAACAGGCTTAGCCATGGTTAGGTCGCTAACCCTTTTGCAGCAAATGGTTAGTGAGTATGTTTAAACCGTGGTTATGTAGCCACCAATTAAGAATGGTTTACATGGCACACTAAGCCATACTATTTAGCTCAAAATGCTTAACCACCATGGCTTAGTGTGTCATTTGAACAGGGTCACTGCCACAATACATATCCACAGACTTGTGGCTGTTCTGCAGTGAACACTCAAAATGTATATTGGACATGCTAAGAATCTCAGCTTTCAGTAAAAACAAAGCTAGTTACTTGGGTTTCAAGCAAAGGGGCAGGTCTTCAGTGCCCTACACAGCCCTTTAATTCCAGTGACTAAGAGTGCAGGTTTATATGTATTAACTTGGAAATAAGCCCCATTGACTTCAGTAGGACTCCCTCCAGGGCCCCAACTTGACGGCAGCACGTTGGCGCCGGGATGCCTCAGGCCCTTGCACTCATGCTTCTTCCCAGCATCTAAACAGGAAGGAGCGCGAGTGCGGAGTTGCCGCGCACCGGGGAGTGGGGAGGAACGGGAAAGCCAGAGGGAGAGGTAGGGAGGGACGCGAACTGGCTCTCCTCCCTCTGACCTCTCCCTCTGGCTGCCCTGTTCCTCTCTGCCCCAGTTTTTTTGTAATCTGTAGATGCGTCTACCTCTAGGGGGAGGAACAGGCAGCCAAAGGGAGGTCAGAGGGAGTTGAGCTGGTTCGGCCACCATGCATCCCCCTCTTCCTCCCCCTCCAGCTGCCCCCTTCCTTCTCCCATTTGTATTTTTAAAAATATTTTTTTAAATCTGTAGATGCGATCCTTCACATCTACAGATAAAAAAAAACCTAAAAATTAAAAATGGGGGAAGAGGGCAGCTGGAGGGGGATGAACAGAGGGATGAACGGTGCCCAAACTAGCCCTCCTCCAGCAGATGGCGACCACTCAGCTGTCGCCATTAGCTGTGGCACGCTCCGCAGAAAAAAAGTCAGGGTAGGTGCCTGATTTCTTTAAAGCGGAGTTTAGGGGTTTTGCCCAGGGATAGCTTTGGAGTGGCGGCAGAGTAATGTAGATCACCTGCTGCCACTCTGAAGGCACTGTGGGGAAAAGCACCAGTTTAGAGGTACCCCAAGATGTGTGTAGCAGGGCTGGGGAAAAAGGTAGATCAGGGTCTGCTGGAAGACCTGTCTCTGATTTGCAGTAGATCAGCAAGAATATCTGTTTCCCAGTTGGTCAACAATAGCAACAACAAAATGACTCTCCCATATCTTATTTGTACTGCTGAGATGAAGAAAGCTAGGGGGAGGGGGGTAACCAAGAGTGGAATTTTGTGTGGAAGGGCTGTGACCTCTATACAGTTCCGGTACTCAAAACAAATTCCTGGGCTCAGAATTCTTCAATTCTAAGGGCGTCTTTTGTACTATGCTCTGGCTGGTGGGTCTCAGGGCTCTTAGCAAAAAAACAAATCCTACAAAAAAACAAATCCTCCTGCTGAAGGCTGCAATCCTATACACGCTTACGTGCAACAATGCAGTGGTTAATTTTGAAGTGCAGTCCCTGTAAATTATGTCTCTAAGGAGAGTCCAAAAATCACCAAACCAGTTCTAGCAGTTTCTTTTGTAAAGTTAATGCAGGGAAGGGGAATGGCAAGGCTGGCTGGGGCTGCTGGGAATTTCAGTCCAACAACATCTGGAGGGTCAGATGTTCCCCATCCCTGAACAAGGGGCTGTCTTGAAGATAGTACATTGGTGCCACAAGCCCTCAAACCCCCGTGTTTGCACTCCTGCAGGGTTGTCCCCATGCAAAAATGCAAGCACTGGGGTTTGTAACAATGGGAAGGGGAGGAGCCACTCTGCTGCATCTTTTCAAGCCAGTGGGGAGCTCTAGCTTAGCTCCTCTGGTCAGCCCCCAAGCCCCATCGCTTTCCATGAAGAGCAATTGCTCTCCAAGCAGCTCTCCTTCTCCCTGCCTTGTGCAGCTTGAGTTCCCAAAACATGGAGGCATTCCAGCAGCCATTTGACTTGCTGGCCACTCTCTCCCCCCTGTCCAGCCGACAGCGACCAATCATGGGTCCCCATCGGCTGGCCATGCCTTCGCTGCAACACTGGAGCGAGGTGACAGACACAGATGGGCCAGTGTTGTCTTGGTCCACAGAAAAAGTCGGGGCAAGTCTCCGACTTTTTAAATTCGGATCTTTGGGGAAAAGACCTAGGATGGCTCCACAATGGCTTCTGCGTCGTATAAATGACCTAGTGCCACTGCAGAGCCAACCCAGGGCCTTCCCCACATATAGACACCCCCCAGTGGGTCTTTATTACCCATTCAAGACCAAGCCACCCCAAAATACTTTGCATTACAATAGGGGACAATATATTGTTGCTGGCGATCGCCCTATAGTTGATTTCTGGGTCCAAGTTATGTTTCTTCAGGAGCAGCCTGATCACCATCTCGGTTAAAGAGGCTAGTACCACCCCTTCTTTCAAAGAGGAATTTACAATTTCCTGAATCCTATCCTATTTCTAAAGATTCAGCTGCCCTTCTTTACCCCGACTCACAAGTCCTATATTATCGGATTGACATAGTTCTTATATTTTGGCAGCTTCGGCGTGTGATAGGTGACTTTGGTGTCCCTATTGCCATCTTCATCATGGCATTAGCAGACAACTTTATTGAGGATACCTACACTCAGGTGAGCAACAGATTGCTTTTTCAAAGGCACCCTCTTCTGCGTTTTATCCTAGACTGGTAGGTTCCTGCTTCAATATTTCTTCTGTGCAGAAAGAAGGAGGATACTCATGCAATCTTCCCCACTTAGAGGGTTAGGCTATTTCCCAAATTGGGATGGGTGGTATACCAAGAGATATAGAACTTTTTAAAAATACATCTTTATTTCATTTTCATAACTTACATCATTCATCCATCCTTTTAACATCATTAGCTATTATTTACACCCTTCCCCCTGCCCTCTTCCTCCCCCTTTTTTGTTAGTTTGCTTCTGTTCTTGTCTTTTCTTCCTACTTCCTCCCTATCTCTTCTTTCTTTTCTTTTTTTATTTTTTTATTGTATAATTTTTATTAATTTTTCAACAAAACAAAACAAACATACACATAATACATAATATATAAACAAACTAACTCCCTCGACTACCCCCATGCACCCCCCCCCCGAGACCTACTCACATTCATCCATCATCCTTCCAGAATTTTAATGATTCTTTTGAAGGCGATTGTCCTTTTCCCGATCTTAAAACATATTCCAAAAAGGGAGTCCATATATCTCCAAAATCACTCTTACTGGACATTCCCCTCATTATTTTCATTTTACATGTCAACATGTCATTCAATGCTATATCCCAAATTTCTTTATACCAATCTTCTATTTTGTAACTTCGTTGCCCTTTCCAATTTTTAGCAATCATTATTCTAACGGGTGCCAGGAGGTTGTTTACCAATTCTCTATTAATTATATGCTTATCCCTACTATCCCATATTGCTAGTAGAGCTAACTTCGGGTTTAATTCCAATTTACTTCCAATTATATCACTTATTTCTTTAAAAACCCTTTCCCAGAATTTTTGTACTTGTTCACAGCTCCACCACATATGAAAATAGGTCCCAACCTCCTGACATCCCCTCCAACAGTTCTTGGACACTTTTTTATCAATCTGGTGAAATCTTACAGGTGTTAGATACCATCTCCAAACTGTCTTATAATAGTTCTCCTTGATTCTAATCGACAATAATTTCAACATTCTTACATTCCATATCCTCCCCCAATTATCTTCATTGATTTTTTCCCTTAGATCTTCTTCCCATACCTCTTTTATAACCTTAAGTGAGTCCTGAAATTCCTCCTCTATTAATATTTTATATATCTCGCTAGTGAGTCCTTTCTTAGCTCTGGCTTCATCTTTTTTTTCTATTTGTTCAATTAAATCTTCAAATCTGGTATTGTTTCTACATTTCTTATTTTTCATCCTCCATTCCTCTGTCCATTTTACCAGCTGCAGACACTTGAACCACGCTATCTTTTGTCCTTTAAACAAATCTTTAATATGCTCACTATCCTTCATCTTTCCCATCCAATTCCTTAGCTTTAGAATATCTTGTTCTTTCAGTCTCACTTCTATCTCTGATTTTAATGCTCTTGGGAAGTTTCCCACTACTACCACTGGGGCAAGCGGAGAATCCCCTGGTATCAACTTCCCCCTATACTTCTCCCATATCGATAATATATTTTCCAACAATGGGTTGTCCAGTACCTTCCATTCTTTCTTCTGCATTTTAGTAAAAAATATATTCCACAATTTACATTCTATCTCTACTGTTTGCGATTCCAACCATTCCAAATCTTGATCCCCTAAAATAGCATAAATAGCATATCTTAACTGATTAGCAATATAATAATTCTTAATATTAGGAAGTCCTAAACCTCCTTTCTTTTGAGTCTTATACCATAACCCCTTATTTATCCTAGCTCTTTTATCCCCGTTACAATATGCATTAATCATATTTTGCCAATTTTTAATCTCAGCTACTGAAATTCTAATAGGTAGCATTCTAAACAAAAAATTAACCTTAGGTAATATCTTCATTTTAATAACCGCTATTCTACCAAACCAAGAATGTTTTAATTTTCTATAAATCTGTAATTTCTCCCCTACCTCTTTTCTTAAGCTTACAAAATTAAGTTCCTCTATTCTTTCTAATTCTTTATCTATATTAACTCCTAAATATCTTATTATATTTTTATGTCTTAATCCTAACTTAGCTTTACATTTCTCCATCTCTTCCTTGTTATAGTTATACAACATCATTTCTGACTTCCCCCAGTTAACTTGTAATCCTGTAATTTCCCCAAATTCTCTCAAATGTTTCTGAATCATCTCCCCACTTTCTAGGGGATCTTCTATTGTCAATAACGTATCATCCACAAACATATTTACTTTAATCTTATATTTTCTTCCTATCCCCTTTAATCTTTCATCTTCCCTAATTACATTTGCTAAAATTTCTATAACTATTGCAAATAAAATCGGTGAAAGTGGACATCCTTGCCTAGTTCCTCGAGCTAGTATTATTTGTTGCGTTAACCCATCATTAACCATTATTTCCGCTTTATTATTTTTATACATCTGATTAATCACTCCCATAAATTTATGTCCAAACCCAAATGTTTTTAATATTATTTTTAACGCTGGCCATTCCACGCAATCAAAGGCTTTGAAAATATCTAAAGCTAATAATCCTGCTTTTAAGTTCCTTTTTTTTATAATATTTATTATATTTATAACTCTCCCAATTAAATTCGGCATTTTCCTACCTAAAATAAATCCGCATTGATCATTTTTAATATATTTAAATATAAATGTACCCATTCTTTTAGCCATAATTGCTGAAAATATTTTTGCATCCTGATTTATTAAAGATATTGGTCTATATGAGGCTGGATCTGTCAAGTCTTTGCCTGGCTTCTGTATTAAAACAACCAGGGACTGGTCCCACAATGGCGGGGTCATTCCTCCTTCTATTATATTATTAAATAATTTTTTTAACCTAGGTATTAAAATATCTTTAAATATTTTATAAAATTCCGGCCCCAAACCATCAATCCCCGGAGACTTACCTTCTTTTAGTTTTCCAATAATTCCCTCAATTTCTTTGTCAGTAACCAAGGCTTCCATACACTCCCTATCTTGATCATCCAGTCTTATTTTCCAATTCCTTTCTACATATTCCCGAATCTTTTCTTGTGAAAGCGCCTCTGATGTATATAAATCTTTATAAAATTCCTGAAAAATACTTAATTTATCTTTCATTACATTACATCTATTCCCTAACTTATCTCTTATTGTCCCTATCATATTCTTAGCCTTCTCTGACTGCGTGGATCTAGCCAGCAACCTGGAATTTCTATTACTATATTCAAAAAAGTCTCTCTTTAAATATAATAAATTCTTTTGAACCTGTTCTATTTCTTCTTTCTCCATTTCCTTTTTTTAGCCTGAATTAGGGCATATAACCGCTTATCTTTTGACTGTCTCAGTCTCTCCTCTAAACTCCTTATCTCTTCTTCAGCCTTTTTATTAAGTACTTCCTGTTGCTTTTTAAGTGTGGACATTTCCCTGATACAGATCCCTCTTATTACTGCTTTCATCGTATCCCATAATAATCCTTGCGAGTTAACTCCTTTTTCATTTATCTGCCATATTTCCTGCACTTCCTTTTTTAATTTATCCACTATGTTTTTATTTTTAAAAATTCTTCCGTCCAGTCTCCATCTCTTTGCTTGTTTATAATCCTTCTTTATCTTGATATCCATCATCATTACTGCATGGTCTGTGATCTTAATTACTCCAATATCACAATCTGTTAATTTAGGTACCATATTCTTTGATATAAAAATATAATCAATCCTTGAGTAGCTCTTAAATCTAGGTGAGTAAAAAGTATATTTTCTTTCTTGCCCTTTTACAACTCTCCATACATCCATTAATTCTTTCCTCTCCATTAATTTAGCTAATTCTGTCTTACCCTCTCCTCTACTACCTCTTATTATATTATCTCTGTCTTACCCTTTATCTAGTACCATATTAAAATCTCCTGCCATCACAATATTCTTTTTCCCTAGATCTCCCACCATATTGAATACTTCTTTAAAAAAATCAATTTGTTTCCCATTTGGAGCATAGACATTTATCAGCACAAATTCTTCCTCTTCCAACGTACAGTAAATTATAAGGATCCTTCCATTCTTATCTTTCTTTATACTTTGAATATTAATACCACATTTCTTCGATATTATTATTGCCACACCTCTCGCTTTAGAAGTACCAAATGACTTTTCATACACTCCAACTTCCCTCATTCGTAACTCATTAGCCCCGTCCTTTATCTGATGAGTTTCCTGCAAAAAAATTATATCTTTTTTTTTTCTTTTCAACAATGTTTCAATTCTTCGTCTTTTAACCACCGTTCCTAGCCCCTTAACATTTAGAGTTGCACATCTCAATCTATTCTCCATTTCTTACTTTCAACCACGTCATTAAATTGGTCTCGGTCAGAATTACAATGATTCCATTTTATATTTTATCTTCTTTCTTTTCAAGAATCCCATAACTTTTTGTATGCTTCCGCAATATTATTCTTATTCGGATCTTTTCCCATATAATCTATATATGCATACCATTCCATTCTAAATGTATCACTCTTCTTTTTTTCTCTATAAATTCTAAGTTTCTATGTTAATTTTTCGTTCATTGCTATATTCCACAAACTTTTTCCCCATGCATTAATTGTTAACATCTTAGCTGTCTTCAATTTACTAGCTATCTGCTGCCTTGCTGCGGTCAGCATAAATCCAATCAATGTTTTATCCTTTACTGCACTATTTTCTTTAACAAACATATTCAAAAGAGCTAGTTCTGGTGTTCTACTAAATCTTTGACTAGTGACCTTTTCTATTTTTTGAAAGACCTTATCCCCAAATTTCCTAACTCTATAACATTCCCATCACATATGAAATTGTGTTCCAAAATCTGTACATCCTCTCCAACATTGTGGGGTTGCATTTCTGTTCATTTTTGCTACCTTCACTGGAGTCAGATACCATTTTTGTATCATTTTTAAGGCCCCTTCTCTTATCTTTGTGGAGGTTGTTTTAAATGGGAATTTTTCAAATATACTTCCCCACTCTCTCTCTTCAATTCCTTGATCCAAATCTCCTTCCCATGTCTGTCGTATAATATCATTCCCTCCACTCTCCTGTCTTACTCCCTTATCTCCATCTTTATACTTGTCTATAAATTTTTCCCATTCAGTTAGCTCCCTTGTATTCTCCTTTACTATCTTTCTATTTCTGATAAATTTGTCAATCTGCAACCATGCCATCCATGATATTTCAACATTTTTTACTCTCTTATTCCATATTTCTTGTGTTATTGCTTTTTTTTGTTCATAAAAGTTTTTCATCTATATTAGTCTTATTACTTTTAATTTACTTTTAGTTATTGCCTTTTTTAATATCAAATTCTGGATGTATCCAAATTGGTGTTAAAAGTTATATACTTGGCATTAATTTTCCTTTTTTATAATACCATACTTTCAAAATTCCACATATCAGACTTTGTTTGTTCACCATTAATTTTTTGATATATTTTTAATTATAAAGCAAGTTCTGTATGTCTTCTTTTTTAAGTCCCGTCAATTCCCTCTCTATTTCTACCCACTGCAAGTCTCCCTCTTTCTTTGTTATTGCTAATAAATATCTTAATTGATATGCATCATAGTATGTTTTCAAATTTGGTATACTCCATCCCCCATCTTGCATAAGTCTATATCTGTATAAATTTTTCTATCCTATTCTGCCATATCTTGAATCTACTAATTGGGATTTCCTTTGGTAATACATTGAAAAAGTATGTTAATTTTGGTACCAACAGCATCTTTATCAACATTATCCGGTCAGAAAGAGATAATTGTATTTTTTCCCATCTAGCTATATCCTTTTTTATTTCTTTCCATAACTTTCCATAATTAAGTTTAAATACATTTTTCTGTTTTTTAGGAATCTGTACTCCTAAATATCTAAATGCCTTGGGTATTATTGGGATGCCCATCTTTTCAGATATTTCTATTTGATCCTGGGGCCCTATGTTTAAGCACATTAGTCCTGATTTTTTCATGTTTACCTTAAGGCCTGCTACCTGTTGAAACTCTCATAATTCTCTTGTCACTTCTTTTAACTCTTCTTTTGTATTTTGTAATGTCATTATAATATCATCCGCATAAAGGCTTAATTTAAATTAAAGGCTTAATTTAAATTTAATTTAATTTAAATACAACAGATATAGAACTTATTGATGTTTCTCTTGTTTGTTTCCTCACAGAAACTGAAGGTTCCAAAAGGCCTTGAGGTCTCCAATCCAGAAGAGCGAAATTGGTTTATTTATCCATTGGGAACAGAAGACAGTTTCCCTATCTGGATGATGTTTGCTGCAGCTTTACCAGCACTCTTGGTTTTCATTCTCATCTTCTTGGAGTCACAGATTACTACGTAAGGAATTAGGGAATGTATAAAAAAGACAAGAAGGGATGAAGCCAAGATAAGGAAGGATGGATCCCTTGGCAGAATTATGGCCAAATGGAGTCGATTAGATAAAAAGAGGAGATTCAGGGAAGTGGAAACCAAGCCAGCATGAGAGAAAGGATTTATGGGGGTGGAGTGGGGCAAGAAACAAACCTGATTGTGTTTGTCTGGATGATTTTACTGCATGATTGCACTGCATATTGGTAGGTTTTTTTATCTGCTCCTTAACAGAATTTGGTGTAAATTTAGTGAGTCATCTGACAAGTGTTTTATTGCACGCTCATTACTGGCCACTCATGGTTTTTCATGGGTCCTTTTGACGACACTGTATGCCTCCCACCCCTTCTGCTCGTTTCCCGTCACAAAAAAAGACCTGGAAAATCCAACTTTTTTGGCTGTAGCGAAACATCCCACCATTTCCTGCTGTGTGCAGGAGAAGCAGTGGGATAACAATGCCCACTGAATGGACCACGTGGTCATTGTTTATTTCCTTTCTTCCCCATGTAAAGAAAGAGGAAGCGACAGTAAGCGACAGTAAGGAAACATGATGACGCTCTTAATCACCATGCTGCAGCAATAATTAAATTCTAGTAGTTAAGATGTCAGGCACCTAATGGAAACATGTCACACAAATATTCTCTTCTGGTTTGCCTTTTTTCCCCTTCAGGCTGATAGTGAGCAAACCCGAAAGGAAGCTGGTGAAGGGTTCAGGTTTCCATCTAGACCTGCTTCTAATTGTCAGCATGGGGGGTATAGCAGCCCTTTTTGGCATGCCATGGCTCAGTGCCACCACAGTGAGGACGGTCACACATGCCAATGCCCTGACAGTGATGTCCAAAACTACTGGAGCAGGGGAGAAGGCCTCCGTCCAGGAGGTCAAGGAGCAGAGGATCACTGGCTTGCTAGTGGGCATTCTTGTAGGTGAGTTCCTCTGAAGAATCTCTCTTTTTTTTAAACTGGTGGATTGTCTAAGGATGAAACTAGGTACAACTGTGGCAGCAATGCCTATTCATATTCCTGCCCTGTTCACTTATAAAGCAGGGGGAGGTGGGATGGACTGAGGTGTCTTAATTTGTTATCACAAACAATGCATGCTAGTGAGAGGAGCAGTATCTTCCATGTCTTACCTCCCTGCACTTCATTGCTTCAATCACTTTTCTCCCAAACTGAGTCCTCCTTTAATGTAAAAATTACACCACCTACTCCAGGAGGTCCCAAAGGTGGTGTCCATGAGCATGCACAAAACTTTATTAGCATTATTTTGTTTTTAATATGCACATAATATATATTCATAGCAATGAATATATAGGAAATGCATATAACTTTCTAGAAATTATGAACAGGCTTCAACAAAAGTAAACCAAATATCCAAATAAGTATCCAGTTGAAGGAGGTGTCTATATCACACTCGTTCAAATATTGAAAGTGTTACAGGTCCCCAATCTATTGCATTGTACGTCAGTGTTTATCCTTCCAGTGTTGTAATATTAGTCTTTTAGCTGTCAAAAGGGTGTTTATGCTAACCATTTGTTAATTTCCATGAAGCAGGTAGATAATTTAAAACAGCATGTACATTAGTGAATATTAAAGACTGTTCCTCTACAAAATTTATCTATGTAATCTTCTCCCTAAAAGAAGCAACTACTGAATGTTACGAAAAATGCTTAAAACAAGCATTAGCTGTGTTGCACACTACCAGCAATTAGCTGAATTAGACAATCCCTTATTAAAGAGACACTGCAGTGTTCAATAGTCATAGAACAAAATGTTTTGCTGAATAAGACGCAGCCTAAGACACATAGACTCAGCCCATAAAGCTGTGATCCACTGATTAGGCATTTTGTGGTAGTGCCCACAGCAGTTTCTCAAATTCCCAAATGTGCCCATGGGTCCAAAAAGGTTGAGGGGCCCTAACCTACTCACTTCATATGTGAACGGAGCAGACATCTGCGTAAACAAATGTGGCTGCCCTGTTACAACCATTTTGGCCTGATCTGGCTTAGAATGATAGGATTGTGTGGAGTCGAACTCAGTTTTGAGGAATAATTTCAACTCCTCAAAATTTCAACTCCTCATTTTAAGCCAGATAGGGCTGAACTAGGTGTGACAGGGCAGCGACATTTATTTATTTATTCAGATGTCTGCCCCATTCATGTATCTCTATCATGTACTATAGCCGTCCCCAACCAAACGTCCTCCAGAAGTGTTGGACTACAACTCCTATCATCTTCAGCCAGTGTGGAGGTGATGGGGATTTTAGTCCAACACATCTGGAGGGCACCAGGTTGAGGAAGGCTGCTTGCCTCATGGAAACCCTGCCCCCTGAAAGGATGACCCATGCCACCTTGATCTGATGCCTCACCCTAAACAAGACAGCCTAGCACCTGGTGTGATGCCATCTCCATGCCAATTTCTTCTCTATACAGTCTCATGGTCCTTCCCAATTGGTGAGCAGTCATTTTTAGATAAAAAGGAAAGTAATTCTTTGCAAACAAATCATTGGAGCATTTAAGAAAAGGCGGGGGGGGGGGGAATGACTAGGACGGGAATGACATTATATGATCACAAGTTGTAAGGAGGGATTGAAGATGGGGGAAATTATTAACATTTTGAAAATAATTAGGGCAATCCTTGTTATCCTTGTTAAGTTATAGGTTTATTAATTCTCTGAGGAAATGGCTATTCTAATAGCAATTTACCTGTGGATTTTATTGCCATAGCATATTGTAATGGTCTATAGAGTAAGTGGATTTTAAAAGAATTTGATGGAGGTTATGCAAGGTCCATCCAGGACTGCCGACCATAACAGGCAGAAATGCATCCTCCATGTCCACAGACTGTGTATATATCTGACAACCATATGCTGGGACAATCAACAGAGGACTGAGTATTACCATGATGTTCTGCTTAGGGGCTTCCCTGTGATATCTAGTGACTCTTGGTAGACAGAATGGTGACTCAGATGCTGTTGGCTTGTTCCAGCATAGCAATTGATATTTTCTTTATCCCTTCCATTTGGGAAGAAGTGTTCTCTTCTGTCACCCTATAATTTGAACCATTGTCTTTTGTTCACCTGCAGGCCTCTCCATTCTGATGGAACCTATTTTGAAGTTGATTCCACTTGCAGTGCTGTTTGGCATCTTCCTTTACATGGGGGTGACATCCCTCAATGGCATCCAGATGTATGACCGCATCCTGCTTATGCTGAAGCCCCCCAAATACCACCCAGATGAGCCTTATGTTAGAAAAGTAAGTGGGACTAGGGGAGCAGCGCCTGGAGGCATGGTCAATATGCTTCTCTTGAATCTCAGGCCCCGGGGAGACCTGGAGTGGAGGAAACAAAGAAATTCATAGGACACAGGAGCCCCCAATGATGTAGCTAAGGCTGGACCTAAGGGCTGAGATCCAGAATCTCACAGCCCAGGGCCCCCAAAAGACCACCCAGAGAGTAGCAGGTGATGAGGCAACAGCAGAAACCTGGCATCAGCACATGGGATGGCATGGCCGTGACAAGGCCTGGTCATGGCAGCGACCTTTCTTCTTATTTTAAAAACTATTTTATAATCAGCGGTTGGCAGTTCAGGCTTGTACATGTTTAAAATACAAAATGCACACGTTCAGAGTATTATTATTTTTAATCAGAGTTGGCAAACAGGTTGGGTTTTTTTTCCTCCCACAGTAACGTATTAGGAGTGTAGAAGACGTTGTACAGCATAGAATGGTGTCAGTGGGGGAGAAGAGAAATGTTTGTTCTTGACAACTTAATGCCCATGACAGTCAGAAGGGCTCCCTGTAAGACCATTAACTCCACTGTTTAAAATTACTTAGATGCACCACTGGGAATCCCACCCCACCCCGGAACTATTTTAGACATACAGGTATCATCTATCATGGACTAGCCTAAGAGTTTTAAATAGGGCTCATGTACTCAGTTCTAGATTCAGGCTTTGATTTTAATGTCAGGGCTTCACTTGAAACATGTAAAATATTAATAAAGCAGAATGCCTCTGAATATGTGCAAAATATCAGTGAATAACAATGCAGCTAATTCCACGCTTCAGGGAGAAGTGGGGAGAGATGGGCTTTTGAGGCAGCAGATTCAGCTTCCAGGCAAGTTTGAATCTCTACACCTCTCTCTCTTTCAGAAATCAACAACTGTACATCTTAATTGCTTAACATTTTAACTCAAATCCAATTCAATGCACCAAAACTGGAGGCTTAAGTCAAGCCTGAGCTCAGCACAGCTTAGTCCCAGAATTTGTTTTCAATGCCATCAGTTGGCACTGGAAGGCGTGAAGTCATAATGAAATACAAGTATCCATCTGAGAATGTAGTTGATTAGTGATGTCTGAAAGGGAGAAGAAGAGTTTCCAGCTGAGAAGGGAAAGTTTATAAATCAGGTACTCGCAGAAATACATTAAAATAGCATCAGGAAGGGCAGTAGCTAAAGCTTGGGCTTTACATGTGGAAGGCCCAGTCTTCCATTAAAGGGGCCTCAGGTAGGAGGGCTTGCAAAGAACTCTGCCAGAAACTCGCTGTCCATCAGTCCATCCTACTAAGCTAGCTGGGAATTGGCCTCAGTCAGTGCATGGCAACTTCATAGGTAAGAGCACACAAAAAGTTGAGATGTGCTGACTTCAAGCACCTTACTTCATAACTGAGAATTCAGTATGTAAAGGGGACTGATGAGACTTAGCTGCCTTCATACACATACACACACTGATACTGTTGTCAGGAGGGTACAAGGACTGGCGGATGTTGGAGAGTAAGTTGCTGCCATCCCTGACTGCTTCTTGGCCTTTTTCATCTTTAAAAGGTAAAGACCTGGCGCATGCATGCCTTCACTCTCATCCAGATTGTGTGTCTGGTCTTGCTGTGGGTAGTGAAATCCAGCCCAGCCTCCCTTGCCTTGCCTTTCCTCCTCATCCTGACGGTGCCCTTCCGACGCTTCCTGCTCCCATTGCTCTTCAGTGATCTCGAACTCAAATGTGTAAGTATCACTTGGCTCCCTCTTCTCACCAAGCAGTGGGAAGTTCACATATGGGTCTCTCTCTGAAGAAACGGAAGCAAGAGAGCAGCATAGGACTTGGTTAGGGATGATGGGAGATGTAGTCCAACACATCTGGAGGGCACCAGGTTGGGAAGGAGTGGTTTATGGAGTGGTTTTCAAATCTTGGGATTTCTTGGATGTTTACCAAACATTCCTCAAGTTGAAGATCAGTAATAGCATACAAGCATGCTCGGCCCTGCTGATTTTCCCTGCTATGCACAGTCAGAGAGGAGTGGCCCAATATTCCTCTCATAATACTAGAGCTCAAGGTCATCCAATGAAGTTAACTGGTGGTAAGATTCAGGACAGATAAAAGGACGTACTCTTTCACACAGTGTATTTAGATGTAGTGATGGCCACTAAGTTAGATGGCTTTCAAAGAGGATTAGACAAATTCATGGAGAATGAGGCTATAATGGCTACTAGCCATGGTGGCTATAAGTTACATCCAGGATCAGAGGCAACATGCTTGTGTAAACCAGTTGCTGGGGAATACGCGTGGGAGGGTGCTATTGCATTGATGTGTTGCTTGTGGGCTTTCCATGGAAAGCTAGTTGGCCACTGTCTGAGGGGAATGCTTGGACTAGGTAGGTTTTTGGTCTGATCCAGCATGGCTCTTCTTATATTCTTACGTTCACAGTTATGACAAAATAAAAGCCTTTATTGATTAGCATCTGGGATGGAGGAGATCCTGAAAGGGAAAGACGTGTGGTTACCAGTTGGTCACCCAAACAGGGCTTCTGTGCCTTGGACACTGGCTGGACAGATAGCAGGGTACCAGGTGTAGTGTTCCTGGTGGCACCAACTCCATGTTAGGAACACCTTCACCTGTTGCATAACTGTCTGTTATGAAGCTTGCAAAGGTATAGATGTCTGCCTGGAACAAGTAGGTTAACAAAACCTCAGAGGAACATCTGGTAGCATTCTAGTCACTGTTTCTGAGTATGAGATGGGCCTTCCCCATGGTCTGCAGGGAACAGGGTGTGGGATGGGTCCTGTACCTGTGAGAGAACAGCCCATGGAGAGTAAAAGGAGATTCAGACAGAGCAACAAGCAATAGGCAGAAGCTGGAGCACATAATTCCTGAACCTGGATGCACAATAGATATTTGTGAGAAAGTGAGAGAGCAGAGGGAGCACTGTCACCTGAGTACTCAGCCACTGCTGATGCCTCAGCCTGTACCCTCATAGGAAGAGGGCAGACCCTTGGGGATTGGAGTGTACTGCTCCATGCATCTGGGATGTGATCCTGCAAAGTAAAACTGTTAATGAGTTTGGACAGAAGTAACAATGGTTGGAGCGGAGAGCCCAGGCTTTGTGTAGAGAGTGCTTACCTGCATGTGGGGATGAGTGCTTTCCTGTGTATGGGAGACAGTGCTCCTGCTTTTGGAAGACTGGGGGTGTGGGGGAGACGGTTAGAACATGACAGCTTAAGTACACAATATTCACGCAGTGGTGGGAGGATGTATCTATATACTGTAGCAAGTGTTCCTCCTTCCCTTGCTGACCTGTATGGGTTCTCTGTCCTGGCGCTCCAAGTTGTTGATGTGGAGTGTGTGTGTGTCTAGAATTCTGTGGCAAGGTACCTATTAGGATTCTAAGCTGAGAAGGATTCAAGTTCCCATGTATGTGAAGCGAGGTTGTTTTGTGTAAAGTTCTCTTTTCCTTTGGTCCCCTCTACAAGGATTCGCTTTTGCGCCTGGTTAGGCGATTATGCGCATAATCGCAGAAGCGCATTTATGCCTAATTCCTCTGTGCAAGAGGCGGCGAAGCGCATTAACAGATGTCCAAAATACGCTTTACAAGTAGTTAATGCGCATAAGCGCTTATTCACACAGTCAAAATGTGCTTTAACGGACGGAGCAAAATAAAACTCGCGATTTAACGCGCATTCGATAATGCGCATAATCGGGGAGATAAAGCACCTCTACGCCTGATTTGCGCTCCGTTCTTGTAGAGGTAATTTTTTTAATGCGCCTTGAAAGAGCTTTAAATGCCTCTTGTAGAGGCACCCATAGTTTCCCATCACCAGCATTCTTCCCCGTGAGCTCTCAGTGGGGATCATCAGATAAGCGTTTTATTGTATGCTCGCGACTGGCCACTCACAGTTCTTTGCGGGACATTTTGACGATGCAGCGATCCTGTCGCGCATCTCCTGCTCCGTTTGCCAGTTTTCCCATTTTAAAATAAGCCTTAGAAAACTCAGCTTTTTAAGAATAAAAATAAGTCAGGATTTGTCAGGATTTGCTGCTGTGTGTAGGAAAATTCTGCTCTAAAGGGCGCTGTTCCCATTGTTCCATTGGGACCACGTGGTCTCTGCACACTTTCCCCATGTAATTGGAGCTCGTCCCCAATGCGGAAGTGAAGTGGGGAGCACAGCAACGGTATTAGATGGTAGAGAAATACGATTCCTCCCCCCCCAATCTGAAGGAGCTCAGTGTGTGGAACATGAAGCCAGAAAGATGTAGCTGTATGCCCTAGTATCTGAGCTACTGACCTGATTTGCACGATCATCCCAGCCCACTGTGACTTATTAGCCATGGTGGGTTGCGGCACCCGTGGGCAGTCAGCTTGCTGATCCAAGCCCCTTTGCAGCTTCTTGTGTCATCTGAACCCAGCAGGAGTGGCCTACAACATGTCATGGTTTCTGGGTAATTTATTAACCACTCTTACTGGATTTGGACCACACGAGAACCTGCACCTGGTGAGGGTAATTGTGCAAATCAGCTGGCACATGCAGGATGGTTAACAAGCCACCATGGTTTATTAACCACAATGTGATTGTGCAAACTGGGCCATTCTCTCTCTGTATGGGGTGTGTGTGTGTGTGTATATATATGTGTGTGTGTGTGTGTGTGTGTGTGTGTGTGTGTGTGTGTGTGTGTTGGGGTGTAGAGTTATACTATAGCCTAGTCTTTGGAGTGGAAAAGTTGGCGGGGTGCTTGTCAACGCAGGAGCAGATATTTTTTCATCCCCACTCCTTTCCGTTGAACTCAATGAGGTGGAGAAATTTCCTGTGCCAGATCTGATCATGGTGTAAAATTATGCTGTTGATAGGATGTGGCCATTGATTGAACGGGTGTAGGATCCACCATAACTGTGCTCTTCCATTCTACTGTCTTGTCCACAACACTGCCACATTTTAGCTTTTCCACTGGCATATCTTTGCTAGAATGGCTCTACAAGCAGAGTGTTCTGTCAGTGTATCATGGGTGTTCTACCAGCATATCTGTCATTGCAGTGGTATATCTTGTATTCCATCAATGTAATGGGGCTTGGACAAAATGTTTAAGCCACTCAGCCAGGGGTTTGCAAGTATAATATTGTGCCTTTAGTTTTCCAAAACTATTAAAATAAAAATAAAGTACCAAAGTATGGCAGTGGCATGTCTAAATCATGGCCCAACAAGACTGAACGGAACATGCCCATGTTCTGACCAACATCACTAAAGAATGGACACAAATACCCCTTTGCCTCCTGTTTGCTGATATTTGGGGCAGTGAATTTAGAGCACAAAACACTGGAGAGCAGATGTGAGCTTTTGGTCTAATGCAAGAGAGAAATGTATTTTTGTGCGCAGCAAATTCACATAACATTTTTTAAACGTTGAATTCAGGCATTCTGCACTCTTTACATTTCCTCCCTACAACTTTGTGAGGGTAGGTCTCTATTATGCCCATTTTTCAGATGGGCACACAAAACAGGAGTTGAATATGTAGGGAACTGGTGAGATAACAAAGCGTCCAGATCTCTGCAGAAGATCCCAGGTTCAAACCTTGACATGGCCACCTAAAAAAGGATCTCATTAGCAAGGCTGGAAAGACACCCCTCTGACTGTGATCTTGGGAGAGTTGGATGAATGGTCTGACTCAGCATAAGGCAATTTCATATGTTCAAATGTAGTAACTGTCCAAAGCCCCATAATCAGTCATCGACAGGTGAAAGATATAGATTTCCCAACCCCAAACGTAGTACTCTGTTTGCTGGACCACCCTGGTTTCTAATAGTATTCCTCACCTCAAATTTCCTTCCAGTTGGATGCTGATGATGCTGAGGTGGCTTTTGATGAGACAGAAGGCCAGGATGTTTATGATGAAATCCAGATGCCTGTTTGAACACCCGCTGTGCTGCATCCTTCAGGCAGATAAGAAACCAAGAGGTCTTCTTAAAGCCATTGGACAAAAACTGAATCTGGAGGAACATTTCCCTGTATCTGTATGAATCAGAGTGTACAGACGTTGCACATTGGTAAACATCCCATAGGTGTAAATCAACATATAGATTTCATTTAAATAATTAACATATACTTTAGATCTTCCAATCACCATAGTTCTGTAGTGAAATGTTTTACAAAGATGTGGGAAATAGACTTATTTCTCCAGAAGGATTGCAAGGACATGGAAATGCATATATGGACTCTATTTTTACTGCTGCCTATATCCCCATTGCTTCCCTTCTGTGTGTGTGTGTGTGTGTGTGTGTGTGTATGCATGCAAGTGTGTAAAGCTTTATCAGTTGTGCACAGAAGGTCCCACCAACATTTTTCCTAAGGCAGGGAATGCTTCTATCAGTCACTAGCACCAATGCACACCAATGAATGCCTATTTAAATTTTTTGAAAGAAATGCGAAAATCTAACCCTGTTCTCAGAATTGATGGAACAATTAATGCTAGGATGGACCAAATGAATGACTGAAGCTGAGGAGAACTAGCAGACTGACGTATTTTTTGGACATTGATTGACTGGGTTAGAAAAGATTTGAACAAGTAAATGAAACATAAAATGAAGACAGAAGAATTAGTCAGTAGAGCTCAAAGTGCTGTCTTAGCAAAGGAAACGAGCACCAACCATCACCTCAGATCAGAAACATGATACGGAGATGGCAGAACCACCTAACTATGAGGAAGGATCAAGATTGCTCCTTGAATGAGAATGCTGTTAGATTAATAAAACCTGTGGAGATGCACACCAGGAGAAGCTGGGCATCTTCTCCTTTGAAGCCAAATTTCATTTTTTTGTGGGATCACCTCAGCTTTCCCACTGGGACTAAACTATGATGATACGAAGTCTGAGGGCATCATACAGAAGAGCTGTCCTTGCCCAGTGCTGCTCTGCTTCACTCCCTTCCATTGCCTGTTGGCACTTGCAGTTAAGTAAGTGGCTGTTACTCCCCTCTCCCTGCAAGCTACTACACTCTGGCTGGGTTAATATAAATTAGCCACAACAAATGAGCTTGTATCCTAAATTACAAAAAAACAGAACTGCATGTTTTAAACTGCAGACATAGAATCTGTTATCTGGTGCAAATTAGCATCCTGAGACTTAGCTTTCAGTTAAAGGAAAATATTTCTAGTACTTATGGTGCAGGGAAAGCTTGCAAATCTTTCCAACTTGTCCCTCCTTTTCTCTTTGCCTCCCCCAAATCTTCCCGCCTTGCATGTCAACAGATTCCAAAGTATTTGAAAACCTGTGTCTGAGAAGCAAAGATGCCTGCAAAAGACTTAATGTACATAATATATTCTTCTTGCAGAATATGGATTTTAGTTTTGTGCAGTATACACACAGCTCTATTAATAACTCTCATATGCACCGGTCCAACAACCAAATGTGGTAAAAGTTCTGTGGTACTGATGCTCAAAAATGTGCTGGGAGTAGGGTGGAGGAACCACATTCAGGAACTTTAATGATACATCCATGCCTTATTTCACAGGGTTCCAAATCTCTTCCCCACTCCTTGCAAACTCTGCACTAGGTGCTGCCAACAATTCTAAATCAGGCTGTGTGTCCTCACTAACCTTCATTTAGCCCCTACCAGCCACAACTACCCCAATTAATCCAGAATCTCAGGCAACCAGCCTCCTTCCTTCGAGCTAATACATGTGATGTCTGTTCAAAGTTTTCATAGCTTTTTGCACTGAGCTCTGAAAACCCTAACCCCTCCCGATTTCTTCTTGGGAGGGCAGAAGGAGTAATTCTGAATACAGGCACAAAGTCACACACTCACTTTAATAATGCAGGTCCCCCTACTACGTTAGGATGTTTGAAAACTCCTGTAGTGATGAATATTAATCAGATACTGCTAACAGTAATTCCAGCAATAAAATATTAGTTTAACTTCCTAAAAATTATTTCCTCAAAATAGTGGTTATTTCTTAAAAATAAAGGTGCTAAAGCCCAAATTTACTTGGATCCTTCACCCTTTAACTTGGCAGTCGACACTTTCTAATCCTAGTTATGCAGCTATGGTGATTCACTGTGAGTGAAAAGCTTTCTACATATACCCAATGGTGCTCTCTCTACATTGTTTCACATAATCCAGGATTGAGCCCTGGCTCAAACTAAGGGCTGCTTAGCATAAATTTGAATAGCAGAAAACTTGAGGGGGTGAAACGGTAACATTTCTTCATGCAATGCATGATCAACTTATGGAACTTATTGACACAAACTGTGATGACGGACGCTAACTCTGATGGCTTTTTAGAAAGGATTTGATGAATTAAAAAACAATAGATCTAGCAGTGGATGTTAGCCATGACAGCTAAATGGGACCTCCATCTTCAAAGGCAGCATGCCTCTGTTTATTAGGTGATTAGAACAAATTACAGGGGTAGCTATCTCTATTATTCCCTATATGTGAGGTTTCCGGAAACATGCACTTGGCTACTGTTAAGAGACAAAAACTAGACACATGGACATATGGTCTTCTTTCTCCCACATAGATGTTCATGTCTTTGTATTAACGGATGAAAAAAAGAGAGGGGAGAAGCCTAAGAAACGGATTCAGACTTAATCTTTGAGCAAAATGATCGGTTGCTCTGATTGATTGATTGATTGATTGATTGATTGATTGATTAGTTCATTCATGTGGGGAAAAATGTCTTGGGACCACCATGACTCTGGTTTGTGATGGCTGAGGGTCAATATACATCTTACATTCATTAAAGACATAAACTCTATGGGTTGTTGTAATCTTATCCTGCACTAACCCTGCTATAATTATGGCTGCTGTTTTAGTGGTGGGGGTCTAAAAGGGCTCATTTATCTTTAACGGCAGCAGCAGGACAGGCAGAAACTGAACAGATTTTTTTTCAAGCATGGTATGACATTGATTGGACACGCTTTGTTTGCTGATGTTTTTCGCCAGTTATTTAGGTGTTAAAGACACTAGAGCCCTTCTAGGAAAAAGCTGGCATCCCTAGTTGTAAGTAATTATGTATACATTTTAAGTTAGTGATGATGGACTTTTGTAATTTATTAAAATTCATATTTAATATTTTAATTGCTTCGCTTTTTCTGTTATACCAGATAAAACAAGTGAAGAGGGCTTTGCAAAAGAAATTATGTGATTGTGTGTTGCATATCCTTTATGTGATTTTTTTCAGGTTAACATACGATTGATTATGCCAATATTATTACAATTGTTTTCTTGATTTGAACAACAAAAGCAATAAAACTTTTTTTAAAAACCTCCACAAATAACTTGTTCACTATATTTGTAATCCAAAATCACGTAACGCTTTAATCTGTGAGCAGTTACTGGGGTCAGTATCGGTATTCATTTTTATGAATATCAGTGTCAGCTATTGAAGGAATAAGAGTCAGATTAGGCCTTTTTAGTGAGATAAAGGCCTAGTTTTCACTCATAGTGACATAGCTATGTTTGGGCTGTACCACTTCAAAATGCAAGTAGAGAGACACACGAAAAGAATTCCTTTCATGCAGAAAATTAAATGTCAGGAAGAGATAGACACCCAGTTTGCATGTAAAGACAATTCCTGGGTTGTTTAACCCAGCAATGGTTGTGAAGCAGCAGTGAGTGCTTACGCTGCCTCTCACACACTCACTGCTTCTGCTTTCAATCAACAACCCAGAAATATCGTGATGTCTGAACCTAGAACTCTTGAGTTGTTTAGGGGTTAAACAACTCAGAGTTTACCCAACAACCACCCCGTGGGTTTTTGTCCAGTTAAATTCTGAGTTGCTTAACCCCTAAACAAGCTAGAGTTCCAGGTTCAGATGTATTGATAACAGCCCAGGAACAGGGCATTCATCGGTTGTTGAAAGCAGAAGTGACAGGCGTGCAGGAGGCAGTGTGTTGCTTGCTACTGCTAGGCCCTGACAATTCCTGGGCAAATCAAACCAGGAATTGTTTTGGTATGATCTAGGTTAACAACTGCCCTGATTCCTAACATGCGTGTTTTCTATGTGGAATAATGCTGATGCTGATGCTGATGCTGATTACAACACAGAGGAGCGTTCAACAACATGACCCCCTTCTTCAGTCTGAAACCAGCTATGTAAAATTTCCAGAAATACTGAAGCCACAGGGAAGAAGGTGGGTGAGGGGGGCACATTTTTCCCAGGTGTTGGGTTTTTTTTGGTGTGTGTGTGTGTGTGTGTGTGTGTGTGTGTGTGTGTGTTTTAGGAAAAATATATGGAAGTTTGGGGAATTTTTCCTATCAGTCCTAAACTTATTGTACTACTTTAAGAATTTGAAATTCAGTCCTGTATATGTCTTACTCAGAAGTAAGCGCCATTGGATTCAATGGCACTTACTCTCTGGTCAGTGTGTATAAGATTGCATCCTTTCTGCACATGCTTATTCAGATTCAGAATCCCCTCATGGGATTACAATTATGTGAGGCTGAGAGGAAGGCCATGCTCACCTGCCCTTGATGGTCCTATCCATGCATTAAGGCTGAAGATCTGCAGCAGGGAGCTTACTTTGTGCACATGGGCTCCTGATGTTATTTTGAACCCTTTGTCAGTGGGGAGAATGTTGGAGTGTTCACCTAACATATGGGGGGAGCAGGGTCAGCAAACATGTGATTATAAGCCAGTAATCAGGAAGAATCCCCGAAAAGTGCTTGTATCACAATCACCTGAGGGAAGAGGTGAAAAGGAAGACCACAAAGCAGGGGCCAGGTCAAAAGAACAGCAGATGCAGGATACTTACTTCTAGTATCTCCAAACTAGATCAAAGATCACCACAAGAAGGCAGGCAACAATGTTCAAACAATTAAGGCCTTATATGCTTCTCTTATGAAAATGGCAGCACCCCCTAGGTGCAGAAATCCATTGAGACTGAGTGTGACTTGTATATGGCAGTGGTAAACAACCTTTTTGGGTTGTAGACAGATCTGGAAATGTGTGAATCTGTCCTGGGCACCATCAGAAAATGGCTGCCATGAGAGTTGTGGTAAAACACAAGTACCCTGCCCAAAAGGCTATGAACAAAACAGAGGTGGTGGGGTGTCTAAGCTCCAACATACTAAACAACTGTTTTGCACTCATGGGTTTCAGCATCATCAGAAATCTATTTCACAACAATCCCAACCGCTGGTAAGAAAATATGTTAATTTAAAAAATGTGGGAGAGGTATGGGGGCAAATTGGATTTAGATTGTTAGATAAGTACTACATAGCTTGAGTGAGAAAACCCTTGTCTTAAAAAGCACTCATTCCAAAAATGAAAATATTTCATAGGAGTCCCGTCCTCCCCGCCCAAAATTCATTCTTTTCTGTTGAGGGCAAAAGGGACTTGGGGGTGGGGTGGGGGGAATGGGAGGAAATCTCCCCCCACCTACCAATTTCTCTATTTTGTTTCTAGGCCTTCACGTTTCAGTGAGAATTAGGAGAAAAGAAGGTTGAAGAGGCAAGTTGGTCAGGGAAGGCAATGCAGGTTGATTAGGCTGGTGTAGAGAGAAAAGTGGCCTTGATGGAAATGATGGGCTGAAAATGTAAGGGAAGGTGTACAGCGACAGCAAATTGAAAAAGAGCCAGCAAGTAGTGGCTAAAAAAGGTGTTGGGAGTCTTGGGAGACCCAAGTTCAAATTCCATGATATTCATTTGGGACTTTGGGCCAGACCCTCTTGCTCAGGGTTATGGGGAAGATTAAATGGAGAGGAGAAAAGCAACATATGTTGACCTGAACTCCTTGGAGGAAAGGTGGGGAAAGTGTGATAAAAGAACTAATATTAAAAGCTGGGTCAATGCCAGGAATGGAGTTTTATATTGATATTTTTTAAAATATATATATTTACAGGGTTTTTAAGGAATATACCCCATAATGTTTGATGGAATTATTGATTACATAAACTTTAAATAATACTATGGGACGACTTAAGACAAATCTCCTTCTCGATATCTTAGACAGGTAAGGGAAATGCACCCTTCAATTATCCAATTGTGCATTTAAAAGACTTCTAAAAGGCATTTAGAAGTAATTACATTGTGTTAATATGCAGCTTTGGAATGTTTTTTTTTTTTTTTACAGATCTGTGGTGGTAGGGCAGGGGCTGAGCACTGTGAGGCAGAAAAAGTATATAGACTCTCACCTGCAGTTTACTCAGCCCAGTGGATGGCTTTAATTTTGGATTTGTTGGTCTATGATGTTCTTCAGGCCCTCCTACCAGCGGGAGGGGGAAGAGTGTTATTAAAATAGAACACACATCTGTTGCGCAAAAGAAAAAGAAAAGACTGTGTTGGCACAATGCCCAGCTTCGCTCAGATCTTAAAGACTAAATGGAAGGTATCCTTTCCTAGGCAAAGAATCTTTCAACCCTCCAAATCTAGGAGGCCCAAACCTGGGAAAGACATTTGCACGTGTGTGGAAAACATGGAAGGGTTTGGTATTGCTTAATCTCGATAAAGAACCAAGCCAGGCCTCAGGCTTGCCAGGAAGCTAATTCCAGCCCTAATTCATAAGCATTGGACCTCTGGCTGTTGTTAGCCATGAAAGAGAGGCAATTCTGCATACTTAAGTGTCCATTGTTTTGACTTCTCATCTTTTGGGGTTGAGCATTAAGGAACATGGTTTGGTTTCCTGAATCCCCAAAGATTCTGTTCTGCCACCCTGACCCAAATAATCTTTTGACAAATGGTGCAATTGTTTTTTTAGTTGCTTTCTACCATCATAAAGATTTAAAGTATTCAGAGCTCAAGAACTTGTTTTGAGTATTAGAACTAAATGAAGCTCACAGTCCTTCCACACAACCCCACCCCCACTCCTGATTACCCCAAGATTTCTTCATTTCAGCAGTATAATTTAAGATGATGTGTTGCTATTGTTTAACAATTGGGACACAAAAATCTATGCCTATCTACTGCAAATCACTGAGAAATCTACAGGGAAATAGAGATTTACTTTCTTCCTACCCCATGTCTGGTTCACGCCAAGGGCGCCATGGGGGAGGGGGACTTCAAGCCTTTGCTCTTGCCATGGCCCTTATTAGAATTCCCCAATCCAAGCTTGCTGCACATATGTGAGGGGAGAAGGCATCCACAAAACTGAATGCTCCACCACATTAAAAAATAGATGTTAGGGATACGTTTTTCTGGCTTTGGTTTCTCATTGACATGCATTTTTTCCTACAAGCAAGGATTGTTTTTGTATCTAAGAACATTTAATCATATGAGACCCCACCTGTAGTCTGAAGCGATACAACTTCATCAGCAGTTTACAACCTCAATGAAAGGCAAGCTAGCTAGATGTGACATGTTTATTGTTCTTGTATCTGCTCCATTTACATATAAGGGTGTTGGGAGAAGAATCTTATTTAAACATGAAAAGGTGTGTGTAGGTTAGGCCTACCTTACTTTCCCTGTTCTCCACTACTGCAGGACTGTTTCTCCCAGCTAATCCTGTATTTGTACTACCATCACCCTTTTTCAGGTGATGGTAGTGCAAATTGCTCCCACTAGACTCTTCATGGGCCGGATGACATCAGTGAGTGAAAGACAAAATTATCCAGTGTGTATCTGCCTGCATTCCTATACTTCGTCTTCAATCCTATAACCACTTACCTGAGAGTAAGCCCCACTGAGCTCTACAGAATTTATTTCAGAATAAATATGCATAGGACTACACTGTTAACTTCAAACTGTTGCAGGTGTTAATTATAAGAAAGACTCTAAATATTTTAAACATTCCGGTAAAAAAGGAAAGGATGCATAATATATACAGTGAGACAAAGAGATGCAAAGCTTACTTGTAAGAATGAAAGTGTAAATATTTAGTTCTAAATTAACACAGTTTAGTGGTCAGATTTGCAACACTTTCCACGAAATATATATAAAAAGTTTCAATGGGAAACTTGATTTAAATTTTCCTTTTTTCTTGTTGATTTAAATTTTCCTTTTTTCTTGTTGATTTAAATTAGTGATTTTAATCATCTTGGTCTAAATCAATCCACCCTGATGTAAAGCTATCCTCTTTTTGCAGGTTTGCCAATATTTTAATTAACTAAAGGATATTTGGACATTTGTTCAATTTTTGAATGTTAGTGACCTAAACTGTTCTACTAATGTAAGTTGGTATGGACTTTCCAATATTTTGTTTAAAATTATAAGCAGGGTATGTTAAAGATAAAATAAATACCAGTGTTCTCCTCTTGAAAGTGTGTATCTGCTAAAGAATTAGTAGTAGTTACTAGCAGCACGTATAACTACTGAAGAATGGGAGAGTGTTATACTACACATGGTTTGGTAAACTCTTTTTATCTCTATAAACCATTACTTCATCTTCATGGTCTCTGTGCATCATATATATGGGCTGAGATTTTTGGTGGGAACACTCCCTTGCCATCGGTCCCACCCAATCCCTCAGTTCTTCTTTGACCGCCATTGCAGCTGCATCTTCGGGAATTTTCTGGTCGTCAGACTTACATTTCTTCTTTCTACACTTCAGCCACCGTCTTTCTTCTTTTCTCACCACTTGGACCCATATAACATAAGGTGCCTGGGTCCTCTTCATCATTGCAAAGGGACACCTTCAACACCTCTGCGGGCGGAAGGAACATCTCTCCTAGAAAAGGAGCTAAAGTTCTAGTACCACCCAGTCAACAACACCAGGGTTTCTACTCCCAGTACTTCACAGCACCAAAGAAAGATAGAGAGCTAAGACCCATTTTAGACCTTCGGGACATGAACATCTTCATAACTACCAAGAAATTCCATATGATCTCTTTGGCCATGACCCTGCCATTACTGAATGAAGACATGTGGTTTGCTTCCATAGATCTGAAAGATGCATATTTCCATATTGATATACACAAAACAAGCCAACAATATTTCTGATCTGCCATCAGCCAATGTGCGTTTCAATTCAGAGTCCTCCCTTTTGGCTTGTCGACAGCCCTACACATCTTCATGGCAGTAGTTTGTGCTTACCTGAGACAGTGAGGGATTGAACTTTATCCCTACATTGACGAAATGCCCCTACAATGAGCCATTCGTCTATCTCTCCTCAAAGATCTTGACATCATACAGAATCTCTTGTTCGACCTGGGATTGCATGTAAATGAGCAAAAATTATGCCTTTCTTCAACAAATCCCATCAAACTCATAGGGGCCATACTTGATGTAACAAAAGGTCGGGCTTTTCTACCTCAAGACAGGGCACACACCATCATTACTCTGGCCTCTCAAGCGGCACATTGTCATACAATAAGAGCCATTACCACACAGAGACTACTAGGCTTCATGGCCTCAATAAGGATGGTCATTCCTTTCACTCAAGATGAGACGACTTCTGCTTTGGTTTACCAGGGTATTTAATCCCACGCTGAATGCCAAGCGAGTTCGACTCCAACTACCATCAGAGGTGACAAGATCGCTCCTTGGTGGACAGTATCAAAGAATCTCCTGGTAGGGTTCCCTTTCAGACTACCCACACCGACAAGGATGATCACCACCAATGCATCTTTAACTAGTTGGGGTGCTCACTAGAAAAATTTGACAGTCCATGGTTTGTGGTCAGAGAGAGACAAGAAAAAGACCCATCAACCTACTAGAGTTACTTGCCATTCAGAAAGTGCTTTTTACGTCAACAAGCAAAGGGGTACGAAGTTGATACCATTGGTTCAATTGACTGTTGAATCCTTGAGTGGTGCATTCTTCGCACTATCACAACACATCCCAGGACAGGACGACTTAGTGGATCATCTAAGCAGAATAACTGCTTCGTCTCATGAATGGCAGATACACCCGCAAGTGGTCTACAGCATTTTTGAAATATAGGGTACTCCATCCATAGACCTTTTCACAACTGCAGACAACTCGGTCTGCAGACATTTTTTGCAGCAAAGCAGAAGTCGGGTCAGGATCTCTATGAGATGCCTTCCCCTGCCGGTGGAATAAAGAGTTATTTTATCTCTTTCCCCATTTCCTCTATTAATGAGGGTTCTAGCAAAGATCATGGCAGACAACACAGACAACATAATATTGATCCCATGGTGACTGAGACAAGGGTGGTTTGCTCCCCTCAACAGATCCCAGGGACGGTTCCACTGCGTCATGTCGAGACTGGATCTACTGTCTCAAGATTGAGGCCAGGTTTGACACCCAGATCTCAACACCCTACACTTGACTGTTTGGAGGCTGATCCCATTGAAGGTGACATGTCATGCATGGTACAGATTTAGAAGGTACTGGCTTTGAAGCCAGCAACTCGACCCTCCCATATTAGAAAGTGGAAGGTTTTCACTGACTTCGCACTACTTAAAAAGTTTAATCCTATTTAATTGTTCTATTCAATTTTATTGTTTCTACTACATTTATAAGAAAAGAGTTTGAAGGTATTGTGTATATGAGTTTATCTGGCTGCTATCTCAGACTTTCATAACTGGATAGAGGGATTTTCGGACTTCTCTCACCCCACTGTTTGAAGATTCTTAAAAGGTCTTCTGAATATAAATCTGCTAACAAAGGTGCCAGTAACTCCATGGAGTCTCTCAGTGGTTTTTCATGTGTTAACTTCAAAACCATTTGAACCACTAGCCACAACAGACTTGCATCTACTTACCTGGAAGGTGGCATTTCTTGTCACTATCACATTTGTCAGAAGGACAAATGAGTTATCAGCACTAAGGACAGATGAACCGTACCTGATTTTTCATCGGGATAAGGTGATTCTTTAGCCTGACACCCAGATTTTGCTGAAAATTGTATCAGACTTCCATGTCAACCAGGACATCATCCTGCCTACTTTCTTTCCATCTCCATCGTCACCTTTGGAGTGCAGCCTACATATGTTGGATGTCCAGCGAGCACTGGCATTTTACAAGTCTCGCATGGGGCTTTTTCACCATTCACAGTGGCTGTTTGTATGTTACGGCGAGAACAAGAAGGGTCACCTGGTGTCGACGCAAAGGCTATCATGCTATCATGTAAATTGGCAAAGTTGGGAGTTGCCCAGATCAGTCAAGGCACATTCCACTAGGGCACTGGCATCATCATTAGCCTTTGAGCAGAGTTTTTCCATCCCAGAACTCTGTCGAGCAGAGACTTGGTCGAGACCAACAACATTTATTTGGCACTACAGATTGGACACTCGATCTCAAGCCAATTGGTCATTTGGAAGAGCTGTTCTGTCGTCCATTCTGTGTTAACACACCTACCCTCCTCCGGTAAGTGAATTTGCTAATCGCCCATGTCTGTGATGCACACAGACCATGAAGAAGAAAAACAGGTTGCTTACCTGTAACTGTGGTTGTTTGTGGTCATCTGTGCAGTCATACAACTCTCCCACCGTCCCCACTTCAGTGTGGATATTCTTTTTGTCACATTGATATCGATGTTCTGATAATGATCCCTCAGTACCGAGGCCGCAACGGGATCTCAGATGAACTGAGGGATTGGGCAGGAACCCTCCTAGGCAGATGCAATAGGATGGTGGGGGAGGGTTCCCGCCAAGTATCTCAGCTATGGAAAATTCCTGAATAGAAGCTCTGTGCAGGCGCAGAGCCCATGTGTGTAACTGCACAGGTGGCCTCTTGAAGAACCACAGTTACAGGTAAGCAACCTGTTTCTCTTCGAAGCTGCAATCCTATGCAAACTTACTTGGTCGTTAACCTCTGTGTATGCAGTGGGCCTTGTTTCTGATTAAGCATGCATAGCATTGCACAATAAGGGATTAGATTGTGTGTGTGTTATATATTAGAGGCCACCAAATATTCCTAAATAAAAGGAAATGTCAAAATTTAAGTTTAAAATATTAAAACACTGTAATGCAGCCTGACAGGCATCTGTCAAACGGCTAAGGATGTGGAACTGCAAACTGTTGTGTTGTACAGACTAAAACTGAGGAGTTGACAGGTCCACAACATTCTACTCTCTGAGGCTCATAGGCAACGACTGCTGATGTCACATGGTTTCCAACTTTTGTTACAGGGATCATTTACAACATTATTTTGTGAATGATCATTGTAATGATCTTACATACATTAAACTTCAGTGTAATTGCCACAGTCTGCCTTTTTCCATTTCATTTTTCTCAAATTTTATTGCTTATAATTCCACCCCCACAACCATGTGTACATATTGCTGCCAACTTAGAACAGTTCATGCATCAGATGAAGTGGACATTAGTACACAAAAGCTTATGCCATGCTAAATTTGCTGGTCGTTAAAATGCCATTACACACACAGTAGCAAATAAAACATAACCAAAAGCGTAATATTGGGGTTGGAGTGTTGGACTAGGACTGGTTCAAATCTCCACTAAGCCATGAAGCACACTGAGTAACCTACTAGGAAGATTGTCTTCAGGGTCAGAACCTTAAGGGTGGCTGCCCCCAGAGGCTCAAAGGGGGCCTTAGTTAATGACCTCAGGTTCCAGGTAGTGGTGGATAAGGGAAGTTGCCCTAAGGAATCTCCTGATGTGGGAGGAGTCCCTATGGGGTCCCTATTTGACTTCCGTATGATGGTTCCCAGGGCCAAGACCTGCCTTCTCAGGGTGTTAGCCTTATAGCCGCTGTTAACCGTTCCGGAGAAATCTCAGTATATATGCAAGGTTTAAGGCCAGTGGGTTCCTCCCCATACTCTGGCACCAGTTGATAAACATCCACCAAGTGCACTCATAGGTCCTGTTAGTAGAGGTCCCCTTGGAAATGAGAAGAGTGGAGCCCATCCTGGCTGAGTATCCTTGCTTGTCTAGCAGGCGCTGCTGAACCTCTAGGTGGTTAGTTTCAGGAACCCTGGGTCTTGGTGTGTGATTGGCCCATGGGCTTAGGAGGTCCTGCTGCACCAGGAGGGCTAATAGCCTGGTAGTTGAAAGGCTCATAAGGTTAGTGTACCACAGTCTTCTTAGTCAGTTTAGAGCAACCAGACTCTTATCTACCCGCTGATCCTTTATCCTTCAGATTACACTTGGAATGAGGGAAAGGGTCGGGGAGGAATACAAGAGCCCCCAGGGCCATTGGTAGGTAAGAGTATCTGCAAACTTTGCATCTTTTGCTTAGTAGCAGATGATACATCTGGAAAGCTTAGTGTTCTGGGGTGAAATGAACAGGTTGAGGTGCTGTAGGCCCAGTCAGGCCATCAGTGCCCTGAAGGACTGTAGGTGGAGTGGCCATTCCCCTGGGTCCAGGGAAGTCCTGGGAAGTCCTGGACCCAGGGAACATTTAAAACTTGGATGTTTAAAACTCCTTTTAGGAGTTCTGCCCTGATAGAGCAGGTATGTGCTTGTGCCCACCTGAACAACCTCATGGGCTCCTTCTGCAGGGCCCTGGATCTTGTGCCACCCTGCTTGTCAGTATATGCCTTGGCCACGATGCTGTCTGTTCTTACCTGAATGTCCTGAGCCTGCAGGAGCGAAGCAAAGTGGAGCAGGGCTATTCGGATAGTCTTCAGTTCTAGTAAGTTGATGCTGAACTGAGTCTCCTTCTCAGACCAGAGGCCTTGTATGTACTAGTCCTCAAAGATGGCCTCCTCCTACCCTGTTAGGCAGGAATCTATGGTCAGGGAGATGCGTGCTGGTGTCTATGAGGTTGGCTGGGAGAGCCCACTAGTTCAGGGAGGAAATGACCTCTGCCGGAGGTTCCACCACTGAGTTCTGGTTGTTTGAAATCATGGTTTGAAAAGTCAGCAGGTTGTTTTGCAGCACCCTTTAGTGGAATCTTGTCCACTACACAGAACCCTGGCATGAGACCATCATTCCCATCAACTTCGCTAGCTCCTGGAGGTGTACTTTCTTCCAGGAACAGACATGCACTACCAATCGACCCACTGAGGCTTGCCTGTTCAGGAATAGTGTCATTCTGTCCCTGACTGTGTCTAAGGTCACATCCAGGTGGAGGAGGTACTGAGATAGTGAGAGGGAGCTCTTCAGCTTGTTGATCAGAAATCCCAAGGATTGCAGAACTGCCAGGATCTTGTCAGTGTTCTGGATGCTCTGCTCCTATGAGGGGGAGCAGACTAGGATGTCATCCAAGTAAGGGTGGATTAGGACCCACTTCAGTGTGTGTGCCACTGGGGCCGGTAGGATCTTTGTGACAGTAGGACTGTCTTCTTTACTGATTGATTGTAAACCGCTCCAAGAGCCTCTTTGGCTGAGGAGCAGGGTAAAAATACAATCAATCAATAAATAAGACCCGACAGGCAGGCTGTGGCCATTGCAAAGGAAAGGGTTCTGAACTGGAACTGCTTCAACCTGTAGCCGAAGTGCAGGAACTTGCAATGAAAGGGGTACATGGGGATATGCAGGTATGCCTCTGTCAGCTCCATGGAAGCTAGAAAGTCTCATTTTCTGAGGCTCTCCCATACGGATCTGAGGGTTTCCATTCTGAACCTTTGCTTCTTTGGGAAGCAGTTCAGCCTTCTGAGGTCCAGAATACGCCGGACCTCCCCATTCTCCTTTGGGACATGAAGAATACGGAGAAGATGTCCTGCCCTTTTTCCTTCTCCAGCACCTTCTCTCTGGCCTATATCTGCAGGTGTTGTATTGCTGCTAGAGTCCTCAGATGCTTGGAAAGATACCTCAGGTAGTGTGTCTTGCCCTTGGTGTCTTTCCGAATTCCAAGGAGTAGCCTTCCCACACCATCTCCAGGATCCAGCGGTCAGAGAAGAACTGCTTCCAAACATCTGAGAAGTTGAGCAACTGCCCTTCCACTAGGGGAGATGGGTAGTCCTGCTGAGCCATTTCCCGGGCGGTCTCCCATCCAAGTACTAACCAGGACTGACCCTGCTTAGCTTCCGAGATCAGACAGGACTGGGCGTGTTCAGGGTAGTATGGCCATAGACCTGAGCCATTCCCCCCCTTGCTGGGGCTGGCCTCTCTGTGTCCCCAGCTTGGACCTGGGGCCCTGTTGCGATATTGGTTTGTTCTCTCTGGGCACGTAGTTTGACAGAAAGAAAAGTCTGAAGGAACAAAACGACTTGGTCATCACTGGGAAGCATTTTGTCTCTTGTCTGTATTTAGCATTGTCTTTTTCTTGTCTTTGATTTCGAACAGGACATTGTCTAGGGGTTTGCCAAATAGGTGTCTTCCAGCAAATGGAATATTTGCCAGGTTGGACTCTGCCTTTGTGTCCACATCCCAGTTTCACTGCCATATGGTCCTTCTTGCCACTATGCTTGAGGTTGCAGTTCTTGCTCCTAGCTGAAGGTGGCCAGGTAGGAATCTGCCAGAAAGGCTGCGGCCACGGCTATTTCCTGCATGATTTTCTGTGCATCTTTCCCCAAAGATGTCTTGAAGCAAGACATTTGCCTTCATGTAGACTCTGCACACTACTATGGTGGATGTGGTCACTACCTGGAGGGATGTGGCCGAGGCCTCAAAGCACCTGCGGAGGGCGGATTTTAGCCTGTCTGTCATGTTGGTCAGTCAGGAGTTCATCATATTCTGAGTCCAGGAGTGCCTTAGAGGTGAGGGCTGCCTCCGGATACCCACAGCATGGCCAGGTCCTGCATGACATCCTCCTGCAGGTGGTAAAATCTATCACAGTAGCAATGGCTTGCCCTGGGCTTGGTTGGCCTTGACCATTCTTTGCCCAGGATTTCCTCAAGGTTCAACAGTAGAGGCACCGTTGGCTGCGATGGGGGGCTGTTGAGAAGCCCGCTGCCACTCTCCTGTGAGGCAGCTGGGGCCTCCTCCTGGTTTGTCAGCTCCAAGATGTTGAGGCAGCTAGCAACTTCAGGAAGGTCTCTGGTTGGAAAAGATGACCCTGGGATGACTTTTCTCTGTGTTGCCCCCCTTTGGGAAGCTCCCCCCACCCTCGGCATCTAATGGGCTTGAGCCTCTGGCTGAGGGGAATCTGGAGCTCCAAGAGTTAGAGGAATAGTATCGGGAAGGAGAAGGTGCCCTGTCCCTGAGTCCCTCTGCTGTCTGCCTCTTTGAACTACACCCTGAGCTTGGTGGTGAAATGGATCAGGATTATTTTCTCTGGAAGGAGTCCCTGGGCCTGTTGTGTCTCATAACACCTCTCCCACCTCTCTTGAGAGAGTGGGAATGATGGCTAGGGGTGTAGCTGCACATGTGACTATATTGGGTTCTACTGCACTGATAATCCCTAGACCTTGGTCTGGGTGACCATGAGCATGATTGGCTGCACCATCTGTGGCAAGATATGTAGCTTGGTGGGGATGACTTCTCTGCTGGGGTAGCTATCTCTGGACCTATACTTGGGAGATTTCTCCCTGGCATTGGCCGATACAAATCCTTGTGTCCTTTGGGGTGTCCTCTCCCCGATTTGATGTATTGCTACCTCCAGGACTCTGCATGGCCTTCGCCTGTGCCTTTGTTAGGTCAGAAGCAGCCAGGAAAGGAGGAAGGAGACTGCCCCTTTGGGCTTGCATTGTCTGCCAGTGCCCTGGGAAAGGACGAATGCGCAGCTCTGTTCCCTTGGGGAGCCCTTGTGCTTTGCCTGTAGGGCTGGGAGATCTGGGCGGTGAGGCCATGCTGTTGGGAGACGTCCTCATTGGCTGCTCAGATCTTCTCCTTGCCCGGACACCTCTCTGGGTCTCAAACTGGCTGGTGGCAAGCTCCCCCTTGCTCTAGCCCACCAGCGACTATGTGGCTTGGGGAGCAGGGGAAAGGGAGGGCCCTTTACCCAGACTGGCGCCCCCTCCGCGTGTAAACTCACTGCTGTCTCTTCTCTCCATTGCTGTCTTCCCATTATGCTGTGGTGGGTTCCCTGGCAGGTGCTGGGCAGTGGGAGGCTGAAGGCCGCGGTTTCTGGTGCCTCCTCGTTGCTCCTATTCCTTGGCTGTGAGCCCTGGATGCTTCACTGTGGCACCAGGAAGGAAGCCTGCGGGCGAATCAGCTCACTGCCGCTTATATGGCAGTGGGCAGGAAGTCTGTGGCCTGGTTGTTTCCCCAATGCTTGAGTAGTGGCGGGCAAAAGCTTTTGGGGAGCACTCCTTGGCCCCACAACTTTACGTGAGTCATCCACCTGTATGCCATTTGGAAACCGGCTGCTGCCTCCCTTCTTCTTTTGTTCTTTCTTCTCTGTTTCCCCCCTTCTTTCTGATCTCACTGTGCGAGTGCTCGAAGAATCTGCCTCCTACCATGAGGCAGCAAGACACACTGGGGATGCTGGGGGAGGCCCCGCCTCTTCTGGGAAGTTCAAATTGGAGATTGTCTTCACAGCCCTGGAGGTGGGGCCTTCCCCGAGCTAGCTGGCCTCCTGCAGGCAAGGCAAGAAGTCTCTGTCCATAGGCTTCTCCCTGCATAGGTCCACCCTCAGTGTGTGGATGTTGGGCAAGAAGCCTGAGAAGCTGCATGATGTCACTTGCCATTTTAATTGTGTGTTTTGGGGAGGCACTCCTTGCCCAGGACATTATTTTTCCTAGGGCTACACCTGTTCAGAACTGAGCTCTGGCACTGAAAATGGGTCCCAAGAGTGAACTCTGGTGAGTACTGGCTCATATTAAACCATACACCTATATTTAAAACAATAATAACTCCAGGAACACAGGAATTATGAAGAGGATATGCCAGACTTTGCTATCTGGTAACTGCCTGTTACAGGATGTCCAGAATGTGAATGTGGAACCCAAGAGTCCC